>OX451740.1:777578904-778778904 GCA_948472305.1 Vicia faba
TTGAGTTGGGGGTATGAAGTTGACTTTGTTGTACGAGTTTCTTAAGCAGCCTTCAATCATCGAGCCATAACTTTTTACTTATAGCTTCGTTTAAGGTAATTCTTGAAGTTGTGAAATCTACACAAAATTCCCTTTATTTTGATGTATAATTTCATAATCATAGTGTTGTACCCCAAAATTTACCCTCTCACTTATCAAGAATTTGCTCACAAGATCTCCTTGGGCTCAAGACTGCACTAGGGTTTGATCAGCTCAAGACACCTCCTTATGCATTGATGACCAAAATTAGGGTTTGAGATTGCACAAGGATTTTTGGACTTCCAATGCCCCATATGATTTCATGGATCATTATGAACCCCCAAGATTACTTATGTCAAGTTTCAAGTCTTGGATCACACTTTTGATCAGTCAATTGAGCAGTTGACCTAAAAAATCAACTATATTGGGGAAAAAGTCAATTATGGCCAATTTACAGTCAAAATTCATAATTTTTGATCCACATCAACATTTTATACTCATATGAATCATTTGATCAAGTTTGGACTACAATTCCTCAAGAAATTTGATCAAATCATCAAAAGGGCAAAATGGTCAAAATTAGGGTTTTTGATTGAGAAAGGGCAATTTCTGATTTTTTTACCTAACAAATGATCAATTAGATTAAGGTATGATTTCAAGAGTTCAATTGCATCATCTTGACCTAAAGCCATGGTTCAAAACATTGCAAATCCATTGGATTGACAGATGAATTTTTCAGTCAACTGTATACTGAAAAGTCAAACTTTGACTTTTTAGTCAAATTCAAGTGCCAAGGACCACAATTCATCAAAATATGTTAAAATGTGAAACTTGTTCATCAATAAATCAAAGATTGAAGATTTTGTTTTGAAATTTGAAATTTTCTTAACTTAGAAATTTTTCTAAGTATAGAAAATTTCTTATTTTTTCTCAACTTTAAGCCAAATTCTCACCATGATACAAGATGATTCAAAGGAAGTTATCAACATGAAAGTTGTAGATCTCAATGAAATCTACAAATTTGCTTCATACATTTTTTTTCCTAAAGATGCTTGGATCTCAAGATATGATTTTGTGAATACATGCTCATGAACTAAAATAACTTAGTGAAATTTTGCCCTAATTTAGGCAGGTTTTTGACCTAACTTCATGGAAACTTTTCACCTAGTTCCAAGTGGAATCTTGGAAAGCAATTCAAATATGAGTTATAGAGCACATTTAAAGATTTCCAAAATATCCAAGAACTCCTTGAGATCATTCTTGAGTAGGAAGAATCGAAGAGATGAAGTTGGCAATTTCTCACTTTGATTTCAAGCCATTTCATGAAGACCAAAATTCAAATCCAAACCTAGGCTGCATAATTCTTGCTTTGCATGTCTCAAACTTGTTCCTCACTCCATAATTAAATGCTTACACAGTTGATAAAGCTTTAATCCAAGCATAAGAGCCTTTGTCGAAGCTTTAATTCCATAAATGGCACAAAATTGCCATTTCCATTTTAGTAAAGCACAACTTTTGCATTTGTCAACTCCTTGAGCTTTGTACTTGTTCCTTCTGCACACACAAACCCTATAAACCAAAAGCAATGTGCCTAAGACTTGTACCAACTCAGATTAGGCTTGTAAAAGCATGTAGAGAGTTGTCTCCTCACTTTTCTTCAAAAGCAAGCAATAGAGCAAAAAGTCTATAACTCAGAAATATGGAGGAAGCTTGAGGTCTAACCTTTTCTATACTTATACACAAACATATTATGACTTAGGACATGATTGAAAAAGCTCAGAAACTCTCCCAAACTCTCTATCACCAAAAACTTGCCATAACTTGCAGTTTTGCATCAAGCATAGTAATCTCAAAATCTACTCGTGTGTTTCAAGTTCTAATCACCTAAACACTTAACCTATATCATATATAAGTGTTCCAGACCATCATCCCTTCACTGTAACTCTTCCTTCTCCATATTCCATTTTTGCATTTCAAGCTTGCAGGTTGACTTGGGTAGGGAGATTCAGACACTTTCAAGGTAAGGTAAAGATTGGAACACACTCGGGAGGTCCAAGCAAGCTAAAGAGATTCTCAGGCCTTCTCAAAACTCACTCAAACTCCATTCACGATCTCAGCTGAAAGAGGTAAGAAATCTAACTTCTATCTCTTCATACAAGCATCCTTGGGTCTCAATTGTGAAAATAAAATGTAGTTATCCTTGTGCTAAAGCCAACCATGTTCATAGATTTCATTTATATTCATTGTGTATAGAGAATTTTAGATTTCAAATTTATGTAAAAATTAGGTTTGAAATTAGGGCCAGTGAAATTAGCTTTGATCTTTAACTGTTAGTTTACATGAGTTACATGGTTGAAATCGTAGGAAAGAGTACTATCATTTTCATGTTTGAAGTTTCCATTTTCATGGAGAAATGAGAGAGATATGGGTGGTCCGGCTGGCTAGAGGAAGAAGACGAAGTACATGGCAAGAAAGGGATTCATGTTATGTATTTTTGTTTTCATTTGAACTAACGGATGTACAACCACCCAGTGGTAAGGTAGCGCGCAAAAATGCTTAAGGTCACAGATTCGAGCCTTGGCGCTGGCTTTTTGCATTTTTCACGTTTTCTTCATTTTTTTATTTGTTTGCAGCGTGGGCTCAATACAACTGAGCCTCATTTTTTTCTAACATCCACTTCTTTTTTTCTTATAGCACCCCTGACCCAACTATTTTGTTTATTTATTTTATTTTTTGTTTTACTTCATTAAATTTATTTTTCTTAAATATTATAAATCATAAAAAAATATAAAACATGATCAATATTACATTTTGTTTATTTTATTTTCTCATAAAAAACTATTTTTTTATTAAATTATATATTAACTATTTTTCTTAAATAAACTTGTAATTAAAAATAGAATAAATTTAAATATTTATTATTTTTCCCACACTTGTAAATATTTATTTTAATAAATAAAAAGACCAAAATATTTCATAACTACTATTTATTATTTTAAAGACAAATAATACAAAAAAAATAATACTTAAAGAACTTTATTTTCTTTTAACAAAATTAGAATTAGGTTTAATCAATTTCTAAGAAATAATTTCTTTCTTCTTAAATTGTTAGATTTTGTTTAAACTCTTTTTTTCACATAAAAAAAAACAAAATATAAATCTTTTTTGCATATATACCTTTGCACATTTAATTTATATTGTATATTATTTATTCAAATATTTGTACAAATTCAATTTGGTTGTAATAGCTTAATTAGGTTTATATTATTGCAAATCTCCATTCATAAATTCTATACCCCCCTCCCATAAAATGTTGTAATAGTGTAGTAATCTTTAAATTATGCAATTTATCGCTTTTACATAACATGCTAGTAATTAGGGTTTGTATGGCAAGATAAAAGCAATCAAATAAAAAACCTTAATCCAAGACAAAATCAAGCATGAAAATGACACATTTGCACACAAGCACCCTTAGAGTCACTCCACTTGGTTGCCTTATACAAAAAATGGTCATATTACGCATGTGAAGTATCTTAGCAAAACAAACAAATATAAGATCAAAGTCCCTCGACGACGCTATTCTAAGTTGCCTTACAAAATGATCTTGGTCCCTCAAAAATGCTAAGATACTTTGCAAACATTGCTAGTCATGGTTGTACGATGACCCACGCATGTCCCGTTTACATCCAAAGATAGGGTTGCTTACCAAATCAATGGTAAGACAACAATGTCAAAGGAAAAGAAAATGAACAAGAAAGACATTTGAGTAGGTAGATTACTTTTAGTTACTTGCTCCATTTCAAAACAAATATCCTTGCAATTTTCAAAACAAACACACACATTTCCAAACATCTTATAAAATTGAAAACATTTTCAAAAAACAAACATCTTTGTATACATTCTTACGAACGAGAATCATTACAAAGATTGCCTAAACAATGGCCTATTTTACAAAATACTTTCAAAATCACACAAAGCACAATTTTAAAACAAAAGCAAGTGATCTAGAAAGTAACTAAGAGCCCATGGAAAACCATGGATGAAAAGGATGCTAATACCTTCCCTTTTCATAATCTACCCCCCCCCCCCCCCCCCCGAACTCAAGAAACAATCTCAAAGGTCTTTCCTGTGCTTTTTCACCTTTTCTTTTGGATAAAAGAAAAGTCGGTGGCGACTCTTGCTTACCACAACATTTGCGATAAAATGCAAAACCCTTAAGTCAGTTCTCTCACCATATCACAGAACTGGCGACTCTGCTGGGGAATCTTCTAAAAGTGGGGTTACCTTAGGGCTAAGATCACATTTATTTGCTTACATTGTTTGACTTATATGCTTTACATTATGGTTCTTTGTTTGGATTTGAAATCCTCTACCCGGATTTGGGATACATTATAGGTAAATAGCAATACATTGTGGAAACTGTGCGAGGTATACCGACATGGTCTAAGCAATAGCTATGTTAGTGCAACATATTTGTGGGTACCGGTAGCCTTTGAGTTAATCAAAGAGAATACAGGGCCGTTGAGTGATGTCATGAAGCACTAATGAACTTCTAGAACCTTTACTTGACCAACTCGGCCTTTAGGATGTAGTGAGATGACCGGCTTCGTGCAGTCCAAAGTTGGTAGATACTCGATACTACACTCATTGAGGTTTGGTTTCTTGGGATATTTCGGTCGCCATTAAAGAGGCTTGAGCTGAAACAATGACCAAGGAAACAATCCATTGATATTGAGCTCCTTAGAACCTAGTTACTATTACTAGGACAAGTTTAAGCCAACTAAACTTCAAGAGGGTACTTACCTATAAAACTTCATGCAAGCCTAAACCTAAGGACTTGTTTGCTTTGTTTGTATATGCATACTTGTACATAACATCATGAACATCATATGCATCCACTAACCATTTCAAGGATTTTTGAGATTCATCTTTGTTCTTGTTTTGTAGGATATGGATTCACTTCGCAGGAAAACTATTTAAGTCAACCTTGTAAGAATTCCTACACAACTTAAGGAGCTAGCTTCAAGGATCCCTGAGAACTCTCCATTCACCGAGAGACATGGTCGTCTACTCAACTTGGTCACCTCTAACACAGATGAGGATATGATGAAAGTGCTCTTTCAGTTCTTTGATCCTTTGCACCATTGGTTCACATTTCCCGACTATCAACTTGTGCCTACTTTGGAAGAATTCTCCCAACTCTTGAGGATTCTCATTCTCAATCAACTACCTTTCAACGGTATGGAAAGAGACCCAAAGCCAGAAGAGATTGCTCAAGCTCTGCACTTGCACTCATCTGATGTCACAACTTATTGGGAAACTAGAAGTGGTGTCAAAGGCTTCTTAGCAAAGTTTCTGTTTGAGAAATCCCAAAGATGTTGGAATTCCTTGGATTTGCAAACCTTTGAGGAAATTGTGGCTCTCCTCATCTATGGTATGGTTTTGTTTCCAAATCTTGACCAACTCATAGAAGTGAACACCGTCAAAATCTTCATATCTCACAACCTGGTGCCTACATTGCTGGGGGATATCCCACACTCTTTTCACACTCGCACAATGAGGAAAAGAGGTGTCCTTATGTGTTGCACTCCTCTCTTAGAAAGATGGTCTATTTCTCATCTTCCCCAATCTGTATTAAAGAATGAGCAAGGTTCAATGTGGTTACAAAGGTTAATGACGCTCAAACATTCAGATATTCATTGGTGCTCCCGATCCAAAGAAAATGTTATCATTGTTGACCGTTGTGGGGAATTCCCTAATGTACCTCTACTTGGAATTAGAGGAGGCATCACCTACAATCCATGCTTAGCTTTAAGACAGTTTGGTTATGCCCGAAGGGATGGCCCGCACGAGATGCTGATTCAAGGTTTGGTATTCGACTACGACAACGACGATCAAGGTCTTCGCCAGAGATTCATCCGAGCTTGGGGGATGCTAAACAAGGTGGATAGAAAGACTTTAGGGCACAAGAATTCCATCCCTCTTGAGCCTTACCTCAAATGGGTACGAACCCATGCTCAAAGTCTTATGATGCCTTATCCTTCCATCCTTCCGGTAATTATTAAGCTTGTTAAGGAGGGAGATATTCATACACTATCCTACATCCTGACATGCCCACATCTCTTGAAGACCTACAAAGGGATTGGATACAGCTCAAAGGAGAGAGAGATGCTTTCGAAGCCCAATTCTACGCAAGCGAGAAAAAGGTTTTGGAACTCACTAGGCTACTCCATGAGGAGTGGACTCTAAATGCCTACATTGCACCAAAGAGGATGCGCACTACTTTTCTATCTTAGAGTTTTGTATTATTTTGTCCAAAAGGGCATTGATATACTCAAACTTTATCTTATTAATATAACGTGTGTTTCTTTTTGTCTAAAACGAACTTGAGTCTTTGAAATCCTTGAAAACATTGCATATGCATATATCATTCATCATAACATAAACAGGTCTTTTGCAACAAGTTTCCTCATCTCTCTACTGTTTATTTCAGTAAGATGGATCTCGAACAAACAGTGAAAGATCTCTAAGCTCAGAACACGCAGTTTCAGCAGTTGCTCATGACCCTAGCCAAGGGGCAAGAAGAATTGAAGACTCTGCTAGCTGAAGAGAGGAAAAAGAAAACAAAGAAGGTAACCGGAGTCTTAAACATGGGGAGAAGATTTCAGGGGCAGACAAGAAGGACTTTGAACTTTCCAACAACATCTGATGAAGGAGAGGGGAAAGGCAAGGAAACAACTGTCCCATCAGAATCGGAAGAAGAGGAGGAAGAAGAGGAAGACTACTCTGAAGAACAATATCCTCCAGTTGATGACAAGTACAAACATCTCGAAGAGCGTTTGAGCGCGATGGAAATGCAAAAGGTGTCGGGCTTAAACTTTGAAGAATTGGGACTAGTGTCGGGGATTGTGATTCCTCCGAAATTTACAATGCCTATATTTGCCAAATATGATGGAGTGTCATGCCCTAAAATGCATCTCCGATCATATGTAAGGAAAATTCAACCCCACACCACTGATAAATACTTATGGGTGCATTTTTTCCAAGATAGTCTATCTGGAAAACAACTCGACTGGTTTTACCAACTAGAAAGAGCCAACGTCCATAATTGGGAAGATCTGGCCGCAGCTTTCTACAAGCAATATCAATATAATACTGATTTGGCACCTACCCGTATTCAACTTCAGAGTATGGCTATGGCTTCCAATGAGGGTTTCAAGGATTACGCGCAGAAATGGAGAGATCTGGCTGGAAGAGTTCAACCCCCTCTATCTAAAAAGGAATTGGTGGACATGTTCTTAGGCACTTTATCTGACCCTTTCTTCAACCATTTAATTAGAAGCTCATTTGTAGGATTTACTGAGCTAATATTAACCGGAGAGAGGGTGGAAGCTGGCATAAAAAATGGAAAGATTCAGAAGGATTCATCTTCTTCTACAGTTGTGAGGAAGCCTTTTATTGGGAATAAAGAGGTAGCTGATGTATATCCGCAAAGAAACCAAGAGAGAACCGGATGCCGACCAACGGTGGGGGCTGTTATAATTCCAAAGCCTACGTCTATTCAATAAAGAAGTAATCAACCAAGGGCGGAAAGGCCAGTCAGGCAATTTACCAGAATCAATATGACTCTGTCTCAAGTATTACCGCATCTTTTGAAATCCAATTTGGAAACCTTGAAAGAAGCTCCGAAAAACCCCAACACAACGTCCCCTCATTATCACCCCAATGCCCGTTGCGCATATCACTCCGAAAGTCCTGGTCACGATACTAATAATTGTTGGGCCTTGAAGAACAAAATACAAGACCTCATTGAAGCAAAAGAAATTGAGTTTGATGCGCCCAAGAAGCCAAATGTCATTTCTGCTCCTATGCCCAAACATGGTCACAACATCAATGCTATTGAAGAAGATTTGTTTGTTACCACAGTTGATGAACTCGTGACTCCACTCCCAACCATTAAGATAAACTTGTTGAAAGCCGATGTATTCCCGGGTTGTAATGAAGACTGCTACCTCTGCTTATCCTCACCAACTGATTGCCTTTTGTTGAAAACAGACATTAAACGCTTAATAGACAACAAAGAGATTCTGTTTGAAAGTACTACTGTTTCACCTATTCCTATTGAAGATGTTTCAATCATTACCATCTCCGCCAATTCTTCCAGGGTCCCCAAAAGACCCGTTAGAATTACATCGGTTCCGAAAACAACTCCTTTAATAATCACAATGCCTGGGCCAGTCCCATATGAATCAGACAAAATTATGTCGTGGAATTACGGTGGGGACATTTACTACCATGGCATCAAACAAGATAGGCCATCCGCCGAAGAGATAAACTCCTAAGAAGAGGATTCTGACATTAGTAATATTGCCGGAACTAGTAAAATTACCCGAAGCGGTAGGATCTTTTCTCCAGAAATTGCCCCCCCAAAGGCACTTTTTGGACCCGTGGCTGCTCCAAAGGTTACTTCCATACCCATAATCATATATGCAAGTGTTCCTATTGACGAAGCCGTTACAACCCCTGTTGTCATTCCTACCAACACTCCTATTACTGAAACTCAAGGAAAGAGTATTCAAGTGGAGCCTGTCCAGACGAAGGCTCAATCGCTGACTATTCCCAAAACTTCTAAGAAAGAAATGGAGGAGATCCTAATAATTATAAAGAGGAGCGACTACGATGTAGTTGAACAGTTGGGGCAAACTCCCTCCAAGATCTCCATGATGGCATTACTACTGTGTTCCGAGGCACATGCGAAAGCCTTGGTGAAGTTCCTAAAAACAACCCATGTGCCTCAAGAGACGTCTGCTGATCAATTTCAAGACTGTGTGGCCAGTTTGACAGCAGACAATGGCCTAGGCTTCTCGGATTCTGATCTGACACTAAGGGGAAGAAAGCACAACGAGGCATTACATGTCTCTGTGGAATGTAGAGGCACAACTATGGCCCATGTCTTGGTGGACACTGGCTCATCTTTGAATGTTTTACCGAAAAAATCTCTTGACAGACTTGACTGCGAAGGACTGACGTTATAGCCAAGTAACATAGTAGTAAGGGCATTTGATGGCTCGAAGAGGATGGTACACGGGGAGGTGGATATCCCCATAAAGGTTGGGACTCAAACTTCCAATTCAACCTTTTATGTAATGGACATCCGTCATTCTTACTCCTATCTGCTAGGACGGTCATGGATCCATCATGCTGGCGCTGTTACCTCTACATTGCACCAAATGCTGAAATATCCGGTTCAAGGAAAGATTATCATTGTCCACGGAGAGGAAGAATACATGATTAGCCATCTCAATTCCTTCAGGTATGTGGAATTGGACGGCGAGTTCATTGAAACTCTGTTTCAACACTTCAAAGAGGCCCCGCAAGAGGTAGCAGTAACCAAGACTGTGTCCCAGATTCCCAAGATTACAAGGCCTCCACTCCGGATGTCATCTCTGAAGGACTCCAAAGCAGTAGTAGAGGAGGGTTGATGCACCATATGGGGGAAACTTCTGGATATCCTGTACAAATCTGACAAGTTTGGCTTGGGTTTCACTTCAAGTGCTCAAAAGGTTGTACGTCGTGCCCGTGCTGGAGGGCCACCCTTGAAGATTAGCAACCGTGAGGTCAGCACGGTAGAAGATGGTGAAGAGCATTGCAACTTGGAGGATTGGATCTTTTCGACTGTCAAAGGAGGACTCCGCAATTGGGAGGCTAGAGACTTCATCCTAATAACTTTCATCCCTCAGTAATTTATCTTTACATTTTGTTGGATCTGTAATATTCAAAAACAATTAGCACTTTTAAAAACCTTGCGTCTTGCCCGAGGCACAATGATCCATTTGTAAGGGTTATTATTTCATCTTCATATGACATTCAATGAATCATGGACGTTTTTCGCATACAAACTTTTGTGCTCATTATTTTTTTTTCTTTTACATTTTATTTTTAAAGATGGCTATACCCTCACACATACCCACACTCACAAACGCAGGTACCCATCCATTCTAGATCCCATGGGTAATGATACTGCTATGGCCTTTTATGACTCTGAGGATATAATCTACCAAGCCGAAGACGAAGGTGAGGAAGATTGTGAAGTACCGGGGGAACTTTCCAGACTTCTATAACAAGAGGAAAGGACCATCCAGCCTCACGAGGAACCTGTGGATACAGTCAACCTGGGTACCGAGAAGGATAAAAAAGAGGTCAAGGTGGGTGCCAATCTGGAACCCAGTGTCAAGGAGCGTCTGATTCAGTTGTTACATGACTATGTTGAGATCTTTGCCTGGTCATATGAAGACATGTCAGGACTTGATACAGACATCGTGGTACATCGTCTGCCTACAAGAGAAGATTGTCCGCCAGTAAAACAAAAAGGTTCGTCGTATAAGACCTGATATGTTAGAAAAGATTAAAGCGGAGGTCATGAAACAATCCAATGCTGGATTCTTGGCTGTCACTTCCTACCCTCAATGGGTTACCAACATTGTTCCTGTACCTAAAAAATATGGCAAAGTACGAATGTGTGTGAATTACAAATATTTGAATAGGGTGGGCCCTAAAGATGATTTTCCACTCCCCCACATTGATATCCTGGTTGACAATACGGCACAACACAAAGTTTTTTCCTTCATGGACGGATTCTCAGGTTATAACCAAATCAAAATGGCACTTGAGGACATGGAGAAAACAACATTTGTCACAGTGGGGCACATTCTACTACAAGGTGATGCCATTCGGATTGAAGAATGTTGGGGCAACCTATCAGCGCGCCATGGTATCTTTATTTCACGACATGATACATCATGAAATAGAGGTCTGCATAGACGATATTATAGCCAGATCACAAACAGAAGAAGAGCACCTTGATCACTTACAAAAGCTATTTGAGAGACTGAAGAAGTACAAGCTGAGGTTGAATCCAAACAAGTGCACATTTGGAGTACGGCCCGGTAAACTCCTAGGCTTTGTCGTCAGTAACAAAGGTATTGAGGTCGATCCTGCCAAATTTAAAGCAATACAAGAGATGCCTGCTCCTCGTACTGAGAAGGAAGTCAGAGGATTCTTGGGACGCTTGAACTATATTGCCAAATTCATTTCTCACCTAACAGCTACTTGTGAGCCAATCTTCAAACTATTGAAGAAAGATCAAGTAGTCAAATGGAATGATGAATGCCAAGTTGCTTTTGACAAAATCAAAGATTACTTACAAGAACCTCATGTATTGATGCCACCAGTCAAGGGAAGACCATTGATCATGTATCTGACTGTTTTAGAAAACTCGATGAGGTGTGTATTGGGGCAGCATGACGAGTCTGGCCGAAAAGAGCACGTTATTTATTACCTGAGCAAAAAGTTTACCGACTGTAAAACCATATATTTACTGCTCGAGAAAACTTGTTGCACTCTGGCATGGGCTGCTCGTTGGCTAAGACAATATATGCTGACTTATACCACCTCGTTGATATCTAAGATGGATCCGATAAAGTACATCTTCGAAAAACCTGCTCTTTCTGGGAGAATAACTAGATGGCAGATGATCCTGGCAGAGTATGACATATAGTATACTACCCAGAAATCTATAAAGGGCAGTGTGCTAGCTGATCATCTTGCTCATCAAGCTGTAGAAGACTATCCGTCCATGAAGTTTGAATTCCCGGATGAAGACATCATGACATTAGACAACTGTGAAGAATTCAGGCCATATGACAGACCTGAATAAGGATCCCGGTGGACCCTGTTCTTTGATGGGGCATCCAATGCACTCGGAAATGGTATCGGCGATGTACTCATATCTGCGGAAGGGTGTCATACTCCCTTTACTTCCAGACTTTGCTTCAACTGTACAAACAACATGGAAGAATACGAAGCGTGTATCTTTGGTCTTAGAGCTGCCATAGACTTGGGGATCAAATCATTGGATGTATTCGAAGACTCAACTTTGGTCATCAGTCAGATCAAAGGGGAGTGGGACACCAAACATCCAAACCTTATCCCTTACAAAGAACATGTTTTGACATTACTACCACATTTCGAGAAGATTACCTTCGAGCATTTCCCATGAGAAGAAAATCAGCTAGCAGACACTCTAGCCACAATGTCATCTATGTTTAAACTTAATTGGGATAACGAGGCTCCCCAAATCACCATCGAACGAATGGATGAACCAGTGCACTGTCACGAGATTAATACTGAAGAGGTAATGGATCAACCTTAGTTTCATGAAGTCAAGAGGTATCTCGAGGCTCAAGAATATCCAGAAGGAGCTTCAATCAATGATAAGAAGTTCTTAAAGAGATTCTCTGCTAAATTCTTCCTTATTAATGGCATTCTCTACAAACGCAATCATGACTCCTTTTTTCTTCGGTGTGTGGATAAGGTTGAAGCTGAGAAGATCATGGCTGAATTACATGAAGGTACTTTTGGAACCCACTCTAGTGGGCATACGATGGCGAAGAAAATCCTACGGGCAAGCTATTATTGTTCTACCATGGAAGCAGATTGCTATCAACACTCTCGAACCTGTCATAAGTGTCAAATTTATGCTGACAAGGTGCACGTACCTCTGGTTCCTCTGAATGTCTTGACGGCTCCTTGGCCCTTTGCTATGTGGGGAATTGATATGATTGGAGAGATCAAGCCTACAGCCTCCAATGGCCACCGCTTCATCCTAGTGGCCATTGACTATTTTACAAAACAGGTTGAAGCAGCTTCCTTCGCCTCTGTTACCAAGAATGTTGTTGCCCGCTTCATCAAGCAAAAACTTATTTGCCGGTATGGTATCCCAGAAAGGATCATCACTGAAAATGGTACAAATCTCAATAACACTATGATCACCGCATTATACGAGTAATTCAAGATCCAGCATCACAATTCTTCTCCCTATCGGCCAAAGATGAATGGTGTTGTCGAAGCTGCAAATAAAAACATTAAGAAGATCATACAGAAATGACAGTCACATACAAAGACTGGCATGAGATGTTACCGTTCACTCTCCACGGTTATCGTACCACGGCTCGCACGTCAATCGGGGCAACACCTTATTCTTTGGTTACGGCATGGAGGTTGTCCTACCTGTTGATGTTCAGATCCCTCTCTGAGAATTATGAAGGATGCATGGTTGAATGAAGACGATTGGATCCAGACTCGACTTGATCAACTGAATTTGATTGATGAAAAGAGACTTACTGCTGTTTGCCATGGTCAAATGCATCAAAAACGGATGATCAAGGCTTTCAACAAGAAAGTCAGGCGCCAAGTATATCAAGTTAGGGATCTAGTGATCAAACGTATCATCTCTCCATAAAGTGATACCAGGGGCAAATGGTCTCCTACCTATGAAGGACCATTTGTAATCAAAAACATATTCTCCGGTGGGGCAATGATCTTAACCACCATGGATGGTGACGACCTGCCATACCCTGCGAATGCAGACATAGCCAAAAGATATTACGCATAAGAGACCCGCTAGTTTGACACACCTAGGAAAAACAAGGGCATCCCGGTGAACCAAAAGGTTCGGGCAAAAATTAGGGATAAAATGAAAAAATTTGTACACCCGGCAAGTTGAAAACCCGAAAGGGCGACTTGGGGAAAAAATGGTTTCCCGGTGGACTGAAAACTCGAAAGGGCGGTCCAGGAAAAAGTTAGGGAATTAAAGTGTATGACTATGTCTCGTCGGATCACTTAACAAACAACCTTTGGCTTCCACTGACAAACTCGGAGGTTCTGATCAAATTCAATCATCTTTGGACGAGGCAACAAATAGACAAGATGCTCAAAGATACGAAGGCTATAGAAGAATGGAACCCCATGGGATTATCACACATAGCTATTTTTCTTTGTATCAAATTTTTCTTCTTTATGACAGCATTCTTTTACTTGAATGTTTGTCTCATTGTACAAATACTTACTCAAAGTTAATACAAAGTATCCCTTTGAAAGTGCAAAAACTATTTGTCTTTTTTTTACGCTTGTTTTGTTTACAAAAACGTCCAATGATTCATTGTTGAACATATGCATTTGAACATGATTACTGTTTACAAATAAACAAAATGAGGAAGACAATTACTGATAGGCTGAAAGAATAGGAAAATGTCTCTAGGCTATTCCATAAGTGATCCCTTACAGTACATCATTTAAATCCCCAACGGAACGAAGCTCCCAGTTTACCAATCCCCGGTAGAAATCACCCAATTTCTCCATATTCCCCAAGCAGATTGTACAAGCAGTACATGGCATGGACCTCACAAGAGATTTTACTTCTCTCAACAAAAGTTCATCAGTACTTCCATTTCAAGACATGAAAATTCACATATCCTCAGCGGCATTCAGGGATTTATTTTCCTCAATCAAACAGCAATGCAGCAAATTAGTTCACATGCGCATACATTGCATCCATATATCATAAACATTAATAAAGCAAATACATTACATCATACATTTCATGCAGACATAACTTTGTATTTTAGCTAACATTTTACCCTTTTCAGGATAAGATTAACAGCTACCATCAACAATATGCAACCTTGATACAGTTCAGATACGCTCCAAACACGGATGCCATTCTGATACTCGTTCAGATACAACTTACAGATACAGTTCAGATACGCTCCAGACATGGATGCCATTCTGATACTCATTCAGATACAACTTACAGATACAGTTCAGATACGCTCCAGACACGGATTCCATTCTGATACTTGTTCATATACAACTTACAGATACAGCTCAGATACGCTCCAGACACAGATGCCATTCTGATACTCATTCAGATACAACTTACAGATACAATTCAGATACGCTCCAGACACGGATGCCATTCTGATACTCATTTGGATTCATTTTTCAGATACAGTTCAGATACGCTCTAGGAACGGATGCCATTCTAATACTTAGTCAAAATCAGCTCCCAGATACAGTTCAGGTACGCTCCAAACATGGACGCCATTCTAATACTCATTCTTTCGGCTTACAAATTACAATTCAACGAGCATTTTTGGATGGCATCCATAAGCCCATATCCCAAAAAGAATCTATCACCTCTCCAAATGGCATCTTTAAGCCCATTCCTTCAACTACACATCGTCGAGTGCAAATTTCTGGGCACTCTAGTGTCCAATCATCTTTCACCTTCAAGTCACGAATGGCAAAACTCGTCAATCTAACTCTTCAGGTTTAAGAAGATTGAATAGGGGCAATTGTTGTACCCTAAAATTTACCCTCTCACTTATCAAGAACTTTCTCACAAGATCTCCTTGGGCTCAAGATTACACTAGGGTTTGATCAGCTCAAGACACCTCCTTATGCATTGATGACCAAAATTAGGGTTTGAGATTGCACAAAGATTTTTGGAATTCCAATGCCCCATATGATTTTCATGGATCATTATGAACCCCCAAGATTATTTATGTCAAGTTCCAAGCCTTGGATCACACTTTTGATTAGTCAATTGAGCAGTTGACCTAAAAAATCAGCTGTATTGGGGAAAAAGTCAACTATAGCCAATTTACAGTCAAAATTCATAATTTTTTATCCACAACAACATTTTAGACTCATATTAATCATTTGATCAAGTTTGGACTACAATTCCTCAAGAAATTTGATCAAATCATCAAAAGGGCAAAATGGTCAAAATTAGGGTTTTTGACTGAGAAAGGGCAATTTCTGATTTTTGACCTAACAAATGATCAATTGAATTAAAGCATGATTTCAAGAGTTCAATTGTATCATCTTGAACTAAAGCCATGGTTCAAAACATTGCAAATCCATTGGATTGACAGATGAATTTTTCAGTCAACTGATCAAAAGTCAATTGTATACTGAAAAGTCAAACTTTGACTTTTTAGTCAAATTCAAGTGCCAAGGACCACAATTCATCAAAATATGTCAAAATGTAAAACTTGTTCATCAAGAAATCAAATATTGAAGATTTTGTTTTGAAATTTGAAATTTTCTTAACTTAGAAATTTTTCTAAGTATAGAAAATTTCTTATTTTTTCTCAACTTTAAGCCAAATTCTCACCATGATACAAGATGATTCAAAGGAAGTTCCCAACATGAAAGTTGTAGATCTCCATGAAATCTACAAATTTGCTTCACACATTTTTTTCCTAAAGATGCTTGGATCTCAAGATATGATTTTGTGAATACATGCTCATGAACTAAAATAACTTAGTGAAATTTTGCCCTAATTTAGGCAGGTTTTTGACCTAACTTCATGGCAACTTTTTACCTAGTTCCAAGTGGAATCTTGGAAAGAAATTCAAATATGAGTTATAGAGCACATTGAAAGATTTCCAAAATATCCAAGAACTCCTTGAGATCATTCTTGAGCAGGGAGAATCGAAGAGATGAAGTTGGCAATTTCTCACTTTGATTTCAAGCCATTTCATGAAGACCAAAATTCAAATCCAAACCTAGGCTGCATAATTCTTGCTTTGAAGGTCTCAAACTTGTTCCTCACTCCATAATTAAATGCTTACACAGTTGATAAAGCTTTAATCCAAACATAAGAGCCTTTGTCCAAGCTTTAATTCCATAAATGGCACAAATTTGCCATTTCCATTTTAGTAAAGCACAACTTTTGCATTTGTCAACTCCTTGAGCTTTGTACATGTTCCTTATGCACACACAAATCCTATAAACCAAAAGCAATGTGCCTAAGACTTGTACCAACTTGGAGGAAGCTTAAGGTCTAACTTTTTCTATACTTATACACAAACATATTATGACTTACGACACGATTGAAAAAGCTCAAAAACTCTCCCAAACTCTCTATCACCAAAAATTTGCCATAACTTGCAGTTTTGCATCAAGCATAGCAATCTCAAAATCTACTCGTGTGTTTCAAGTTCTAATCACCTAAACACTTAACCTATATCATATCTAAGTGTTCCAGACCATCATCCCTTCACTGTAACTCTTCCTTCTCCATCTGCCATTTTTGCATTTCAAGCTTGCAGGTTGACTTGGGTAGGGAGATTCAGACACTTTCAAGGCAAGGTAAAGATTGGAACACACTCGGGGAGGTCCATGCAAGCTAAAGAGATCCTCAGGCCTTCTTAAAAATCACTTAAAATTCATTCACGATCTCAGCTAAAAGAGGTAAGCTATGTCTTCTATCTCTTCATACAGGTATCCTTGGGTCTCGATTTGTGAAAATAAAATGTAGATATCCTTGTGCTAAAGCCAACCATGTTCATAGATTTCATTTATATTCATTGTGTATAGAGAATTTTAGATTTCAAATTTCTGTAAAAATTAGGTTTGAAATTAGGGCCAGTGAAATTAGCTTTGATCTTTAATTGTTAATTTACATGAGTTACATGGTTGAAATCGTGGGAAAGAGTACTATCATTTTCATGTTTGAAGTTTCCATTTTCATGGAGAAATGAGAGAGATATGGGTGGTCCGGCTGGCTAGAGGAAGAAGACGAAGTACATGGCAAGGAAGGGATTCATGTTATGTATTTTTGTTTTCATTTGAACTAACGAATGTACAACCATCCCAGTGGTAAGGCAGCGCGCAAAAATGCTTAAGGTCACAGGTTTGAGCCTTGGCGCTGCCTTTTTGCATTCTCACGTTTTCTTCATCTTTTTTTTTATTTGTTTGCAGCGTGGGCTCAGTACAACTGGGCCTCATTTTTTTTCTAACATCCACCTCTTTTTTTCTTACAGCACCCCTGGCCCAACTATTTTGTTTATTTATTTTATTTTTTGTTTTACTTCATTAAATTTATTTTTCTTAAATATTATAAAATCATAAAAAATATAAAACATGATAAATATTACATTTTGTTTATTTTTATTTTATTTTCTCATAAAAAACTATTTTTTTATTAAATTACATATTAACTATTTTTCTTAAATAAACTTGTAATTAAAAATAGAATAAGTTTAAATATTTATTATTTTTCCCACACTTGTAAATATTTATTTTAATATATAAAAAGACCAAAAAATTTCTTAAATACTATTTATTATTTTTAAGACAAAAAATACAAAAAAAAATAATACTTAAAGAACTTTATTTTCTTTTAACAAAATTAGAATTAGGTTTAATCAATTTCTAAGAAATAATTTCTTTCTTCTTAAATTGTTAGATTTAGTTTAAAACTCTTTTTTTCACATAAAAAAAACAAAATAAAAATCTTTTTTTGCATATATATACCTTTGCACATTTAATTTATATTGTATATTATTTATTCAAATATTTGTACAAATTCAATTTAGTTGTAATAGCTTAATTAGGTTTATATTATTGCAAATCCCCATTCATAAATTGTATACCCCCCTCCCATAAAATGTTGTAATAATGTAGTAATCTTTAAATTACGCAATTTATCACTTTTACATAACATGCTAGTAATTAGGGTTTGTATGGCAAGATAAAAATAATCAAATAAAAAAACCCTAATCCAAGACAAAATCAAGCATGAAAATGACACATTTGCACACAAGCACCCTTAGGGTCACTCTACTTGGTTGCCTTATACAAAAAATGGCCATATTACGCATGTGAAGTATCTTAGCAAAACAAACAAATATATGATCAAAGTCCCTCGACGACGCTATTCTAAGTTGCCTTACAAAATGATCTTGGTCCCTCAAAAATGTTAAGATACTTTGCAAACATTGCTAGTCATGGTTGTACGATGACCCACGCCCGTCCCGTTTACATCCAAAGATAGGGTTGCTTACCAAATCAATGGTAAGACAACAATGTCAAAGAAAAAGAAAATGAACAAGAAAGACATTTGAGTAGGTAGATTACTTTTAGTTGCTTGCTCCATTTCAAAACAAATATCCTTGCAATTTTCAAAACAAACACACACATTTCCAAACATCTTACAAAATTGAAAATATTTTCAAAAAGACAAACATCTTTGTATACATTCTTACGAACGAGAATCATTACAAAGATTGCCTAAACAATGGCCTCTTTTACAAAATACTTTCAAAATCACACAAAGCACAATTTTAACACAAAATCAAGTGATCTAACAAGTAACTAAGAGCCCATGGAAAACCATGGATGAAAAGGGTGCTAATACCTTCCCTTTTCATAATCTACCCCCCGAACTCAAGAAATAATCTCAAAGGTCTTTCCTGTGCTTTTTCACCTTTCCTTTTGGATAAAATAAAAGTCGGTGGTGACTCTTGCTTACCGCAACATTTGCGATAAAACGCAAAACCCTTAAGTCAGTTCTCCCACCGTATCACACATAGCTTTTGTATTGAAGGAGAAAAGTGTGTTTGAAGTTGGAGTAAACTTGTTGAAAATGGGTAAAGGTGAGCTACAGATTTCAGGAAGATGGAGGTAGAAGTTTGAGCATGATAAGGATTCAATGGAAGCAAGAGCACCCTCCAAACCTTTATTCATGCTAGGTGAGTTCCATAGTTAGAACTTGGGTAGAAATTGAGGTTTTCTAAAATGGGCATGTTTCTGAGCAAGGGTTAGGATGAGTAATTGTTAATGTATGTTGATTTTATTGATGAATGGCATGTTACTAATATGAATTTATGGTTGCATACTGATGGATACCTGGATTGGAAAAAGGGGATGAGGTTGGGGACCTCAAGGCAGAGTTGTTACAACTCTAGTTTTTCTGCATTTCTCAGACTGCGCTTAGTGCGCCATTCTGATAGTTGAATTTGGGAAGTTCACAGACCGTGCTTATCGCGCAGCGCCGCGCTCAGCGCGCCCTACTGGGAGTTGGATTTTTGAGAAATTACAAATCGCGCTTAGTGCGACGTTTCCGCTTAGCGTGCCTTATTGAAGCTTGAAAACTGAATATTACGCAGAGCGTACTAAGCGCGGGAGGCTCCGCTTAGCGTGCCCTCCTGGACATAACTGAATTACTTTAAACCCCTAGAGTGCAGTCCCGTATTATGGTAGATATTTAGACGCCTCTTACCTAGCGATAGATTACCCCTTATGGCATGAGTGTATATGCATGAATAAGTTGAATTTACATTATATGATAAAATGTTATAACACGATTTGTTGTGTGTGTTATGTATTATGTTGTATCGTATGAGATATTTGTGATTGCCCGTCGTTCCGGTTGAATGTTTGGATGAAATGTTGTATGTGTTATGCAATATGTGATATCTTATGAGGAAATTGTGATTTCCCGTCGTTCTGGTTGAATGTTCGGTGTTGTGATTTTGATGTATGCTTGAATCGGTGTAGGCCTAGATACTAGGACGTAAATCACTCATGACTTAGACCTTGTGTGTCATTAATATCGTTGCAATGTGCTTGTATGGGTCCTTGTGCGGTGTTCCACCAGCTGTTAATTGCATATGTGTGCTCGGTATGTCATACACCTTAGCTACCATTGTGATGTGCTTGTGTGAGTCCTTGTGCAGCGTTCCACCAGCTGTTAATTGCATCGCGTGTTTGGTATGGTGGGGTTGTAACACCATGTAGGAAATGTTACAACGCGGCTAAACTCACCTCTAATGGTGCCATATAGGCAAAATCATTAGGTTGTTGTCTAGTGGGCTCATATTGTTGAAATGACATTTTTGCATCGACAATTAATCATATGCGTTTGGATGATGGAAGAGTTGTGATGCCTTATCGGTGATGTCACTCTTGGACTTATCACGGATGTAATTCCACTTAGGAATGATCTGGATCATCGTGCTATGACTGGGGCAAGTCTTTCGATGTGATGCGCGGGTGGAACTCATTGAGGGTGTGATAGTGTAACCTGAGCAGGAGCAAGTAAACTTACTCCTGGATTCCTCATACACGGGTATGGGTCTGCATACTTGGTTGCTTTTGATTATGTGTTTGTTTTTGCCTCATAGGGAAATTATGGGACTTCCAATGGTGGTGTACTGTTGTTCTGTACTTGTACCCAGCCGTGAGAGAAAACCCGGATTTATGGTGAATCTGTTTTAATGTATGTACCCTGTAGAACTGAGTGATCACGTAAGATAGGGAAACTCACTGAGATTTAGTAATCTCATCCAAATCCTCTTATTATTTTTAGGAACAGGTTAAAAAGGTAGAATTGTTAGATGGACAGTTTTGAAGACTGCAGACGAGTAGATGGCAGGAAGACTTTGTAGAAGTTATTATTCCACTGTGCAATGTTGAAGACAAGCTTATTGTTTACGTTCAGTTTTAGAATTGTGTTGTATACAAATTACATTTCTTGTCAATTCCAGCTAATTGTATATTTTCTTTGTACCATAATTAACATCAGTGCATATTATTCTAGACATATATGTACTGGGTGTTACATAAAGAATGTAAATAGTTATATAAGTTCTAAATATTTATGACAAATTTATTTGATTGGCAGATTTAATATAGAATTGTATGAAATATTTACTATTATTATTATTATTATTATTATTATTATTATTATTATTATTATTATTATTATTATTATTATTATTATTATTATTATTATTATTATTATTATTATTTTTAATAGTGGTACCTAAATATAAAATTATTATTAATGTTACTAATTTGTAAAAATAGAGTAGTTTAAAAGTTTATAATATTCAATGATAATTGAAATTATAAAGATAGTAATATGTTTGCATGAATGTTACTTGTGATATAAATTATAAAAATATTATTTGTCAGTTTTTTAAGATTTTTTTAGAGTTACATATTAATTATTATTATTATTAATGGTAATTGAATATTATATTATTATTATTATTATTATTATTTATTTTGTAAAATAGAAAAATTAATTTAAAAGTTTATTATATTTAATGATAATATAAGGTATAAATATAGTAATAGTCTTTTTTTTTTATATAGGAGATTGTAAAAGTTCTTAAAGAATGTAAATGGTTACATAAGTTATAAATATCAATGAAAAATTTATTTGATTGGAAAACTTAATATAGAATTGTATAAAATATTTATTATTATTATTATTATTAAAATTAATACTTTTAATAGTGGTATTTAAATATAAAATTATTATTAATATTATTAATTTGAAGAAAAAAAGTAGTTTAAAAGTTTATAATATTCAATGATATTTGAAGTTATAAAGGTAGTAATATATTTTTATGAATGTTGATTGTGATATAAATTATAAAGATTAAATATTTTAATTAATAATGAATAATTAATTAGTTAATAGATCAACCTAGGCAATTTTTTTATTTTCAATTAAGACAAAATTTTTAAATTAAAACATTTAAAATTTACAAACTCATAAAAATAATTTGATTTTTTTTTACAAATTAATAAAATATAAACTCATAAAGATAAACTCATCATTGTAGTGTATTAGTTAATATTTGATAATTATTATAAAAAAAATTTATATATATTATCATCATTGTAGTGTATTGGTTATAATGTTAGTGATTATTAAAATAAATTTTTTTATTTATTTTTTGAATTAAAATAAAAAATATGAAGAGTTTTATGAATTTTATTTTTTAATTTATTATTGAAATTGGAGTAGGAATATAAATATGAAGAGTATTATTATCATAACTCATAAATTATATTAACTTTAAGATATTATAATTATATCAATTTTTTTATATTTGAATTAAGTTTAGATTTTTGTGAGATTGACACATATGCTTAAATTTTTGTGAAATCGACACATAAGCTAGGGTTTGCCTACGGTTGTCATCATGACTTCTTTACATTTATATTAAGTAGATTATAGAGTGCAAGCAATAGTATATGATTATGCGACATTTGAGATATTGATTATCTCTCATTCCCTACGTATGTTGACAAAAGGTTCAGTTGCGAGTGGTTTAGTGAAAATATCGACAAGTTAACTTTTACTATCAACATGCTCAAACTCAACATCCCCTTTTTCAACATGGTCACGAAGGAAGTGGTGGTGTATCTCAATATGTTTAATGCGTGAATGTAATACAAGATTTTTAGTTAGATTAATAACACTAGTGTTGTCGCACATAATAGAAATACGTGAGAGTTTAATATCAAAGTCAAGTAGTGGTTGTTTAATCCACATAATTTGGGCACAACCATTGACAAAGCGACAAAAACTTGCTTTTTGCTATGCCAACTGTTATACCCCAAAATTTGCCCTCCCATATTCCTCAAGAAATTGCCAAGCCAAGTCACAAAATTCCCCAAGGGTTGCACAGTGCAAGGGCCTCCTAAACAGTCAAAATTAGGGTTTTGAGTCTGATCAAGAAAAGGAAGTGTTCAAAGGCCCAATCAAGTCTCATATGCTTACAAACATGGTCAAGCATCCTCATATCAAGTTTCAAGGCATTCAGCTCAAAATTGCACAGTCAAAACCCTAAATTGCACTACAGTCAACTGTAGGGGCAAAATGGTCATTTGACAGTCAAAAGTTCAAATTTTTGGTCAACATATCATTTTGAAGCCACAAACATCATTTGATCAATGCTTGATCATGATTCTCAAAATTTGGCTCAGAAATCATCAAAGATGCAAAAGTTACTATATTTGGACAGCTGAAAAAGTCAACTGAAATTGACCAGGGCATAACTTTCACATGGATTATCAGAAAAATTCCATCCAAAGCTCATTTTGAAGAGAAAGACATTTCCTACAACTCATCTTCATACTTCAAGTCCAATAAATGCTCTCACAAAAAGTTATCAATTTCAACATTATAGGTCATTTTCAAAAGTCAACAAAAAGGGACTTTAAGTCAAAGGCCATAACTTGAGATTGGAAAATCAAAATGACATGGGACCAAAGGCATTGGTTAAAGGACTCAAAGACCTTTCCAAAATGTCCAAGAACATGAGAAAAGCTTAAAAATTGAGCAAGTTATGCCTTGTAGAAGTTGGGAAATTTTTGTGAAATGGCAAAAGTCAACTATCCTTGAAACTTCAATTTTTGACAAAAGGGCCCACTTTCTTCCACTTCATTCAGCCTTGTCATGCCACACACGTGTCCCATGATTAATTTCAAGACCAAATATTGATTTTTCTTTTTTATTTAATTTTTGATAATTTAATTCATTTTAAATCTTTAAAAATTCAAATAAAATTCAAAAGTCAATGGAATAGTGTCATTTGAATTTGGACAACTTCCATGTATCATGGGCCAGCTCAATAACTCATGCTAGGGTTAGATTATACACTAAGTCTTGGTCTTGGCTTAAAAGAAGGAAAAGTTTGTTAATGAAAAAGACCTAAGACCAATTCTCTCATGGGCATGGATAAAGGCCAACTAATGACCTAATTTCTTTCCATCATAAGCACTAAGTCAAACCCTAAAAGAATTAGACAAAAAGCTGCGCCCAAAAAAGCTATTGCACATTGAAAATTTTCCATAAAAACACAAAACTGATTTCAAGGTTAGAGGTCGATTCCAACCCTAACACTCATTCCAATAGCTTCCTTGCCAACTCCTGATCACATTACAATCCCTAACATCCATCAATACGCGAAGAATTGGTAATAAGGACCTCACCTGTACAGTAAAAAAATCACCATCGTGTTTTCAATTCTAAGCATCCTCATAACATTTTGGTTATTGGTTCTTGTTCCTCGTGATGATCTGATGCTAACCATACCAATTAATTTCATTTTTGTGCAATATAGGAGATTTTGCCATTGTTAAATATTAGGGTTTGCAGGTTTCAAAATTGGGGTTTTCTACCCAAGGTAAAATTAAGGTCCCAGACTCACACCATTACACTCAGCTCAACTAGACGAAGAAAACCCACCATTCGCGAACAATTTATGAAGCTTATAGCGCTAATCGCTATTTTTCCATAGCCCACTTTCTGCAACGTCATGAAAACCGTGGCCATACGCTTTTGTTTACAGGGGACGTGAAGACGAAGATATCGTGGCAAGTTCTGATTCGTTGGTTCAAACTTTCGCGCGTTGGATCCACTAATTCTCCATTTTCTTTTTAAAATCTTTATTTGTTCTTAATATATCAAACAGGTTAAGTGGCACAGATGGCAAGCGCTTATTGTTTCAACCTCCAAGACCTGGGTTCGAGTCCCAGGTCTGAGTAATTTCCATATTATTTTTCCATTAGTAATTACATGCAGGCATAACGTTAAGACTCACCATGCACGTTCAAGGATCAACCAGCCACGCGTCCTGGAGATCAATCAGAGGGCTCAAATTCAAGGCATATGGTAAACGTTGGTCAGCCTTGCTACACGCTACACCAAAAGTCAAATGGACTCCATGCTTATTGGGCTTGATTTACTGAACCAAAACCTCACAAATTGGGACTACACCCCCACCCTGGTTTGCAAATATTTTTATTTTTCTCATCTCTTTTAATTATTATTTTTATTTGCCTTCTTGTTTTAATTTAATAATCATTTTTTACAAAATATGAAAAACATCAAAAAATCAGAAAAAGGATAAAAACATAATAAATATTTATTTTATTTATTTTTTTGTAAATAAATGCATGTAAATAAACTTAGTTTTAATTAGGTTTTAACTTTAATTCTTTTAATAAATAAAAATCCAAAAATATTTAGAAATAGGTTTCATTAATTTTGATTCTTTAATTCCTTTTTCTTACAATAATAATACTCATTTTATTTATTTTCTCTAATTAAATTTGGCATGTAAATTAACTTAGATTTAAATTAGGTTAAAACTTAATATTTTCACAATAAACTTAAAAAACATTAGAATTAGGGTTTGACATTTCATTTTAATTTTAATTAATTATTTTTTCCATTAAATCTTAAAAAATACAAAAATACCAAAAACATTCTTTTTTCTTTAATTTTAATTCTCCATTAGTTCTAATTAATTAATTCATTAACTTTAAATATTTTTGCAAAAGGGTCCAACGCCCGTGTTCATTATTTATTTAATTTCGCGCATTTATTTTATGTCATTTATTCTAATTATGTAATTGCCCCAAAGCCTTGTAACAATTTTATTTCTCGCACTTTTATTTTATTGCTTCTTTACCTTCAGTCAAATCGGGTCCGGTTTAATTTTGGCGATGTGGACCCGCGCCATTTGTAATAGTCGTAGATTTATTTTTCTCGCAAATATATAACTGTTAACAAAAAGCATGAAAGAATGAATGCCCTAATTAAAATCAAGCGTAGATCACCTATACCATGAACAAGACAAAATATCTGAAAACGACACACGATTCGCACACACCACCCCTAGGGTACGCCTCACTGTTGCCTTGCCTCGAAAGGTGATCGTCGAGTAGAGGATGTCTTAGTAAGTCCTCATGATCCGGGAACCTGGCATGAGGGTAGCTTCTAAGGTGTCTTCCCATTGCTCTGGTGATCACCATGTCCCTACAAACTCGAATTGACCCGAACACCTCCAACGGTGGTGCTACCTACCTCTCAATGGTGGGATGGCATTACTTTAAAGGACACTTACACAGACGAATTCCTTAGGGTAGGTAGACGACTCATGGATACTTGCTCTAATTTCAAATAAAAATACTTTTCACACCAACACACTTTCAAAAGCTTTCAAAGCAAATTTTTCAAACACTCTGACGTACGAGTCGAACTGAAATTTTTCAAAGAAACTTTTAAAACCCACAATTGAAAAGCAAGCAAACATTTTTGAAAACACATTGAGCAAGTATCTAAGAGCCCATGGATAACCATGGATAGAAAGGGTGCTAACACCTTCCCTTTCTATAACCTACCTCCCGAACCGAGAGCAATCTCTTTAAGGAATTTTTCTGTGCTTTTGTCCTTTCCAATTGGAGAAAATAAAAGACGGTGGCGACTCTTGCTTCCGCGACATTTCGCGAACCAGCGTTAAACAGTCAGTTCCAGATCCACCGATCACAGAACTGGCGACTCTGCTGGGGATAAAAACTTAAAGTGAGGTATACCTTAGGGCTAGGTCATAACTATGTTTTCAATTGTCTTCTTTGCTTGCTTTATTATTGTGGGTTGCTTGGGAGTTCTATAGATCCTAACCCGGATCTGGGGGATACCTTCTTAGAAAGTAGCAACAAGGCTGTGAGGGAACTGTGCGGGGTATACCGACATGGTTGAAACAGTCTGCTACGTTGATGTGGCACTTTGGTGTGTACCGGTAACCCTTGAGTTCAGTCAAGGAGAGTACGGGGCCTCCGCGTGGTGTCGTGAAGCATCAACAGACCTTAGGAACCTTAATTGAGCTATCTTGGCCTCTTTAGGGTAGTGAGATAACTGACTTTGGTGCAGTCCGAGGTTGGTTGATACTCGATACTACACTCAATTGAGGGTTGCTTTCCTGGAATATTTCGGTCGCCAGTTCAGTGGCTAAATCGAAACGATGAACAATGAAAGCAGTCCCGTGATATTGGGAACCTTAGAACCCGGTTACTTTGATTAGGACAGGTTGAACCCACCCACTTCAAGAGGGTAGTACCCCAAACTTCATGCTGGCCTAAACTCTAAGGGCTCTTTTGTGTGACTTGTGTGCCTTTGTACTTGCCTACTTGCATGCTTGTTAGCTGACACATGAACTACTTACAGGTTTTGTTTATAGTCCTTAGCTAGGACTCATGACAAGGTTTACCAAATTTCTTGCAGGTTTTGTTTATAGTCCTTAATTGGGACTCATAACAAAGTATACTGAATTTCTTGCAGGGTCTGTTTATAGTACTTAATTGGGACTCATAACAGGGTTTACCTACATCACCCCATGCATAGCATGACATCATAACATTGCATACATCCTAACCCATTTCAAGGATCTCAAGGGCTTGTGATGCGGGTCATGAGGAATCAAACATCTAGCAAGGGGCAAAGAGGATTTTTTTTTTCCTCTAGACAAAGTTGTCAGGGGCTATGACCCACTCGATATGGTGAGCTCTGACTCTTGAAGAAGGTTCCCTTAACCAAAGTTATTTGGCAATCAAAACCAGACATGATGACTAAAGTCAGGGGCTATGACCCACTCGATATGGTGAGCTCTGACTCTTGAAGAAGGTTCCCTTAACCAAGGTTATTTGGCAATCAAAACCAGACATGATGACTAAAGTCAGGGGCTATGACCCACTGGATATGGTGAGCCTTTGACCCTTGAAGAAGGGCTCTCTACAACAGGAAGTTCCTTCAATCAAGTTGCCAGTTTCCAACTCTAACAAGTTTCTCTGTTTACCCTGCGAGATCCTTGAAAACATTACATGCATGTCATACATCTCATTGCATTGCAGGTATCCCTTTGACAGGTTGCTTACCCTTCTCCGCTGTTTATTTCAGCCAATCATCATGAATCCTGAATCATCATCCGAGCAGACTATCAAGGACCTCCAGGCTCAGAACGCCCAGTTCCAAGAGCTGATCCTGAATTTGACCCAGGGGCAACAAGATCTGAAGGCTCTGCTCCTGAAGAAGGAGAAGAAGAAGAAGAGGACTGTTTTGTTCAGCCTTAGACGCAGATCTGGGAATGCACCGCAGACTGAAACTGAGAGGACTACCCCATCTGTGAGGGAAAACAGTCACCATGAGAGAGAGGTGCCTAGTCCAGTGGTCTCCGACAACGAGACAGATTTCGACAATGAACAGTACCCTCCGGCTGAGGATAAGTACAAACAGTTGGAAGACCGGTTAAGTGCTATAGAGATACAAAAGGTGCCTGGTCTGGACTTCGAGGATCTAGGTCTGTCTTCTGGAGTGGTGATCCCGCACAAATTCAAGGTACCTGCCTTTGCTAAATACGACGGGGCATCCTGTCCTAAGTTGCATCTCAGGGCTTATGCAAGGAGGATCCAGCCCTATACAGCTGACAAAAACTTATGGATCCATTTCTTCCAAGAGAGTCTTTCAGGGACTCAGCTCGAGTGGTTCTATCAACTGAATGGAGCCAACATCCGTACCTGGGAAGACTTAGCCACTGCATTTTACAAACACTACCAGTATAATGCCGACCTCGCTCCCACGCGTACTCAGCTTCAGGGGATGTCTATGGGTACAGGCGAAGGCTTCAAAGAGTATGCTCAAAAATGGAGGGACCTTGCTGGAAGGGTACAACCACCTCTGATGGACCGCGAGCTCGTCGACATGTTCTTGGGGACCCTGTCTGGCCCATTCTTCAACCACCTAATTGGGAATTCTGCTGCTGGGTTTACAGATCTTGTCTTGACTGGGGAGAGAATCGAAGCTGGTATCAAGTCGGGGAAGATTCAAGAAGCCGCATCTGCTGATGCTCAGAAAAAGCCCCACAGTGGGAAGAAAGAATCCAATGCTATACATGTGAAAAAGGGTCGTCATGACGTAGGGGCAATCCAGATTTCCGATCCCACGCCCGTTCAACCAAGAAAGAGCAATAGGCGTAGGATAAAGCATCAAGATAGGAAGTATACTGACATCAACATGTCTTTGTCTCAGGCATTACAGCAATTGTTGAGGGCGAAAATGATCACACTTAAGGATCCTCCTCAAAATCCTGACACTTCCTCTCCCAAGTACAACCCGGGTGTGAGATGTGCCTACCATTCTGACAGTCCTGGACATGACACCGACGACTGTTGGACCTTGAAGAACAAGATCCAGGATTTGATTGACGCCAAGGAGGTCGAGTTTGAACACTGATCCTACACCAAATCGTCGAGAATGTCTTTTGTTCATTCAAATGTTCAAGTTGTATTTTTCTTTGATTGTTCAAACATTTATTCATGTTAAACATTGTTATCACATTAATGCATCGCTTATGTCTATTTTAAATCAATATATTCGCATTCACTATATGCAAATTCTTTTCATATTTTTTCTGATGACAACTCTCGTTAATTCTAAGCCTCTTGAGGGAGGATGACGAAAACGATACCGCTATCTTTACAGTATGCTTTTGGAACAGACCCCGCTGATGAGGTACAGGCATTGTTTCAAATCCTAAACACTGGAGTTATAAGGATGATAATCCCTCGTCAACCCATCAGAGCCAAAGAAGTAGGAGTTTTTATTTTCGAAAATCAAAACCCTTAATCATAACCTGGGGCAGGGTAGTTCTCTCAGTTGATCCAAGTGCATCTTTACAAAACGAACAAAGACAGTGATGGTTCAGAACAATCAAAAAGACAGGCAGTCATCATCAAAATTCATAAATGAAAAGCCCAAAAAGTCTAAACCTATGAAAAGAGACTTATGAAACTGGGGCATCCCGCTGACTGTAATTCCAAAAAGGAAACAGTTCAGGCAAAAATAGGGATAACGAAATCAAAAGAAAGAGGTCTTATAAACCCTCAACAAAAAGGAATGACTGCCTATTCAAAATAAGTTATCAACATCTGAACCATTATTGGAACATCAAAGCAAAGACTCAAGCAAGGTCTAACGCATGATCAACTGAGTTTAGGTTTGGAGAACATCACGAAGAGCGGGTGGGTACAAATAATTTGAGCCTTTATCCTTTGTTTCTTAAACCGTGAACCAGGCCACGTTATAACCCTTAAAAGTCCTAGCTGAAGCATGGGTTAGTTCGAAAGCATACTGTACGAAAGGTATCCTGACTCCTGAAGGCCTATGGTAAGTACGAAGTTGACATCACGTTCTACAAACAATCACTTGTTTTATGAAAGAAAAATGCATTTTCAAAATCTTCAAGACAGACATAAGCTTTGCATTTTTAACATAACTTTATTTGCATATGACTTTTTGTTTGAACAGCAGGGAAATTCGCACGATGAATACCTAGTGAACAAAAGCACTTTCAATCAAGGGGCATGGCATGACTATTGTCCATCATCTGGGGCAGTTAAGGCAATGCCTAGAGAATCTCTCAAAAAGCCAAAAGCCTGGGGCAAATCTCTGCTTGAGTCACTTGGGGCATTCCAGCATCAAATCTGACCTGATCAAATACCTTCTGGTAATATGGCAACACTACTGACAGGGGCATCTCCCTGCATTCTAAGAGCGTGGACATAGTCAAAAAGATACTACGCAAAATCAAAGACTCGCTAGGTTGACATACCTAGGCAAAAATAAGGGCTTCCCGGCGAACCAAAAGGGTTCGGGCAAAAATAAGGGATGAAATGAAAATAATCTGTACACCCGGCAAGTCGAAAACCTGAAAAGGCGGCTTGGGCAAAAATGGGTATCCCGGTGGACTGAAAACCCGAAAGGGCAATCCAGGCAAAAGTTAGGGATTAAAGCGTACGACTATGTCCTGCCATCTGCCTACCAAAAGAAGGTTTGACCCTCAACAACTATCAGCACCCCACAAGTGTCTTCCCCATAGAAACAGGGGCAATGAAGAGTGGCCTAAGCAGTCCGACTGTTCTACCCTCCAAAGTATCAGGGTAGGTTCCGTTGAAGAACTTAACCAATACAGTTCAATACCTCCCCAGAAGAGTCCAATCCAGTTTCCCCAGGAAAGATGGAGTCCGTATCCCCAAGCAATAAGCTTATCCCCAGTAGATTCTGGAAGCTTATCCCCGCAAAGCACGAACGCGTCGCCCGGCTTTATTCAAAGAGTTATTTCCTTAACAGGATATAACTGGGTTATCCTCAGCCAAAAGCCACGGAAAGAGCGTCGTCGCCGAAGTCTTCTTATCCCAGCGAAGTTCATCAACTACTTCCTATACAACAAGACATCCTCAGCAAGTTACTATCAACATTCAGCAAAGCATCTCTCTCCCCACAGAACGTTGCTTCCCAGCATGGTCGCTAGAGTATCTTTTCTCCCCGCAGAATCTTCCATTTGCCAAGTTTATTCCGCAACGGAGTCATCTTCTCCTACCGGTATTCTTGCAGTTACCATCCCCAGCGGAAGCAAAATCTATTCTTCAACATCAGCCCAGGATACGACTTCCCGGCACCCGTCAAGGATTTACTTTCCTAGACGAAAAACACATTCATAAAACGTCACATACATCATTATAGCATGCATAGACGCATCATATCACCCCAATCTCATTTATTTTTTAGAACATCTTAAAATCAGGCAATTCATGCATTATGACATTGCATACAACTAATTCGTTACTTTTTCAGGAAAGAACGATCAACAGATAAAAGTCTTTACCCGTTGAGGTAGTAATCGTCCCAGATTCCTTCATCATTCCGCTGAGGTAGTAATCGTCCCAGATTCCTTCATCATTCTGCTGAGGTAGTAATCGTCCCAGATTCCTTCATCATCCTGCTGAGGTAGTAATCGTCCCAGATTCCTTCATCATCCCGCTGAGGTAGTAATCGTCCCAGATTCCTTCATCATCCTGCTGAGGTAGTAATCGTCCCAGATTCCTTCATCGTCCTGCTGAGGTAGTAATCGTCCCAGATTCCTTCATCATCCTGCTGAGGTAGTAATCGTCCCAGATTCCTTCATCATTCTGCTGAGGTAGTAATCGTCCTAGATTCCTTCATCATTCTGCTGAGGTAGTAATCGTCCCAGATTCCTTCATCATCCTGCTGAGGTAGTAATCGTCCCAGATTCCTTCATCATTCTGCTGAGGTAGTAATCGTCCTAGATTCCTTCATCATTCTGCTGAGGTAGTAATCGTCCCAGATTCCTTCATCATATATTTGGAGTAGCAATCGTCTCAGATTCCTTCATCGTCCTGCTGAGGTAGTAATCATCCCAGATTCCTTCATCATAGATTTGGAGTAGCAATCGTCTCAGATTCCTTCATCACATCCTTATCAAAAGGCCTTCTCTGGTTCAGTCAGATCGACCCTAAGATCTCCCTGATGCTTATCCAGTTGAAGATATTTCAAGACCTAGACCGGTTCAGTTAAATCGTCCCAAGATTTTCCTGATGCTTATCCAGTCAAAGGCCTTCTCTGGTTCAGTCAGATCGACCCTAAGATCTCCCTGATGCTTATCCAGTTGAAGATATTTCAAGACCTTGTCCGGTTCAGTTAAATCGTCCCAAGATTTTCCCGATGCTTATCCAATCAAAGGCCTTCTCTGGTTCAGTCAGATCGACCCTAAGATCTCCCTGATGCTTATCCAGTTGAAGACATTTCAAGACCTAGACCGGTTCAGTTAAATCGTCCCAAGATTTTCCTGATGCTTATCCAGTCAAAGGCCTTCTCTGGTTCAGTCAGATCGACCCTAAGATCTCCCTGATGCTTATCCAGTTGAAGATATTTCAAGACCTTGTCCGGTTCAGTTAAGTCGACTCTAAGATTTTCCTGATTCTTACCCAGTCAAAGGCCTCTCTGGTTCAGTCAGATCGACCCTAAGATCTCCCTGATTCTTATCCCAGTAGAAGACACCCCAGATTTTTCTCAACGAGCGTTGTTGAAGTTAAAATCCCCCAGATTTTTCTCAACGAGCGTTGTTGAAGTTAAAATCCCCCAGATTTTTCTCAACGAGCGTTGTTGAAGTTAAAATCCCCCAGATTTTTTCTCAACGAGCGTCGTTGAAGTTAAAGTCACCAAGATTTTTCTCAACAAGCGTTGTTGAAGTTAAAGACACCCAAGATTTTTCTCAACAAGCGTTGTTGAAGTTAAAGTCACCCAAGATGTTTTTCTCAACAAGAATTGTTGAAGTTGAAGTCGCCCGAGGTTCTCTTACCATTCATGCTAAGGTAGTAATCATCCCTGGTTCTTTCATCGCCGTTTGAAGTTCCAGACTCAGCTCCTGTAACCAGTCAGGACACATCTATACCAGGCATCTAAACATCAGCTCCTGCAACGTGTCAGGTACTCATTTTCTGTTTTGCAGGTATGCAGGTTCTCGCCAAGGAATCTCTTACGCAATCAAACATCCAGATGGCATCTATAAGCCCATTCCCCCATCATTGCTAACATGTGAGCGCAAATTTCTGGGCACTCTAGTGTCCAATCATCTTTTACCCTCGGATTACGAAAGGCACGTCAGCCAATCTGCATCCTCAGGTCTAAGAAGATTGAACAGGGGCAACTGTTATACCCCAAAATTTGCCCTCCCATATTCCTCAAGAAATTGCCAAGCCAAGTCACAAAATTCCCCAAGGGTTGCACAGTGCAAGGGCCTCCTAAACAGTCAAAATTAGGGTTTTGAGTCTGATCAAGAAAAGGAAGTGTTCAAAGGCCCAATCAAGTCTCATATGCTTACAAACATGGTCAAGCATCCTCATATCAAGTTTCAAGGCATTCAGCTCAAAATTGCACAGTCAAAACCCTAAATTGCACTACAGTCAACTGTAGGGGCAAAATGGTCATTTGACAGTCAAAAGTTCAAATTTTTGGTCAACATATCATTTTGAAGCCACAAACATCATTTGATCAATGCTTGATCATGATTCTCAAAATTTGGCTCAGAAATCATCAAAGATGCAAAAGTTACTATATTTGGACAGCTGAAAAAGTCAACTGAAATTGACCAGGGCATAACTTTCACATGGATTATCAGAAAAATTCCATCCAAAGCTCATTTTGAAGAGAAAGACATTTCCTACAACTCATCTTCATACTTCAAGTCCAAGAAATGCTCTCACAAAAAGTTATCAATTTCAACATTATAGGTCATTTTCAAAAGTCAACAAAAAGGGACTTTAAGTCAAAGGCCATAACTTGAGATTGGAAAATCAAAATGACATGGGACCAAAGGAATTGGTTAAAGGACTCAAAGACCTTTCCAAAATGTCCAAGAACATGAGAAAAGCTTAAAAATTGAGCAAGTTATGCCTTGTAGAAGTTGGGAAATTTTTGTGAAATGGCAAAAGTCAACTATCCTTGAAACTTCAATTTTTGACAAAAGGGCCCACTTTCTTCCACTTGATTCAGCCTTGTCATGCCACACACGTGTCCCATGATTAATTTCAAGACCAAATATTGATTTTTCTATTTTATTTAATTTTTGATAATTTAATTCATTTTAAATCTTTAAAAATTCAAATAAAATTCAAAAGTCAATGGAATAGTGTCATTTGAATTTGGACAACTTCCATGTATCATGGGCCAGCTCAATAACTCATGCTAGGGTTAGATTATACACTAAGTCTTGGTCTTGGCTTAAAAGAAGGAAAAGTTTGTTAATGAAAAAGACCTAAGACCAATTCTCTCATGGGCATGGATAAAGGCCAACTAATGACCTAATTTCTTTCCATCATAAGCACTAAGTCAAACCCTAAAAGAATTAGACAAAAAGCTGCGCCCAAAAAAGCTATTGCACATTGAAAATTTTCCATAAAAACACAAAACTGATTTCAAGGTTAGAGGTCGATTCCAACCCTAACACTCATTCCAATAGCTTCCTTGCCAACTCCTGATCACATTACAATCCCTAACATCCATCAATACGCGAAGAATTGGTAATAAGGACCTCACCTGTACAGTAAAAAAATCACCATCGTGTTTTCAATTCTAAGCATCCTCATAACATTTTGGTTATTGGTTATTGGTTCTTGTTCCTCGTGATGATCTGATGCTAACCATACCAATTAATTTCATTTTTGTGCAATATAGGCGATTTTGCCATTGTTAAATATTAGGGTTTGCAGGTTTCAAAATTGGGGTTTTCTACCCAAGGTAAAATTAAGGTCCCAGACTCACACCATTACACTCAGCTCAACTAGACGAAGAAAACCCACCATTCGCGAATAATTTATGAAGCTTATAGCGCTAATCGCTATTTTTCCATAGCCCACTTTCTGCAACGTCATGAAAACCGTGGCCATACGCTTTTGTTTACAGGGGACGTGAAGACGAAGATATCGTGGCAAGTTCTGATTCGTTGGTTCAAACTTTCGCGCGTTGGATCCACTAATTCTCCATTTTCTTTTTAAAATCTTTATTTGTTCTTAATATATCAAACAGGTTAAGTGGCACAGATGGCAAGCGCTTATTGTTTCAACCTCCAAGACCTGGGTTCGAGTCCCAGGTCTGAGTAATTTCCATATTATTTTTCCATTAGTAATTACATGCAGGCATAACGTTAAGACTCACCATGCACGTTCAAGGATCAACCAGCCACGCGTCCTGGAGATCAATCAGAGGGCTCAAATTCAAGGCATATGGTAAACGTTGGTCAGCCTTGCTACACGCTACACCAAAAGTCAAATGGACTCCATGCTTATTGGGCTTGATTTACTGAACCAAAACCTCACAAATTGGGACTACACCCCCACCCTGGTTTGCAAATATTTTTATTTTTCTCATCTCTTTTAATTATTATTTTTATTTGCCTTCTTGTTTTAATTTAATAATCATTTTTTACAAAATATGAAAAACATCAAAAAATCAGAAAAAGGATAAAAACATAATAAATATTTATTTTATTTATTTTTTTGTAAATAAATGCATGTAAATAAACTTAGTTTTAATTAGGTTTTAACTTTAATTCTTTTAATAAATAAAAATCCAAAAATATTTAGAAATAGGTTTCATTAATTTTGATTCTTTAATTCCTTTTTCTTACAATAATAATACTCATTTTATTTATTTTCTCTAATTAAATTTGGCATGTAAATTAACTTAGATTTAAATTAGGTTAAAACTTAATATTTTCACAATAAACTTAAAAAACATTAGAATTAGGGTTTGACATTTCATTTTAATTTTAATTAATTATTTTTTCCATTAAATCTTAAAAAATACAAAAATACCAAAAACATTCTTTTTTCTTTAATTTTAATTCTCCATTAGTTCTAATTAATTAATTCATTAACTTTAAATATTTTTGCAAAAGGGTCCAACGCCCGTGTTCATTATTTATTTAATTTCGCGCATTTATTTTATGTCATTTATTCTAATTATGTAATTGCCCCAAAGCCTTGTAACAATTTTATTTCTCGCACTTTTATTTTATTGCTTCTTTACCTTCAGTCAAATCGGGTCCGGTTTAATTTTGGCGATGTGGACCCGCGCCATTTGTAATAGTCATAGATTTATTTTTCTCGCAAATATATAACTGTTAACAAAAAGCATGAAAGAATGAATGCCCTAATTAAAATCAAGCGTAGATCACCTATACCATGAACAAGACAAAATATCTGAAAACGACACACGATTCGCACACACCACCCCTAGGGTACGCCTCACTGTTGCCTTGCCTCGAAAGGTGATCGTCGAGTAGAGGATGTCTTAGTAAGTCCTCATGATCCGGGAACCTGGCATGAGGGTAGCTTCTAAGGTGTCTTCCCATTGCTCTGGTGATCACCATGTCCCTACAAACTCGAATTGACCCGAACACCTCCAACGGTGGTGCTACCTACCTCTCAATGGTGGGATGGCATTACTTTAAAGGACACTTACACAGACGAATTCCTTAGGGTAGGTAGACGACTCATGGATACTTGCTCTAATTTCAAATAAAAATACTTTTCACACCAACACACTTTCAAAAGCTTTCAAAGCAAATTTTTCAAACACTCTGACGTACGAGTCGAACTGAAATTTTTCAAAGAAACTTTTAAAACCCACAATTGAAAAGCAAGCAAACATTTTTGAAAACACATTGAGCAAGTATCTAAGAGCCCATGGATAACCATGGATAGAAAGGGTGCTAACACCTTCCCTTTCTATAACCTACCTCCCGAACCGAGAGCAATCTCTTTAAGGAATTTTTCTGTGCTTTTGTCCTTTCCAATTGGAGAAAATAAAAGACGGTGGCGACTCTTGCTTCCGCGACATTTCGCGAACCAGCGTTAAACAGTCAGTTCCAGATCCACCGATCACACCAACTTATCAAGGATTTTGAAAATATGTGACATGTTCCATTAGTACTTTTCTTATCCAATTTGCCACCGGCAAAATCAGAATCAGAGTAACCAATCAAGGTACAATCGTTTCCCTTGGAATACCAAAGTCTAAACTTAGATATACCAATTAGGTATCTAAGAATGCGCTTAACGGATTTTAAGTGTGACTCCTTAGGAGTCGATTGATATCTTGCACACATACAAACACTAAACATAATATCTGGCCTAGATGCGGTAAGATAAAGAAGAGATCCAATCATACCTCTATACCTTTTTACCTCAACATCCTTACCCTTTTCATCTTTATCCAAGTTGTCATTCGTTGCCATAGGTGTGTCAATTTCCTTACCGTTGTCTATCCCAATTTTTTTGAGTATTTCGAGACAATACTTTATTTGACACACAAATGTTCCTTCATCAAGTGGCTTTATTTATAGTCTAAAGAAGTAGTTTAATTCTCCCATTAGACTCATTTCAAACTCTCCATGCATAAGCTTAGAGAACTCCTTGGCAAGATGTATATTAGTTGATCCAAAAATGATATCATCAATATAAATTTGAACTAGTAAAATATACTTTCCTTGAAGTTTAATAAAGAGTGTGGTGTCTACATTTCCCCAAGAGTAACCATGTTCAAGCAAAAACTTACTAAGTCGGTCATTACCATGCCCTAGGGGCTTGTTTAAGACCATATAATGCACGTTTTAACTTGAACACATGATTAGGAAACTCATAATTTTCAAAACCGAGAGGTTGAGCAACATACACTTCTTCACTTATGTATCCGATAAGGAATGCACTTTTTTACGTTCATTTGATATAATTTGAAATTTTTAGAACATGCATATGCTAATAAAAGGCGTAAAGCCTCAAGTCAGGAAACAGAAGCATAAGTCTCCTCATAGTCAATGTCTTCCTCTTGGTTATACCCTTGAGCTACAAGACAAACATTATTTCTTGTTATCACACCATGTTCATCAAGCTTATTCCTAAATACACATCGAGTGCCTATAATTTGATGATTTTGTGGACGAGGAATAAGGTCCCAAATGTCATTTCTTTCAAATTGATTTAATTCTTCTTGTATGGCCATAAGCCACTGCTCATCAAGTAAGGCATCCTTAGCATTTCTAGGTTCAACTTGTGATACATATGCATGATGATAACAAAAATTACTTATTTTAGAGCATATCGTTACCCCTTTGGTGATATCACCGATAATATTGTCGATTGGATGATCCTTGGAGGTTCTCCACTCTAATAGAAGACCATTATTTTCTTCATGACTTTCATCATTTTTATTTTCTAGGTTGTCATATTCATCCTTCTCAACATCTACTAATTTAGGTTGATCAACTCCTTTATCGGTATCTTTGAGTATGTCTTCCATAGATGCACCTACACCATGAAGAGAACTACCTTTCCCAACACTATTTTGGGAGGTCTCATCAAAAGTAACATGGACGGACTCCTCAACAATAAGTAATCTTTTGTTATAAACTCTATATTATTTACTAGATATAGAGTGTCCAAGAAATATACCTTCATCAGCTTTCGTGTCAAATTTTCCAAGATTATCTTTTCCATTATTTAAAATAAAACATTTACATCCAAAAATACGAAGATGAGATAAATTTGATTTTCTACCTTTCAAAAGTTCATATAGAGTTCTATCAAGAATGAGACAAATAAGTATCCTATTCAAGACATAACAAGTCGTGTTAATAGCATCATCCCAAAAATATTTTGGTAGACCATAATCATTGAGCATTGTTCTTGCCAACTCCGCTAGAACATGGTTTTATGCTCCACAACACCATTTTATTATGGAGATCTAGGAGCTGAAAAGTTATGTTCAATTCCAAATTTATCACAATATTCTTCAAAGAGGTGATTTTCAAATTCACCCCCATGATCACTTTGAATGGCAACAATATTTAAATTTAATTTGAGATAACTTGGCAAAATGTGTGTGATACGGTGGGAGAACTGACTATGAGTTTTGCGTTTGTATTCGCACTTGTTCGGTTGAGCAAGAGTCGCCACCGACTTTTTATTTTATCCTAAAGGAAAGGTTTAAAAAAGCACAGCAAAAACCTTTTGAGATATTTCGTGGGTTCGGGGGGTATATTATGAAAAGGGAAGGTATTAGCACCCTTTTCATCCATGGTTATCCATGGGCTCTTAGTTACTTGGTTTTTAGATCACTTGCCTTGATTTTCGATTGCTTGAAAATGGTGTGTGTGTGTGTGTTTGAAATTTTTTTTTTAAGAAGATGCCTTGTCTTAGGCAACCAATGTAATGACTCGTGTTTGAGTATATACGAAGGTGTGTATCTTTTCGAAAAGATATTTCAAATGTTTTTGAAAGTTTGTTTGAAAGTGTTTATGGGGTGTGGTTTTTGAAAAGAAGGCGAGTGTTTTTTGCAAGTTTGATTCAAGTAACTAAGAGCTTTGTCTACCCCTATTGTACTCAAAGGTTTTCTCTATGTTTTCAACCCTTTTAAACAATTTTGTTCCACCATTGAATTTGGTGGACAATCTTGCGTTTAGGATGTTTAACGGGACGGGCGCGGGTCATCGTATGGACCATGAATGCAATGGTGCCAAGTGTCTTTGGAAATTTGCTTTGAAGGGACCATGATCATTCCATTTAGGCAACTTTCGAAAGCGTCATCGAGGGACTTATGATCATTTTGAATTCGTTTTTCCAAAGAAACTCGACATGCAAGCATGGCCCGTTTTGGAAGGCAACATGTGGGATTACCCTAGGGGGTGCAAGTGTGATTGTGTATTGATTTCATGTATTTGTCTTGTATTAGGTTATCTAGCGTTTGGTTTTATGTACATGCAAACCCTAGGTCTAACCATGGTATAATTGAAAGCGATAAATTGCAAGAATTTAAAGTGTACGCTATTACAAAATAAGTATCCGGGAGTAGGGGTACAAATTTACAAATGGGGATGAGACTTTAGGAATGTAGTGTCCAATAAGTTACAACCAAATCGAATTTGCGATCAAATGTAAATGTAACGAATAGCAATGTATAGAAATAGCAATTGTATGTGTGTCAAGTGTATAATGTGAAATGTATTGCGTATTGTGTAAGTGTATATGTATATGTGTAATTTATTTACAGGTGCGAAAATGTGAAATTAATGTATTGTTTAAGCATTGTTTTAAAGAAAAGAATTAGATATTTATTTATTTAATCTTTTGTAATCTTGTATTTTTTTTTAATATGTACAAAAAGAAAATTTTACTTAAATGAAAAGAAAAATGTTTTCAATTTTAATTATATTGTGTATAAAAGATGTATCTTTATATTTTTGTGTTTAATATATACAAAAAATATTTAAATTAAATGTTTTAAATTAATTAAATTATGTATATATAACAAAATGTATTTTAATTAATTATGTATTAAAAATGTATTTTATTAATAATAAAAGGTTATTGTAAAGAAAAATGTGTTAGTTTAAGTTTTTATTAAGAAGAGAACAAAAGAAAATTAAGTTATGTAAAGGAATTAAAATGACAAAAGAGCAGATAAGTGTTAAATGAATGTGTTGGGCTTTAGGTGCTCCAGAAACGGTTGTGGCCCAATTTACTTGAAACAAAGTTTTTTTAGGGTTAATGCATTTTCGTTTCACTTGGAACATTGGCTTAGGGTTTGTGAGCGACAGAAGCGCCGTTTGCTTGTTTCGTTCGTCTTCTCCGATTAGCCTCTGAATGTAATCTCCTCCGCCTAGCGACCAGCGCAACCGTCTCCCCTTCTCCCTCAGTGCACTGTTCAGAAGACGCTTGCAAGGTTCGGTCGTATTAAGGCTTTCGTTATATCTTTGATTTTAAGCTTTGATTTGATTCTGATTTACATGTTTTCTTTCGTTATTTGACATGCATGCAAGGAGTATAGGAAGGCTACCTTTCTGAGATGGAGGAGGAGGCGAGCGCGGAGGTGCTTGGAGGCTTAACGGCGAAGGGGGTGAAGACTCTTTGATGCTGGGCTTTGGCTTTTGGTAACCCTGGTACTCTTTGTCTCTCTTTTTGTTGCCCTTTTATTTGGTGATGATGATGAACTGAGCCTTTTTGTAAATTTCACTTCTTTCTTCTTCTCTTCTACTGTATGCTCGTTGCTTAATATGCTTCTTTGTCCAATGATGAACCTAGGGTTCTGAGGCTTTTGATGGGTGGCCTTGAATGCTTGAGTATGCTTGACTGTTGTATGATGCCTTTGTGCTTGATGCCTGTGTTGCCTTTTGGAATACTTCTTTATCTCGTCTCTGAGTTGCCTTTTGGAATACTTGTTTGTATGCTAAGATTGATGCCTGTGATGTTAATTTTCTGAGGCTTTTGTGTTGCCTATTCTTCACTTCTTTTTCTCTCGCTTCTGCTGCCTTTTTGTGTATATTAGCCTATGATGAATTTTTTCTGAGGCTGGCAATGTTTGATCTTTTTAGTGTTTCTGAGATATGTTTGACGATGCTTGGATGGTGTTGGAAAGTTATGTTGAATGCCTTTGGGCTTTAGAACTGGACAGGTTTTTTGAATGGTAAGGCTTTTGGTTTTTGAAACTGGCTTTTAGCTTTGACAATGGTTTAATGGTTTATGGCCTTTTGAGGTTTCTACTGGTTTATGGCTTTAGGTTTATGCTGCTTCTGGTTTTGGTTAGGTGGTGTTTCAAGCAGGTTTGAGGATTGGGTGAGTTTATTGGTGGTACAGGCTTATGTAGGTCTTGTAGAGGTACAGGTTTTTAGGTTGTGGCCTGGATTATTTGACAGGTTTATGCTTAGGCAGGTATGAGAACTGGTGGTACAGGCTTATGCTTTGATGATAGGCATGTCTTGTGTTTAGCTTTAACACAGTTTGTTTTTTAGGTTTGAAACTGGCTTTTGACAGGTTTTAATGCTTGTTGGTAAGGCTTATGCAGGTCTTGCCTTTTGGTGAGGTTTGGAGGCAGCTCTTACTGGTTTTCTCTCAGTTTGTATTGTTTCCTTTTCTTTTGATTCCCTCTTTTACTGTACTGTCTTCAGTTTGTTTTATATTACCTTCATGCCTCAAGCCTAAGCCTGCTTTCTTTTTCTCTTCTCTCTCTCTTCAGTACAGTTTAGCATTAAAATAATGTTTGCATTGTACTTTATCTGAAAGGGCCACACTTTGGGAAATGATGAAAATGAACCATGTTGCTTGCATATCATGCTTTCTCTGCATTTTTGTCTCTTTTCCTCCAGATTTTGTGCTTTTGATATCTTTCCAAATCTTCTTCTTTGATAGCTTTGAATAGCCTTGTGACAGTAATTTGTACTTTTGGCAGAAAGTTTGAGTTTGGACTTTTAGTTGTACATGCTGTTTGCTTTTGAACTATGCAGTTTGACAATTTGACTTGTGCATTTTTAAATTTGTGCATTCAAAGTTTAGCAAATAAATAATCGTCCCTCTTTGTGAACCGGGAGAAATCCCGTGATTTGCAGAGAGGGCTAACTGATCCCAATCAGTGGCCCTTAATGATGAACTGTAATTTGTCTCTTTTTTTTATTTATTTATCTGCTATTTGACTTTTCTTCTTTTCTTTTGCAGATGAATAATTAAAATGGAGCACTGGAGCAAGGGATAGCAGATGAAGAAATGAAGATTAGAAAAAATGTTTAGGATAGTTTTATTTAGGTTTAAATTACTTGTAAAATCATTGTTGTAAATAAATTGTAAACAATAATTGTACGAATAATTTAAAAATAAATAAAAGTTTTTATTATCCAATTAATTCTTTTTTCTCCTTTTGTTTATTTATTATTTATAATTCCTTAATTATAATAATTTAAAATAGATTCCAATCATTTAATCTTAGAATAATAAATAATTTAAATAAACAATGCTTTAGTATTTGATCAGTTAAACCTGGCATTTCCAACATTCAAAGCAAAACAACAATTAATCACAATAACTGATCAAACGCATTCCCCTTTTTACTGATTTAATACCAAACACTGCAATTTCAAACTGAATGTGTCCTATCACTGATTAAATTACACAGTGCGAACTCAATCCAAATGTTTCAATCCATATCTCGGCATAACTTGAAAAGTGCTGTAGAATTTAAATCTTTCCGAGAACGCGCGCACAAAAACCCTAATTCCTGATTAAATGCCAAAGAAGCGTTCGCCTGATCAAAGTTGAGCCAAAATCAATCAAAACCCTAAGCCAACTGTTTGAAACATTCTAAAGCCCTGAAAATCAGTAAAACCCTAATTTTGTCTGACTGACGAGAAAAGTCTGTTTGGCCGATTCTTGAGCCAGTTTGAAAAAATCAGGAAACGCCTGAAGCTGTGATTTCTTGTGGAAAAATGCGAGGGCAAATTTTGGGGTACAACAGTTGCCCTTGTTCAATCTTCTTGAACCTGAAGAGTTAGATTGGCAAATTTGCCTTTCGCGACTTGAAGGTAAAAGAAGATTGGACACTAAAGTGCCCAGAAAATTTGCACTCGGCGATGTGATGGTAGAGGGAATGGGCTTAAAGATGCCATTTGGTGATGGGCTTAAAGATGCCATCTGATGCGATAGAATCTTGTCGGGGGATGGGCTTAGAGATGCCATCTGAGAATGTTGAACTGTATGTCAATGGTGAGTGGGCGAGTATCAGAAAGGTATCCATGTTTTGGAACATCTCTGAACTGGGGGTCTGAGCCAGCAATAGATTGACATCCGTTGTTGGGAAGAATCCGTAAACTGTTTTCAGAAGTTTAGAAGAAACTGAACAAGCGATAGATTAACATCCGTTGTTGGGAAGAATCCGTAAACTATTTTCAGAAGTCTGAAGAAGGAACTGGTGTAGGGTTTCCTGATGATGCGTCCGTGTAAAACTGCATCTGGATGAATCTGGAACAAGTATCAGAATGTCGCCGTGTCTGGGTCACATCTGAACTGTCTCTGAGTGAATCTGGAATAAGTATCAGAATGTCGCCGTGTCTGGGTCACATCCGAACTATTTCTAGAAAGAATCTCGAAAGATGATGGTCTTTGTCTGTTGACTGCTATTTCCTGTAAAGGTAAAGAGTTAGTTGTTATGCAATGTCATGATGCGTGATGCAATGTAAATGTTTATGATATGAATGTGATGAATGCACATGTAAGTTGATGAGATGTCTTGCTGAGGATAGATGAATCCTGGATGACTGAAGATAAAAGAATCTTGACTGCTGTCAGGGAAAATAAATCCTTGGCTACTGTTGGGGAAATCAGAAGCTTGGGTTGTATGCCAATCTACTGGGGAATCCTTGTCTTGAGGAGATCTTCACCGGAGAATATTCGAATATTCTGTGGGGAACTGAGAATGAGAGTCTTCAATCTGCTTGGGGATTGATAACTGGAAGTTTTAGCTTCGCTGGGGATAATGAAACTTGACTCCGAGTGGAGTTAGCTTCTGGAAGGTTCTCTGGCTGGGGATTGCGAGAGTCCTCTGATTGCTGCAGGTGTTGGTCTGGAATAAGTTACTGAATGTCGCCATCTCTGGGTCACATCTTGAACTATCTCTAGAAAAAAATCTGAATAAGTTATAGAATGTCGCCAAATCTTGGGTCACATCTTGAACTATGTTATGAATGAAAATCTGAATAAGTTGCGGAATGTCGCCGAATCAGGGTCACATCTTTAACTATATCTGGAAGGAAATCTCTGAATGAGTTATAGAATGTCGCCAAATCTGGGTCACATCTTGAACTATATCTAGAAGGAAGTTTCTGAATAAGTTATAGAATGTCGCCAAATCTTGGGTCACATCTTGAACTATATCTGGATGAAGGTCTGAATGAGTTATAAAATGTCGCCATCTCTGGGTCACATCTTGAACTATATCATGAAGGAATCTGGAATGAGTTATAGAATGTCGCCAAATCTTGGGTCACATCTTGAACTATATCTGGATGAAGGTCTGAATGAGTTATAGAATGTCGCCATCTCTGGGTCACATCTTGAACTATATCATGAAGGAATCTGGAATGAGTTATAGAATGTCGCCAAATCTTGGGTCACATCTTGAACTATATCTGGATGAAGGTCTGAATGAGTTATAGAATGTCGCCATCTCTGGGTCACATCTTGAACTATATCATGAAGGAATCTGGAATGAGTTATAGAATGTCGCCAAATCTTGGTCACATCTTGAACTATATCTAGAAGGAAGTTTCTGAATAAGTTATAGAATGTCGCCAAATCTTGGGTCACATCTTGAACTATATCTGGATGAAGGTCTGAATGAGTTATAGAATGTCGCCATCTCTGGGTCACATCTTGAACTATATCAATCTTCTGAGGTGATGAGGGAATTGTTGAACACTTTTGACATTCGAATGCCCCAAGTGATGATGAAGGAGTCTTGAATCAGATTACTCTGCGAATTGAGAGATTTCTTGAAATCTTGACTGGACTGCCCCAGGTTAACTGAATTTTGAAAGATCTGTTGAAACCTTGATCGGACTCCCCCAGGTTAACAGGATGGTGACATGCCATGCCCCTTGTTGATAGGAGATTTGTCGTTGGAAGTGTCATCCTTTTGAAGTGATTTAGCTCACTGAGAGAGCTTTCGTTCCTCCGAACATTCGTTGTATGAATTTCTTCGCTGTCAAACAAATGGTCAAATGCAGACAGTGATATTCAAGCAATGCAAAGTTTATGTTTGTCTCGAAGTTTTGCAAAATGCGTTTTTTAGCAGAAAACTTTTTATAAGACAAGTCAACACAAGATTTAGAGCAAAGCCTTACAGGAGTCAGGATACCTTTTGAAACAGTACGCTTTCGAACTAACCCATGCTTCAATTAGGACTTTTGAAGGGTTGTAACGTGGCTTGGTTCACGGTTTAAGAAACAAAGGATAAATGCTCAAAGTATATTTGTACCCACCCACTCTTCGTGATGTTCTTCAATCCTAAGCTCAGTTAATTGTGCGTTGCACTCTGTTTTGAGTTTGGAACGACTTTTTGGGTGATGGTTCACCAGTTGAATTTTGGGAGACAGTCATCATCTCCTTTTTTCTTTTTCAACATTTTTCATGTTGTTGAGAAATTTGTAATGACCTCACTATTTTGATTTTGATTTGTTATCCCTAACTTTTGCCTGACTGTTCCCATTTTCGAGATTACAGTCAGCGGGATGCCCCAGCTTTCTTGAGCTTCCTTTACAGGTTTTGGCTTAGTGGGATTTTTCTCTTTTGAGAGATTGATTGTCTATGTGATAGGGAACCACCCTTGTCTTTTGATTCCAAAGGAATGCTTTCTTTTTTGATGTCGTTCGTTGTGTTACGAACAATGCACATTTCCTTTTTGAATTAACTGAGATACTACCCTGCCCCAGGTTTATATCAAAGGTTTTGATCGTTTAGAACAGAAAAACTCCTACTTCTTTGGCTCGAAGGGGTTGACTAGGGATTAACTTCCTTATAACTCCAGTGTTTGGGAATTGAAAGAAATGCCTGTACATCATCAGCAAGGTCTGTTCAAAAGCATATTGTATGAGATTATGGTATTGTTTCGTCATCCTCCCTCTAAAGGCTTACAGCTTTTTATCAAGAGTCAAATATCATAAAGAAAACATAAGAGTAGTGAAAACGAATGGATGAATTCAAGACAAACATATGCAATGCATTAATGAAACAGAGTTTAACATTAAAAGATAATTGTTTGCATGACAAAAGATTACAACTTTGAAAATTCAGAATGAAACAAACACAATCTCAATGAGCTGGTATAGGAGCAGTGATCATGCTGGGGTCTCTGGGGGACCAAACTCAATCTCCTTGGCATCGATCATGTCTTGGATCTTGTTCTTCAAAGGCCAACAGTTGTCGGTGTCATGCCCCGGGCCATTAGAGTGGTATGCACACCTTTTGTTGGGATGGTAAGTAGGAGCAGAAGTGTTTGGATTCCGGAGGGGAGCCCTCAATGTAATCGGATCCCTCTTCAACAAGTGTTGCAGTGCCTGAGACAGTGACATGTTGATCTTGGTGAACTGCCTCTTAGGTGCGACCTCCTTATGCTGATGCCCCTGTCTTTGTTGAGCAGGTATAGGATTAGGGATCAAGATTGCCCCTACATGTTGGTCATGACGACCCTTTTGACTGTTCGCAGCATTGGACTCTTTCTTTCCATTGTAGGGAATTATCTGAGTATCCGAGGATGTAGCTCCTTGGATCTTTCCACTCTTGATGCCAGCCTCGACCCTTTCGCCGGTCAGTATTAGCTCGGTGAACCCGGCTGAGGAGCTTCCAATTAAGTGCTTGAAGAAAGGCCCGGTCAAAGTTCCCATGAAGATGTCAATCAGCTCCCTATCAGTTAAAGGAGGTTGCACCCTACCAGCCAAATCTCTCCACTTTTGGGCATATCCCTTGAAGTTCTCGTTGGCCCCCATGGTCATGTTCTGCAACTGTACACGAGTGGGTGCAAGATCAGCATTGTACTGATATTGTTCGTAAAAAGCCCTGGCCAGATCTTCCCAGGTGTGGATGCGAGAACTCTCCAATTGATAGAACCACTCGAGTTGAGCCTCTACCAAACTTTCTTGGAAGAAATGGATCCAGAGTCTCTTATCAGCTCTGTATGGTTGAATCTTAAGGACATAAGACTTTAGATGCATCTTAGGGCAAGAGACTCCATCGTACAGAGCAAAGGTAGGGACTTTGAACTTTGGAGGGATGACCAATCCGGGAACCAAACCCATGTCTCTTAAATCCAAGCCAGGTATTTGTTGGATCTCCATAGCATTGAGGCGATCCTCCAACTCTTTGTACTTGTCATCAGTGAGAGGATATTGTTCTTCGGAGTAATCAGCTTCCTCTTCAACAATCTCCTCATTGTGATCTTCTTCAAGACTAACTACTGTGTTGGATGGAGTTGCAAGGTCTTGGGTCTTAGGCCTTCTCCTCAAGTTCAGGATGCGGGCTGCCTTCTTGGACTTTTTCTTCTTGTCTTTGAGAAGGAGAGCTGTCAGATCCTCTTGCTCCTTCTCCATAGCCAGAAGCATTTGCTGGAATTGAGCATTTTGAGCCTGGAGATCTTTCACCGTTTGTTCCATATCCATCTTACTGAAATAAACAGTAAGAAGATAAGAAAACCTGCATGGGAGAAACCTGTTATGCAATGATATGTGTGATATATATGCAATGTTTTCAAGGATCTCTTGGGGTAAACACAAGAAAATGTTAGAGGTTGAACTTTGCTCTTGGATTGGAAAACTTTGCACCGGTGGATGTCTTTCCACTAGAATCAAGCTCACCATGTCAAGTGGGTCATCGCCACTGATTCAAGTTGTTGCACTTGAACTTTGACTGGAGAACTTTGTATCGGTGGATGTCTTTCCACGAGAATCAAGCTCACCATGTCGAGTGGGTCATAGCCACTGATTCAAGTTGTTGTACTTGATCTTTGATTGGCATTGGTTAGAGGAGAAACCTCTTGCCCCTTGGTAGACGTCTGGTTCAACGTAACCCTGCATCAAAAGAACCTTCGAGATTCTTGAAATGGTTATTGAAAATGCTATGGTATGATGTCATGATGTTATGTACATGTATGCGAAAAGCAAGTGAGTGTATATACAGACAATCATATTCACACAAAGCAACCAAGTCCTTAGGTTTAGGCTTGCATGGGGTTTAGGTAAGTACCCTCTTGAAGTTAGTTGGCTCATCCTGTCCTAAAATAGAAACCGGGTTCTAAGGAGCTCAATATCATTGGATTGTTTTCTGTGTTCATTGTTTCGGTTTAGCCACTTACTGGCGACCAAAATATTCCAAGAAAACAACCCTCAAATGAGTGTAGTATCGAGTATCTACCAACTTCGGACTGCACCAAAGTCGGTCATCTCACTACCCCTAAAAAGGCTAAGATGGTCAATTAAGGTTCTAAGAGTTCGTTAGTGCTTCACGACATCACTCAGCGGCCCCGTACTCTCCTTGACTGAACTCAAGGGTTACCGGTACTCACAAATATGTCACACTAACATAGCTTACTGCTTCAACCATGTCGGTATACCCCGCACAGTTCCCTCACAGTTTTATTGCTATTTACCTAAAAAGGTGCCCCAAATCCAGGCGTAGGATTTACATCTGACCCAAACAAGGAACCAAAAAAGTAAAGCAATCAAGGCAATCAAAGCAAGAAAGTAAAGGTGATCTAAACCCTAAGGTAACCCCACTTTTAAGTTTCTCCCCAGCAGAGTCGCCAGTTCTGTGATACGGTGGGAGAACTGACTATGAGTTTTGCGTTTGTATTCGCACTTGTTCGGTTGAGCAAGAGTCGCCACCGACTTTTTATTTTATCCTAAAGGAAAGGTTTAAAAAAGCACAACAAAAACCTTTTGAGATATTTCGTGGGTTCGGGGGGCAGATTATGAAAAGGGAAGGTATTAGCACCCTTTTCATCCATGGTTATCCATGGGCTCTTAGTTACTTGGTTTTTAGATCACTTGCCTTGATTTTCGATTGCTTGAAAATGGTGTGTGTGTGTGTGTTTGAAAATGTTTTTTGAAGAAGATGCCTTGTCTTAGGCAACCAATGTAATGACTCGTGTTTGAGTATATACGAAGGTGTGTATCTTTTTGAAAAGATATTTCAAATGTTTTTGAAAGTTTGTTTGAAAGTGTTTGTGGGGTGTGGTTTTTGAAAAGAAGGCGAGTGTTTTTTGCAAGTTTGATTCAAGTAACTAAGAGCTTTGTCTACCCCTATTGTACTCAAAGGTTTTCTCTATGTTTTCAACCTTTTTAAACAATTTTGTTCCACCATTGAATTTGGTGGACAATCTTGCGTTTAGGATGTTTAACGGGACGGGCGCGGGTCATCGTATGGACCATGAATGCAATGGTGCCAAGTGTCTTTGGCAATTTGCTTTGAAGGGACTATGATCATTCCATTTAGGCAACTTTCGAAAGCGTCATCGAGGGACTTATGATCATTTTGAATTCGTTTTGCCAAAGAAACTCGACATGCAAGCATGGCCCATTTTGGAAGGCAACATGTGGGATTACCCTAGGGGGTGCAAGTGTGATTGTGTATTGATTTCATGTATTTGTCTTGTATTAGGTTATCTAGCGTTTGGTTTTATGTACATGCAAACCCTAGGTCTAGCCATGGTATAATTGAAAGCGATAAATTGCAAGAATTTAAAGTGTACGCTATTACAAAATAAGTATCCGGGAGTAGGGGTACAAATTTACAAATGGGGATGAGACTTTAGGAATGTAGTGTCCAATAAGTTACAACCAAATCGAATTTGCGATCAAATGTAAATGTAACGAATAGCAATGTATAGAAATAGCAATTGTATGTGTGTCAAGTGTATAATGTGAAATGTATTGCGTATTGTGTAAGTGTATATGTATATGTGTAATTTATTTACAGGTGCGAAAATGTGAAATTAATGTATTGTTTAAGCATTGTTTTAAAGAAAAGAATTAGATATTTATTTATTTAATCTTTTGTAATCTTGTATTTTTTTTTTTAATATGTACAAAAAGAAAATTTTAATTAAATGAAAAGAAAAATGTTTTCAATTTTAATTATATTGTGTATAAAAGATGTATCTTTATATTTTTGTGTTTAATATATACAAAAAAATATTTAAATTAAATGTTTTAAATTAATTAAATTATGTATATATAACAAAATGTATTTTAATTAATTATGTATTAAAAATGTATTTTACTAATAATAAAAGGTTATTGTAAAGAAAAATGTGTTAGTTTAAGTTTTTATTAAGAAGAGAACAAAAGAAAATTAAGTTATGTAAAGGAATTAAAATGACAAAAGAGCAGATAAGTGTTAAATGAATGTGTTGGGCTTTAGGTGCTCCAGAAACGGTTGTGGCCCAATTTACTTGAAACAAAGTTTTTTTAGGGTTAATGCATTTTCGTTTCACTTGGAACATTGGCTTAGGGTTTGTGAGCGACAGAAGGCCGTTTGCTTGTTTCGTTCGTCTTCTCCGATTAGCCTCTGAATGTAATCTCCTCCTCCTAGCTACCAGCGCAACCGTCTCCCCTTCTCCCTCAGTGCACTGTTTAGAAGACGCTTGCAAGGTTCGGTCGTATTAAGACTTTCATTATATCTTTGATTTTAAGCTTTGATTTGATTCTGATTTACATGTTTTCTTTCGTTATTTGACATGCATGCAAGGAGTATAGGAAGGCTACCTTTCTGAGATGGAGGAGGAGGCGAGCGCGGAGGTGCTTGAAGGCTTAACGGCGAAGGGGGTGAAGACTCTTTGATGCTGGGCTTTGGCTTTTGGTAACCCTGGTACTCTTTGTCTCTCTTTTTGTTGCCCTTTTATTTGGTGATGGTGATGAACTGAGCCTTTTTGTAAATTTCACTTCTTTCTTCTTCTCTTCTACTGTATGCTCGTTGCTTAATATGCTTCTTTGTCCAATGATGAACCTAGGGTTCTGAGGCTTTTGATGGGTGGCCTTGAATGCTTGAGTATGCTTGACTGTTGTATGATGCCTTTGTGCTTGATGCCTGTGTTGCCTTTTGGAATACTTCTTTATCTCGTCTCTGAGTTTCCTTTTGGAATACTTGTTTGTATGCTGAGATTGATGTCTGTGATGTTGATTTTCTGAGGCTTTTGTGTTGCCTATTCTTCACTTCTTTTTCTCTCGCTTCTGCTGCCTTTTTGTGTATATTGGCCTATGATGAATTTTTTGAGGCTGGCAATGTTTGATCTTTTTAGTGTTTCTGAGATATGTTTGACGATGCTTGGATGGTGTTGGAAAGTTATGTTGAATGCCTTTGGGCTTTAGAACTGGACAGGTTTTTTGAATGGTAAGGCTTTTGGTTTTTGAAACTGGCTTTTAGCTTTGACTGTGGTTTAATGGTTTATGGCCTTTTGAGGTTTCTACTGGTTTATGGCTTTAGGTTTATGCTGCTTCTGGTTTTGGTTAGGTGGTGTTTCAAGCAGGTTTGAGGATTGGGTGAGTTTACTGGTGGTACAGGCTTATGCAGGTCTTGTAGAGGTACAGGTTTTTAGGTTGTGGACTGGATTATTTGATAGGTTTATGCTTAGGCAGGTATGAGAACTGGTGGTACAGGCTTATGCTTTGATGATAGGCATGTCTTGTGTTAAGCTTGAACACAGTTTGTTTTTTAGGTTTGAAACTGGCTTTTGACAGGTTTTAATGCTTGTTGGTAAGGCTTATGCAGGTCTTGCCTTTTGGTGAGGTTTGGAGGCAGCTCTTACTGGTTTTCTCTCAGTTTGTATTGTTTCCTTTTCTTTTGATTCCCCCCTTTACTGTACTGTCTTCAGTTTGTTTTATATTACCTTCATGCCTCAAGCCTAAGCCTGCTTTCTTTTTCTCTTCTCTCTCTCTCTTCAGTATAGTTTAGCATTAAAATAATGTTTGCATTGTACTTTATCTGAAAGGGCCGCACTTTGGGAAATGATGAAAATGAACCATGTTGCTTGCATATCATGCTTTCTCTGCATTTTTGTCTCTTTTCCTTTAGATTTTGTGCTTTTGATATCTTTCCAAATCTTCTTCTTTGATAGCTTTGAATAGCCTTGTGACATTAATTTGTACTTTTGGCAGAAAGTTTGAGTTTGGACTTTTAGTTGTACATGCTATTTGCTTTTGAACTATGCAGTTTGACAATTTGACTTGTGCATTTTTAAATTTGTGCATTCAAAGTTTAGCAAATAAATAATCGTCCCTCTTTGTGAACCGGGAGAAATCATGTGATTTGCAGAGAGGGCTAACTGATCCCAATCAGTGGCCCTTAATGATGAACTGTAATTTGTCTTTTTTTTTATCTGCTATTTGACTTTTCTTCTTTTCTTTTGCAGATGAATAATTAAAATGGAGCACTGGAGCAAGGGATAGCAGATGAAGAAATGAAGATTAGAAAAAATGTTTAGGATAGTTTTATTTAGGTTTAAATTACTTGTAAAATCATTGTTGTAAATAAATTGTAAACAATAATTGTACGAATAATTTAAAAATAAATAAAAGTTTTTATTATCCAATTAATTCTTTTTTCTCCTTTTGTTTATTTATTATTTATAATTCCTTAATTATAATAATTGAAAATAGATTCCAATCATTTAATCTTAGAATAATAAATAATTTAAATAAACAATGCTTTAGTATTTGATCAGTTAAACCTGGCATTTCCAACATTCAAAGCAAAACAACAGTTAATCACAACAACTGATCAGATGCATTCCCCTTTTTACTGATTTAATACCAAACACTGCAATTTCAAACTGAATGTGTCCTATCACTGATTAAATTACACAGTGCAAACTCAATCCAAATGTTTCAATCCATATCTCAACATAACTTGAAAAGTGCTATAGAATTTAAATCTTTCCGAGAACGCGCGCACAAAAACCCTAATTCCTGATTAAATGCCAAAGAAGCGTTCGCCTGATCAAAGTTGAGCCAAAATCAATCAAAACCCTAAGCCAACTGTTTGAAACATTCTAAAGCCCTGAAAATCAGTAAAACCCTAATTTTGTCTGACTGACGAGAAAAGTCTGTTTGACCGATTCTTGAGCCAGTTTGAAAAAAATCAGGAAACGCCTGAAGCTGTGATTTCTTGTGGAAAAATGCGAGGGCAAATTTTGGGGTACAACAATGTGTGAAAGCTGAGAACGTTTCATCTTTGCTACGTAAGAAAAATGTCCAACAAAATCTTGAGTAATCATCTATAATTACGCGACCATAGTACCTATTCTTTTAGTTCATGAGGGAACAAATAAATCCATGTGAAGGAGCTCAAGTTGTCTTGATGTTGAAATAACATTTTTTGATTTAAAATAGACCCTTGTTTGCTTGCCCTTTTGACATGCGTCACATAGATGGTCTTTTGAAAATTTCATTTTTGGTATACCGATTACTAAATCTTTTGCAACAATTTTGTTAAGTAGATCAAAGTTGACATGAGTCAAACGTCTATGCCATAGCCAAGAGTCCTCACTCAATATAACAAGACATTAGGCATTGTTCAAGGAAATTTCTCTTAAATCAAGCATATAGATACTACTAACTCTCACACCTTTAAACATATAATCCTTATTTTCATTGTGTTAACTTATACAATAATCTTTGACAAAAGTTACTTTATAACCATTATCGCATAATTGACTAATACTAAGAAGGATATGTCTAAGACCTTTAACTAGCATAACATTTGAGATATTAATAGTTGAGAGATTACCTATACTACCTTTTCTGAGTTTTGCACCTTTGTTGTGATAACTGTAGAATACAAACCCTTTCTTCTTCGCCACAAAGTCGGAGAAGAGGGATATGTCTCTCGCCACGTGTCTTGAACATCCACTATCGAGAGTCCACTTTCCCGTCATAGCGTCAAGACATACATCCTACAAAAATCAAACAAAAGTGGTAGGTACCCAATTCTCATTGGATTCTTGAGAGTGAGTTAAATAAATGTTGCTTTTGGGCAACCATTGGAAATTGCCTTTAGGTACAAAAAAATCTCCTAAACTTGCATCTTTCAATAGTGTGTCCCTTTTTGCAACAATAGTGACAAAATAATCTATAATGAGAGTCACTTATGCTATTAGACTTTTCTTTAATCAAGTTATAGCTCTTATGAGGCTTTTTAACCTTTGAGCATCCAATAGCAATAATGTTAGTAGGACAATGTATTTTGTCCATTTGGTTTCAAGATTACTCACTTCTTGTTTCCAAATTTGACATGTTTCACATCCAAATTTATAAGATTGTTCACCCTCCTTTACACAATTTGAACCATTTACAATGAGTTTCTTTAATGCTTCAAAAAATTTATTTGTTTCTTCAACCTTGGCATTCAAATATGTAAAAAAAAAATCTTGAGAGGCCAAGCTTTTGTTAGCATATAAAGTTTCTTTTTGTAAATTTTCAAATTGATTCTTTATCTCATTAAAAGACAAATTTACAATATTTGAGTATTTAGAATGACTTACATCCTTTTTCTAGCCTTGACGATGGTTTTCCATGAAACGATAGTTTGTCTCTTAATCACTCTCACTTGAGCTTTCATTGCTTGAGACCTCACTATCACTATCACAAGCAACATAAGCATGTCTAGGATTTCTAGCTCATCAACCCTTTCTTTTTCTTCTTAGCAAGTGAAAGATAATTCGGTCTATAATGACTCGATTTTCTGCATTCATAGCAAATACCCTTTGACTTATCCTTTTTGTTGTCTTCATATTTAGAGGAGGATAATTATCTTCTAAATTTGACAAGATTATTGTCGGAGTGTTTGACACTATTCTTTCGAATTTATCGATTATATCTTTTTACAAATAATCCTATCTCTTCACCATCCGAATTATCTTCATTACTAGAGTCATTATCATTTGAGAGCTCTTCCATTTAGGACTTTGAGCTTGAAGCCTTGAGAGCCTTAGACTTCAATACTTCCTCTTTGACGACCCCTTTTTCTTTCTTCTTTTTCTCAAGCTTCTTTTCATGTTTGTCTAAGCAATTAGGTTCTTTCTCATGCTCTTCTAACTTACCAAACAATACGGTGAGATCAAGTGTAGTAAGGTTATTAGATTCCTTGATCGCGGTGACCTTTGGTTGCCAATTTCTAGTAAGATATCTCAACACCTTGTTAGTAGCAATAACATTTGAAATAGCATTGCCTAGTAAATGTAAACAATTAATAAGATAAGATAACCTCTTTTGCATTTGAGCAATGGTTTCCCCTTGCTTCATGCGAAAGAGTTTGGACTCTTGATTAAATGTATTAATTTTAGCTTATTTGACCTCATTAGTTACCTCATAGGTTACTTATAGAGCATCCCACATAACTTTAGCGGTTTGAAAATGGGAAATATGCTAGAACTCATCTACACCGAGTGTGGAACAATGATGTTATTTGCTTTCCAATTGCAAGACCACTTTTTCTCATCTTTCTCATCCCATAAGTTTTTTGGCTTTGGTACGGTAACACCATCAACAACATATGTCACCGGTGTTAGACCATTTAGAATAGCTTCCCAAACACCTTTGTCATATGAGTTGACATGAATTTGCATACAAGCTTTCCAATAACTATAATTTTCTCCTGTGAAAATTAGGGCTCTTTTATCTTCTTTAGGTTCGTAAGCCATTTTCTAAAAGTGTCAAAGTCGGAATGAACCGGGATCTTGATGCCACTTGTTAGATGATGATAATGTATCTAGAAAGGGGGGGGGGGGTGAATAGGTACCCCTTTGAAAAAATCCAAATAAATTTGGTTTTAAAAAAGTTTACCAAAGTAAGACACATAAGCTTTTTTAAATTGTCGTCTATACGAACGTTATCGGGAAGCTCAGATATGCAAACCGTAAAACAAAATTCAATATGGAATATGAATGATAATAGAATTACTAAGCTTGAATCACTTGGAACTTATTTATCGTTTAATCAACTTCACTTAGCAAGGCCATTTCCAATGGTAATATTAAAAGAACTAGTTTAGTCAATTTATCAAACACTTAGTGTGCAAGTGAATTTTCAGAATTTTTCCTTTGATTGTGTTGATACACAAAACCACTTATAATCAAAAGTGATTATAATCTATATCAACACATAAGTTAAAATCAAAATTAATTAGGAAAATTCTTACAATTCAAATGATAACGCAATGCTATTTGACAAATTGATCAATGAATATCAAAGCAAGTAAAAAGAAAAAACAAAAGCGATACAAGGAATTTATCTTCATAGTTCCCCACTGTCGTCCCCATGTATGGGTACGTCTGCGTCTAATTCCAATGGAATTAGGATAATTCTTACTATGCAAAATTGTTGATACAAGAGAAGTAATCAAGAGCAACTCCATAAACCCTAAGCTTGTTGTTGATTCAACCCCTTCTCTATTTTTTATCTTGAGAGAGACCAAAACACAATAGATGAAAAATGACTATCTGGATCTTGTTACTCCTTTGCATTCTTTATCTCCAAAGCTTTCGTGCACCGTTAATTTTAAACTATTGCAACACAAAACTTCGATTCTATCTTTTACTCAAAGTTACTTCCTTGCAAATATTTCAAACACTCTAAGGTTCCTTGCAAAGATTTTAAGTACTCTAAGGTTGTTCTTTTTACCGCAATTACCTCTCGAACGTCTTGCACAAAAACCCCCAAATCAACCAATGATCTTGGAGGACAAACCCGAGGTTTTTCCTGGATAAAACCCCCTACAAAACTCCACCCAATACACAATTGGACACTAGCAATCCTCATCTAGATGGCACCCCAATTAAACATCGTTACAATGTAATGTCAGTGTGTATGTATAGATTGGAGTTTGAAGATTAAGATAGAAATGGTCTAATTTTATGGTTTTCAACGAGTTATGAATGATGCATGAAATCGTATTTATAGTTTTGGAACTTTTAGGGCAAAAAGGGTAAATTTGGAATAAAAACATTTAAAGAAATTAACCAAACATAACAGTGTGTGTCGTTCTATGTATCGTATGTGTCGACATATACGTGAATTTTAAACTGTATGTGTCGACCTATGAGAAGCCATGTGTCGACTGAAACAAGTCAGAAGCTACAGGCTTTAAAACGATAGTAAATGTGTCGACCTGAAAAGTGGATGTGTCGGCACATGAAATAAGAATTTCTGCAATTTCAGAAAAGCTTCAGTATGTGTTGACCTGAATCACGCATATGTCGGTCTAATACTTATAGAGGCTATAGGCTTTAATAATGGGTTACATGTGTCGACCGGAAATATGAATGTGTCGACACATGCAGTAAAAAATCATGCAAAAAATTATTTTTAATAACTTGGATCAATTTCAAGATGATTTTTAATGATTACTAAGACCTATAATGCATAGGAGTACCACAAGACATAAGGATACTATCCAATACTCATAAGTGCAAGATTTTCCCAGTTTTGACATCATTCAAAACATTTGACGACGAAGTTTATACTCACAAGTTTTGCCAAAGATCTGGGCTATCTTGGGAGCATCGTTCCTTGAGATGAAGCTTCTCTTATATGCTTGAAATGTCTCATTGACACTGCATACTAGTGGATATTCGTACTAAGGAAGAAAATAAGTTTAACTTTGGTAAGTCTCGAATTTGCTTGGCTTCTCCACCTTTAACTTGCTTACTTATGATGTGTTTATTCTGGTAATGATTGTATGCAGATTCAATAAAGACAATGGAAAATTGTAGAAGACTCTTACACCGATTCTGAGCCCCCCCGGGAATGTCGCGACTGTAAATGCTCCTCGGCGGCCGCTGCGTGCATCATGTCCTCTTACCCTTGTGGAGTTGACGTGGTCAGACCCACACTCTTATAAAGAATGTAAGGTTCCTCTTTCAAAGGATGGCTACTCAAACTAAGCCAACATGTCTGGGTGTGCCATGGAGGAAGCACTAGCAACTCTGACGCATTACACTCGGTGCGCATATGCGGCTCTAGTCATTGATGGTACTGGTTGTCGATACGCTCTCTAGTCTAACCAGTAACGTGAAGAGAAACAACGACTGAAGGAAAGTGTTTGTAGCTCGACTCCTCAACGAGATATATATCTGCAAGAAATATAGAAAGCTTTTACTTCTCTTACTGGTGTAGGTGATGCTCCGCTCCCCCTCAATCTTCCTGGAACTCTTGTCGACCATGTGACTCTTTTAGCAAGGGTGTGTTGAGGAAGGAGAAATCTTTGCCTTCTAATGGGCTACTTTAACATTTACTCAGTCTTCGCTTTTGATGGTTCAAAGAGATTTAGAAGCTTTGCGTCTCGAAAATGCCTCTTTAACTCAACGTTTAACAGATCGTTCTACTACTAGCCTTGAGGCCATTTCAGAGGCTTTTGAGAATGCCTTGTAGCAAGTGGAGCATTTTCATCATCTCTTACGTATTTTGAGGGATAAGGTTTGGCCAGATTAGATGCTCAATGATGGGAAGGTTGTTTCCCTGCTGGCTAGCCATCCTTCCAGTTTTTTTCCAGGTCCTGTGTGTAAAGTATATTTGTTATGAAGAAATATATGTGTTTTTGTTTGTACCTATTTGAAGTATGTGTGTTTGATCCCGAATGCAGAGTTTTAAATTTTGTGCAAACTTACAAGGTCTTCCCTCGAAGTTTATTGGACGTCTTTGGGCCGTCCCTGGCCAAAGGTCAGTTCTCTTTCCCCTACCAAGGTGAAAAATTTGTCCAAGATTGACTTGTGGTCAATCCATCGCGACCTTTGGAGTGGCTAGTTGCTAGAGAGGGTGAACCCTTATTGTCGTTTTAGTGGTTTTATCACTTTCTTTATGTGTGTGTGTGTGTGTGTGTGTGTGCGCTCGCGCGCTTTTCATGCTTTGGAGTTTTGATTATTGTGATCAGACGCGTCTGGAATTTGCGAGAGCACCCTGGGTCTTTATGTTGAGGCTTGATCCCTTCGGTTGTACCTCAAACTCGCTGTTACCTTACACGGTCATGGAATTGATCCTACATTTGAGAAAGTTGATTATACGAAAAATATCATCAAACACAAATTTAAAATATAACCAGATGGACTGGTCATCACTTATTTTTCAGTGGTTGTGATGAACAATAGTGGATCTGAGCTTTTGATACGATGGAGGAGGAGCTGACCTGCAACGTTAGCATTCCGAGACTCAAGTCAGTATGTGAAGAAGAAGAGTGTATTGAAATTGAGTTTGAAATTGTGTACCTAAAACTGACACACTTTCTCTTTATATAATGAATAAGGTATAACAACCTACTATTTTCTAAGCGTGTAATACAAGAAGTCATCAGATATATCTAAGACTTGAATCGTCTATATTCTTTAGTAGAGTAATTCTTATGTGCTGCGAATGTTCTAAACAAATTATAATTCTTTCTAAATGGTCAATCGATGACTATTACAATAGGTCCAAAACAAAAACTTTTAGTAAAGTATATCCTTATCAAATACAGTAAGAGTGAATTTACTATTACTGTAAATACAATTGAATTTTTTAAACTATAATTAGATTGAAAATAAGAAAATGCCATTCATTTTATATATATATATATATATATATATATATATATATATATATATATATATATATATATATATATATATATATATATATATATATATATATATATATATATATATATATATAATTGTGAGATGGAGGAAGTATCATCGTGAATTTGTTGAAATATCTGATTGACTTGTCGTTCAAGCAACTAGTGAAAGAGATAGAATTTAAGAGGTAGAGACTCTCGAATAGTTTGTATTCAAATGAAGAATCACTTTATAGTTCAAATAACCACCTACCTTCTTAACAAGTAAACCAATAACTATCTCACAAGTTAGTTAGAATTAACTAACTACTAACCTCCACAGTAACAAACTAATAACATACTAATTTCTCAATGTTCAAGACATGTTCTTAATCATAAACCTTAAAAATTGGTCTCTTTGACAATTTTAGTGAATAAATCTGTCAATTGATCTTGAGTTGAGTTTGTTTGTTTCAGTTTTAAAAGTAAATTTTTTTCTTTGTATTTTTGAAAATAGAGTTTTTAAAATTTTACAAATTTTTTTATATTTATTTTTTCTTAATTAAAACACTAAATTTGATATTCTATAACATAAACATATATTATTGAAGATTAAAATATAGTCAAAATTACAATTTTTTCAAAAAATTATATTTCAAAAATGATCTTTATGAAAATCTATTTGAAATAGCTTCAAAATTAAATGATTTTTTTAAAATTTTAATATCTAAAAAATGTTTCAATAAAATAATAAAATATCTAAAATAATATTTTAAAAATAATTATGCAAATCAAATTTTTATTTAAACTTTTTATAAAAAAAAGTTTTATAAATTTTCTTTTCACAAAATTATACAATACTATAAAAATCATTTAAACAAATCAAACGGACCAAATATTCTACTATAAATTTCTCTTTAGCCACTTGATCTTCGATAAATAAAAATCTTGTCTTCAACTTAATTGTAATGTTGTTGTTTTTCTATTTATTCACGAGAGATTGCAACTAATTTTTATGACATGCTGTTAATTACTCTACCACACCACATATTCAGCCTGGTACGACTATAATAGATTGTTTCTTAGAATATAAAATCTGTGATGCTTTAAACTTGAATGTATATAGATAGATAGTCACTTGTGTTCATTCATTCCATTTTGTCACCATACCAATCATCATCAAATAAGCCTTTTTATTCTATCTAATTTGACATAGGTACCTTAATGTGACAATCAATTTCCAAAATATAATAAGATCCACAACATTATCATCTTTGTTCTTTATGAGCTTTAGTTTTGTCTATAGCAGCGTTAGAGCAGAGTTACAACCATTTCAAAATTCATTAGATACATTTCATAAAGTATTAGTCCGCTTAATTGATTAACAAATTTAAAACAGGAAAATTTCAGCGTTAGAGCAGAGTTACAACCATTTCAAAATTCATTAGATACATTTCATAAAGTATTAGTCCGCTTAATTGATTAACAAATTTAAAACAGGAAAATTTGAATTTCAACGTCACTTAATCGATTAGGAGGCATCACATTTTGAATTAATCGATTAGAAGGATCTCTTAATCGACCAACCCTCGTAATTTATCTTCTTAATTGATAAACATGCTTCTAATCAATTAAACATTGGATTACTTTGAAGTTTTATCAAAAGAGAAGAGAAGTTAAAAATACTTTGTGTGTGTAGGTGCGCGCGCATTCCTTTAGTACCTTAAGACTTACAGATGGATTATTAACAAGTGTACTAAAAATGTCATCAAGTAATAAAATCAAAGTCCGTATCTGCAAAGATTAATTTATTTTAACAATGCAATTGAAAATTACTAGAATTGTTCAAATTGGAGGTTTGTTTTAAAAGTTGGTTTAACAAAAACATGCAAACCCTGTTGGACATTATCGGAGAATAAAAGTGACTAGGTCTTATTTCGAATCCAATGACTCTCAATGTTGATAATTGCGTCTATTTTCTTAAAGTGATTTTTTAGAGTTACGATAAATTAACACAATTGTTATATCAAAGTCAGTCACATGTTTCTACAGATTAAATCACTTTCATCTTCAAATACCTAATATAGAGAAAATTAACTACTCATATTACAAGAAATCATAACTATGAATATAGAGAAATAATACTTGATATTGTGGTAGAGTTTAATCTTCAATAGTTAAAAACCTTCACTATTAGACTTCTTGATCACTTCTTCCATTAAAATCATGCTTTCAAAAGTCCAACCCTTAAAAAAAAACTGTAATATTAGCCTTTAAAATGGGGTATGGGCGCGTCAGGAATAGTGTCATGATTTAAAGAAAAATGTCTGAATCATGTCATGATTCATGTTCATTGTGTCACAATTTTTACAGTGGTTTATCATAGATGTTAGCTATCATTTGTCGTTGATTCTGTTTTAATTGGAGTTACGAAACTCTAGATATGATCAAATTACTAGACATACGTCATGATATAAAATATGTAAAAATATGGGTTCAAATGCATCCAAATGCGCCGTGATTTTTCCAACAACTTAATTTTTTTTCTTACTTCCAAATTATTCTTTTCTTCTTTTGACATCTTTGATCTTCATCTCACATATTGCTAATTTCACCCCAAATCCATATATTTCTTCACTTATTACTACTAAAGATTAGTAAAGGACCCGTGCGTTCGCACGGGTCGCATAAAATCGATATAAATATTAAAATAAATATTATATAATTATAGTTAAGAAATATATATATAAAAATATATATAAATTAAGAAAGAAAACTTTCAATAATAATTGTCACATAAATATTAATTTAATTTATTAAGTTGTAGTAGTTATAAGGATATACATAGAAATTATATTGAAAAATATATGGGTATATTGTCTAGTACACTTCACACATATATAAAATTGATTATCTACTTGTGCGTTCAAATGGATTGCGCAATATTGTTATAAATAGTAAATAAATATAGTATAATGATGGTTAAGAAATATATATAAAAGATATATAAATTAAATAGTGTCGGAAATATATATTTTAGTAGAAAAATAAATGAAATAAATGAAATATTTTAGTTTAATTAAGTAGAAAAAATCTCTACTTTTTTTTATATATTAATATGTACAAGTTTTAATTTATATATCGATCTGTTGGACATGTCAGCTTTGCTTGTATATTTCGTAGAAAGAATTATGTTTGATGGTTAATAAATTTAATAAAATTATTTTGGTAAAAAAAAAAAGATTGTCGTACCGCCGACATAACTTAAAATATATTTGCGTTTTTATTAGAGTAGATTGATTAAGTCACTCTTCTTTCTTATAAATATTTAGTTTATAATAAAATAAATTAAATAAAATTTTACGCAATATAAATGAATATAAATTGAAAATAAAAACTATTTAACATTGTATTAAATAAATTATTCATACAATACAAATGCTATAAATTAAAATAGTTTCTTTTATGTGATATTACACTTTGTTAGCTTAAAATTCTATATTAAAAAATTAAAATAATTGAAATATAAATTAAATAATTCAAAAATATAATTATTAACCTATGCTTTGGTTATAGTGAATTTAGATAGAGTAATATAATTAAAATAATATTAGAGGTAATGGAGTTAAATATTTTTTATATAATTTAAATTAAAAATTAAATAAATTTTTTTTATCTATTAGTTTGAAATTAAAATGAATCATGTTAAATTCTTATTATAAAGAGTTAATTGTTTTTTTCTTGTATTATATCATAATATTAGATATAATTTTGTTATCAAGTTTATGATATTGTTTTAACTAAATTTATAAAAAAAATCATATTTAATTGATTAAATTAATTTTTGTAGGACCAAAACTATATTGTCAAATTTGTGAATTCATTTATCATTATTGTCTCATGACTTTTTATCAAAAATAAATATTTATAATATTTTTTTGTATAACTGATTACATTTTATTAAAAAATATTACTAAATATTTTTTGATAAATTAAAATTTTGATATCAGTTATTATTGCTATCTAATTTTTTAGTGTCATCCAATTAATATTTTCATATTATCATTCAATTATTTTTTCTAGAAAATAATATAGGGATTGATGGTAGGAATTAAATTAAATTTTATTTTTTTAGTAGATGTAAATCATTTAAATATAAATTTATTATGATATTTTTTAAAAGAATTAGTGATAAGGATGTACACTTATTTTCTGTGGATTTTTTACTTGAGAAAATCGCAATCTCAATTTTAAAATCTCTGGTGAAATTCATGTACAATAAAATCTTATCCTGAAATCTTATCCTTTTATTTTTTTCAATTAAATATAATAAAGAATTAATGATGAGGATGTACACTTTAACTTTGATTGAGTTTTTACATAAACAATCCTAAATTTAAACTCTCCAGGAAATCTTATCCTACGAATTTTTTTCTATTAAATATAAAATTAATATATTATTTAAAATAATTAATAATGAAAATACACTTTAATTTTGGTGGAATTTTTACGTGAGAAAATCTTAAACCCAATTTTATACTCTTCAACTATAAAATCTCTTAAATTATTTAAATTTCTGATAAGTCTAATTTCATGTCCATAATTATAATTTTCATTTACTAATCATTTATAATTATTAAATCTTTATAATTCAAAAATGTTCTTTATTGTCTTATTCAAAAAAAAGTTCTGTATACATTAACTGTTCAAATCTTTTATTTTCTTGGACTTAACTCTTTTAAATGCTCTTACCTAGGTGAAGTCTTAAATATTCAGAATTTCCAATTTAACGCTTTTATATTTTTAACTGAAACGAAGGAAATAATTAAATATTAATTAATTAAATACGCATATTTTGGGTGTTATTTAATTACAGAATTTTTTTAAATAATTTTATTATAATAAATAAGTAAAATTATATATATATATATATATATATATATATATATATATATATATATATATATATATATATATATATATATATATATATATATATATATATATATATATATATATATATATATATTGGAATTCCTTTTAATTTATGTCAATAATATCAATATATTCATATAATTAACATAATATAGAAGTTTGGGGAATTTTTTTTTGCCATAACCAACTTAAAAAAAAAATCGTAAATAACTATGTTTTGGAAAAAAAATACGCAAATAACTATGTTTCAGAAAACCCACAAAGGAGGAGTCAATCCAGTTGGCGCATGCACTAGCCCATTTGCCCTAGGCGCCATCTCACTTGGTGCATGCTCTCTCTTTTAGCCAAGTGAGATGGCGCATGCGTTCTAAAAGTGAGAGGAGACGCCATCTCACATGACTCCTAGGATAAAATGCATTTTTTATAAATAAGTCATCCGTTTCTCCGTCATTCTTCATACTTTCTCTCACTGTCTTCTTATTTTTTTTCTCTGTTATTTGCGTTATGACATCTCTCATGATTTTTACCAGAGATGGTTACGTTATTTTCTCGACCACCAAACCTCTGATAAAAATGAAATTTTAGCACATGCACTCCATGGAGCGTCTGAAGAGAGAGTTGATGTGATGACTAGAGGGAGACATCGAAGATGGAGAATAAATTAGAAGGATTCAACTAAGAAGAACAACCACCTCACTTGCAACAGGAAGACCTAATTTTTGGTTCACTACGTCAAAAGTGATTTTTAACAGCGCATATTAGACAACGCTTTTATACAAAAGCGCTGCTATAAGTGAATTTAAAAAAAAACAGAAACTGTATAAAATAATAAGTAAAAGCGCTGCTAAAAATGTGATCTTAGACAGCGCTTTTAAAAAACGCTGCTAAATGCTTTAGAAAGCGCTTTATTAAAAGCGCTGGTAAAGGACCACTTTAGACAGTGCTTTAAGAAAGCGTTGTTTAAAGTCATAAAATATTTAAAAAAAATCAGAAAAGCGCTGCTAAAGAACCCTATTAGCCAGCGCTTTTCAAAAGCGCTGCTAAAGGTCCATATTAGCCAGCGCTTTTAGAAAGCGTTGTCTAAAGCCAATATAAATGAAAATTAAAAAATAGAATCAGTGTATACTGTTTATATTTCACAGATTCACGAACAGAAAGCGTAAACCCTTTCCCTCCTTGAACAGAAAGCATAAACCCTTTCACTCTCCTTGAACAGAAAGCGTAAATCCTTCGTCATCGTACCAGCCCCCCTCCGTCCTCCACCATCTCTCTCGGTTGTCCTCCACCCACACCGGGCGGTTCTCAAGGTAGGTTCTTTCTTGAAAATGTCTTTATCTCTATTGATGTCCAAACTGAGTTATCCTCCTATTGATAATATACTATGCTAACATCTAAGACATTATCCTCCTATTGATGTCCAAACTGAGTTATAGGTATGCATTTTGATTTTTGGGTTCTTGGTAGGGCTTGATATATAACATCAACACTTTTAGCATTTAGCATTATTGCATTTTCTTTTGGTTCTTTGTTTTGGAATAAAAAAGATGATGATGAACTTTTTTGTTGTTTTAATTGGTTTCTGAATTGTTTATCATGTTTATATTCTCCATGAACTAGTATTTTTTTACTAGTATTTTGAACCTATATATATATATATATATAACTTGTTTTTGATTATCCCTTTGTATTGGTGTAGTTAGTCGAAGACCATCACCGATTCGAAGAACATCAAATCCGCATCATCCGTCGTCGACACCAATAGCCCCTTTTCTTTCTTTGGTAAGTCAAGTTCAAATTCTATTTGTATCGATCAATTAAAAAACACAATTATTTTTATATAGATATATTTAATTTTAGTCCATGTTATTAACTCTAGAAATAAATTTCTAGAAATAATTTGTTTAATTCAAACAAAAAGAGAATAATTCGTTTATAGTGTTTTTGCTTACTTGAATTAGTAGAAAAAAATGGATAAAAAATGGATGTTTGCTGATCGATTGTCACAAGAGTACGAGAGTGGGGTATTGGAATTCGTTAAGTTTATTGTTGAACACGCCAAAGACCCCATTCGAATGAAGTTTCCTTGCTTGGGTTGTTGTTATGTGGGTCGGGTTAACACGGATGGATTGAAATCGCATTTACTAATGCGTGGAATTGATAGAAGTTATACATGTTGGATATTTCACAGCGAAAAAAGTAACGACAACATTGAACCGGGGGAGAAAAGTAGTACGGCCTATGCTTCAGACGACAAGGACACAGATACATACGATATTGATCGAGTCGAAGATATTGCAGATGCACTTGAAGAAGATCTTCAGGATTGTCCCAAAATGTTTGAGAGATTGGTAAGCGATGCAGAGAAACCGTTGTATAAAGGTTGCACTAAATTCACAAGACTGTCTACGGTATTAAAGTTGTACAACTTAAAGGCGGGCAATGGATGGTCAGATAAAATTTTCAGAGTTATTAGCCCTTATGAGAGATATGCTTCAGGAGGATAATGTTCTTCCTAATCGAACCTATGAGGCCAAAAAAATGTTGTTCTCTGTTGGCATGGGCTATGATAAGATACATGCTTGTCCAAACGATTGCATTTTGTTTCGAAACGAATATGCATCGTTAAATGAGTGCCCTAAATGCGGTTTGTCTCGATATAAGAAAAAATTGTCTCCAGCAAAAGTCTTATGGTATTTTCCTATAATTCTGAGATTTAGGCGCATGTTTTATAGTGAAACTAATGAAAGACACCTTACTTGGCATGCAGATGAAAGAATTATTGATGGAAAGTATCGACATCCGGCAGATTCACCACAGTGGTCGAAAATTGATAATGATTATCCTGATTTTGGAGAAGAAGCAAGAAACCTTCGCTTGGCTTTATCTACTGATGGAATGAACCCGCATGATCTTCAAAGTATCTCACATACCACATGGCCTGTGATTCTTATGATTTATAACCTACCTCCATGGCTATGTATGAAGCGTAAGTACATGATGTTATCTATGTTAATATCTGGGCCTAAACAACCAGGGAATGACATAGACGTATACTTGACACCTTTGATCGAAGATTTAAAGATTTTGTGGGAGAACGGGGTGGAGGTTTATGATGGATATAGGAAACAAAGTTTCAATTTGAGGGCGATGTTGTTTGGCACAATTAATGATTTTCCAGCATACGGGAATCTATTTGGGTATAGCATTAAAGGTCAACGTGCATGTCCTGTTTGTGAAGATGGAACCGATACGACGCGTTTGGAACTTTGTCATAAGAATGTGTTTCTCGGTCATCATAGATTCTTACATTCTAAACATCACTATCGTGCATGGAGAAAAGCATTCAATGGAGACACCGAACAACGTAAAGCTCCACCTGCATTGTCAGGTGACCAAATTTTTGAAAAGGTGAAAGATGTGTGTACTCAGTTTGGTAAGTCTTTTGCGCATATGATTGTCAAAGGTGGGTGGAAGAAGAGATCGATTTTTTTTGAATTGCCATATTGGAAGTCTCTGTATGTGAGACATTTTCTCGATGTTATGCATATTGAAAAAAATGTATTTGAAAGTGTTATTGGTACGTTACTCAATATTAAAGGAAAGTCTAAGGATGGCCTTAAAGCAAGGGAGGACATGTTAAAGATGGGAATACAAACTGAACTAGGACCCGTGAAGAATGGAATCCGAACATATCTACCACCTGCTGCTTTTACTCTATCTAGAAAGGAGAAAAAGATATTGTGTAAGTTTCTAAGTGAAGTTAAAGTTCCAGAAGGATACTCTTCAAATATTAGAAGACTTGTATCTATGAAAGACCTCAAGTTAAAGAGTTTAAAGACACATGATTGCCATATTATAATGGAGCATTTTCTACCAATAGGTATACGTTCTATTTTGCCAAATAAAATAAGGAGCACGATAACTAAGTTATGTTTTTTCTTTAGGTAAATGTGTAGTAAGGTGATTGATCCTGAGATCTTACCAACATTGCAAAAAGAAATTGTTATTACTTTGTGTGAGCTTGAAATGTATTTTCCTCCATCGTTTTTTGACATAATGGTACATCTAGTTGCTCATCTTGTGAAAGAGACACAATTGTGCGGCCCAGCTTATATGATATGGATGTACCCTGCTGAACGTTATATGAAAGTATTAAAAGGGTACGTGAAAAACCGAAGTCGCCCAGAGGGTTGTATTGTTGAGAAATACATTGTTGAAGAAGCGGTTGAGTTTTGTACTAAATATTTGTCCAAAGTTCAATCCATTGGACTCCCCAAAAGTCATATTTTTGAAAAAAATGAAGGTAAAAGATTAATTGGAAATAAAATTGTGACAGTATCAAAAGATGAACGGGATCAAGTGCATATGTATGTTCTGCACAATGACAGTGAGGTTGAGCCGTATGTTGAAATGCACAAGGATGTACTCTGAGGGTTAAATCAGAATAGAAATGAAAATTGGATAGTACGGGAGCACAATCAAAGTTTTATGCCATGGTTTAAGGATCATATTTTTTCAAAGCTTCATTCAGATCCCGCTTCAATAACAGAAAGGTTCAGATGTTTGGCATATGGTCCAAGTTTTCATGTGTTTTCCTATAGCGCATACGCAATTAATGGATACACATTTTATACCAAAGAACAAGATGATAAAAGTACTATGCAAAATAGTGGTGTCACCGTGCTTGCTGAAGCAATGCACATTTCAAGTATGAAGGACCTAAACCCTAAATATGCAAATCTGTCATATTTTGGGGTTATCGAGCATATTTGGGTGTTTGATTACGAGAAGTTTCAGATTCCTATCTTTGGTTGCAAGTGGGTAAGTAGTGGTGGCATACAAATGGATAAGTCAGGATTTTTTCAAGTGGATCTTAATAGGGAGGGGTACAAAGATGAGCCTTTTATTCTATCCTCTCAAGCTAAACAAGTGTTCTATGTCACTGACCCGACGAGTACAAAATGGTCTATAGTGCTTTTATCTAACAAAGTGGTTGATGATAACAGTGTAGACCAAGGTGATATTGATGATGAGAATGAGTCATGTATTAGACGGAATGAGTCGTATATTATAAATGATCAAGATGAGAATATTATAGCGGATGAATCATATATCAGAAATGATCATAATGAGGGAATTTGGATAAATCCATCTGTCCGCATTGTTAAGAAACAAGTAATCCATGTTCCAACCAAGAAAAGAAAGAGATGTTAGTGAAAGAGGTAGCATATTAAAATGTTTATGTTTATGTTTGTGTTTATGTTTAGGTTTATGTTTATGTTAATTTTTGGCATTGTCATTTTATATATATTTAAATGACTATGAAATTTTATATTGGATTTATGTTTATTACATGTTAGATGGCTACTAACAACGATCACCCACGTGATGATTATGTGCATGATGGAGATAAGGCCGTTAGTAAAACGAAAATGGAATATAGACGAGGAATAATAATAATGAAGAGAATAATTCGGGATAGAGACCAAGGCATAAAGTATGATGTGCATTGGAGTCAAGAAGGCCAACTAATTGAGCCTAACGGTTCAACGTTGACGAGTTATCTCGGTTCGGTGGTAAGGAGAGAAATTCCAATTACATGTGAAGATTAGAGAGCAAGAGTGTTAGACGATGATAAAGATAAAATATGGAATGAGATACAGGTACCATATGTGATGTTATTTGTTTTTAATGACGATTATGTCTCTAAATTACTTATACTAACGCACTTTGTGTATGATTTTCGTAGAGGTCGTTCATGATTGAGGATACCAGGAAAGATTATATTCTTAAATTGGCCGGGAAACTACATAGAGGGTTTAGAGCTTTCTTGTCAAACAAGTTTCTTAGGGATGCAGATGAATTTTTTGTTGATGCAGAGCTTTCAAAGAAATATACAGATTTGATTACAGCTGAAGAATGGGAAACTTTTAAATCTAAAAGAAATACCCAAAAATTTGAGAGTTTAAGTGTCGTAAATCGACAACGAGCATCAAGTCCAGCATATCCATACAGAAAATGGCGTATGGGATATGCACGCTTACAACAATCTATTGTAAGTATTTATAAATTGCAAAGTATCTATAATATATGCACGCTTATATTTGATCATGTTATTTGGCTTAATGTGTAGCTAACAAAGGAGAATAGTTCTGAAACATCTCTTCTGGAACACATTTTGTGGAAGGAAGCTCGTGTGTGTGAGGATGGAGTTGTTGAAGAAAAAGTTCAACAAATTTTTGAGAGATGTGTAAGTATAACATTGTTTATTTAATTACATCATACTTTTATTTGTTTAATTACATCATTATTTTATTAACATATCATTCTTTAATTACAATATTTATATGAATTTCAGGAGACTCTTTCCCGGTCTATACCTCCAGATGAAGACAATGATTGCAGGAGAATACTCTCACGAGCATTAGATATTCGTGAGTATTCTGGTCGGATGAGGGGTAAGGGATTTGGGATCACTCCAACATCCTTGGAAAAAAATCAAAGACAAAAGCTCCAAGCAATAAAGAACTCCAGGAGAAGTTGGAAAAGTTACAACAAGAAGTTTATGAGTTGAGAAAGGAAAAGGAAATAGATCAAGCTACAGGTTTTAAAGACACTAGTGACAAAGGTAGTATCAATGGTAACTTTGGACAGAATATTCCCGAGGTAATTATATACCATATTTATAAATTATATAACCATATTTATTAATTATATAACCATATTTATTAATTATATAACCATATTTATTAAATTATAGGGCATTTCCCGGTGTCAACTCTATTTATCGGCACCGATTTATCGGATGGTTGGCAAGGGAAAAGTGTATAATACTTCGGGAGAAATGCTTTACCATAAACCGCTCCCAGATGGATTTTTGAAAGTATCGGTCGATGTTGTTTTAGAGGGGGGTATGTTGTTACCACTACCTGACGATGTGGCAGATGCAACATTGGTGACAGATGCAATAGGATCGTTTGTTGCATGGTCGTCAAGCCTCGTTTGCGTAGATAATGAGGTATGCTTAAAATCGTTTACTATTCAATTTTTTTAAGGCAATTATACTTACATTTTGTTTACATGGTAATGTTAGACTCCAACAAAATCCATTCCAAAAGATAAGGGGATTAGGCGGGAGACAGAGTCAATTGCATCAATTGAGGTACAACACAATTATATGACATTTATGCTATGAGAAATGCTAATTTGTGATTTTATACTTCCCCTAACTAATTATATGATAACTAGATTCATGCTAAAGAGACTGCACAAGTCAGTAGGGGTAAGGCGCCTGAAATTAGCAATATTTCCACACACAAAAAGAATGTTGCTAAGAAGACCGTGGCTAGCAAAAAAACTACTGCTCGGTTCAGGTCGTGCCTTCGGACATATTTAGGTATTACAGATATTCCGGATGGTGGTACCTGCCTTATACCTATGAGTGCATACATATTTGGTTTTGAATACCCGGAAGCAATTGGTAGAGAGGATATGGAGCAAGTTTTTAGACATTTGGAATTAGGCCTCGGTGTTATCGGTATATACACTAGGTATACTCCGATCAACTTTGTTTAATTAGATAAACTATTTAATCCCTCATTTCAATTAATATAGTATAATGTTAATGATGTTTTAATTTAAGGTTTATGTATGACAACATTGTGCGTCCGCGTGGATTAGAAGCAAGATTTGGCTTCTTAGCTCCCAACACTGTCAATTTAGAGTTAATTGTAACGAGACTAGATGATGTCATAACATATGTACTCGGTTTATTCGTGGCCAGCAAAGATACTGATAAGTTGTTCTTTTTGCCATATAATACTGGCAATGGGTTAGATTTTCATCCTAACTTGATCTATTATAATTTTCCGTTTTTGGCCATTGTTTAATCTTTGTTTAATCTTACAGTGGACACTGGTTATTGGTTGTGATTAATCCTATGGGAGAAACTGTGTATTATCTGGATTCGTTATACAGTGATTGGTCAACATATCCAGATTTGAAGCAGATGATTGACATGTAAGTTTTTCGCTCCCAAAGAGATATTCAAGTTTATGTTTATGTTTATGTTTATGGCCAACATATTTGGATTTGTGTTTATGTTTATGTTTTTACGTGAGATTGTTCTAAACAGTCGTTTACATTTTATTATAGCGTTCTACTAACTTTTCGCTCCCAAAGAGATATTCAAGTGCCAAAAAGTAGAGCCAACAACGTTACATGGATCATAGTGGAGGTATAATTTCACAAAGAGATATTCAGTTTTGATTACATTAGTGATGATACTTGATAAAATAATTTAAGGGGTATATCCTGATATATATTCGTATTTTCTTTCCACGTGTAGTGTCCTCGCCGGTGTAACGGTATAGATTGCGGCTAATTTATGTTGAGGTTTACGAAAGAAACTATTCTTTTGGATCGATTAGAGATTCCATCCACAGTTTCTAACTTAGGAATTACATACTATTTTCATATTTTGTGTTTCTCATAAAATGACATATTGTTTTAACTAAATCACATACTATGTTATATTAATATATATGTAGTACTTTGAGGAATTCAATTGTGCACATTACTCAAAAGATCAATTGGATGAACTTATGGAGGAATGGTGTCAATTCATTATCGGGTTGAGAATTTTATAAGCTAAGGTATATTGTCTTATTTCCCTTGATGAGAACTTTCGAGTTTTGAGTATAAAATAAATTTGAATAAAGTGCAACGTTAATATTATCATGTTATGAATTTCGATCATTTGGTTTTTTTTCCAGGTTTATAGGTGCATGTGTAGAAGATAGAGCTAAGATATTCATGTTGTTGTTTCATGAGAATTCTCGAAGTTAGAAAGATGTACAGATGTAACATCAATTTTGAATTTTAGGATTTTTAACTTGTAGATTTTAACTTGTATCATAAATTCATGTGCGTGTGTGTGTGTGTGTAATTTTTATATATGCATATTTTATTGGAATGAAGCTGCCAAATATGGTCTATAATATGGTAAAAACCTGGTTCAAATATGGTTAAAATTCTGATTAAAATGTATTATATATATTGGACAGTGCTTTTGTAAGTCAAAATAGATATTTTATTATAAAAAAATTGTGACCAATAGACAGCGCTTTAGGAGAAAATCGCTGTAAAAACTAAAAAATAAATGCTGCCTAAAGTGTGAAAGCGTTGTCTAAAGTGGGGGAATAGACAACGCTTTTAAAGGAAAGCGATGTCTAAAGCCTAACTTTAAAAATAACAAAGCGCTGTCTAAAGCAAAAGCACTGCTAAAGGGGTATATAAAAAAGCGTTGTCTATTCTAAAAGCGTTGTCTAAAATGGGCATAAGAAAGCGCTTTGCCATTGAAAAAAAGAGTTGTCTTTTCTTTTAGCAACGCTGCTTTAGGCAGTGCTTTAAAGCGCTGTTAAAAGCCTAAAAAGCGCTGTCTTTTTTCTTTTTTGTAGTAGTGGTCGGAGGAAGTCAAAACAGACAGAGACGTAATGTTGATGATGCATGGGTCAGATGAAATTGTTTTAACGGTTGTAATTTCTTAGACGTTTTGTCGTATTTTTATTTGTTGTTTGGGCAAGGTATGTTGTAACAAATGTTCTTAATGAAAAACTGTAATGTTTATAAATTAAAAAAGTAAAGATGTTTTGCATACAATTTTTATGTGGTTTATGCGCTTGCTTTTGGGACGACCCTTTTTATTCCTTCTCATTTGGTCGTTGTGTCAAACTATTTCGCCGTCGTAACCAATGGGAAGTTGTTGTTGTATATGTTGAGCAAGGTTTCAGACTTGTAAATGGGAGATAGAAGTTGTAATGCGTCTTGATGAGTATAGGCACATGCTGCAATGATATGAGAGTAACGCATACGAAAGGCTTGAAACCTGCCATAATCGCACCAACGAGAAGGTAGTATAACCCTATACTCTTGTCTTGATAGCCTTTCGTTGTGGTCGGTTGTCTCTTTGACAATGAAGTTGTGGCTGTGTCGGTCAAACCGTATAACCAGATGGTTGTTGGCTTTGGTACTTTCTGCCTTAATATACTTCATGCAGCTTTCACTCTATAGTTGTCCCGATTGCAAGATATCATTCCATATTTCACCTCTTTTGCCAAACAACAAAGTCATCCTAAAATATATTGATTTAACCAAAGCAGTTACTGGGAGGTATACTACTTACTGAACTGAAAAATCACTATGCGACTCTGGAGTTGAACGAAAATTCATCCGAGCTAGCTAAAGTAATAAAAGCCAGAAATTATATAATGATACTTTTTGGAACCTTTTTATTTCCCGAAAGTACGGAGAATAATGTAAATTTCATGTATTTAAATTTACTTAGAAACTTTGAAAAAACTAGAAAGTATAGTTGGGGTTCTGCTGTTTTAGCCCATCTATACAGTTCGTTGTGTAAAAATGCAACCAAGGAAAAATGTACTTTTTATGGATGCTCTTTCTTACTTCAAGTCTGGGGTTGATGGAGAATGGAGTCCCTAAACCCCATCAACAACAAAGCATTCGTTTTCCCATACGCAACAAAATAAGTCAATAATTAATATCATTTATTATTCATTTGTTCGCCAAATATATGATAAAAATTAACTATTTTACAATTCCTCTAGGTAATGCGTGATGAGTATGGATTACGACAAGAATCTAAGATTCAATGTCACTCTATATCACAATCTATTGGATCACCTTGGCCCGGATGATGTACGTCATACCTTTGAACTTTTCTACTTTTAAATTATTTATTTATTATGTTTTCATTAAGCTGATTTAATTTTATCCACAGTTTATCTGGAGACCATATTTGGGTTTGGACCATGAACCAAACTCCGAGGATGCATCAATTTAGAGCGCAAAGACTGCAATCATACGGTTCAACGTTGTGGAAATGCACCACAACGACCGTGTCAAGATGCAGTTTGGAATGCATCAAGAGATACCTTGCGATCTAACTTGTTTGTCCCCGTGGCATCTCAAAAGGGTCGATGCCTAATGGAGTCTTACCAATTGGAAAGATTTTGCTCTAGAATGTTGTAAGATGTGGCAGAGGCGTCACTGACATGTTTTGCAATTTCCAGTTTTCCTCAACCATGGTAATATGCGACACACGGATCAATATTTAGCTTGGTACAGATCGGTTAGTAACCTAAAAATGCACGTGTCTCATCCAGGGTATTTGGTTGACCCACAAACACAATGGGCACAACCCTCATTTCTCCAACAACAAACATAACACACATCAACCTCCCACCAACCTCCCCGACGAAACAAACCCACAACCACCCAACCACAATACGAATACACCCACATGCCCCACAATCAACCACAATCACCACCTCAATACCAATACCCCCATATGTCCCACACCCAACCACAATTTCAATCACAATGCCAATACACTTGCATGCTCCACACACAATTCAAGTCTTCTCTGTATCCCAGTATGGGCTCCTCAACATCTAACCTTATCCCTGATATGAGATTTTCTAAAGAATATGACCCAACCGACCCAACTTACCATCAACCACCACATCACCAAAGCACCCAACATTCCCAATACCAAACACCCCAGGATTCATTTCCTTTCCACCCCTTACTCAGACGATAAGTGTTATAGGCCAACCATGGAACCCCACCCACCACTAAGACGATCAAACTTTGAAGGTATGGGTAACCAACTGTACCAAAGCGGATCTTCTAGATATAGAGATCTAACCGATTTCATAGATCCTGAACGCATTGACTTCGCTGGGCCATCGACTCTGCCACAATAGGAAACGCGACGAAACCCACCACGGGACAAGCGAGGACGCGGATGCGGAATCGCGGGTCGTTACCGGGTTCTAAGGGACCACTAATTATTTTGTAATTTTTTTATGTAATCGTTTTGTGTAAATAAAAAGTCAAATTTTCGTGATCCTATATCGTTTACGTAATGTCCCGCATTTTAAATAAAAAACGAAAAAAAATCAGCCCCCTTTTGCACTAAGGCGCCATCTCACTTGGTTTATGGTATACTTTTAACACTTAGGCTCCAAGTGAGATGTGCCTCACTTTTAAATTAAGATGTAGGCGCCAATTGAGATGACTTCTCTTTTGTAAGATTTTCTGAAACATGATTATTTGTGTAATTTTCTCCAAAACATGGTTATTTGCGGAAAAATTTTCAAAACCTAATTATATATATATATATATATATATATATATATATATATATATATATATATATATATATAAAATTTGAGAAATCTATTTTTATTTTTTAGTGGATGTAAATCATACAACTATAAAGTTATTAATAACAATGTACAATCCATATTAACTTGCTCCATTGGTAGTAAGACAAAACCACCTCACTAATTTTCTTAAAATCTAACTTTGATAACGATATGCAAGTTTCCTTCATGGCATAATATTTTTTACTACCTTGATCTTGTTGGCCTGTAATAACCAATCTATGAATAAAATGTAGCTGCTTTTCAATCAAAACTAATATGAATTAAATTTTATAAGAATCAATTCAAATAAACTATAATAAAAAAAAAATATATCAAAATAGTCTGGAAATCAATATCTTACCATTCAAAGTTATTAATATTTTCACATGTATCTGTCAATATTTTAAAACAAATCTGATTTGATGGGTCTATTTTCTAGTGTCAGCAATAACATGTCTATCATATTCATAGTTTAATATCAACTAAATGAAGCCATGACAAAATAGAAAGGATCTTGAGTAAAGTAATTAATCTCTTAGAATGTTTCAACGATCTATGGTTCATGTCCTTCAATCTTACGTTTTTTCATTACCTATACAAAACAAAACATTCTTCAACCATTTTAGGAAGAGTAAAAATAAAAGTAATTATGTCGGTAATGAATTTTCTTATATTAAAAGAAAAAGGTATCGAATCGACACACAAAACCTTACCCGACAACATAGAAGAGAGAGTTTTCTCAACTTTGAAACTCTAAAACCATTCTTCAGTCCATGTGAGGGAAGAGATTATGGCGAGAGTTCTTCAAAGAAAGATTTCTTGCTTCCGCACCCAGCTGCAGAAATCATTTGTTCGATGCTGACAATCAATTTTGATTCAATTTCCTCCTCTTCACAACTTTTCCTTTCTCGATCTATAATCTACTCAATTCAATTAGGTGGAATATAGAGCAACTGCAATTCGGAGTAGAGGTGTTCAAAATCAAACCGGCCTAATAGAAAATCGTAAAACCGAATCGAACTAAATCGAAACCGTAAAAAATTATATTTGATTCGAATGTGTTGAGGTCATTATCTCACAGAACTGCGCAGTTTGATTCGGTTTGCGGTTTGTATTTTATAAATCGAACCAAACCAAACAAAACTGCATTATGTTATAAAATCTTACTAAATAATATATTTTTTTTAATTCTTTAGAGAAATCAACATGTATTATGTGTATATTTTATCATATTTTGTATTATATTTATTTTAATTTATAAATTATAAAAAAATAAAATATTATTAATTTATAAATACTATTTTTATAAAATATATTTTATCGTATTCTTTATATAATATTTATTTAAGAATACAATATTGTCTATATCATTCTTTAGATTTAGATAAAATTATAATACATAATTTTATGTATCAAATTATAAATTTATTTTGATAATTATAAATTTTTTTATGGTAATGTATGAATAATTAAACGCAAAATTATATTTTCCTTTATATTTGTATGTATGGCTTAATAATTTTTTTTATAAAAAATCGAGTCAACTGTACCAATTCAAACCGCATTAATTTGGTTTGGTTTGGTTCAGATTTATTTTTAAAAGTCAACTGAACCAAACCGAATTGCATATTTTTTCTCTCTTACAGTTTGGGTGATTTTTTGTTTCAAAACAGCCTAAATCGCACCGTGAACACCCTTATATAGGAGTATGTAAAATAACTGTTAAATTGGTTTAGTTAGGATAATTAAATAAATTTGATAATATATTACTTCATTATATTAAAAGTAGACATAAAAAATGGTGACAAAATTACATTATGACTAGATGTCATCACTTATTCTTATTCCTTTTACAATTAACTGATCAATCTTAGATAAAACTCTAAGTCTAAGACCGGATGAATTTTTATACATTCACATCTTCAAGTTCACAACTTAAAACATCTCAAGTCTCTTTGATGTGATTTGAAATATCTCTTTCATCATTAGAAAGTTTTAAAAGAGTTGTCGTGATAAAAGACTTTTGGAATTTTTTACCAACATACACCCCTTTTAACAACTATATTCCAATATACCACACCTTTCAACCATAATTCCCAATATACCATCTTTTCAAAAAAAAAAAAAATTGGAATTAGGTGGCTCCGCCCAATGGATGGGCGGATGTTCTCAAAAATATACAGCTTCCGCCCATTGCATTGGCGGAGCTGTGTGAGCAACGTTTTTTTTTTTAAAATAATTTTAAAAATATATTAAAATTGCAGTTAAATTAAAAAATAATATATTTGTATAAAATGAATTTGATATATTCAATTTTAAGTCATTTTAATAAAATTATTAAAATATTAAAATTTTAATATACAAAAAGAATTTATTTTAATGTAATTTTAAAAATAAATTAAAATTATTATTAAGTAAGAAATCAATATATTTGTATAAAATGAAATTGAAAAATTCAAATTTAAGTCATTTTAAGTAAATTATAAAAATATTAATATACAAATAAAATTTATTTTAATGTAATTTTAAAACTAAATTAAATTTATTATTAAGTAAGAAATCAATAAATTTGTATAAAAAGAAATTGAAAAATTCAAATTTTAAGTCATTTTAATGAAATTATTAAAATATTAAAATATTATTATACAAATAAAATTTATTTTAATGTAATTTTAAAAATAAATTAAATTATTATTAAGTAAGAAATCAATGTTAAAATATTAATCATAGAAAGGGTCATGTTATTTTATTATTGCAGTGCGGCTCCGCCCCTGCAATGGACGGAGGGTTTTATTCATTTTATTATTTTATTATTTCAGTACGGTTCCGCCAGTGCGATGGGCGGAAGCTTTCGTAATTTTATTATTTATTTACGGCTCCGTCACGTTAATGGGCGGAGGATTTTATTATTTTATTAATTTAATATTTTTGTTGTGACCTATAAATATCGTTGATGTTGAATGATCCAAGCTACACTTAAATTTTTTTCTTTAGTTGTATCTTAAAAATGTCTTCAACATCCGGGGAGTTTTCAATGTTTCTGTTCTGGACTGGGCCCGACAGGCCCAAAAGCATTACTAAGGCCCAGTCCAAAGGGACTCACTAAGGACCACACTGGGCAAAGGGGGTCGCGTCCATGCCCGACACCCTGATGTCCACCTCGACATCTCAATGTCCAGCCCCACGCAGTGAAGTCATGCTCGACACCCTGCCGTCCGACTCTGTGTCCTGACGTCCAGCTCGACACTCGCTGTTCAGCTCGAGGTCTTGGCGTCGAGCTCGGCACCGTGCAGCGCAGCTCGACATGATCTCGAGCTACCTGGTTAGGGCAGACTCAGTCCACCGTTACCCCAACGATACTCCGGAAAGACCGCGTCTCTGTCCGCCCGCACTTCACGCAGCACATCCAGGAAGGGGACCACGTGCTGGTCCCCACTACCCACGTAGAACCTGGCAGTTCCTCCATTGGGCCAAATCCGCCCGGCCCAATGAAGGAACCTTGGCCCAGCGCTGGGGGCTATAAATACCCTCTGTTTCCAGAGGGTCAGGTATTCATCATTCTAACCTCAACTCTATTATCTGCTCGTACTCCCACTGACTTTAGCATCGGAGTGCCTTGCAGGTACCCCCCCTCCTCGTTCAAAAAGCCTTCAGCTCGGAGTAAGCCGTGACGGTCCAAACCTTCTGATCAGGTCAGATCAGTGGCGCCGTCTGTGGGAAACAGCTTCCCCGTCTAACGAACAATTCCAAAGACCAAAGCTCAATCCATTCACTGTCATGGCTGATCCAGCTCGTGAAGAACAGCACACCCGCGTTCTCGACACCAACAATGGTCCCGCGGACAAGAATGGGCACCTGGACAATCCCAGTGATGCCGGCCACAATGCCGTCCCCGTGACAACCGCCCCTGGACCTTCCACCCGCAGGGACGGGAACACTGCGTCCTCCTCGACAACTCCTCCAAGACTCGAAGACGACCCGGAAGCCCTCGCCTACCGCAGAGCTGCCCGGTTCCATGAAGTCCCAGTTCCTGCCGGGGCAGATGCCACGACTCAGGCACTGTTCGCGGCCATCAACCAAACAAATTATCTCCTATTTGCTCAAGGAGAAAGACTAAGGGCGCTTGAAAATGATCGACGCCCCCCGAGGAGACATCAAAGGCCACCATCTCCACCTCCTCGGGTCGAAGAAGTTCGACACCCTACTCCCCCGCGGAGACATTACAGGGAGAACTCTAGGAGCCCCTCTCCCCCACCAAGGCAGAGGCGCCCCCAATATGAAAGACAGCCCGTCATCCCTACCGAAGAGCCCAGTCGCGACCCATCAAGGCATGACAGGAGGCATAACAGAGACGGGCGTGTGACCTTCAACCACCGAGCATCACGCTCGAGGGAATCTCAGCACGACCAGCGTGCCAGACATCACTACAGGACCCCTTCTCTTTCTCCAGAAAGGAGCGACGAGGACGACCCCCGCGGTCCCCTGTCGCAGGCCATCATGGACGCACCCATTCCCCCGGGCATGGAGAAGCCCCCACATCTGAAGGAGTATGATGGAGTGGCAGACCCAGTCGACCACATTGACGGGTTCGAGGCCATGCTCCACTATCACAATGTCGGGGGCCCCATCAAGTGCCGTCTCTTCCCCACAACTCTCAGGAAGGCGGCCATGGACTGGTACAAAGGACTCGCCCCGGGCTCCATCACCTCGTGGCGGAACTTGAAGAACCAGTTCATCAGTTCCTTCACAGCTTCTCGTCGCCACCCGAAAACCGAAGCAGCCCTCGAGGCCATCATCCAAAGACATGATGAGACCTTGAGGGAATTCATCAACCGCTTCAACCGGGAAGCAATACAGGTCCCCTGCGCGGACCATATGAAAAGGTACTTGCTGGAGAGGGGCCTCCTCCCCGGCACAGAATTCAGAAAAGCTGTGGGTATTGAGCCACCTGCAACTTTCGATGCTCTCCTCGACAAAGCCCGAGCATACATGGACTACGAGGAGAGAGAAGCTGCCAACAGGGCACGAGACTCCAGGGCTCGCAATCATGGCAGCAGCTCGAGACAAGACCCTCCTCCCCGACGGACCGGAGAAAAGAGGAAGGAAGATAGACCCCGGGAGGTCCGGGAACAAAGGGGCCCCTCGGGCAGGTTTACTGAGTACACTCCGCTCACGGCTTCCCGCGAGCGTATTTTGGCGGAGTGTGCTAGCACAGATTTTAAAGACGGTGGCGTCAAGCGTCCCCGACCAGCTCCTGCCAAGCCAGGAGTAGACAAAAACAAATACTGTCAGTACCATAGGAGTCATGGTCACTTGACAGAGGACTGCGTCCACCTGAAGGATGCCATTGAAACCCTCATCAAAGGAGGGAGACTTGCACAGTACAGGCGAAACGACGCTCCCCGTCGTGAAGCCCGCGAGGCAAAGGAGCCCGAAGAAGATGCCCGACCATCTAACGAGTCGGTGCCAATCCAGACCGCCTTCTCGGTAACCAGGCCCGAGGATTTCGAACTTCCCGAGCTCCTGCAGGAGCCCCTGACGACACACAGCAGGTGGGAATACTTCCCCTCCGCCATGGTCATCAACGGGGGCGGGTTCAACGACCTCACCATCAACTCAGCCAAGAGGAAGTTGGACGAACTGGTCGACAAAGCTCCCCCACAAACTGTGACTTTCGAAATGGTGAGGGGCAGATCAGAGCCTATCACGTTCTACTTGGAAGAGCTCCCCGGCGGAGCACCGAACGCAGTCATCCCCTTGCTGATAAGGGCAAAGATGGCCAATTTTGACGTACATCGCATCCTGGTCGACGAAGGGAGTTCCGTCGACGTGATGTACACCCAGCTGTTCCGGACTTTACAACTGGACGACTCACATCTGTCTCCGTATATAGGTTCGGACCTCCAAGGCTTCAACGGCTCAACTTCCAAACCTTGGGGATATGTCGAGCTCCTCGTGACGTTCGGGGAAGGAACTGCTACAAGACAGGTGAAGGTCCGCTTCCTCGTCATTGACTGCCCATCCCTATACAATTGCATCTTGGGGAGGCCGACATTGGCGGAGCTGACAGCGGTTCCCTCAACTGTCCATCTAAAAATGAAGTTCTACACCAAACGGGCAAGGGTAGCCACCATCCAGGGCGACCTCGCTGCTGCCCGCAGGTGCTTCAACGCCGCTTCAAGGGGACGGGATACTGTCGACGTGGGTCCCAGCACAAGGCCCATCAAGAAGACAAAGCAAGAGCCCGACAGAGCATCTCCCGAGGTAGAAGTTCAGAAGGCTCCACCAAAGGTCGACTCCATAGCCCTCGACGCCCGCTTCGACCAAGACGAGCCGGCCAGCAGCGAGCAAATCCCCCTTCGACCTATTCCGGACGGCGATTTCGAACGCGTTCCCCTCGGAGCAGACCCGACCAAGGGAGTGAAGATTGGCAAGGACCTCCCCGACTTGGCCAGAAAGCAAATCAAGGCCTGTCTGCGCGAGAATGCTGATCTCTTCGCCTGGAGCGCTGCAGAGATGCCCGGACTCGATCCTGAGGTCGCCTGTCATCACCTCGCCATTGATCCAGCCGCCAAGGCCGTAGTACAACGTAGGCGTAGGCAGTCTCCAGAAAAAACGGAGGCTGCTGAAAAAGCTGTAAAAGACCTCTTAGAGGCAAATTTTATTTCTGAAGCCCGGTATTCCACCTGGCTGTCAAATGTTGTACTTGTCAAAAAGAATAATGGAAAATGGAGAATGTGTGTTGACTATACCGACCTCAACCGGGCTTGCCCGAAGGATGCTTTTCCTCTACCTAACATTGACATGCTGGTCGACAACTCGGCCGGCTACAAGACTTTGTCGTTCATGGACGCCTACTCGGGATACAATCAAATCCCAATGGCCCTGGGCGACAAACGATGCACGGCGTTCATGACCAGCTCGGGCAACTATTACTACAACGTAATGCCCTTCGGACTAAAGAACGCCGGCGCGACGTACCAACGCATGATGAACAAAGTGTTCAACAAACAAATCAGCGACATGCTCGAGGTATACATGGACGACATGATCGTCAAATCTCGAGCAGACACCGATCACGCAGCTCATCTCAAGACTGTCTTCGCCCAAGCAAGACAATGCAAAATGAGGTTCAACCCCGAGAAGTGCACGTTTGGGGTCAAGGCAGGAAAATTCCTCGGATTCTATCTAACAGAACGAGGGATTGAAGCCAACCCCGACAAGTGTCGAGCATTCTCCGACCTCCCGACTCCAACGTCGAAGAAGTCGATCCAGATCATGAACGGCATGTTGACGTCACTATCACGCTTCGTCGCGAAGTCCGCTCAGCACGCCCTTCCCTTTTTCAAACTCCTTCGAAAGGAAGCAGCCTTCGAATGGACCGAGGAATGCGAACACGCACTTCGCCATCTGAAGCAGAGCCTGTCTCAACCGCCCGTGTTGTCTCGACCAGATGACGACGAGCCACTATATCTATACTTGGCAGTATCAAACGAAGCCATCAGTGCAGCTCTTGTCCGCGAGACTCCTGACGGGCAGAAACCTGTCTATTTCACGAGCAAAGCCTTACAAGGCCCCGAGAGCAGGTATCAACAGATAGAAAAGGTTGCTCTGGCCCTCGTCAACGCTGCGAGGAGGCTCAGACACTACTTTCTAGCACACACCATCATCGTGCGAACCGATCAACCGGTGAGGCAACTCCTAGGTCGGCCAGATATGGCGGGCAGAATGCTGAAGTGGTCCCTAGAACTCTCTGAATTCGACATTCAGTACGAGAGCAGGAAAGCCCTGAAAGCACAAGCCTTGGCCGACTTTGTCGCCGAGATGACCCCTAACGACATTCCCCCGGGAAAGGAACACAAATGGACCATCTTCGTCGACGGAGCTTCCAGTGCGTCCGGAAGCGGCGCGGGGATCCTCCTCGAAAACGAAGAGGGTGTGGTAATCGAGCACTCCTTGGTTCTCTCCTTCCCGACGTCAAATAACCAGGCAGAATACGAAGCCCTGCTCGCAGGACTGAGACTAGCCGAGGACCTAGGAGCCCGTGAAGTTCAAATTTACACCGACTCCCAGCTCGTCGCTTCCCAAGTACAGGGAAGCTACCAGGCCAAGAATGACAACCTCATTGAGTACTTGAACTTAGTCAAAAAACACATGGCAAAGTTCGTACGAGCAGAAATCTCTCACGTTCCCCGCGAGCAAAACACGAGGGCGGACATATTGTCCAAACTCGCGAGCACACGAAAGAAAGGCGGGAACAAATCCGTCATCCAGGAATCTCTGGCACGACCGAGCATCGAACCACCCTCGACTACGGTCGAGGTCCACGCCATCGGGGACGCCACGTCTTGGATGACCCCGGTCTATAATTTCCTAACAAAGGGAGAACTTCCGACGAACCAGGCCGACGCTGCCATAATAAAGCGACGAGCATGTTCCTACGTTGTTCTCGAGCAGAAACTGTACCGAAGGGGATTCTCCATTCCCCTCCTGAAGTGCATTGACGAGTCCTCCATCCCCGACGTACTGCGGGAGATACACGAAGGCATCAACGCCCATCACATGGGCGGTAAATCCCTGGCAAGGAAAGCCCTTCGAGCAGGATACTACTGGCCGACGATGCAACAGGACGCCAAGGAACACGTGAAAAAATGTGACAAGTGCCAGAAGCACGGGGATATGCACCTCGCCCCCCCGCACGAGCTAAACACATTGTCGTCCCCATGGCCGTTCGCTTGGTGGGGCATGGACATCCTCGGGCCCTTCGTGCAAGGGACCTATCAGAACAAGTTTCTAATCGTCGCCGTGGATTACTTCACGAAATGGATCGAGGCCGAGGCACTCGCAAAAATCACCTCACACAACATCCTCCGTTTCTACAAAAGAAACGTGCTCGCCAGGTTCGGAATTCCGCAGGCACTGGTGATCGACAACGGTACCCAGTTCACCGACCACGGATTCCGAGACTTCGTCACCAAACTGGGGACCAAACAACACTTCACGTCGGTCGAGCATCCTCAGACCAACGGGCAAGCCGAAGCCGCGAACAGAGTCATCCTCCGAGGGCTCAAACGTCGACTCGGCGAAGCCAAAAGAGGATGGGTCGAGGAGCTCCACAGCGTCCTGTGGGCATACCGCACCACACCCCACTCAACGACGGGGGAAACACCGTTCCGACTGACCTACGGTACCGAAGCCGTCATCCCGGTCGAAATCATGGAACCATCCCGTCGAACGGAGGAGCCCCTCGACGAAGAGATGAATGACGAAGCACTAAGGGATGAACTCGACCTAGTCGAGGAAATCCGATCGGGGGCTGCCCTGCGCGAAGCCACCCTAAAACAACGAGTGGCTCTACGCCACAACGACAAGGTCATCAAGCGCGAGTTCGAAATAGGCAGCCTGGTACTACGCAGAAACCAGAAAGACTCCCGCGAAGGGAAGTTGGCCGCGAACTGGGAAGGACCTTACCGCGTCCACGGCACCACGGGTACCGGGGCGTACTACCTCGAGCAGTTAGACGGAGAGCCATTACCAAGACCCTGGAATGCTGCTAAGTTGAAGCAGTACTACAGTTAGAAACTGTCAACACCTAGGACCCTCGACCAAAAGCAACCACGCTCGGGCAACGAGGAAAAACGTCCTATCTCGTTTAAGGCTAAGGTACAGGCCCGACACACGACCAAAATGGCACGGCATCGCGCGGTAGACGTTGACGATCGATAGTGCCCGACGTGGACAGCTGTACCGAGCCCCACCGTCGTCGTACCCATAAGGCAGAACACCCAGCTCGCGATGGGCAGTTCACGCCAAGGGCGAATCGTCCCTACGGGCTCCACGCCCGACTGAGCAACCCCGCTCCGAAATGCCCGACATTCCATCAAGAATAACGGGACATCTACAAGGGTCAAAAGAAAATCTCTCCCCTCGAGCGCAACACTTAAGCAACCCCGACCAACCAAAATAGGGCCGAGATTGCACACAAATGGAGACGAGCATATTCGCTCGCCAAATCAAAGCCACCTACGGGCACTCCTCGGGCCCGGGACTTGAGCTAAATTCATACAAGCATGTGAGTTCATACAAGGGCAGAAAATCCAAAATAAATAACAAGGTATAAACGCCCGAAGGCAACAAAGCAATATTAAACCGACCAAGAAGGCCGACGGTGTTCAAAACATGCAATAAACGGGCACGCAGGCCCAAAGAATACGAATACAAATATCAAGGGCACGCAGGCCCGCTATCCAAAGAATACAAATATCAAACTTCCACATTATCATCATTGTCGACGCTGGGAGAGTCGAGCGGAGGAATGATCGCGCCACCTACAACCCGGTGTGTATGACCGATACCCTCGGTGACCAGGCCAGGGTTTAGCAATGAGAGCTGGTCGACTGCAGAATTGAACCCGTCTTCCAGAGCACCGACGCAGTCCGCCTCGAGGAGCCGGATATGGGCAATAAGCTCATCCCGACTCTTCAAAATCACTAGGTCCTCGGGCTCATCTTCGGCAGGTTGCTGAACAGCATTCAGTTCCTCAACCTGTTTACCCAGGCGTTCGACTTCAGCAGCCAAGCGATCCCTGTCGGTCCGGAGCAACTCCCCTTCCTCAGTCAACCTCCCCGACTTCTCCTTTTCCAAGGTCAGCATCTCCCTCTCGGCATCAAGTATCGCGGTCTGCTCTCGGAACATCCCCTCGGAGCGTTCCAGAGCGACCTTCAACTTCCGCGAGCTCGCAGTCAAGGCCGCCTTCTCTTGCTCGAGCTCTTCAACGCGAGCAGCATCCCCTGCATCCTCAGATAACACCAGAGCCATTTCGGCCATTTTAACCAGCCCGTCCACGCTGGCGGCCAGATAGGCCTTCCTTTCCTCCTTACTTATCTTCTTTATGGCCTCAGCTTCATGAGCGACCACTGTCGGAGGGAACCGCTCGAAAAAGCCCGCCTCTTCAAAGCAAGGGGGGAAGGCAAAAGATTGAACAGCTCCGGCACCCTCCCCGACAGTCGAACCGCCTTCCACGCGGGTCCTCTTCCTCTGCGTCAAAACGGCGCTGGGGTCAATCTTCTCGACCTCTGGATCTGACGCTGCTCCCGAGCTCGACGTCGAATCCACCCTCACCGGCTGAGGAGCGTTCAGACTTGGTGGTGGTCCCATTCTCGTCGTCTGCGGGGCCTGCACGACCCTCTTGCCTCGCCTCTGGCCGGTTGATAATTTCAGGAGCCTCTCATGTCGGCTGGCCATCGTACCTGCACGAAATAAAGGAAAGGTCAATATCGAGCAAACTGCGTAAATAAATGACGAATAAAGAATTTTCAAACAAACAACCTAACAGGCGGGCTGCCTTCCTATATGTCGAACATTCCACAAGCGCCTTGGTGTCGATCGGGCGAGACTCGAATGTCGGGTAACCGTCTTTGTCGAGGATATCATCCCCTTCCCGCGTAACCCATTGGGCAGGATGAAAACTGTCGACAAACCGGCAAAGAGCCTCGTACGACCGCTGATCTTCCGAGCACATGTCCCCGACAGCGGTATGGAAATAACCTGTCCCATGCTCGTAATGTCGGGACATCCAGTACACCGGGAACTTAGCTCGACGTCCCAACACAGGGCTCCCGTCGTCGGCCACCATCGCTTCCCCGTCATCATCGCTGACTGGCCCTTCCTCCTCGAAGAGGGAATCTACAGCAGAGTCGGTAATAGGGCGTACCACATACCACTTGTCCTTGAACCCCCTCACGGAGTCCATATACATCTTAAACAGTCTCCTCGACTGCTTCAGGGACACCCAGCTGTGCTTCCCTCCTCGGGACTGACGCTGTAGATGAAAGACCCGAAAGAAAAGAGGGATGGTCGCCCCTATCCTCAAGTAGCGACACGTCAACTCAAACGCCCGGATGAAGGCGAGAGAGTTTGGGTGTAGCTGGGACAGGGCCAGCTCCAAGTGCGTGAAGACCCCGGTTTGAAAATCGGTGAACGGCAGCCGCAGCCCTAAGTCCTTAAACGCGATCTCGTACATCGCGAAGCTGTAGTTCGGGTACACCGAGCAAATTCTTGCATTGGTCGACGGAAGCATGACCACGAAATTCTGCTGGAAGTCGGGCTGGTCTTGGCCCTCTTCAATGGCAGTGAAGGGATGTCGGTCATCCCGGCTATATATTGACGCTGTCCCCCGAGGCTCGACACCCACCCATTCCAGCAATGGGTCGGTCACGGTATCTATCAAGGTGGCCGACTCGTCGGCACTCTGCTCTTCGCGATCACGACGTCCGGAGGAGCTCGGCTCGTCCGCCATGGTTACCTGCAGAGCACGGGAATCCAATCAGTTGAGCACGAAGTCCTATGCTCGACATAATCATGTCGTCCATACACAACTACACAAGTCCGTTTTCACAAGTGGATGTCTCCCCGACTTTCCTGAACCCAGTGTTCTTCCTCAAACTAACCGCGCGGCCACTCTCCAAGCATGTCGACCCGAGGTATGAACATAGCGAGCCGCACGATGAAGCCCACGGCCACGACCATGAACATACCGGGCACGGTCATGAATCGGGCGCCCCGGATCATGAAGACCCCGGGCAGCTCTGAAGTTTTTCACCTAAAACTATGAATGCGTCGGCCACAAGTATGCGTTTGCCGGCCCTAGACATGAATATGTCGGGCAAAACACGAATCTACCGGGCTAATCCCACGCGCACGATCCTAAAACATCTACAAATTCCAGGAATCATGCATTCTAAAACGGAAAAATCAAGAAAGTAGATCACTTACTTGGATCAAAGTTGGGATTTGGCTAAGAAATGAAGAATCTGAGACGGGAAGTCACAACTGGAGAAAGTGTTGAGAGCGGCAACGGAGAGAGCACGGAGAACGGAAAACGTATTATGGGGCCCAAGGACCCTATTTATAGTGATGACGTGGAATACCAAACGTCACCTCGTTCAAACACGGACTCCATCTCCTCGACGCACTGCTCCCAACGCAATGATGGCCCTACCCCCCTAGGGTGGCGGCACAACTCCCGAAAGATGCCTCGTGTGCTCGACTGACGCGCCCGGTACGGATCCCCCACGCATCCACCACCGAGGACGTCTCCGAGCACGACACGAGGAGACCCCTCGAGGGTCCACGCCTCCATCCCGGGCACGAGACCTCAGCGACGGAACAACTTTGTTTCAAGTCATGGCTCCTCGCAAAGGAACCACGACTTGGGGGGCTCCTGTTCTGGACTGGGCCCGACAGGCCCAAAAGCATTACTAAGGCCCAGTCCAAAGGGACTCACTAAGGACCACACTGGGCAAAGGGGGTCGCGTCCATGCCCGACACCCTGATGTCCACCTCGACATCTCAATGTCCAGCCCCACGCAGTGAAGTCATGCTCGACACCCTGCCGTCCGACTCTGTGTCCTGACGTCCAGCTCGACACTCGCTGTTCAGCTCGAGGTCTTGGCGTCGAGCTCGGCACCGTGCAGCGCAGCTCGACATGATCTCGAGCTACCTGGTTAGGGCAGACTCAGTCCACCGTTACCCCAACGATACTCCGGAAAGACCGCGTCTCTGTCCGCCCGCACTTCACGCAGCACATCCAGGAAGGGGACCACGTGTTGGTCCCCACTACCCACGTAGAACCTGGCAGTTCCTCCATTGGGCCAAATCCGCCCGGCCCAATGAAGGAACCTTGGCCCAGCGCTGGGGGCTATAAATACCCTCTGTTTCCAGAGGGTCAGGTATTCATCATTCTAACCTCAACTCTATTATCTGCTCGTACTCCCACTGACTTTAGCATCGGAGTGCCTTGCAGGTACCCCCCCCCCCCCCCCCCCCCCTCCTCGTTCAAAAAGCCTTCAGCTCGGAGTAAGCCGTGACGGTCCAAACCTTCTGATCAGGTCAGATCAGTTTCCATATATGAAAAGAGACGCAGAACTTATTTTTTCTCCAGTAAAGCCTCCGATGAAGATCAAATTGTTGAACACGCAGACATTTGAGCAGCTGCATAGGCACTTGGAGGGATGGTTAGGGGAAGAAATTGCCCAAGGTGAAAAGATTCGGAAAATAGAGAGGTTAGTTACGGTGCCTGGCTTAAATGGACCCACTCGTTCTTGGAGACTTGTTCACAACGACGCATGTGTTCTTATGATGATGCTTCAACAAAAAGACATTGTGTTGCTGATTGTAATATCCTAGAAATGGTTATGTCCTTGTTTGAACATGTTGATGTTGTTTACGTTTAATGTTGTTGCTAAGTTCTACTATCCGTCTCAGTATTTTAATTTATGTGTTATTTTTTCGAATTGTTATTTATATTAAATGCAGAAGTATTAGTGAAATGAAACATAATAACTCGGTGTCATTATACATACAACTTTGCAGATTGATAACAAAATAAATAACTAATTATTACTAGTTCCTACATTGGGGCATCGCGTTCGGTTGTGACCTGGAAGACGACACAATGTGCATTTTCTCTCCAACTTATCATACGCGTCCATTTCTGTTGTAATACGGGTGCTCACGGGACGACCTTTCTTGTTCCTCCGCATAACTGGATTATGGCAAATTTGATCTCCCTCATAAGTGGGCCAATACTCATCGTATGGTAGAACTGGAAAGCTCGTGCTGTAAACCCCAAATAAGTTCGCAACCTTGTAAACGTCAGACAACAGAAGAAATGCGTCTTGGCGTACCACAGAACATGCAGCGATAACATGTGAACAAGGAACACGGTATGCTTGAAACTTTCCGCAGTCACACCATCCTTCCATTAGGTTGACCTTGTAACGCCCCAATGGCTTCCCCTCACCGTGGTTAATTGTCTCCTTCACACTGAAAGTGTTATTATTATAGTCAAAAATGCTTACTTGATGTGTGGCGGATTTAGACGTCTCTTCTTTCATCACCTTCACGCACCGTTCTGTAAATGTTTGTCCAGAATTCAAAACTGCACTCCACTTTGCACCCCTTTCAGCAAAGAGTGTTCCCATCCTATAGTATGTTGCACTTACTAGCGATGTGATGGGGAGATTACGAGTGCCTTTAAATACGGAATTTAGTGACTCGACAAGGTTTGTTGTCATGTGCCCCCAACGACGACCCTCATCAAACGCCCTCGTCCATTTTTCAACGGGAATTCTATCTATCCACCTCAAAGCATCACCATTAGCCATCCATACTTCATTACGATAATATTTAAATGTTGGTTGGTTCAGCGCATACCCTACATGTTAAAAAAATATTGGTTAATATAATGGTAAACTATTAACGAGCATGTAATGTTTGCATAAAAAGTACTTACCCATGTTGATTATTTTTTTCCGGAGGATACGGTCCTTGATATCCTTCATAAAATTTTGCGCAATATGCCTGATACAATACACATGGACAGATGTAGTGTTACTCCAACCATTTTCAGGATTGTTATAAGCGCTTTCGATAGATGCATGTCGGTCAGAAATCAAACACAAGCCAGGTTGAGGAGCGACATGCATTCTCAAGTTTTTTAGAAAGAAACCCCAACCATCCGCCGTCTCACCTTCCACTAAGGCAAAGGCAACTGGGAAAATATTGTTGTTTCCGTCTTGTGCTACAGCCATTAGTAGTGTACCTTTGTACCTTCCATATAACCAGGTACCATCAATCTGTAGTAAAGGCTTGCAATATGCAAAGCCACGTATGCATGGTTGGAAAGCCCAAAATAGTCGGTGGAAGATTTGTTTCCCAGCAATAATAGTCCCGTCATCTATATATACCGGTAGTGTTTGCATTTCTACTACAGTGCCTGGAACAAACTTCTTAAGGGCCAACAAGTAATTTGGAAGTTCATTGTATGACTTTTCCCAATTACCAAACACTTGTTCGATTGCTTTGTTTCTAGCAATCCATGCCTTCTTGTAAGATGGAGTGTAGTTGAAAAAAGAAACAATTTCGTTAATACATACACTCACCTTGATGGAGGGATCCTTTTCAACAAGAGGCATTAATCGTTCACTCATCAGTCGAGAGCTTAGTTGTCGATGATCCTGATTAAAGATGGTCGTTGAACAATTATGTGGGGGCTCCATGATTCCTATCTCCCATAGGTCGCTCCTTTTCCTATAAGATGCCACTAGACGAAAGTTGCAACCACTTCGCTTACAACAAATTTTATATCTCTTTGTGTCAGAACACGTAACCCTGAAATCAACAACATGTTTCATATGGTACCTGGATATCGCAAAGACACAGTCAGATTTGTTTTTGAACTGGTTCCCAACAGCTATGTCATCCTCCAGCGGAAGACGAGGATTTTTGGGCCATTGAAAGGATGATTCGTCTCCAGCTGTATCCAGAGTTGTCATGTGGGCGGGTGGACAATAGACATTCTCAAGTGGAATATGTTGTTCAGTTTCGTTGATTGCATCCACCTCGTCACGTCCACCGTCTTCAAATAAAGTAGTGAACAAATCATCAGCTTGTGACTCAGTCTCCTCTTCTTCGTCATCTTCGACAACGACTTCCTCGGGAATTATGGACACGGGCTCAGCATCATTGGGATTGGCCACTTGTGAGATTTGAGATTGTTGAGAAGTTTGAAATTTTATGTATAAATCTATCGCATGTAACCCAGATAATTCATGGTTGTAAAACATCATTTCCACATCATCATCATCTCGGATTTTCAGTGGAACATATTTCACCTGGTTAACACCGAAATTAACAGCATTTCGATATATAATTTGTGAGACAACTCCATATTGCATCCTTGTTTGTATCCTCTCCCTCAAATATTCAAATTTCGCATTTCTACTTAATTTGAACCGGCATATATCGGTATTTTCGAATATAATGCCCATTTCATCGGAGATAAGGATGTCTCCATTGTAATGAGCATCTACTATGTATTGAGGTATTTGAGACATGTTGATTTCGTACTGAATAAAATCTGAATTGTAGGAGAAATTTGGTTTTGTGATGGGTTGGATTGATGAAAAAAAGTAGGAGGTAGAGGTGTATTTATATGAAATAGATTTTGTGTTTAGTAGATATGGTATAATAAATAAACGCAGGTAGAATTTAATTTTTGTTGTAATAAATCATCCGCCAAATGCAGAAGCGGCTTCATTTAATTTTTAAAGGCTTCCGCCCATTGAGTAGGCGGATGCATTGAAGTACATGCAGGCTCCGCCCATTGCTTCTGTGCCCTAGGCAGGTATAAATGCACGCTTCCGCCCATCCAAAGTGCGGATGGCAGACAAAAAGAAACATTTCCGCCTATTGCATGTGCGGTGTGTCAGGAAATTAGAAGGTTTCCGCCCATTGATTAGGCGGACCCTGCAAAACTGTGCATGCAGCCTGGGTCTACGTACGCAGCATGCATGCAGAGTAAATACCCAACCAATTTTTTGTTTTCCATTAAATGTTTTGAATAAAAACCCTACATTATTTCTCTATAAATACTACTCATTTTTTCAAAATTTACATCACACTCAATCTTTATCTATTATTTCTCATCATAATTTTACACTACATCTCAATTTACTATAATGTCTCTGTTAACCTATGGAGAGGAGCACCGAGGAACATTGTCAAACATCCTCCAATATGTAAGTCTTGAATATATTTACGTATAAATTTTTTAAAATTTTAAGCATATACTTCTAACATTAACCATATTCTAATATTAACTATTTTTTTTTAGAATGAGAAAAAATTTAGGCCTCGTACACACTCATATGTGCGCGTAGACGAAATGATCCGTCCATATTTGATGCAAGCGGGCTTTGGGCACGTACTCAACATAACGTCATATGGGGTGGATAGGAAATTTATTCTTGCTTTATGTGAAAGATGGCGTCCAGAGACACACACATTCCATCTTCCTACCGGTGAATCCACAGTCACCCTTGAAGATGTCCACATGTTGATGGGTTTACGTGTAAACGGTTTGGCAGTGAATGGGAGAACAAATGTTGATTACTCATTAACTCAAGAACTCTTGGGTGAAGAATTGCCCGAAAGAGCTAGAAAGGGCCAATTCGTCAAAATTACTTGGCTCCGGGAAATATATGATGCATTTGAATTGAACCAAGATTCCCCCCTAGAACAAATTCATAAAAAAACTAGAATTTATATTTTATTGTTATTCGCTTGTTTATTATTTCCTGACACAAATGGTAACACAATACATCTAATGTATTTACCATTGCTAGCTGACTTTAATAAAATAGGTAGATACAGTTGGGGATCAGCAGTTTTATCGCATATATACAGAAACCTCTGTAGATGCGCCAAAAAAGATGTTCATAATTTTGCTGGTTGTTCAACACTAATACAAGCTTGGGGCTGGTCCAGGATGCCGAATCTAGCGCCTAGGAATCGTAATCCTTTTCATTTTCCGTACGCAACCAAGTAAGTCGTTACTACTCCTTTGTCTTAAACTTATATATTATGTGAACAATAATTAACTATTACATTTTTTTAGATGGTCTGCCTATGGGATGGATTACGAAAAGACTCCTCATCATTGTGCACCTGGCTATCGGACTTTCATCGATCATTTTGAAGAATCTGATGTAATATTCTTAACCATATTTTAAGTATTACATATTTTATATGGTTCGTTAAACTAATAACTGATTTTTTTAACAGTTTACATGGAGGCCCTATCTGGGACTTGATGATACCGATCCGACGGATAGTCACGTGTGGAGTGCAAAAACATTTATCATATGTTTTACTACTGTTGAAATGCACCATTCTGATCGGGTAAAACTTCAATTTGGCATTAAGCAAGGCATACCGGATGCTCCACAGTGCATGGAGGAGTATCACAAAAGTGTGGTGAACGATCAATGGGCATATAGCAATTGGAAAGATTGTTACAAGCAGGAGCGTCGTCAATGGCATAACCGCGAAAATAAAGTCTTACAAGGAGATGTCATGTCAGAAGAATGTAAGCCAAGTAAGGAATACATGCAATGGTATAAGTCTGTTACAAATTTGTATCTGTCACCAAACAACTTTTTGTATGACCCTCGTAATTTCCCAACATCTTCAAACGTCCAACACACCCAACCATCATCAAGCACTTACACCCAACACAACCAAGAACCTCTCTTCCCAACACAACCATCTTTTACGCAACAACCATTCTTCCCAACACAACCACCATTTACCCCAAGCCAACAATACCATCAACAAAACCCTTCTTCTAACCCAACCCAATGGGGCACCCAACAACAAAACCCTTCATCTAACACCACCCATTGGGGCACCCACCAACAATATCCTTCATCTAACCCCACCCAATGGGGCACCCACCAACAATATCCAACCTCTAACCCCACCCAATGGGGCACCCAACAACAATATCCTTCCTCTAACCCCACCCAATGGGGCACCCAACAAACCCCACAAAATCCCAACTATCAAACACCCCAACAACAAATGCCTATTCCCCGACCACAACAATTTACCTCCCAAGATTGTTACCAACCCTCAATAAATAGCCCAATGTCTTCTAATCCCATACCAAATTGGAATTGGGAGGGAACCAGATTAAGTTATGGCAGTGCAGCCGAGACAGACTTTACCAACGAGGACATGATTGAGGAATTTTTAATGGGCGGCTGTGACGCGGGACCTTCAACTTCAACTCAACCACAAAATGAAGAAGGAAATCGCAGAACAGGCCAACGTACTAGACGAGCACCTGCTTGTGGAACTCACCAACGATTGACACGACCCGGTCAAAATCGACAGTAGATGTGATGGGGAGATTATATATGTTAAAATGCAAAAAATTAATTTATGTCCTTTAGTTAAATTATTGTTTATTTATAGTATATTTTGTTTAATTAAAGTGTATTTTATTTAATTTATAATGTATATTATTTAATTATATTAATTTAATTTATAATGTATATTATTTAATTATATGAATTAAATTTATAATGTATATTAATTAATTATATTAATTTAATTTATAATGTATATTATTTAATTATATTAATTTAATTTATAATGTATATTATTTAATTATATGAATTTAATTTAAAATGTATATTATTTAATTATATGAATTAAATTTATAATGTATATTATTTAATTATATTAATTTAATTTAAAATGTATATTAATTAATTATATTAATTTAATTTATAATGTATATTATTTAATTATATGAATTTTATTTATAATGTATATTATTTAATTATATGAATTTAATTTATGATGTATATTATTTAATTATATGAATTAAATTTATGATGTATATTCTTTAATTATATTAATTTAATTTAAAATGTATATTATTTAATTATATGAATTTAATTTATAATGTATATTATTTAATTATATGAATTTTATTTAAAATGTATATTATTTAATCATATGAATTTAATTTATGATGTATATTATTTAATTATATGAATTAAATTTATGATGTATATTATTTAATTATATGAATTAAATTTATAATGTATATTATTTAATTATATTAATTTAATTTATAATGTATATTATTTAATTATATGAATTTAATTTAAATGTATATTATTTAATTATAATGTCATATAAATTTAATTTACAGAATTAAAAAAAAAAAACGTTTTGGACACATCCGCCCATCTAATGGGCGGAGCCTCTCTTTTTTTATAAGCATCCGCCCAATGCATGTGCGGTGCCCTAGGAAAATACACTCTTCCGCCCATTGCATTGGCGGATCAGTTGTGGCAAAAACGTGTTTTGTTTGAAAAGAGAGTATATTGGGAAATATGAAAGTGTGAGAGGGTATATTGGGATTTAAATGCTAAAAAGAGGGTATGTTGATAAAAAATTCAGACTTTTGACCATTATCATCAATACAAATATTTGACAATGACATCACTATTTGATAGTTGTCATCAATACAAATATTAGACAATTGTCATCATCAAAATCATATATATATATATATATATATATATATATATATATATATATATATATATATATATATATATATATATATATATATATATATATATATATATCACATTTCTTATAGTTATACATATTTTCGCAATAAAATTATATACTAGGACACACCTATATGAACCTTTTTTCACTTTAAGTTGATTCTAGTCGAAACTCTTCTATGCGTGGAAACCAGTGTTGAAAGAATTATTTTTTCTTCTTTCTCCAATGAATGAAAATTCATTGACTTTTATGAAAACCTTTACTCCTCTTGTTGAAATTATTTCTAAAGTCATAATCCCCATGTCCCTAATTCTTCGTTGCAGCTGTGAAACTTCATCTAGGTTGTACACTCTTCCCATGAATCCTTTTTTCTTCAACCACGTAGCTAATTCCCCTCTAATTATCGTTATTTTCCTCTTGAGCTAGTGTTTTAGATTTCCAAATCTTCTTTGTTTCAAAACTATCTTTCTATTATTTCTTCATTTTGCTTTTAGTGTAGCATATTTCCTTTGACCACCTGAGCATAGCTGATTTCCTTAGAACGCCTCTTACTTGTTTCCTATTATTCCTAATTACATTTCCTATTGAACCTTCTAATACTCGACCTTTTTTTCTTTTTCGGTTTCCTCTCCATTTTGCTTTGGTGTGTGCTTTCAATTATCCAAGTCCTCTGCATGCCTTTAGCTTTTCTCTTCTTCTAATAGATCTCGATACATTTATTTAACTCATCCTTTCTTCTAACAAATTTGGACACCTTGTCCCATACAAAATCGGCGTGCATCTTTTACCCATGTGAATCTTCAAACTTTAAAATCTTCTCTATCCTAGTTCTCTTTTTTTGAAGTCTTGAGAGTGTGTTTCAGGAGACTTGGGTCTTGAGAGTGTGTTTCACTCAAGATCCTGAGTTCGAATACTGGGATTTCAAAAAAAAAAAAACAAGTAGTGATAACCTCTGATCCTACTGACACAGGGTCTCTCGTCTATGTCTTTCCTTTCCCTCATGACTCACGTGGGTCTATTCTGATGCTTCATCTAGCTACGGTACAAACACTTTGGCAGACTCCAATGAAGAATACACCTTTGAGTGAAGTTAATGGATGGAAAAATAAAATGGCAAGATCACTGAATCAGTTTAATTAGTTAAAACACAAATAAACCAGATGACTAATGCTAATATCTATTAAAAACAACATGGCTGAACCACCATAACTCAACAACAATTCAATCTGAATCAAATATCTTATGGTAACAAAAATAGATTTAGTATATAAGACCAAAGGAATTTCAGTGAGGTTATAGCTTATCTCTTAGAAACAAAATACATAGTACATTTATTGGAATTCAACCAGTTCAGCAAACAACTTATAAAAGAAAATATGGAATGACATCCGATTATGTAATTCCAACTGGCTCAACAAAGAGTGATTCACTCTCTCCAATCAACTAGAAATGTCTTTGGTCATAAAGGTGCATGAATAAAAAATCATGCATCGTTACTGGGTCTTTTCTTTGTAGTTAATGCAGCATACTCCCTCCCCTCATCATGTTTTAATGTCTGTCCCCCAAAATCAAGGACTGCAGATGTGAATGCCAATGCTGTTCCGGCAGAAATTGCGGTTGAGATGCTCCTTCCTACAGTATAATCACACGCATGCAAAGCTTGTTAAAAAGCAGTGAGATGTAATGCAATAAACTCCTTGCACCACATAGAGCAGTCCATTACTGTTGCATTAAGTGAATTCAATGTACACAATAGAATCTAGTGTTTTGCAAAAGTATTATGGAAATAACTCTGGATTCCCAGAGAAGTAAGAATACAGAGAAAACAAACGCTATCTCCCAATGGATTCCCCCCCTACTCCCCACACTATATGCCCTTCATAGTCATGTTACCTTGCATGATCCCAGCCTCTCCATCACTTATCCCTTTAAAACATCCATCTTTTGTGTGACATCCCCCCAATTCTCTAACTGAGTTCCTATCCCCATTTCTGTCCCTATACCATCTCTTCCAGACATGGATTGGTAGTCCGTTCCGTTTGTCACAGACCAATCAGTACACCAGAAATATATTTTATGATCTTACAACCATTAGGCAAACTAACTCACATGTAAAATCAGATTGGTGGGGAGCTTGAAAGATTGTGAGACCGGGTAGATCTCATGTGATCCTAAAAGTTCCATTTTTCTTGGTCAAGTCTGCTGCTTGATTCCTGAAACCAATCTTTTAACACTCTTTTACTCTAGAAATTACTCATTCTCACACAAGACACTGACATGCTAAATCTCTATGAGCCATCTCTCCCCTCATCAACTACTTCTCCGCCTCTCCTAAGAAGCTCTCCACTTATTTGTTTTTTCTCGGCATGGAACTTGATTATGAGTATACAGGGGCTTTTAAGTGTCATTTATAGTATTTGTTCAAGTCTATATATAGGGGCATATCGAGTGAGAGGAATTTTAATAATGAGAGATGAGGGACAAATAATAACCATTAGATTGAATAAACATATGGAATAAAATGATTCATTAAAAAATATGTGACTAATAACCTCCTCTTTTTCTCACACACTACTGTTCCTCTCTTCAATGTTTTTTTAATGGATCCAATGGCTCAATTAAGTGCAGTCAGTATTTTACCTGTTCGGAATTTCTTTTTGATAGTTGATTTTCATCAAAAGAAGTAGGAGTCGATTTTCATAAAATAAAAATAGGAGTTTATTAATTTTAAACAAAAGAATAGAGGTTGGTTTCCATTAAAAATATAGGGGTTGATTGATCTTAAGCAAAATAGTAGAAAACCTTTTTTTTCAGAGAAAGCTCCTTTGGAACAAATAGCTTCCAGCGATTTCAAGTGGGAGGGGGTATTAAGAAAGAATAGGAAAGCTCTGTCAAAGAAAAACTGTCATCGGATTTAGCACTTAGTTTCAATTTTCAAGTTGGAAAAAAATGGCTTCCGCCATTTTACAAGATTTGACTGTGCAATCGGTTTCAAGATTCCACATATATAGTTTCTGAAGACATCAAATTGGAGGTACTGAACTATAGAAGAATGGAGAATTCAAAATTTTGGAAAAAAGTAAAAGCAGACATGTGAGAGATAAAGGGGCTAAACAGTCTTGTGTATTCTTTAATGAATTATTTTCACAGCTGTTTATTTGAACTAATGGCTTTTGTTTGTTCCTCTCATCTCTTAATATAAAATTTCTTGTCACTTGATATGTCCCCTTTATATTTAATACTATTAGCAAGTAGAATCTTATGATTCTAGTTAGAATCCTATGCTTTACGATCATACTACCCCCCTCACAATCCTAAGTAAGATCTCAATCTTGACAACCTCGGTTGAGAAACCTAATTATCTAATCAGTTAACTACCTAACAGCTGTAACAGGCAATATAGCAGACTCGGCATTAGTTTGTCAATAAACTCCAGCAATCATCATTCAAGTGTTATTCTAATAAACATCGAAAGCACCAGTGGTCATTTAGCACAATGAGATAATCATATCAAAAGGAAAACCCCGACATATAATTGTCCTAATTTTCAAAATGAACTGGATCAAGTCCTTCCTCTAATGATGATAACCAACTAGCATTTCTGAATTAAATTATGGGAAAAAACATACAAGGCACACTGTTATCCACAACAATTATTCACTCTGCTTAACAACAGTAGCAATATTTAATATGAAAATTTTCGGATGATAATTTGAGGAAAGAGATACATACCTCTGTAACCGAGAATAGATGCACCAGCAACAAATCCACCAACAGCACCGTTTACAAGATCCCTCTTCCCCCTGTAGTTCTGCACCAACTGTTCGACACCAATGTAGACTCCTCCAATGGCAGCAAAAGTGGCTCCATGGCCACCCATCATCTTGAAAGTTCTTAACAACCCCGGAAGGGCAACACTTCTCTCGACACGAGGAACATCATACCAGGTGGCAACAACAGTGCCCCAGATAGTGCCAGCAATTAAACCAGTAGTTGCACCCTTAAAAGTTTTCATGAGTGATGAATCCTCATCCTCCAAGTACCTACGTTCTTCTGGGTCCATTATTATCTCTGCACACCAACAACAAAAAGATCCAAACACTATTAGTGAACACTGTTTCATTTTCTTTGGTTTTTAATTGAAAAAAAACAAATGATTAAAAAAATGCACGATTCGATAATATTTTGCTGAATCAAGAATATAAGCCGAATTGAAAAGATCGGAATTCGAGAAACGCATAATAGAAATGATAATGATGTTGCTATAAAATTCAGATCGAAGAGCATTGTTGAAAAATATGGTAATTAAAAGGGGAATGAGAATGAAAACCCTAGAAAGATGCTATGATGTTGACGAAGATAGAAATGATAGGGTTAGGGGAAAAGGGAAGCGTACCTGAGAGAATTTGAGAAGAGGAATTGAGTTGGGATTAAGAAGCTACTCCGAATTCTGTCTCAACTGCCTCCACACTTCGCACCGTTGCGTTTTTGCCGATACTACTCCAACTTGCGATTTGCTTCACACTTTTTTTTTTCTCTTGCTCCAAAATTTTATGATAGTATATCAGTATTTTTATTTTATTTTATTGTTTTTTTAAATTGTGAAATTGAGTTTCAGATTAATAGCACTGTCAAATGGGCCAGTCTTATTCAGTGGGTCAAAATACTTAAATGGATTGGACCGGCCCGATTGTTTAATGAATTACAAAAAAATAAATCCGATTCAATTTTCAAAGGCATGTGTAGTCTGATGAGTTAGTCCATCCCGTATTTTAATATTATAGTTTTAATTTTATAAAAAAAATATAATATATAAAAATTATATAACATAAATAGAGAGTCATTATAAACTTAGTTAAATGATATTTAAAATATTCATCAAATTAATATATATATATATATATATATATATATATATATATATATATATATATATATATATATATATATATATATATATATATATATATATATATATATATATATATATATATATATATATATATATATATATATATATATATATATATATATATATATATATATATATATATATATATATATATATATATATATATATATATATATATATATCACAAAAACATCAATTTAAAAGTACAAAGTAATTTAATATTATCACAAATACTTATTAAATTTTCTATTCATCTTACAACTATTTTCTTGATCACATCATCTTCAAAACATATTTTCATCATCTTTAACTTTTCTTTATCACTTGAAAACACACTTATGCAATCATATTTTATCTCAATCTTTTTTCTCCAAAATTTACCAAAATCTTTTTTTAATGGGTTACCCGAAGTCTGTTTGACCCGGCCCAGCCCATAAAAAATATAGATCCGGTGAACAGTGCCAAAAAGATAAGGTCGTAACTCACGATAAATTATTAGACTTATGGATCAATCCGATAGATCGAGTCTATTTTAACAGCTCTACAAATTAATAACTTTTTTTACTAATACAAATTAATAACTTGATCTCTTAAATAAATTAAAAAATAATAATAATTTAGTCATTCACCGAAATATTTTAATAAACAAAATGAATAAAAGGGTTATGTATTTGTCAAAAATAAATAAATGGTTAAATATAGCATAGGTGAAATTCGCTTTAACTGCAGTTAAAAAAAAATTTAGATCATTGTTTTGAAATATTAAAAATCTATGTCTTTTGCTCCTTAAGTGTATAATTTATTTCCTATAATTTTTTTATTTACCTTCAGATTCAGTGTTCAATTTACATGGGAACCATCATTCTCACAAGCATTAGGCAGATCTTGCACCACCTGAACCATAGCCTACAAAGCAACAACAATCGCAACATAGTTTCTTCCATTCATTTCTCGATTTCACACCATAACATCAAACAATGGTTCGAAGAAACATATCGACAATATTCAACTGTCACACATACTTTTGACTCAACAACTTGGCCGGATCGACCGACCTGCTCTAATACCACTATTTAACACCCTAATTTAATTCCGCATAATCATAATAAAATCAGAGTAATTTAAAACATCAATCATAATCAGGATGTTACATTCTTCAAAAGTATGCACGACTTCCCGCAATATTTAAATGATACATAACATCAAACAATGATGAACTAAAAACAACGTATCATAGTATTCAAGTTTCAAACTTTATTAAGAAGCGAAAAAAGTTCACAATTTGAAATTTCACACAACTCATCCAACAATAAAATCCATGTTTACTCAGTTATCAAAGAATCCATAAAATTTTGACAATTCATCGTCAATAAAATAAAAGTAGCGTTCATCCCCTATAATGTTACGTATCAGAGCTTGACACAGACTCGAAATAAACGACGAGTAACTTCCTCTACTATGGATCACCTGCACATTACCCATGTAGAGGCAACATTCAAACATAAGGGGTGAGATATCGTAACAATATAAAAGATAGAATAATAATAAGCAGATAGCAATTTATTATGCATAGTCATATGGTATTCATCTCACACCTTTACATCATTTTACGACAATCATATGGCATGTCAAATATATAATCAGACAATCTAGCAACACATATCATCCATTACGGTATAACACACACATCATCCACGCATCTCAACAACATAATAATAATGTGATGCAACGAGACCGACTCATAAACTCAATGTATGTGGTACCAACAGGGCATTAGCCCTCATCATTATGCCAAGTAGGGCAGCAACAGGGCATAAGCCCTCATCATAACGTTAATACAGGCCATCAATAGGGCATAAGCCCTCACTATGAATGCATGCAACACTGACATGCAACAACGTATTATGCATTGATATTCCTATCCACCAATGCAACACGCCAATACAGGTCATCATCACCATCATACATGCAACAGACTATGAAAATTATTCATACAATTTTGTATATCATCGTCACATGTAAGTACAACATCCATCATCACCTATCATACGAAATACACACACATCATACCTCCAACAAATTATCACCTACTGTATTCATAACTATTTTTACAAGTTTTGAAAAAAGTTTGTCAGCTTTAGGAAATCAGTTTCCCCAATACTTGAAACCAGTTTCCCCAAAACTGGAATCGGTTTCCTCAGTGTGACAGTGAAAAATTCTGCTATTTTTCGAGATACGGGAATCCATATTTTCAACCCAAAATTCATAATTCCTTCATTCAAAATAGTGTCTCTTAGTTTCACCAATCATGTACAAACATTACCCATCATTCTAACCCATTTCACATCATCAATTTTATCATTTTAATCACAATGCATCAAAATTTCGTCAACAATATTCAATCACACAAAAATAGAATTTTGAGAACACGAGAATACACAACTATGATAACCTAATCACTACCATGACCCATCATTATGTAATCAGTTATAGAGTTAGAACCTCACTCTTACTTTATATTGACGAATCTTAACTTCTACTGCGAATTCTCTTGCCCCAGGCTCTTGGTGCACTTTTCTCCTCTTCTCTCTTTCCACGATCTATTTCTCGTTCTATCTTCTCCCTTCCTTATTTTCCCAATATTAACCTCTAGACCATTAACTCGCAATTACAATTTTACCCTCATCTAATTAAATAATTATTTACTTGATAACAACATAATAATAATTGTATTATTCTATTAATAATAATAATAAAATAAATACTAATCATCTAACTACACCCCCTGTATCTCTACGTTATTAGACACACACCCCAACCTTAATTATTTATAATTTCTAAGGTAATCACCTCTCGTCAGAGTACAAAAACATATCCCGACATTCATTAAAACACACAACAACATCAAATTGCATAATCAATTAATTTAAAATAATTTAAACGAAAAACGGGGTGTCACAACTCTCCCCTGCTTAGACTATTTTCATTCTCGAAAATTACCTCACAGACAACTTTAGATTCGACTCTCGCATCTTACTCTATAATTCCCACATTGCATTCTCTCCGACAACTCCTCCCCAAACCACTTTCACGAGAGAAATTTTTGTGCCCCTCAGCTTCTTTATTTCACAATCATCGACCCTCACAAGTACGGTCTCAATAGTAAGATTATTCTGCACTTGCACATCATCCATCAGAATCACATGAGACGGATCTGAAATATACTTTCAGAGTTGGGACACATAGAACACATCATGAAAATTTGACATATTATGTGGCAAGGCCACTCTATACGCAACAGTCCCCACCTTCTTAGAAATTTGATATGGACCGATAAATCGAGGAGTAAGCTTTCTCGATTTCAAAATGCGTCTAACACCGGTCATTGGGGTGGCCCTCAAGAATACATGGTCTCCTTATTAAAACTCAAGGTACTTCCTTCTCTTATCATGATAACTCATTTGTCTACTCTGTAAAGCTTTCATCTTATCTCGAATTAACTTCACTTTCTCTGTAGTATTCCGAACAATTTCAGGTTCAAGTACTATGCTCTCACTAGATTCATACCAACACAATGATGTTCTACACCTCCGACAATACAATGTCTCAAAAGGTGCCATACCAATAGTAGAATGAAAATTATTGTTATAAGTGAACTCAACCAGTGGAAGATGACTATCTCATGTACCTCTCTGCTCAAGAACACAAGCTCTCAATAAATCCTCCAACGACTGAATAGTCCTCTTCGTCTGGCCATCCGTCTGTGGGTGATACGCAAAACTCAATCTCAACTTAGATCCCAACGCATCCTGCAATATCTTCCAAAATCCAGAAGTAAACCCCGGATCTCTATCAGAGACAATACTTGATGGAACCCCATGAAGTTTCACAATCACGCAAATGTAAGTCTCTGCCAACTTCGTTACAGGAAAACTGATATTAATCAGAATAAAATGAGCTGATTTCGTCAGCCTATCAACGATCCCTCAAATTGTATCATGCCCTATTGGAGTACTCGGTAACCCCGTCATAAAATCCATATATATATTATCCCACTTCCGATCGGGAACATCTAATGGTTTCAACAATCCCGCTAGTTTCTGATGTTCGACTTTTGACTTTTGACAAGTCAAACATGCATACACAAACTGTGATACATCCCGTTTCAATCTGGACCACCAAAATAGCTTCTTCAAGTCTTGATACATCTTAGTTTCACTTGGATGGATACTCAAATTTCTTATATGAATTTCCTCCATAATCATCTTTTTCAACTCAGAATCATTAGGAATACAAATTCTATTACGAAATCTCAACACACCTTGGATGTCAACTTTAAAATAGCTATCCTCTGCCTGATTACTCCCAACCATCAAATCTACCAGTTTTACATCCAACTTTTGAGCCTCTTTAATATTATTCAAGAATTCATTGTTAATCTTTAACATTCCTAACATCACACTCTGTTGTGTTAACTTACAAACTAAACTCATATCTCTGAATTGTTCAATCTATTCTAATTATCTAACCATCATAGCAGACATATGTAACAATTCCTACTTAAAGCATTCACCACAACATTAGCTTTACCCGGATGGTAATTTAAGCTGAAATCATAGTCCTTTAATAGTTCTAGCCACCTTCGTTGCCTCATATTTAATTCCTTCTGGTCAAACAAATACTGCAAGCTCTTATGATTCCTAAACACTTCAAATCTGGATCCATAAAGGTAATGCCTCAAAATCTTTACCACAAACACTATTGTAGCTAGTTCTAGATCATGAGTAGGATAATTCCTTTCATGAATCCTCAATTACATCGACGCAAAAGCTACCACTTTATCATTCTTCTTAAGCACACCACCTAAACCTAATTTAGAAGCATCACAATACACAACAAATGATTCTTCAGGATTAGGTAATATCACAATCGGAGCCTTCGTTAATTTCTTCTTTAGGTCGGTAAAACTTTCCTCACACTGGATATCCCACACAAATGCTTTGTCTTTTAAAAGTCAGTTAAGTTAATGGAAGTGCTAACTTATAAAAAACCTCAACAAATCTCCTATAATAATCAGCCAAGCCCAAAAAGATTCTAATTTTTATAACTGATTTTGGAGCTTCCCACTGCAACACTGCATCTACTTTTGGATGGATCTACAGCAATATCATCACATAAAATAATGTGACCAAGAAAACTAACCTTTTCTAACTAGAACTCACATTTTGACAAATGTGCATATAACTTCTTCTCTTTCAACACTTGTAATAAATTCACAAATGCTCAATATGTTCCTCTTCTGATTTAGAATAGATCAAAATATCATCAATGAATACTACTATGAACCAATCCAAATAAGTGTGAAAGATACAATTCATATACTCCATAAACATTGTAACACCCCAATTCTACCCGACAATGTATATATGAAATCAGAGTTATAAAAATTCGACAACCGAATCAGAATGCTATAATTTCAACTTAAAACAACTACACTCATTACAGATACATAACACATTAAAATGGAATGAACCAACAACAACATAATTTTAATCCTTTAACCGACAACTTTCACAACTATGCAACGAAATCAAATATTCAACTTGAAAGAGGGTATCATCTTTGTCCAACTAAACAACTTCAAATAATAAGTATTTAACGAACAACAACTTAAGGTTCAATCAACTGAAATAATAACAACAATAAAATAGCAAGCTTTCATCCCCCGAGTGTTACGTATCAGAGCAATGACATTGACTCGAACTACTGGATATAAACAACATTCACTCTGGATTACCTGCACGTTACTAACACCGGGGTAACATTCAAACATTAGGAGTGAGATATCGAACAATATAATCAAATGTATGATAATATTACATTAGAATTAGTTTATGCCAAATCACCACTTCACAACATTAAACAACGTCAATCACAACGAAAACATCAACGAAACATAATAAAATTTACCAACATAACAACTCAAATCAATATGCAATGTGAAATGTAACTTATTACTATGCACATGCATGTGGTACTAGCGGAGCAGGACTCCCAACTTAAAAACGGAGCAAAACTCCCAACTTAGAAACGAAGCAGAACTCCCAACTTAGAAATTGTCAATTAATAGAGGCATCAACAAGGCATAAGCCTTCAACTTCAACTTTTTTCCAATCCAGGCCAACTTGTTATGCTATGCATACGACAACAATAACTATAACACCAACCATTCAACAACAACACAACAATAATAATTCAACTACAACTTAACAACAATTCAACAACAACTTAATAATATTCAACACTGGCCATAAGCCTACAACTTAATAATTCAACTTAATTCAACATTGGTAATAAGCCTACAACTTAATAATTTAACTTAATTCAACATTGGCCATAAGCCTACAACTTAATAATTCAACTAATTCAACATTGTCCATAAGCCTACAACTTAATAATTCAACTTAATTCAATATTGGCTATAGGCCTACAACTTAATAATTGTCAATTATAGATGCAATACAACATAACTCATCACCTGCAACTTCAATAATTAGTAACAACAACAACTTACACATGCCAATAATGTTATTAACCTGTTCCTACTAAAGTACTTCCACTAAATTATTCTGCTGTTGTTGTACCCAAAAATTTGCCCTCTCATTTCTCAAAAGATCCTCCTAGACCCTCAGGTTTGCTTCTATTAAGTTTTAAGTCTTGGACTACAATTTTCCAAGAAAGTCATTCACAAGGGCAAAATGGTCAAATGCACACTGAAAAGTCAAACTTTGACTTTTGGATCAAAAATCAAGTTTCAACAATCACATTTCATCAAGACATGAAAATTGGTTCCTCAAGAAATCAAAAGTCAGAAATTGCTTTGAAAAATCAAATTTCTAAACATTTAGAAAATTTCCTAAGTATTAAGAGAATATGATACTTCAGAACTTCTGGGCCAGCCTCCATACAAGTGCAGTCAGAATTTGCAAACATGGTTTAGAACATGACTCGTCAATCAGAACATATAGAAATTGTGTTCTTCAACCAGAACATGATTCTTCAGCATAATGAAGGCTATGTTCAAGGCTTCGGTCATAACATGACCCTTCGATGTCTCATTTTGATCTTCTGCAATCAGAATATCACCAGATCTCAAAACCTCGTTTGAACAGCCTGCTGCACTGCTATAGCACAGTCCTGCAATCAGCTGCTGAATCCAGTCCACGCCTCCACTTTCTCAAACCCCATATTTGCACCAAATTAGCATACAAAAGCTGTGATTAAAAAGCAATGGAACAGTATGCCAAAAGCGTTTAAATCTCATTTGTTTTTCCCCCTAAAACCACAAAAAACTCACCTATAAATAAGTTGCTCCATCACACTTTCAAGGGGCTGGCTTTTGGAAAGAGAGAATTATCAAAGAGAGAAAAGAAAATAGTAAAACATTCGAAAACTTGGAATTCCCATTCAAAACCAAAACCTTTGTTCTTCCCTTTGAATCAAAGAACATAATATTTTTTGTTTCGTTGTTCTTGCTGATTCTAGAACACTGAAGGCAGTAACTCAAGTCCTAAACACACGCTTCAGATTCAAGGTAAGTCTTTCTGACTTTGCATCTTTTCATTCAGAACATCATTAAATATGTAAATATCATAGTATTGATGTTGTCCATATCATTGCACAAGTAAGAAAAACCATGGATCGGAACTTCTCGAATAAAGCTAGGCTCAAAATTAGGATTAGAACTTCTATAAACTGTTTTTCTTTTATCCTTCTAATTTGATGTTGTTAAGAACTAAATAAGTTGTTGATGTGCTGATTAATGTAAGGAATAAGGTGAAGTGTAACACAAAATTTCTGGGTTTTTCTTTCCCACTGTTTTAGCACAATACAGGATTTCTGAGTTCTCCTCACTGTTTTAACACACAAAACTTCTAGGCTTCCTTACTGTTTTAACATGCACAGAACTTCTGATTTTTACTCACTGTTTTAACACGCAGAACTTCTGATTTTTACTCACTGTTTAACACAACACATAACTTCTAAGATTTTCTCACTGTTTTAACACACAGAACTTCTAGGATTTCTTACCGTTTTAACACATACAAAACTTCTAAGATTTTCTTACTATTCTAACACTCATAACTTCAACACGTAGCGACCCAGAACTTTTGTTTTCCCCCTAACGTTTCTTTCAGGACCATAGCATGCATCAACTCAGAACTTCTGATCACCTCTGATGTTTCTTGCTGAACCACAGTGCGCCTGGCATCAGAACTTCTGGTCCTCTTTATTTTGCTTTCAGCAACATGCTGATCCTATTTCTCTTTTATTTGATTCTTAGTACTATTTTTATTAATATAAAAAAGTCATAAAAATATTTTCTTTTTATTAACTAATTATTTCCTTTTTCTTCTAATTCATTAAGACAAAAAACCATTTTTAAAATAAGCCTTTTCCTTTTCTTATATTGTACAATTCGATATAGTTGTAATAGATGATTGGGATTTAAATTCTTGCAAATCCCCATTTGTAATTTTGTACCCCCATCCCTAAATGATGTAATAGCGTATGACTTTACATTTCCGCAATTTACCGCTTTCAAATATAAATGCTAGTAATTAGGGTTTGTATGGGAAGACATGAAATCAACAAATAAATAACCCTAATCAAGACTAAATGCATGTAAATCAAAAACACTCGCACACTAGCACCTCTAGGGTGATCCCTCTTTGTTGCCTTTCAGAAAATAGTCATGTCCCTCGAGTATGGGCTGTTGTACCCCAAAATTTTCCCTCTCATTCTTCAAGACCTTTCTCACATGGATTCTCAAGGTTCAAGCTTACACAAGTACTTTGGAATTTTCCGGTACCAAAATTAAAAGGAAACTGTCAAAAAGGGAGAAAACAGATAAAAATATTATTTTTACAAAATTTGGAGAAATACAAGTGTTCTTCGTTTCAGCTCCTTCGATTGGCCTTTTGGCCTCTTTTGATGCAAGCTTGGCTTGCATCCTTCGACTGGGCATGGGCCTCTGGCACATTTTGGTTTGGATTCACAAGGAAAAAAGCCTCTTGTAATCTATTTCATTTCCAAGGCAAAAGGCTCTCTTTTAGCATCCTTCGATTTGCACTTTTTGTTCCCTATATGCCTCTTTCGAATCTGAACATTTTGTCTTCCTACATGCACCTTTCGTTTGGACATGTTGGTTCCCTTTATACAACCTTTGTTTGAACATAGATCTTTTACATGTTGGCATGAAGTCACAAGACAGGGACCCTCTATGTACACTCTTTCGTTTGACCACATGTAACCCCTGGCATGCAAGCCTTCGATTGGACATGAGCCACCTTCACACAAAAGCTTCGATTGGAGTTTTGGTTCCCTTCGAATCAACATCTTTCGAACCCAACTCTGAATCCTTTGACTCAGTCTTCTTTAGTACATTTCAAGAACTCTTCGACACAAGTGGAAAATAGGATTTTGAAAGAACACTGATCAAATATTTGGACCATGCTACATGATCTTACTTTACAAGCCTTAATGCTTGTATTTCACTCCATAATTAATTGCTTACACTTTGGATTAAGCTATTGTCCAGGTGATTAAGCCTTTGTCTGGAAGTTTTTTGTATGAAAGTGAACTTGCTAGTACAAATCCTGTCCCAAGCCCATGCTTTGATTAAACCCTGTTTGTAATTCACCATAAGTCAGGGAAGTCAACCCCTTTTAACCAACAACTTCAGTACTTCACCTTGGGATCTTGGAAAATCTGACATAGCTTAATATTCACGTTTCAGCCAAGCCACCTTTTTGTTTAACTCCCAAACCTTTTCTCTATAAATAGAGAAACCATTGACAAAGAAAGGGTCCAGATTTTTGCTAGAGAAAAAATCATAAAAAATCCTCAAACACTCAAACTCTCCCATATTCTCAAACTCTCCAACATTCTCAAACCTTCAAAACTCTAAGATTTTTTTCACAAAAAAACCTCAGTAACTGCCCAACGAAGCGTAATATTCTGTAGCGTAATATCCTTTGATTCATTCATCACCATCATATACTCTCTTTCAATTCAGTGACTGCCCAAACCAAGCAGTAACTGAACTAGCTTCGGGAAGATTCCAACGAAGCTCCCTCCACCACCAAAGAAGTCACCTACAGCTCTTTCGATTAAGCGCTTCAAGAGGTAAGTTCTCTCTAAATTTGGAACTCTTTCATTTAAATATCATGTGCACATGCCAATAAAGAAAAATGTAGATATTTATAGACCATGTTTTAGCTTTCAATTCTGACTGCCCATATGCTGAAAACTAAACCTTAATTAGTTATGCTTTGGACTTTGAGACCCATTGGTTTTTGTGCTAACCCCTGGACTATAGTTATGTTTGGATGTTGCATTTTAAGAACTTAAGACAGGTTTGTTATACCCTTCGATTGGCTAGCTGCACAAGCCTTTCAAATCACAATCTGAGGGCCTAATATGCTTACAAGGAGTCAGCAAGGAGCCTGTGGCAAATCCAGAACCTTGTCGTTTCCAAGCCTCAAACGAAAGATAGAACCTTGCTGACTCTAACCCCCAGTCGAAGGAGACAAAGGAAAATCGGAGGGGCATGACCCCACTGACTCCAACCCCCAGTCGAAGGAGACAAAGGAAGATCGAAGGGCATGACTCCACTGACTCCAACCCCCAGCCGAAGGAGACAAAGGAAAATCGAAGGGCATGACTCCTTTGACTCTAGACTCCAAATCGAAGGAAGCCAAAATACACAAAATCGAAGGGTTTTCTGTCTGAATCGAAGACCCATTTTTTCTTGTTTTTATTTTATTTTTGCCTTTATATTTTCATGCTATTCAATATGGTTGTAATAATGTAGGATTTTATCTTTTTGCATTTTATTACTTTTGTATGCTTGCTAGTAAAATAGGGAATGTATGGCAAGATAAAATCAACAAGTAGACAACCCCTAATCAAATACTAAATGCATGCAAATCAAACACACTATTCACACATGCACCCCTAGGATAATTCCACTTGTTGCCTTATAAAAATTGTCATGTTATGCATGTGGGATGTCTTAGCAAAAACAATCGAAATACAAGATCATAGTCCCTCGATAACGCTTCGAATGTTGCCTTACAAATGATCTTAGTCCCTCAAGAGAATGCTAAGATATCTCACAACATTGCTATCATGACTATACGATGACCCATACCCGTCCCGTCTACATCCAAAGATAGGATTGCTTACCAAATCAATGGTAAGACAACAATGTCAAAGGAATAGAAAATGCACAAGAAAGACATTTGAGTAGGTAGATTACTTCTAGTTACTTGCTACATTTCAAACAACTATCCTTGCTACTTTCAAAACAAACACACACATTTCAAAAACATCTTACAAATCTTGAAAACATTTTCAAAAGACAAACATCTTTATATACATTCTTACGAACGAGAATTATTACAAAGATTGCCTAAACGAATGGCCTCTTTTACAAAATACTTTCAAAACCACACCAAACACATTTCCAAACAACAAAAGCAAGTGATCTAGCAAGTAACTAAGAGCCCATGAAAAACCATGGATGAAAAGGGTGCTAATACCTTCCCTTTTCATAATCTACCCCCCAAACTCAAGAAAATATCTCAAAGGTCTTTCCTGTGCTTTTTCACCTTTCCTTTTGGATAAAAGAAAAGTCAGTGGCGACTCTTGCTAATCGCAACATTTGCGATAAAACGCAAAAACCTCAAGTCAGTTCTCCCACCGTATCACAGAACTGGCGACTCTACCGGGGAAAGAAATAAAAAGTGGGGTTACCTTAGGGTTTATATCACATTTATTTGCTTACATTGTTTGACTTGTTTGCTTTACATTATGGTTCTTTGTTTGAGTTTGAATCCTCCACCCGGATTTGGGAAACATTATAGGTAAATAGCAATACATTGTGGAAACTGTGTGGGGTATACCGACATGGTCTAAGCAATAGCTATGTTAGTGTGACATATTTGTGGGTACCGGTAGCCTTTGAGTCAATCAAAGAGAATACGGGGCCGCTGAGTGATGTCATGAAGCACTAATGAACTTTTAGAACCCTTTACTTGACTAACTTGGCCTTTAGGATGTAGTGAGATGACCGACTTTGGTGCAGTCCGAAGTTGGTAGATACTCTATACTACACTCATTGAGGTTTGGTTTCTTGGGATATTTCGGTCGCCATTAAAGAGGCTTGAGCTGAAACAATGAACAAGGAAACAATCCAGTGATATTGAGCTCCTTAGAACCCGATTACTATTATTAGGACATGTTGAGTCAACTAAACTTCAAGAGGGTACTTACCTATAAAACCCCATGCAAGCCTAAACTAAGAATATGTTTGATTTGCTTGTATATGCATACTTGTACACAACATCATGGACATCATGAACATCATATGCATCCACTAACCATTTCAAGGATTTTGGAGATTCATCTTTGTTCTTGTTTTGTAAGATATGGATTCACTTCGCATGAAAACTATCCAAATCAACCTTGTAAGAATTCCTCCACAACTCAAGGAGCTAGCTTCAAGGATCCCTGAGAACTCTCCATTCACCGAGAGGCATGGTCGTCTGCTAAACTTGGTCACCTTTAACACAGAGGAGGATATGATGAAAGTGCTCATCCAGTTCTTTGATCCTTTGCATCATTTCTTCACATTTCCTGACTATCAGCTTGTGCCCACTTTGGAAGAATTCTCGCAACTCTTGAGAATTCCTATTCTCAATCAACTACCTTTCAACGGTACGGAAAGAGATCCAAAGCCAGAAGATATTTCTCAAGCTCTGCACTTGCACTCATCTGATGTCACAACTCATTAGGAGACTAGAAGTGGTGTCAAAGGTTTCTTAGCAAAGTTTCTGTTTGAGAAAGCCCAAAGCTGTTGGAATTCCCTAGACTTGCAAGCTTTTGAGGAGATTGTGGCTCTTCTTATCTATGGGATGGTTTTTTCCCTAATCCCGACCAACTCATAGATGTGAGTGCCGTCAAAATCTTCATGTCACGCAATTCTGTGCCTACATTGCTAGGGGATATCCTACACTCTTTTCACACTCGTACAATGAGGAAAAGAGGTGTCCTTATGTGTTGCACTCCCCTCTTGGAAAGATGGTTTATTTCTCATATTCCCCAATCAGTCTTAAAGAATGAGCAAGGATTAAGGTGGTCACAAAGGTTAATGACGCTCAAACATTCAGATATTCATTTGTGCTCTCGATCCAAAGAGAATGTTACCATTGTTGACCATTGTGGGGAATTCCATAATTTCCCTCTACTTGGAATTACGGGAGGCACCACCTACATGATGGCCCACATGATATGCTGATTCAAGGCTTGGTATTCGACTATGACAACAACGATTAAGGACTTCGCCAGAGATTCATCCGAGCTTGGAGGATGCTAAACAAGGTGGATAGCAAGACTTTGAGACACAAGAATTCCATCCCTCTTGAGCCTTACCTCAAGTGGGTACGAACCCGCGCTCAAAGTCTTATGATGCCTTATCCTTCCATTCTTCCAGTGATTATTGAGCCTGTTAATGAAGGAGAAGTTCCATACACTATCCTACATCCTAACATGCCCACATCTATTGAAGACCTACAAAGGGATTGGATACAGCTCAAAGGAGAGCGAGATACTTTCAAAGCCCAATTCTACGCAAGCGAGAAGAAGGTTTTGGAACTCACTAGGCTACTTCATGAGGAGCGGACTCTAAATGGCTACATAGCACCAAAGAGGATGCGCACTACTTTTTTATCTTAGAGTGTTGTATTATTTTTCCCAAGGGGCATTGATGTACTCAAACTCTATCTTTTTAGTATAACGTTTGTTTCTTTTTGTTTAAAACAAATTTGAATTTTTTTAAATCCTTGAAAGTATTGCATGTATATATATCATTCATCATGACATAAACAGGTCTTTTGCAACAAGTTTCCTTATCTCTCTGCTGTTTATTTCAGTAAGATGGATCTCGAACAGACGGTCAAAGATCTTCAAGCTCAAAACATGCAGTTTCAACAGTTACTCATGACCCTATCCAAGGGGCAAGAATGAGTTGAAGACTCTGTTAGCTGAAGAAAGAAAGAAGAAAACAAAGAAGGCCACTGGGGTCTTGAATATGGGGAGAAGATTCCAGGGACAGACTAGAAGAACCTTAAATTTTGCAACCACTTCCAGGGAAGGAGAAGGGAAAGGAAAAGAAACAGCGGTTCCTTCAGAATCTGAAGAGGAGGAAGAAGAGGAAGACTACTCTGAGGAACAATACCCTCTGGCTGATGATAAGTACAGACATTTTGAAGAGCGTTTAAGCGCTATGGAAATACAAAGGGTACCAGGTCTAGGCTTTGAAGAATCGGGGCTAGTATCGGGAATTGTGACCCCACCAAAGTTCAAAGTGCCTTTGTTTTCAAAATATGATGGAGTGTCATATCCTAAAATTCACCTCCGATCATACGTGAGAAAGATTCAGCCGCACTCTGCCGATAAAGACCTGTGGGTGCATTTTTTCCAAGATAGTTTATCCGGAACACAACTTGATTGGTTTTACCAATTGGAAAGGGCCGACGTCCACAACTGGGAAGATCTTGCCGCAACTTTCTATAAACAATACCAGTATAATGCAAATTTGGCGCCTACCCGTACTCAACTTCAGAGTATGGATATGGCTTCAAATGAGGGTTTCAAAGATTACGCTCAGAAATGGAGAGATCTAGTTGGGAGAGTGCAACCCCCTCTATCAGAAAGGGAGTTGGTGGATATGTTCTTAGGCACTCTATCGGGCTTTTTCTTCAACCATTTGATTGGGAGCTCATCTACTGGATTTACTGAATTAATACTAACCGGAGAGAGGGTAGAAGCTGGCATAAAAAGTGGAAAGATTCAGAAGGATTCGTCTGCCTCTACAGTTGTGAGAAAGCCTTTCACCGGGAAGAAGAAGATGTCTGTTGTTTACCCACAAAGGAACCAAGGGAGAGTTGAGCACCGACCAATGGTATGGGCCGTTATGATCCCAAAACCTACATCTGATCAACCAAGAAGTAACCAACCAAGGGTGGAAAGGCCAGTCCAACAATTCACCAAGATTAATATGACTCTAGCCCAGGTTTTACCAAATCTTCTGAAATCTAATCTGGCAACTTTAAAAGAAGCTTCAAAAAATCCCAACACTGCGTCCCCTCATTATCACCCAAATTCCAGATGCGCATATCATTCCAAAAGTCCGGGTCACGACACTAACAACTGTTGGGCCTTGAAAAACAAAATTCAAGACCTCATAGATGCAAAAGAAATTGAGTTTGATGCACCCGAGAAGCCAAATGTCATTTCCGCTCTGATGCCTAGGCATGGTCACAACGCCAATGCTATCGAAGAATATTTGTTTGTTGCTACTGTGGATGAACTCTTGACTCCGCTACTAATCATTAAGATAAACTTGTTGAAAGCTGGTATATTTCCAGGTTGTAATGAAGGCTGTCATCTTTTCTTATCCTCACTAACTGTTTGCCCTCTATTGAAGAAAGGAATTCAACGCCTGATAGACCACCAAGAGATTATGTTTGAAAATGCTCCTGTTTCACCTATTCCTGTTGAAGACGTTTCAATCATAACCATCTCCGCCAATCCTTCCAGGGCCCCCAAAAGACCCGTTAGGATTACATCGGTTCCAAAGACTACTCCTCTTATAATCACAATGTCCGAGCCGGTCCCGTATGAATCAGATAAAACAGTATCGTGGAATTACGATGGAGAAATCTACTACCACGATATTAAACAAGATGGGCTGACCACCGAAGAAGTGAGCTCTGAAGAAGAAGATTCCAGCATTAGCAATATTTCCAGAACTAGTAAGATTACCCGTAGCGGTAGAATCTTCTCTCCAGAGATTGCCCCTCCAAAGGCAGTTTTTGGACCCGTGGTTGTTCCGGAGATTACCTCTATACCAATAATCATACCTGCAAGTGCTCCTACCGACAAAGACAACACGACCCCTGCTGTTATCCCTACCAACAATTCTACTGTTGAAAATCGAGGAAAAAGTATTCAAGAAGAGCCTGTCCGGATGAAGGCTCAACCACTAGTTATCCCTGAAACCTCCAAGAAGTTAATGAAGGAGATCTTGAGGATAATAAAGAAGAGTGACTATGACGTGGTTGAACAGTTGGGGAAAACTCCCTCCAAGATCTCCATGCTAGCTTTGATGTTGTGTTCTGAGGCACATGCGAAAGCTCTGGTGAAATTTCTGAAGACAACCCATGTGCCACAAGAGACGTCTGCTGACCAATTCCAAGATTGTGTGGCCAGTTTGACAGCTGATAACGGCCTAGGCTTCTCTGATGCTGATTTGACACCGAGAGGGAGAAAGCACAACAAGGCATTACATGTCTCTGTGGAGTGTAGAGGGACAACTCTAGCCCATGTCTTGGTGGACACATGCTCATCTTTGAACATTTTACCGAAGAAAGCTCTTGACAGATTGGACTGCGAAGGACTGACATTGAAACCCAGTAACATAGTTGTGAGAGCATTTGATGGCTCGAAGAGGATGGTCCACGGGGAGGTGGACATCCCCATAAAGGTGGGAACTCAGACTTTCAACTCAACCTTCTATGTAATGGACATCCGCCCCTCTTACTCCTGTCTGTTAGGACGGCCTTGGATCCATAATGTCAGTGTTGTTACCTCTACACTACACCAGATGTTGAAGTACCCGATCCATGGAAAGATTATCACTGTCCACGGAGAGGAAGAGTACATGATTAGCCATCTAAATTCTTTCCGGTATGTGGAGTTGGATGGCGAGTTCATTGAAACTCCTTTTCAACATTTCGAAGAAGTCTCTCAAGAGGTAGCAGTAACCAAGGCGGTATCCCCGATCCCTAAGATCACAAGACCTCCGCTTCAGATGTCATCTCTAAAGGACGCCAAGGCAGTAGTAGAGGAGGGTGGATGTACCATCTGGGGACAGCTTCCAGACATTATGTATAAATCTGATAAGTTTCGCTTAGGGTTTACTTCAAATGCTCAGAAGGTTATACGCCGTGCCTGTGCTGGAGGGCACCTCTGAAGATTAGCAACCAAGAGGTCAACACAGTGGAAGATGGTGAAGAAGGTGGCAGCTTGGAGGATTGGATATTTCCTACTGTCAATGGAGGAATTCGCAATTGGGAAGCCAGAGACTTTGTCCCAATAGCTTTCATATCTCAATAATTTATCTTTTACATTTCTCTTGGACTTGTAATATTCACAAACAATTCGCACAATAAAAACCTTGTGTCTTACCCGAGGCACAATGGTCCATTTGTAAGGGTTTTTATTTCATCTTCATATGATATTCAACGAATCATGGACGTTTTTTTCACATACAAACCTTTTGTGCTCATTGTATTTCTTTTACATTTTATTGTTTAAAGATGGCTATACCCTTACACACACCCACACTCACAAATATAAGTACCCCTCCATTCCGGATCCCATGGGTAACGATACTGCTATGGCCTTTAGTGACTCTGAAGATCTAATCTACCAAGCCGGATACGAAGGTGGGGAAGATTGTGAAGTACCAAGGGAATTGGCCAGACTACTACGACAAGAGGAAAAAGCTATTCAACCTCATGAGGAATCGTTAGATACAATCAACTTGGGTACCGAGGAAGATAAAAAGGAAATCAAGGTGGGTGCCAATCTAGAGTCGAGTGTCAAGGAGCGTCTAATTCAGCTATTACATGATTATGTTGAGATCTTTTCCTGGTCATACAAAGACATGCCAGGACTTGATACAGACATCGTGGTACATCGTCTACCCACAAGAGAAGATTTTCCACCAGTGAAACAAAAAGTCTTCCGCATGAGACCTGACATGTCAGAGAAGATCAAAGCGGAAGTCATGAAATAGTTCAATGCTGGATTTTTGGATGTCACTTCCTATCCTCAATGGGTTGCCAACATTGTTCCCGTGCCTAAAAAGGACGGCAAGTACGAATGTGCGTGGATTATAGAGATTTAAATAGGGCCAGCCCTAAAGATGATTTTCCACTTCCCCACATCGATATCCTGGTTGACAATACAGCCCAGCATAAAGTATTTTCCTTCATGGACGGATTCTCAGGTTATAACCAAATCAAAATGGCACCTGAGGACATGGAGAAAACTACATTTGTCACACAGTGGGCACATTCTGCTACAAAGTGATGCCATTTAGACTGAAGAATGCTGGAGCAACCTATCAACGCGCCATGGTAGCCTTATTTCATGGTATGATACATCATGAGATAGAGGTCTATGTAGATGACATGATAGCCCGATCACAAACTGAAGAGGATCACCTTGATCACTTGCAAAAGTTGTTTGTGGGATTGAAGGAGTACAAACTAAGGTTGAATCCAAACAAGTGTACATTCGGAGTCCGGTCCGGTAAACTCTTAGGTTTTGTTGTCAGCAACAAAGGCATCGAGGTTGATCCTGCCAAGGTTAAAGCGATACAAGAAATGCCTGCTTCTCGTACTGAGAAGGAAGTCAGAGGATTCTTGGGACGCCTGAACTATATTGCCAGATTCATTTCTCACCTAACAGCTACTTGTGAGCCAATCTTCAAACTATTGAAGAAAGATCAAGTAGTCAGATGGAAAGATGAATGCCAGATTGCTTTTGACAAGATCAAAGAGTACTTACAAGAGCCTCTTGTTTTGATGCCACAAGTCGAGGGAAGACCACTGATCATGTATTTGACCGTTTTAGAGAACTCAATGGGGTGTGTATTGGGACAGTATGACGAGTTTGGCTGAAAAGAGCACGCTATTTACTACCTAAGCAAAAAGTTTACCGACTGTGAAACCAGATATTCACTGCTCGAGAAAACTTGCTGCGATCTGGAATGGGCTGCTCGCCGGCTAAGACATTATATGTTGACTTATACCACTTTGTTGATATCTAAGATGGATCTGATAAAGTATATCTTCGAAAAGCCTGCTCTATCTGGGATGATAGCTAGATGGCAGATGATCCTAACAGAATATGACATACAGTACACTACCCAGAAAGCTATAAAGGGCAGTGTGCTAGCTGATCATCTTGCTCATCAAGCTGTAGAAGATTATCAGTCCATGGAATTTTAATTCCCGGATGAAGACATCATGACATTAGACAACTGGGAAGAGATCAGACCATATGACGGTCCTGAACAAGGATCCCGATGGACCCTGTTCTTTGATGGGGCATCCAATGCACTCGATAATGGTATCGGCGCTGTACTCATATCTCTGGAAGGGTGTCACACTCCCTTTACTGCCAGACTTTGCTTCAATTGTACAAACAATTTGGCGGAGTATGAAGCATGCATATTTGGTCTCAAGGCTGCCATAGACTTGGGAATCAAATCTTTATATGTGTTTGGAGATTCAGCTTTGGTCATCAGTCAGATCAAAGGAGAATGGGACACCAAGCACCCAAACCTTATCCCTTACAAAGAACATGTCTTGACATTGCTACCACATTTTGAGCAGATCACCTTCGAGCATTTCCCGCGAGAAGAAAATCAGCCAGCAGATGCTCTAGCCACAATGTCATCTATGTTTAAACTTAATTGGGATAACGAGGCTCCCTTGATCACCATTAAATGAATGGACGAACCAGCACACTGTCACGAGATTAATACTGGAGAAGTAGTGGACCAGCCTTGGTTTCATGAAGTCAAGAGGTATCTCGAGGCTCAAGAATATCCAGAAGGAGCTTCAATCAATGATAAAAAGTTCTTAAGGATATTCTCTGCTAAGTTCTTCCTGAGTAATGGCATCCTATACAAACGCAATCATGACTCCATTCTGCTCCGGTGTATGGATAAGATTGAAGCTGAAAAGATCATGGCTGAATTACACGAAGGTACTTTTGGCACCCACTCCAGTGGGCATACGATGGCAAAGAAAATCATACAGGCAGGCTATTATTGGTCTACCATGGAAGCATACTGCTATCAACACTCTCGGACCTGTCATAAGTGTCAAATTTATGCGGACAAGGTGCACGTACCTCTGGTTCCTATAAATGTCTTGACGGCTCCTTGGCCCTTTGCTATGTGGAGAATCGATATGATTGGGGAGATCAAGCCTACAGCCTCCAATGGACACTGTTTCATTCTAGTGGCCATTGATTATTTCACAAAGTGGGTTGAAGCAGCTTCCTTCGCATTCGTTACTAAGAATGTTGTTGCCCGCTTCATCAAGTAGAATCTTGTTTGTCGACACGGTATCCCAGAAAGGATCATCACTGATAATGGTACCAACCTTAACAATACTATGATCACCTCCTTGTGTGGGCAGCTCAAGATTCAGCATCACAATTTATCCCCCTATCGGCCAAAGATGAATGGTGATGTCGAAGCCGCAAATAAAAACATTAAAAAGATCATACAGAAAATGACAGTCACCTACAAGGACTGGCATGAGATGCTACCATTTGCTCTCCACGGGTATCGTACCACGGCTCGCACATCAACTGGGGCAACACCCTATTCTTTGGTTTACGACATGGAGGTTGTCTTGCCTATTGAGGTTCAGATCCCCTCTTTGAGAATTATGAAGGATGCAGGTCTAAATAAGGACGATTGGATCCAGACTCGACTTGATCAACTAAACTTAATTGATGAAAAGAGACTTACTGCTGTTTGCCATGGTCAGATGTATCAAAAACGAATGATCAAGGCTTTCAATAAGAAAGTCAAACGCCAAGTATATCAGGTTGGAGATCTAGTGATCAAGCGCATCATCTTGCCACAAAGTGATCCCAGGGGCAAATGGACTCCTACCTATGAAGGACCATTTGTAATAAAGAACATCTTCTCTGGTGAGGAAATGATCTTAACCACCATGGACAGTGACGAACTGCCACACCCTGCAAACACGGACATAGTCAAAAGATACTACGCATAAGAGACCCACTAGGTTAACACACCTAGGCAAAACAGAGGCATCCCGGCGAACCAAAAAGGTTCGGTCAAAAATTAGGGATAAAATATAAAAACATTTGTACACCTAGCAAGTTGAAAACCTGAAAAGGCGACTTGGGCAAAAAAGGGTTTCCTAGTGGACTGAAAACCCGAAAAGGGCGGTCCAGGCAAAAGTTAGGGAATTAAAGCGTATGACTATGTCCCGTCGAATCACTTTGAGGACAATCTCTTCCACTGACAAATTCAGAGTTTCTGATCAATTCAATCATCTTCGGACGAAGCAACAAATAGACAAGATATTCGGAGATACGAAGGCTATAGCAGAATGGGAACCCCGTGGGATTATTACACATAGCTATCTTTCTTTGTATAAAGTCTTTCTTTCCTTTTTATGGCATCATTCTCTTACTAGGATGATTGTCTCCTTTGTACAAAATACTTATTCAAAGTCAATACAAAGATATCTCTTCGAAAGTACAGAAAACTATTTGTCTTTTTCTTTACACTTGTGTTTTATTTGCAAAAACCTCCAATGACTCATTAATGAACATATGCATTTGAACATAATTACTGTTTACAAATAAACAAAATGAGAAAGACAATTACTGATAGGTTGAAAGGATAGGAAAACGTCTTTAGGCTATTCCATGAGCAATCCCCACAGTACGTCATTTAGATCCCCAGCGGAACTAAAACTTCAAATTATTAATCCCCAGTAGAGATCGTCAAATTTCTCAGAATTCCTCAAGCAATATACGACATTACTCTCACAATAGGATTTTGTCAATACTTTAATTTCAAGATATGAAGAATCCACATATCCTTAACAACAGTCAAGGATTTATTTTCCTCAATCATACAACAATACAACAAATCAGCTTACATGCGCATACATTACATCCATATATCATAGACATTGATAAAATACATATATTGCATCATACATTTCATGCAATATAATGTCGTGTTCCAACTAACATTTTACCCTTTTCAGGATAAGATTAACAGCTACCATTAACAATATGCAATCATGATACAGTACAGATACGCTCCAGATACGGATGCCATTCTAATACTCATTCAGGTTTCAAGTTCAGATACGCTCCAGACACGGATGCCATGCTGTTACTCATTCAGATTCAACTTTCATGATACAGTACGGATACACTTCAGACACGGATACCATTCTGTTACTCATTCAGATTCAGCTTTAATGATACAGTATGGATACGCTCCAGACACGGATGCCATTCTGTTACTCATTCAGATTCATCTTTCAGATACAGTTCAGATACACTCCAGACAACGGATGCCATGCTATTACTCATTCATATTCATATTTCATGATACAGTACGGATACACTCCAGACACGGATTCCATTCTGTTACTTATTCAGATTCAGCTTTCAGATAAAGTTCAGATACACTCCAGACACGGATGCCATTCTATTACTCATTCAGATTCAGCTTTCAGATACAGTTCAGATACGCTCCAGACAAGGATGCCATGCTGTTACTCATTCAGATTCAACTTTCAGATACAATTCAGATACACTTCAGACACGGATTCCATTATATTACTCATTCAGATTCAGCTTTCAGATACAGTTCAGATACACTCCAGACACGGATGCCATGGTGTTACTCATTCAGATTCAGCTTTCATGATACAGTACAGATACGCTCCAGACACGGATGCCATTCTGTTACTCATTCAGATTCAACTTTCATGATACAGTACGGATACGCTCCAGACACGGATGCCATTCTGTTACTCATTCAGATTCAGATTTTAGATACAATTCAGATACAATCCAGACACAGATGCCATTCTATTACTCATTCAGATTCAGCTTTCAGATACAATTCAGATACGCTCCAGACACGGATGCCATCCTGATACTCATTCAGATTTCAAGTTCAGATACAGTATAGATATGCTCCAGGCACAGATGTCATTCTGGTACTCATTCAGATTCAACTATCAGATACGGTACATATACGCTCCAGACACGAATGCCATTCTGATACTCATTCTTTCAGCTTACAACTTACAATCCAACAAACATCCTTAGATGGCATCTACAAGCCCATCTCCAACAACTTTCTATCACCTCTCCAAATGGAATCTTTAAGCCCATTCCCTCTACCATCACATCACCGAGTGCAAATTTTTGGGCACTCTAGTGTCCAATCATCTTCCACCTTCGAGTCACGAATGGCAAAACTCGCCAATCTAACACTTCAGGCTTAAGAATATTAAACAGGGGCAGTTGTTGTACCCCAAAATTTTCCCTCTCATTCTTCAAGACCTTTCTCACAAGGATTCTCAAGGTTCAAGCTTACACAAGTACTTTGGAATTTTCCAGTACCAAATTAAAATGAAACTGTCAAAAAGGGAGAAAACAGATAAAAATATTATTTTGACAAAATTTGGAGAAATACAAGTGTTCTTCGTTTCAGCTCCTTTGATTGGCCTTTTGGCCTCTTTTGATGCAAGCTTGGCTTGCATCCTTTGACTGGGCATGGGCCTCTGGAACATTTTGGTTTGGATTCACAAGGAAAAAAAGCCTCTTTTAATCTATTTCATTTCCAAGGCAAAAGGCTCTCTTTTAGCATCCTTCGATATGCACTTTTTGTTCCCTATATGCCTCTTCCGAATCTGAACATTTTGTCCTCCTACATGCACCTTTCGTTTGGACATGTTGGTTCCCTTTATACAAGCTTCGTTTAAACATAAATCTTTTACTTGTTGGCATGAAGTCACAAGACAGGGACCCTCTATGTACACTCTTTCGTTTGACCACATGTAACCCCCGGCATGCAAGCCTTCGATTGGACATGAGCCACCTTCACATAAAAGCTTTGATTGGAGTTTTGGTTCCCTTCGAATCAACATATTTCAAACCCAACTCTGAATCCTTCAACGCAGTCTTCTTTAGTACATTTCTAGAACTCTTCGACACAAGTGGAAAATAGGATTTTGAAAGAACACTGATCAAATCTTTGGACCATGCTACGTGATCTTACTTTACAAGCCTTAATTTCACTCCATAATTAATTGCTTACATTTTGGATTAAGCTATTGTCCAGGTGATTAAGCCTTTGTCCAAAAGTTTTTTGTATGAAAGTGAACTTGCTAGTACAAATCCTGTCCCAAGCCCATGCTTTGCTTAAACCCTGTTTGTACTTCACCATAAGTCAGGGAAGTCAGCCCCTTTTAACCAACAACTTCAGTACTTCACCTTGGGATCTTGGAAAATATGACATAGCTTAATATTCACGTTTCAGCCAAGCCACCTTTTTGTTTAAACTCCCAAACCTTTTCTCTATAAATAGAGAAACCATTGACAAAGAAAGGGTCCAGATTTTTGCTAGAGAAAAAATCATAAAAAATCCTCAAACACTCAAACTCTCCCATATTCTCAAACTCTCCAACATTCTCAAACCTTCAAAACTCTAAGATTTTTTTCACAAAAAAACCTCAGTAGTGTACCTTTCGGTTCAATTCCCCTAAACTGTAGCGTAATATCCTTCGATTAATTCATCACCATCATATACTCTCTTTCGATTCAGTGACTGCCCAAACCAAGCAGTAACTGAACTAGCTTAAGGAAGATTCCAACGAAGCTCCCTCCACCACCAAAGAAGTCACCTACATCTCTTTCTATTAAGTGCTTCAAGAGGTAAGTTCTCTCTAAATTTGGAACTCTTTCATTTGAATATCATGTGCACATTCTAATAAAGAAAAATGTAGATATTTCTAGACCATGTTTTAGCTTTCGATTTTGACTGCCCATATGCTGAAAACTAAACCTTAATTAGTTATGCTTTGGACTTTGAGACCCATTGGTTTTTGTGCTAACCCTTGGGCTGTAGTTATGTTTGGATGTTGCATTTTAAGAACTTAAGACAAGTTTGTTATACCCTTCGATTGGCTAGCTGCACAAGCCTTTCGAATCACAATCTGAGGGCCTAATATACTTACAAGGATTCAGCAAGGAGCCTGTGGCAAATCCAGAACCTTGTTGTTTCCAAGCCTCAAACGAAAGATAGAACCTTGCTAACTCCAACCCCCAGTCGAAGGAGACAAAGGAAAATCAAAGGGGCATGACTCCACTGACTCTAACCCCCAGTCAAAGGAGACAAAGGAAGATCGAAGGGCATGACTCCACTGACTCCAACCCCCAGTCGAAGGAGACAAAGGAAAATCAAAGGGCATGACTCCACTGACTCCAGACTCCAAATCGAAGGAAGCTAAAATACACAGAATCGAAGGGTTTTCTGTCTGAATCGAAGACCCATTTTTTCTTGTTTTTATTTTATTTTTGCCTTTATATTTTCATGCTATTCAATATGGTTGTAATAATGTAGGATTTTATCTTTTTGCATTTTATTACTTTTGTATGCTTGCTAGTAAAATAGGGAATGTATGGAAAGATAAAATCAACAAGTAGACAACTCCTAATCAAATACTAAATGCATGCAAATCAAACACACTATTCACACATGCACCCCTAGGGTAATTCCACTTGTTGCCTTATAAAAATTGTCATGTTATGCATGTGGGATGTCTTAGCAAAAACAATCGAAATATAAGATCATAGTCCCTCAATGATGCTTCGAATGTTGCCTTACAAATGATCTTAGTCCCTCAAGAGAATGCTAAGATATCTCACAACATTGCTATCATGACTATACGATGACCCATACCCGTCCCGTCTACATCCAAAGATAGGATTGCTTACCAAATCAATGGTAAGACAACAATTTCAAAGGAATATAAAATGCACAAGAAAGACATTTGAGTAGGTAGATTACTTCTAGTTACTTGCTACATTTAAAACAACTATCCTTGCTACTTTTAAAACAAACACACACATTTCAAAAACATCTTACAAATCTTGAAAACATTTTCAAAAGACAAACATCTTTGTATACATTCTTACGAACGAGAATCATTACAAAGATTGCCTAAATGAATGGCCTCTTTTACAAAATACTTTCAAAACCACACCAAACACATTTTTAAACAACAAAAGCAAGTGATCTAGCAAGTAACTAAGAGCCCATGGAAAACCATGGATGAAAAGGGTGTTAATACCTTCCCTTTTTATAATCTACCCCCCAAACTCAAGAAAATATCTCAAAGGTCTTTCCTGTGCTTTTTCACCTTTCCTTTTGGATAAAGGAAAAGTCGGTGGCGACTCTTGCTAACCGCAACATTTACGATAACACGCAAAAACCTCAAGTCAGTTCTCCCACCGTATCACATGGGCGTTTTAGCAAAGACCCTCAATAGAATACCGTAGTCCCTCGATGACCCTCATTGTTGCCTTCGATAAACGATCTAGTCCCTAAACAACATTGCTAAAACGTCCCATGGGTTTCCTTCTATGACTATACAAATGTCCTACGCCCGTCCCTTCACATCCAACGATGGGGATTCTTACCAAATCAATGGTAAGATAGCAACATATAAAGGAGGAGGAAAAGAACATTTAAGACCTTTTGAGTAGGTAGGTTACTCCTAGTTGCTCGCTTGCTCACGATAAAAACATTTTTCACCCACAACTTCACTTTGAAACATTTTTCAAAAGACAAAATACTTTGTACGCGTTCTTATAGAGACGAGAACCATTACAGAGACATTCCTTTTCAAAATATTTTCAAAACCCACACCACAAACACATTTTCAAACAAAAAGCAAGTGATCTAACAAGCAACTAAGATCCTGTAGATAACTACGGATGAAAAAGGTGCTAACACCTCCCCTTTTCATAACCTACCCCCCGAACTCAAGAAATAATCTTGAAAGGTGTTTCATGTTCTTTTCAACCTTTCCTTATTGGATAAAAGAAAAGTCAGTGGCAACTCTTACTATCTGCAACAATTGCAATAAAACGTAAAACACCCAAGTCAGTTCTCCCACCGTGTTACAGCTGCTAAGCCTCATTACTAGCTTTCTGCTAAATTAGTGAAACTATTATTTTCTTTCTACTTAAATTATCTCTACTGCTATTATTTTCATAAATTACTGCTACCAACAATTTTCATTATACTGTCTGCTATTACTAATTCCTACTAACATCTACTAACTGTGTTACTTATTAATCTTACCTGCTATAATTATACAAATCTGCAAATTGTTCACTTTTGTTACTAATAAATAATCCCTATTGTTATTCATCATTTTCTAACCCTGCTACACCTTTTCCTCTAACAAACTACTAAGTAACAAAAATGCAATACAGTCCCATAAACAATTAAAAGAAATACCGGTTAAGGGATTCATGCCCCTCATCATGCAAACCGTGCCCCTCGGCACAGAACATGGTACCGATCGGCACCCTTCATCAACACACATGTGTTGCTCGACACATGTCCATAATTCTAGTTGTAGTTCTACAACTACGTCCAAACTTTCCTGCGATCAGTAATTCCTTTCCTTTCCATGATCTCAGGCCAACACTATGTGTTCACTGCAACATAATAACTATACCCACATCGATACATAATAATTTCCAACACTTAATTCATTGATTGAATTAGTGTAACGTTAGCACAATTATCACATAAACCAAACAACAATTTATTCATACAACCATCACATATAGTAACAATTTCTCACAACCTAATTCACATGTAACATGCATCATATACCCAATTATAGAGTCAGAACCTCACCCTTACCTTAGATTGAAGGTTGCTCTACAATTTTCTGATTGAACCCCGCTTTTCCTCTTTTCCTTCTTCTCTGCCACTTCCACGTTCTCTTTCTCTCTCCCAACCCTTATTCCTCTTCTTCTTGACAAAAACATATTTTTCTATTATTATAACTAAACTCAATAATAATAGAATTATTTCTATTGGGCTTAATTCTCACACCCTCTTAGTACTACATACCACCATATAAAATAGGCCCACGCGAATATTCTATTAATTCCAACATTACTATTATTATCAATCAACTAATTAATTAATTAATAATAATCTAGCAACTTATACCAACAATTCTCAACATCTCACAACTTCAATAAATAATCCAATAATAATTTAATTAAATAATTAATTAAATTATTGGGCATTACAAACACCCTTGGCGCATTAGTAACATCGAACGCCATTACTGAATACTTATAATGTCCATACCAAGTCTTGAAAGTTGTCTTATGAATATCGTCATCTTTTACTCGAATCTGGTGATAACTTGATCTCGAATCAATTTTTCTAAACACGCGTGCACCCACCAGCTGATCCATCAAGTTGTGTATCCTCAGAAGTGGATACTTGTTTTTTATTGTCACTTTCTTCAATTGTCGGTAATCAACACACAAACTCATACTACCACCCTTCTTTTTCACCAGCAACACCGGAGCTCCCCAAGGTGATACACTTGGCCTCACAAATTTATTTTCAAGTAAGTCTTCTAATTGCTTCTTCAACTCTAATAACTCATATGCTGACATCCTTTATGGTGGCATAGAAACGGATCTGGTACCAGGGACAAGATAAATAGAAAATTCCACTTCTCTTTCTGGCGGAACATCTGTAATATCATCTGGAAAGACTTCGGGATTTTTGCACACTACCTGCAACTCCTCAATTGCAATCTGAATCTCAAATGATAAAGACGCCATTAACAAAAACAATTGAGCTTCGTCCTGCATCAACTCATTCAACTGCCTAGCAGACAAGAACCTAACTTCTTCCTCCTTGTCTGGAGCAAAAAACCAAACGGATTTGTTGTTGCAATTAATATGAACATGATTATATTCCAACTGTAATACCCCAAATTTGTCCTACCCTTTTACTTTTATCTGGCTTACGCATCTCACATTTTTCTCATATATATAACTTCCATTAGGTCATTCAACATTGCATACATTCATTAACAACATAATTTTGCATAAGATCAATGATATTGTGGAACTAGGGTTGTTGTATGACTTTAAAGCTTTCATCTTCGCACAAGCTTGTTTCAATTGATTTCTCCATCGATCATTTGTTTAAATCTAGGTTTTCATTTCCTGGACTTTATCATCATTAAGCTACAAGGCTATTCTTTTCTTCTCAATATCAAGTTGCAAGGTTTTATGAGATGAAGCTAAGAATTAGGGTTTATATCTTATCATACTTGAGCTTGTCAGCATTTTACTTGAGGTTCATTCCATATCAAAGTATTCGCATGCCTCAGCTTTCATATTCATCTTCAAAGAATCCCTCAGGGCATAGTCATTATGTTAAAACCATCTATAGGGAAGGGGTTTTGTCAAAGAGATGTTATGATTTGCGAAGCATCATCATTCTTTGGGATATTTGTGCTTAGCATGCAATTTTGGGTTGAATTGAACAAAAACCCAAAATGAATTAAGGTTTCATTGGACTAAGTTAGGACTGTGAAGTGTTCATTCAAGTTTTTGATACTAAAGATTCAAGTTTGTTCAAGTTTGTCGAAACGGCATCAAAGCTACATGTTTTATTCGTTAAGCATACAAAGTTGGGAGATGTACTTAGGGGGTTTCCTTGGAGTTTAAGTAACAAGCCATGAAAAAAGGAGCTATCATTCAACTTTATTTTACAAGACGAGCTCAAAAACCACGCCTTGACCATACTTGACTTCATATTCATGACTGTGATCGGTGGATCTGGAACTGACTATTTTACGCTGGTTCGCGAAATGTCGCGGAAGCAAGAGTCACCACCGTCTTTTATTTTTCCAAATGGAAAGGACAAAAGCACAGAAAAATTCCTTATTGAGAAATTGCCAAGTCAAGCTTCAAAATCTCCCCAAGGGTTGCACAGTTCAAGGGCCTCCTAACAGTCAAAATTAGGGTTTTGGTTCTGGCAAAGAAAATGAAGTTTCCAAGGGTCTAATCAAGTCTCACATGCCTATAAATATGGTCAAGCATCCTCATACCAAGTTTCAAGACTTTCAGCAAAAAATTGCACAGTCAAAAACCCTAATTGCACTACAGTCAACTGTAGGGGCAAAATGGTCATTTGACAGTCAAAAGTTCAAATTTTTGGTCAACATCTCATTTTGAAGCCACAAACATCATTTGATCAATGCTTGATCATGATTCTCAAAGCTTGGCTCAAAAATCATCAAGATGCAAAAGTTTCCATATTTGGACAGTTGAAAAAGTCAACTGTAAATTGACCAGGGCATAACTTTCACATGGATTATCAGAAAAATTCCATCCAAAGCTCATTTTGAAGAGAAAGATATTTACTACAACTCCTCTTCATACTTCAAGTCCAAGAAATGCTCTCACAAAAAGTTATCAATTTCAACATTATAGGTCAATTTCAAAAGTCAACAAAAAGGGACTTTAAGTCAAAGGCCATAACTTGAGATTGGTAAATCAAAATGACATGGGACCAAAGACATTGGTTAGAGGACTCAAAGACCTTTCTAAAATGTCCAAGAAAATGAGCAAAGATTAAAAATTGAGCAAGTTGTGCCTTGTGGAAGTTGGGAACTTTTTGGATATTTTGAAAAGTCAACATTGATTCAAATGACCTAAAAATGCTAATGGGCCTCTTTTTCTTCCACAATTCATTATCCAAGGCATGTGCACGACCATTTGGCCCAAAGGGAAGTCTTTCTTCATTTTTTATTTATTTATTTGGATTTTTATTATTAATAATTCATTTAATTAATTAAAATACATGAAAAATGTTAAACCTAATGTTTCAAATCTTTTTGTGCATAAAACATCTCCAAGATTTCGTGCCAATCAGATTAGGAAAGAATCAAAGGCAATTGGATGTGATTGGCATCAAAAACATGTGAAAAAGATTGCAAAATAATGGCTTGAAAATCAAATATCTTTTTCATCAATTCATGGATGTTTTGATCAATTTTTTTGACCTAAATCATTCTCACATAAATACCAAGTGCAACCCTAATGCTAAGAGACAAAAAGCTGCGCCATAGACCAAAAAGAACACTTGAGTTTTTTGCTTGAAAATTGAAAACTGAAAACAGGGATAGAGGGCGATTCAAAGCCAAATAACCATCTCATCACCTTCCTGAGACATCAAGCAACGTGTCTGGATAGGTTTCCACATTCCTAACACCAAGAATTGGTGAATAGAACTCAGGCTTTGTCACTCTTTTGCATAAATCGTATCTTGTCATTCATAGCATAATTTTAAATTCTAACGCTTGTTTTGTGTTGCTCTCATGATTCTGAAACTAACCATATGCTTTGATTAAGTTTTTGTGCGTTATTGAAGGATTCACCATGAAAGGACATTAGGGTTCTTCAATGTTCAAATTAGGGGTTTCTTGATACTGTAAAATTAGAGGACCTCAATGCCATGACCATGTTCAGCGCGCTTGGACGAAAAATATAGGACCCTCGCGCCTAATTTATGCTCAAAGAGGGCTTAATCGCTATTATTGTATATGGCCTGTTTTGGGGGGGTTCAAAACCCCCGCTAACCATTCTCTATTTTCAGGAAAGAAACAAAGCAATGAAGAAGATGATGAAGTGTAAGGCGCTGACTGGTTGATTCAAATTTTCGCGCGGAAAAATTACTAACGCTTTGGTTTATTTTATATTCATTATTTGTTATTCAATATACAAAACGCGCTGAGTGGAGCAGTGGCAAGCATGGGTAGTGGTGACCTTCAGGACCTGGGTTCGATCCCAGGTCCCTCACTCTTTCTATATTATTTTTCAGTTAACACTTGTGTGCAATTTCAATGCTAGTGTCTATCGTGCATCCACGTTATCAAGCGTCCATGTGTCCCATTGTACTCAATCAAAGGCCAGGATCTGAAGACTAGGGCGTGCCTCAGTCAACGCCCATACATGCTAATCAAAAAGTCTACGAGGCCTGAAGCTTATTGGGCTCAAATTGCTAAAGACTTACCTCTCAATTGGGGGCAGACCCCCCCTAGGTTTGAATTTTATTCTTTTCTTTATTTTACTTATTTCAATTATTATTTTTTAATTAGTTAATTAACTTAATAATTTTTTCATAAAAAACATAAAAAAAACAATAAAAAATCAGAAAAAGACAAAAATTAAACATATTTATTTAATTAATATTTTTTGTAAATAAAATTCATTAATTAACTTAGTTTTTTAATTTAGGACTTAATCTTAACATTTTTTAATAAAAACCTAAAATTGGTAGAATTAGGGTTTGTAATAATTTTTTATCCTTTTTTTCTTTTCTTTCATAATAATTAAATATTATTTATTTTTATAAATCAAAATTGCATGTAAATAATTAGGTTTAATTGTAGGTTAAAATTTAATACTTTCTTAATAAACTAAAAACAATTAGAATTAGGGTTAATATTTTATTTTAATTAATCTTTTTCATTAAAGTCATAAAATACAAAAATACCAAAAATAATTTCTTTTTCTTTAATTTAATTAATTTAATCATTTAATTTAATTTCACAAAAAAGGGTCCAACGCCCTCGTTTCTTATTTTAATTCATATTCGCGTATTTATTTTTTATTCTTTATAATATTCATGTACCTCTCCCAAAGCCGTGTAACATATTTCTCGCACTTTACTTTTCTTTAATTCTTTATTTTTCTGTCAAATCGGGTTCTGGAAATTTTGGCGATGTGGACCCGCGCCTTTTGTAATAGTTTAGAACTTTACCTTTCTTGCAATATTTTAACTGTTAAATAAATGCATGCAAGAATGAATGGCCTTAAATAAAAACAAACGCGTAGATCACTCATAACATGACAAGATAAAATATCTGAATCTGACACACAAATCACACACCACCCCTAGGGTACGCCTCACTGTTGCCTTGCCTCGAAAGGTGATCGTCGAGTAGAGGATGTCTTAGTAAGTCCTCATGATCCGGGAACCTGGCATGAGGGTAGCTTCTAAGGTGTCTTCCCATTGCTCTGGTGATCACCATGTCCCGAACCTCGAATTGACCCGAACACCTCCAACGGTGGTGCTACCTACCTCTCAATGGTGGGATGGCACTACTTTAAAGGACATTTACACAGACGAATTCCTTAGGGTAGGTAGACGACTCGTGGATACTTGCTCTAATTCAAAACAAAACAAATCAAAAATACTTTTCACACCAACACATTTTCAAAAAGCTTTCGAAATCATTTTTCAAACACTCTTGAGGACCGATACAAGAGTCGAACTGAAATTTTCAAAGAAACTTTTTAAAACCCACAGTTGAAAAGCAAACAAACCATTTTTGAAAACACAAGTGAGCAAGTATCTAAGAGCCCATGGATAACCATGGATAGAAAGGGTGCTAACACCTTCCCTTTCTATAATCTACCTCCCGAACCGAGAGCAATCTCTATAAGGAATTTTTCTGTGCTTTTGTCCTTTCCATTTGGAGAAAATAAAAGACGGTGGCGACTCTTGCTTCCGCGACATTTCGCGAACCAGCGTTAAATAGTCAGTTCCAGATCCACCGATCACAGAACTGGCGACTCTGCTGGGGATATTTTTAAAGTGAGGTGTACCTTAGGGTTAGTTCATAACCATGTTTTCAATTGCTTTCCTTGTTTGCTTTAAATTGTGGGACTGTCTTGGGAGTTCTATAGATCCTAACCCGGTTCTGGGGGATACCTTCTTAGAAAGTAGCAACAAGGCTGTGAGGGAACTGTGCGGGGTATACCGACATGGTTGAAACAGTCTGCTACGTTGATGTGGCACTTTGGTGTGTACCGGTAACCCTTAAGTTCAGTCAAGGAGAGTACGGGGCCTCCGCGTGGTGTCGTGAAGCATCAACGGACCTTAGGAACCTTAATTGAACTATCTTGGCCTCTTTAGGGTAGTGAGATAACTGACTTTGGTGTAGTCCGAGGTTGGTTGATACTCGATACTACACTCAATTGAGGGTTGCTTTCCTGGAATATTTCGGTCGCCAGTTCAGTGGCTAAATCAAAACGATGAACAATGAAAGCAATCCCGTGATGTTGGGATCCTTAGAACCCGGTTACTTCTAATAGGACAGGTTGAACCCACCAACTTCAAGAGGGTAATACCTAGACCCCATGCTGGCCTGAACTCTAAGGGTTTCTCTTGTGTGACTTGTGTGCCTTCCAACTTGACTACTTGCATGCTTGTTATCTGACACTTGAGTTTCTTGCAGGTTTTGTTTATAGTCCTTAACTGGGACTCATAACAGGGTTTACTGAGTGTTTTGCAGGTTTTATTTGGTCCTTAATTGGGACTCATGACAGGTTTTACTTGAGTTTCTTGCAGGTTTTGGTTTGCAGTCCTTAATTGGGACTCGTAACAGGGTTTACCTACATTACCCCATGCATAGCATGACATCATACCATTGCATACATCCTGCATAAAAAACTAATCCATTTCAAGGATCTCAAGGGTTTGTGATGCAGGTCATGGTGAATCAACTATCCCAGCAAGGGGCAAAGAGGATTTATTTTCCTCTAAACAAAGTTGTCAGGGGCTATAACCCACTTGATATGGTGAGCTCTGACTCTTGAAGAAGGTTCCCCTAACCAAGGTTGTTTGGAAATCAAAACCAGACATGATGATTAAAGTCAGGGGCTATGACCCACTAGATATGGTGAGCCTTTGACCTTGGAAGAAGGACTCTCAACAACCCGAAGTTCCTTCAATCAAGCTACCGGATCCAAATTCTAACAAATTTTCTTGTTTATCCCGTGAGATCCTTGAAAACATTGCATGCATATCATACACATCATTGCATAGCAGGTATCCTTGTTGCAGGTCACTTACCCTTCTCGCTGTTTATTTCAGCAATGGCTTCCCAACAAGATAACCAGGACCTTCTGGCTCAAGAGACTCAGTTTGGGGAAATCCTCCTGAATCTATCCAAGGGGAAAGAGGAGCTAAGGACACTTCTCATGGGGACCTTTGTCAAGAACAGTGCTGAGGATGAAAGGCTGAAACACCTGCAAGCTGAGGTGGATGCATTGAAAATCCAGATGCTGGGGCAGGGGACTGCCATTCAAGGGTTAGCTCAAAGACAAGAAGAGCTAGGAGCGCTCGTCAACCAACTGCTTCAGGGTAACCAACTGGGGCAAACGTCTAAGGGTAAAAAGCCAGTCATTGTTCAATCATCCTTGAGACAAGGAGATAAGGGGAGAGCTCCTCAAATGGCTTCAGCGCCGCAAATTCAGCATCAACCTCACCAGCTTCAGCCAGACAAGCCCAGGAGGCAATTCACCCAGCTCAACATGTCATTGTTCCAAGCTTTACAACGCCTGTTAAGATTGAACCTGGTCATATTAAGGGCTCATCCCCGGAACCAGAACACAACATCTCCTGTCTATGATCCCAATAAAAGGTGTGCCTACCATTCTGCCTGTCCAGGACATGATACAAACGACTGTTGGGCTTTGAAAAACAAGATCCAGGACCTGATTGATGAAGGGGCACTGGAATTCACACAAGATGGTCAGGCTGAATTTTTCTACCATCCCTCCAAGGCTCACCATTTGAAGTGACAAGCCCTGAGACTAGAAAATTTTGTTCATTCGAATGTTCAAGTTGCAATTTTCTTTTGTTCAAACATTTACTCATGATTAAACATTGTTATTTCATTAATGCATCGCATGTGTCTGTTCTGAAACAATATATTCGTATTCACTAAATGCAAATTATTTTCATATTTTTTTCTTATGTCAACTCTTGATCTAAAATTCTAAGCCTCTTGAGGGAGGATGACGAAAACGATACCGCTACCTTTACAGTATGATTTTGAACGGACCCCGCTGATGAGGTACAGGCATTGTTTCAATCCCTAAACACTGGAGTTATAAGGATGATAATCCCTCGTCAACCCCTCTGAGCCAAAGAAGTAGGAGTTTTTTTTTCTTTTCGAAATTTAAAACCCTTAATCATAACCTGGGGCAGGGTAGTCTCTCAGTTGATCCAAGTGCATAACGAATGGCACTAAAGAGATCCTTACAAAATAAAGGAAGACAGTGATGGTTCCGAATAATCAAGAAAGGCAGTCATTATCTCAAAAAATAAAAAACCCATTAAGTCAAAACCCATGAAGGAGACTTACAAAACTGGGGCATCCCGTTGACTGTAATTCCAAAAAGGAAACAGTTCAGGCAAAAAAAAAAATTTAGGGATAGCAAAATCAAAAAGAAAGAGGTCATACAAACCCTCAACAATAACGAAAAGGAATGACTGCCTATTCAGAATAAATCATCAATATCTGAACCATCACTGGAATTTCAGAGCAAAGACTCAAAACAAGGGCTAACGTATGATCAACTGAGTTTAGGATTGAAGAACATCACGAAGAGCGGGTGGGTACAAATAATTTGAGCCTTTATCCTTTGTTTCTTAAACCGTGAACCAGACCACGTTATAACCCTTAAAAGTCCTAGCTGAAGCATGGGTTAGTTCGAAAGCATACTGTTACGAAAGGTATCCTGACTCCTTAAGGCTTACGGTAAATACGGAGTTGACATCACGTTTTACAAACATTCACTTGTTTTATGAAAAAAAAAGAATGCATTTTCAAAATCTTCAAGACAGACATAGGCTTTGCATTTTTAACATAACTTTGTTTGCATATGACTTTTGTTTGAACAGCATAGAAATTCGCACGACGAATGCCTAATGAACAGAAGTACTTCCAATCAAGGGGAATGGCATGATCATGGTCCGTTATCTGGGGCAGTCCAATCAAGATTCGGAGAATCTCTCAAAAGCCAAACAGTAGGGGCAAATCTCTGCCTGAGTCACTTGGGGCACTCCAGCAACGAATCTTGCACGATCAGACATCTTATGGTAATATGGCAACACAAGCAGCCAGGGGCACCTCCCTGCATTCTAAGAGCATGGACATAGTCGAAAAAAATACTACGCAAAATCAAAGACCCACTAGGTTGACATACCTAGGCAAAAATCAGGGCTTCCCGGCGAACCAAAAGGGTTCGGGCAAAAATAAGGGATGAAATAAAAAAAATCTGTACACCCGGCAAGTCGAAAACCTGAAAAGGCGGCTTGGGCAAAAATGGGTATCCTGGTGGACTGAAAACCCGAAAGGGCGGTCCAAGCAAAAGTTAGGGATTAAAGCGTACGACTATGTCATCTTGTCACCTGCCTACCTGAAGAAGGTTTGACCCTCAACAATTATCAGCATCCCACAGGTCTTCATCTCCCACATTAGAAACATGGGCAATAAAGAGTTGTTTCAGCGATCTAATTGTTCGGTCCTCCAAGGTATCAAGATAGGTTCAGCTAAAGAACATAACCAGATATCTTAAATCCCCAGAGAGTGAGCCAGCAAGTCAGTACACTCTCCTCCAGCAAAGCTACTATCAAACTTAAGGAAGATGGGTATCCTCCAGCAGATCTCAGCATTCCCCAGCAACATATATATTCTTAACAGGCATCCCCGGCAGTCTTGGTCTAAAGATTGTTCCCCGGCGGTATACCAAACATTCAGTGGAGTTACTTCCAATACATCTCAAAACTTCCCCCCAGAGAGTCCAATCTAGTTCCCCAGGAAATTTGGAATTCATCTCCCCAAGCAGTAAGCTTATCCCCAGTAGATTCTGGAAGCTTATCCTCGCAGAACACGAACACGTCTCCCGGCTTTATTCAAAGAGTTATTACCTTACCAGGATATAACTGGGTTATCCTCAGCCAAAAGCCACGGGAAGATCGTTCTCGGCGAAGTCTTCTTATCCCCAGCGAAGTCTATTAACACTTCCGACACAACAAGGGTATCCCTAGCAAGTTATTATCAACACTCCAACAAAGTACCTCTCTTCCCACAGAGAATTGCTTCCCAACAAGATCGTTAGAGTACTTTCCTCCCCGCAGAGTTATTCCATTCGCCAAGTTTATTCCCCAACGGAGTCATCTTCTCCTACCGGTATTTTTGCAATTATCATCCCCAGCGGAAGCAAAATCTATTCTCCAACATCAGCCCAGGAGTGACTTCCCGGCACCCGTCAAGGATTTACTTTCCTAGACGAAAAATACATTCATAAACATCGCACTTCCATACATCATTATAGCATGCATAGACGCATCATATCTTACAAATCTCATTTATGTTGAGAACATCATTGCTTGGTCCATATCATGCATTGCATATGACTGACCTTTACCTTTCAGGAAAGATTCAGTTAAATTCTCAATCATATTTCAAGACCTAGACCGGTTCAGTTAAATCGACTCCAAAGATTTCTTATCCAGTCAAAGGCCTTCTCTGGTCCAGTTAAGTCGACCCCAAACAGATTTTTCTGATAAAGACCCAGTTGAAGACATTCCAAGACCTAGACCGGTTCAGTTAATCGACCCTAAGATTCTCTGTTTCTTATCCAGTCCAAGGCCTTCTCTAGTCCAGTTAAATCGACCCCAAACAGATTTTTCTGATGAAGACTCAGTAGAAGTTATCCAAGGTTTTCTCAATGATTGCTATTGAGATTGTAATCGCCTATGGTTCTCTCCCCGATACTGCGGAGATGATAATTCCATCTAAGGTTTTCTCAATGATTGCTATTGAGATTGTAATCGCCTATGGTTCTCTCCCCGATACTGCGAAGATGATAATTCCATCCAAGGTTTTCCCAATGATTGCTATTGAGGTTGTAATCGCCTATGGTTCTCTCCCCGATACTGCGAAGATGATAATTCCATCCAAGGTTTTCTCATGATTGCTATTGAGATTGTAATCGCCTATGGTTCTCTCCCCGATACTGCGGAGATGATAATTCCATCCAAGGTTTTCCCAATGATTGCTATTGAGGTTGTAATCGCCTATGGTTCTCTCCCCGATACTGCGGAGATGATAATTCCATCCAAGGTTTTCTCAATGATTGCTATTGAGATTGTAATCGCCTATGGTTCTCTCCCCGATACTGCGGAGATGATAATTCCATCCAAGGTTTTCCCAATGATTGCTATTGAGGTTGTAATCGCCTATGGTTCTCTCCCCGATACTGCGGAGATGATAATTCCATCCAAGGTTTTCTCAATGATTGCTATTGAGATTGTAATCGCCTATGGTTCTCTCCCTGATACTGCGGAGATGATAATTCCATCCAAGGTTTTCTCAATGATTGCTATTGAGAATGTAATCGCCTATGGTTCTCTCCCCGATACTGCGGAGATGATAATTCCATCCAAGGTTTTCTCAATGATTGCTATTGAGATTGTAATCGCCTATGGTTCTCTCCCCGATACTGCGGAGATGATAATTCCATCCAAGGTTTTCTCAATGATTGCTATTGAGATTGTAATCGCCTATGGTTCTCTCCCCGATACTGCGGAGATGATAATTCCATCCAAGGTTTTCCCATTGATTGCTATTGAGGTTGTAATCGCCTATGGTTCTCTCATCGATACCGCGGAGATGATAATTCCATCCAAGGTTTTCTCAATGATTGCTATTGAGGTTGTAATCGCCTATGGTTCTCTCCCCGATACTGCGGAGATGATAATTCCATCCAAGGTTTTCTCAATGATTGCTATTAAGGTTGTAATCGCCTATGGTTCTCTCCCCGATACTGCGGAGGTGGTAATCCCAGGCTTCGCTCAACGATTGCTGTTGAAGTTGAAGTTATCCAAGACTCTCTCAATGATTGCTGTTGAGGTTGTAGTCACCTATTGGTTCTCTCCCCGATCCTGCGGAGGTAGTAATCATCCCAAGATTTTCTCAACGATTGCTGTTGAAGTTAAAGTCATCCAAGGTTCTCTCACCGTTCCTGTTGAGGTAGTAACCATCCCTGGTTCATTCATCATCGTTTGAAGCTCCAGATCCAGCTCCTGTAACCAGTCAGGACACATCTACACAAAGAATTTGAAAACCAGCTCCCGTAACAGGTCAGGTAATCATTTTTCTTTTGCAGGTATGCAAGATCTCGCTAAGGAATCTCTTATGCGATTGACATCCAGATGGCATCTATAAGCCCATCCACTTTCCATCATCTCTTAGCATGGCATCTATAAGCCCATCATCCTATCCATCAATCTCCAAATGGCATCTATAAGCCCATTCCATCACACTGCTACTATGTGAGCGCAAATTTTTGGGCACTCTAGTGTTCAATCACCTTCCACCTTCGGATTACGAAAGGCACGTCAGCCAATCTGCATCCTCAGGTCTAATAAGATTGAACAGGGGCAACTGTTGTACCCCAAAATTTGCCCTCCCATATTCTTCAAGAAATTGCCAAGTCAAGCTTCAAAATCTCCCCAAGGGTTGCACAGTTCAAGGGCCTCCTAACAGTCAAAATTAGGGTTTTGGTTCTGGAAAAGAAAATGAAGTTTCCAAGGGTCTAATTAAGTCTCACATGCCTATAAATATGGTCAAGCATCCTCATACCAAGTTTCAAGACTTTCAACACAAAATTGCACAGTAAAAAACCCTAATTGCACTACAGTCAACTGTAGGGGCAAAATGGTCATTTGACAGTCAAAAGTTCAAATTTTTGGTCAACATCTCATTTTGAAGCCACAAACATCATTTGATCAATGCTTGATCATGATTCTCAAAGCTTGGCTCAAAAATCATCAAGATGCAAAAGTTTCCATATTTGGACAGTTGAAAAAGTCAACTGTAAATTGACCAGGGCATAACTTTCACATGGATTATCAGAAAAATTCCATCCAAAGCTCATTTTGAAGAGAAAGACATTTCCTACAACTCCTCTTCATACTTAAAGTCCAAGAAATGCTCTCACAAAAAGTTATCAATTTCAACATTATAGGTCATTTTCAAAAGTCAACAAAAAGGGACTTTAAGTCAAAGGCCATAACTTGAGATTGGTAAATCAAAATGACATGGGACCAAAGACATTGGTTAGAGGACTCAAAGACCTTTCCAACATGTCCAAGAACATGAGAAAAGCTTAAAAATTGAGCAAGTTGTGCCTTGTGGAAGTTGGGAAATTTTTGGATATTTTGAAAAGTCAACATTGATTCAAATGACCTAAAAATGCTAATGGGCCTCTTTTTCTTCCACAATTCATTATCCAAGGCATGTGCACGACCATTTGGCCCAAAGGGAAGTATTTCTTCATTTTTTATTTATTTATTTGGATTTTTATTATTAATAATTCATTTAATTAATTAAAATACATGAAAAATGTTAAACCTAATGTTTCAAATCTTTTTGTGCATAAAACATCTCCAAGATTTCGTGCCAATCAGATTAGGAAAGAATCAAAGGCAATTGGATGTGATTGGCATCAAAAACATGTGAAAAAGATTGCAAAATAATGGCTTGAAAATCAAATATCTTTTTCATCAATTCATGGATGTTTTGATCAATTTTTTTGACCTAAATCATTCTCACATAAATACCAAGTGCAACCCTAATGCTAAGAGACAAAAAGCTGCGCCATAGACCAAAAAGAACACTTGAGTTTTTTGCTTGAAAATTGAAAACTGAAAACAGGGATAGAGGGCGATTCAAGGCCAAATAACCATCTCATCACCTTCCTGAGACATCAAGCAACGTGTCTGGATAGGTTTACACATTCCTAACACCAAGAATTGGTGAATAGAACTCAGGCTTTGTCACTCTTTTGCATAAATCGTATCTTGTCATTCATAGCATGATTTTAAATTCTAACGCTTGTTTTGTGTTGCTCTCATGATTCTGAAACTAACCATATGCTTTGATTAAGTTTTTGTGCGTTATTGAAGGATTCACCATGAAAGGACATTAGGGTTCTTCAATGTTCAAATTAGGGGTTTCTTGATACTGTAAAATTAGAGGACCTCAATGCCATGACCTTGTTCAGCGCGCTTGGACGAAAAAGATAGGACCCTCGCGCCTAATTTATGCTCAAAGAGGGCTTAATCGCTATTATTGTATATGGCCTGTTTTGGGGGGGTTCAAAACCCCCGCTAACCATTCTCTATTTTTAGGAAAGAAACAAAGCAATGAAGAAGATGATGAAGTGTAAGGCGCTGACTGGTTGATTCAAATTTTCGCGCGGAAAAATTACTAACGCTTTGGTTTATTTTATATTCATTATTTGTTATTCAATATACAAAACGCGCTGAGTGGAGCAGTGGAAAGCATGGGTAGTGGTGACCTTCAGGACCTGGGTTCGATCCCAGGTCCCTCACTCTTTCTATATTATTTTTCAGTTAACACTTGTGTGCAATTTCAATGCTAGTGTCTATCGTGCATCCACGTTATCAAGCGTCCATGTGTCCCATTGTACTCAATCAAAGGCCAGGATCTGAAGACTAGGGCGTGCCTCAGTCAACGCCCATACATGCTAATAAAAAAGTCTACGAGGCCTGAAGCTTATTGGGCTCAAATTGCTAAAGACTTACCTCTCAATTGGGGGCAGACCCCCCCTAGGTTTGAATTTTATTCTTTTCTTTATTTTACTTATTTCAATTATTATTTTTTAATTAGTTAATTAACTTAATAATTTTTTCATAAAAAACATAAAAAAACAATAAAAAATCAGAAAAAGACAAAAATTAAACATATTTATTTAATTAATATTTTTTGTAAATAAAATTCATTAATTAACTTAGTTTTTTAATTTAGGACTTAATCTTAACATTTTTTAATAAAAACCTAAAATTGGTAGAATTAGGGTTTGTAATAATTTTTTATCCTTTTTTTCTATTCTTTCATAATAATTAAATATTATTTATTTTTATAAATCAAAATTGCATGTAAATAATTAGGTTTAATTGTAGGTTAAAATTTAATACTTTCTTAATAAACTAAAAACAATTAGAATTAGGGTTAATATTTTATTTTAATTAATCTTTTTCATTAAAGTCATAAAATACAAAAATACCAAAAATAATTTCTTTTTCTTTAATTTAATTAATTTAATCATTTAATTTAATTTCACAAAAAAGGGTCCAACGCCCTCGTTTCTTATTTTAATTCATATTCGCGTATATATTTTTTATTCTTTATAATATTCATGTACCTCTCCCAAAGCCGTGTGACATATTTCTCGCACTTTACTTTTCTTTAATTCTTTATTTTTCTGTCAAATCGGGTTCTGGAAATTTTGGCGATGTGGACCCGCGCCTTTTGTAATAGTTTAGAACTTTACCTTTCTCGCAATATTTTAACTGTTAAATAAATGCATGCAAGAATGAATGGCCTTAAATAAAAACAAACGCGTAGCTCACTCATAACATGACAAGATAAAATATCTGAATCTGACACACAAATCACACACCACCCCTAGGGTACGCCTCACTGTTGCCTTGCCTCGAAAGGTGATCGTCGAGTAGAGGATGTCTTAGTAAGTCCTCATGATCCGGGAACCTGGCATGAGGGTAGCTTCTAAGGTGTCTTCCCATTGCTCTGGTGATCACCATGTCCCGAACCTCGAATTGACCCGAACACCTCCAACGGTGGTGCTACCTACCTCTCAATGGTGGGATGACACTACTTTAAAGGACATTTACACAGACGAATTCCTTAGGGTAGGTAGACGACTCGTGGATACTTGCTCTAATTCAAAACAAAACAAAACAAATCAAAAATACTTTTCACACCAACACATTTTCAAAAAGCTTTCGAAAGCATTTTTCAAACACTCTTGAGGACTGATACAAGAGTCGAACTGAAATTTTCAAAGAAACTTTTTAAAACCCACATTTGAAAAGCAAACAAACCATTTTTGAAAACACAAGTGAGCAAGTATCTAAGAGCCCATGGATAACCATGGATAGAAAGGGTGCTAACACCTTCCCTTTCTATAATCTACCTCCCGAACCAAGAGCAATCTCTATAAGGAATTTTTCTGTGCTTTTGTCCTTTCCATTTGGAGAAAATAAAAGACGGTGGCGACTCTTGCTTCCGCGACATTTCGCGAACCAGCGTTAAACAGTCAGTTCCAGATCCACCGATCACACTCTCGGTTCGGGAGGTAGATTTATAGAAAGGGAAGGTGTTAGCACCCTTTCTATCCATGGTTATCCATGGGCTCTTAGATACTTGCTCATTGTGTTTTCAAAAATGTTTGTTTGCTTTTCAGAGTGGGTTTGAAAAAAGTTTCGTTTAAAATTTCAGTTCGACTCTTGTATCAGTCCTCAAGAGTGTTTGAAAAATTGTTTTGAAAGCTTTTTGAAAGTGTCATTGTGAAAAGAAGTTTTTGATTTGTTTTGAATTTAGAGCAAGTATCTACGAGTCATCTACCTACCCTAAGGAATTCGTCTGTGTAAATGTCCTTAAAGTAGTGCCATCCCACCATTGAGAGGTAGGTAGCACCACCGTTGGAGGTGTTCGGGTCAATTCGAGGGTTCGGGACATTGTGGTCACCAGAGCAATAGGAAGGCACCTTAGAAGCTACCTCATGCCATGTTCATGGACATGAGGACTTACTAAAACATCCTCTACTCGACGACCACATTTCGATGGGCAAGGCAACAGTGAGGCGTACCCTAGGGGTGGTGAGTGAATTGTGTGTCATTTTCAGTTATATTTGTCTTGTTCATGCATTTGTGATCTACGCTTTGTTTTTATTTTTGGCATTCATTCTTTCATGCAAATTATTAGCAGTTAAAAGGTGCGGAATTAAGAGTCCTACGCTATTACAAAGGCGCGGGTCTACATCGCCAAATTAATCCAAGACCCGATTTGAATAAAATAAAAATGCGGAAAGATAAATATCCTAATTAATCTATTACAAGGCTTTGGGGCAAGTACATGAAATTTATAAAAGGGAAATGAAAGTAAATGTGCGAAAAGGAATTATAATCGAATGCGAGGGCGTTGGACCCTTTAAAGAAATTACATTACAATTAATAAATTAATTAAGTTTAAATAAAAGAAAGAATTTTTTTGGAGTTTTTTTTGTATTTATGGAGTTTAATGAGAAAATTAAATTGGAATTAAAAACCCTAATTCTAAACTATTTTGAATTTATTAAAAAAATGTTTAAGTTGTACCTAGTTTAAACCTAATTATTTAATGATAAATTTATTTACAAAATAATTAATAATTAAATATGGTAAAAGAAAAGAAAAAAAAAGAATAAAAGCATTAAAACCCTAATTTCTACATTTTTAGTTTATTAAAAAAAACATTAAAATTAAACCTAAGATTAGAACTAAATTAGTTAATAAAATTTATTTACAAAAACTATTAAATAAAATATATTTTTATTTTGTCTTTTCTGATTTTTGTATTTTTATTATTTAAAATTAATTTATGGAATTTAAAAAAAACAATTAAATTAAAGCAAATAAAAAAAATAGAACAAAGAATGAAGGAGAGAAATACAAACAAAAGGGGTGGTAGACCCAATTATGGAGGTTTGTAGCAAGCAATTAGGCCCACTGATTCCTGGCCTTGTTTGACTTTCTCAGCGCGTGTGTGGCATGGTCAACTGATGTGTATGATGGACCTCTCATCCTGACCTTCAGATTCGTCTCTTGGGACATGTGGCGCGCCAGGATATTGGATGCATGGTGGACCACTGAAAGACACGCTGCGTAGGAACACATTAGGCAAAATAATATTGAGAAGGGAGGGGACCTGGGAATCGAACCCAGGTCCCAATACCTGTAAGCCAAACGCACTAACCACTGAACCACTCAAGCTTCTTTGTTATTATAGTGGGGCGCAATTAATATATTTGGAAAATCAGGATTATGCTGGAAAAAACAAAAAAAGGCGCCATTTATTCAAACCAACCAACCATGGTTTCACACGCAAGCATCTTCTTCCTTGGTCTTTCGTTTTGCCTTAAAAATAACGTCAAATAGCGGGCGTTTTAAACCCCCACTAACTCAAACCTGGAAAATAACGAATAACTCATATGCAAATATAAATAGGGCGCGACTAGTGAGTTTGATTCGTTTTGAGGTCCTGAGTCCAATGGCATAGGTCTTATGGTTCAATTTTTCCATATGAATGAAGCCCTCTTTTTAAGCTCCTGAAACCCTAATGCGTGTTCATGGTAACTTTGCATACAGGCATCCAAAACTCAATTGAATGGTACCAATGGCTTTAGAATCATCATGTTAGTATAAATCACATATTAAAAGTCATGAATAACGTATGAAAATGCAAACACGATTATCAAAATTTTACAGAAAAGTTAGACTCCTATCTACCAATTCTTTGCGCTTGGAGAGTTGATCTTGATTGGAGTAGCTTCCTTGATGTCTCAGGAATGTAATGGAATTGTTCTCTTGCCTTGAAACGCCCTCTAGCTGTGTTTTCAGTTTTGAATTTTTTGACAAAAAATACAAAGTGTGTATTTGATCTGAGGCGCAGCTTCCAGGTCTTAGGCATTAGGTTTGCATTATGTATATATGTGTGACTGAATTAGGGTGAAAATCCAAGTCAAAAACCTTTGCATTGATGAATCAAATATTTGATTTTTAATGGTATCTTTTCCAATCTTTTCCATGTGAAGATCATGCCAATCATTGCCAATTCTTTCCATATTGAGTGTGCACGAAATCTTGGAGTTATGATGAGTAGAAATGCTACATAAAAAGATTTGCAAGGTGGCATTGAGTATTTTTTCATATTTAATTTGAATTAAATGAATTAATAGATTTAAAAATTCAATTAATAAATTAAAAATAATAAAACAACTTCCCTTTGGGCCAATGGGTCGTGCATAGCTTTTGGATGATGATTCTTGGAAGAAATTGAGGCCCATTAGCAATTTTGAGGTATTTGAAGCAAAGTTGACTTTTCAAAAATCCCAAAAATTACCCAACTTCCACAAGGAATATCTTGCTCAATTTTTAAGCTTTGATCATGTTCTTGGACATTTTGGAAAGGTCTTGAAGTCCTCTAACCAATGCCTTTGGTCCCATGTCATTTTGATTTACCAATATCAAGTTATGATCTTTGACTTAAAGTCCCTTTTTGTTGACTTTTGAAAATGACCTATAATGTTGAAATTGATAACTTTTTGTGAGAGCATTTCTTGGACTTGAAGTGTGAAGAGGAGTTGTAGGAAATGTCTTTCTCTACAAAATGAGCTTTAGATGGAATTTTTCTGATAAACCATGTGGAAGTTATGCCTTGGTCAAGTTATAGTTGACTTTTTCAACTGTCCAAATATGGAAACTTTTGCATCTTGAGACTTTTTGAGCCATGCCTTGAAAATCATGATCAAGAATTGATCAAATGATGTTTGTGGCTTCAAAATAAGATGTTGACCAAAAATTTGATCTTCTGACTGTCAAATGACCATTTTGCCCCTACAGTTGACTGTTTGAGCAATTAGGGTTTTTGACTGTGCAATTTTGTGCTGTAAGTCTTAAAACTTGGCATATGGATGCTTGACAATGTTTGTAGGCATGTGGGACTTGATTGGACCCTTGGAAACTTCAATTTCTTTGCCAGAACCAAAACCCTAGTTTTTGACTATTAGGAGGCCATTGTACTGTGCAACCCTGGGGAGACTGTGAAGCATGCTCTTTGCAAACCTTGAAGAATATGGGAGGGCAAATTTTAGGGTACAACAGTTGCCCCTGTTCAATCTTCTTAGACCTGAGGATGTAGATTGGCTGACGTGCCTTTCGTAATCCGAAGGTGGAAGATGATTGAACACTAGAGTGCCCAGAAATTTGCGCTCACATGTTAGCAGTATGATGGGGGGAATAGGCTTACAGATGCCATTTGGAGATTAGCGGATAGGGAGATGGGCTTATAGATGCCATGCTGAGAGGTGATGGATAGGGGGATGGGCTTATAGATGCCATCTGGGTGTCGATCGCGTAAGGGATTCCTTAGCGAGGACTTGCGTACTTGAAAAAAGAAGATGATTACCTGGCCTGTTACGGGAGCTGGTCTTCAAACTCTTTGTATAGATGCACCCTGGTTGGTTACAGGAATTGAATCTGGAGCTTCAAAAGGTGATGAATGAACCAGGGATGGTTACTACCTCAACGGGATGGTGAGAGAACCTTGGACGATTACCACCTCAACAGGAACACTGAGAGAATCTTGGGGCGATTACTACCTCAACAGGAACGCTGAGAGAATCTTGGGGAGATTACTACCTCAACAGGAATGCTGAGAGAATCTTGGGCGATTACTACCTCAACAGGAACGCTGAGAGAACCTTGGGCGATTACTACCTCACCAGAAACGCTGAGGGAATCTTGGATGTCTTCTATTGGGATAAGAATCAGGGAGGTCTTAGGGTCGATCTGACTGAACCGGAGAAGGCCTTTGACTGGATAAGAATCAGGAAAATCTTAGGGTCGATTTAACTGAACCGGGCAAGGTCTTGGAATATCTTCAACTGGATAAGAATCAGGGAGATCTTAGGGTCGATCTGACTGAACCAGAGAAGGCCTTTGACTGGATAAGAATCAGGAAAATCTTAGAGTCGATTTAACTGAACCGGACAAGGTCTTGAAATCTTCAACTGGGTAAGAATCAGGGAGATCTTAGGGTCGATCTGACTGAACCAGAGAAGGCCTTTGACTGGATAAGAATCAGGAAAATCTTAGAGTCGATTTAACTGAACCGGACAAGGTCTTGGAATCTTCAACTGGGTAAGAATCAGGGAGATCTTAGGGTCGATCTGACTGAACCAGAGAAGGCCTTTGACTGGATAAAAATCAGGAAAATCTTAGGGTCGATTTAACTGAACCGGACAAGGTCTTGAAATCTTCAACTGGGTAAGAATCAGGGAGATCTTAGGGTCGATCTGACTGAACCAGAGAAGGCCTTTGACTGGATAAGAATCAGGAAAATCTTAGGGTCGATTTAACTGAACCGGACAAGGTCTTGGAATCTTCAATTGGGTAAGAATCAGGGAGATCTTAGGGTCGATCTGACTGAACCAGAGAAGGCCTTTGACTGGATAAGAATCAGGAAAATCTTAGGGTCGATTTAACTGAACCAGGCTAAAGTCTTGAACATAGCTGAGAACTTAACTGGATCTTTCCTGAAAGGTAAAGGTCAGTCATATGCAATGCATGATATGGATCAAGCAATGATGTTCTCAACATAAATGAGATTGTAAGGTATGATGCGTTTATGCATGTATCATGATGTATGTGATGTTTTTGAATGTATGTTTTGGTCTTAGGAAAATAAATCCTTGACGGGTTCCGGGAAGTCACATCCTGGGCTGATGTTTGAAGAAAAGAATATTTGTTTCCGCTGGGGATGATAGTTGCAAGGATACCAGTAGGAGAAGATAACTCCGTTGGGGGATAAATTTGGCGAATGGATTACTCTGCGGGGAGAAAAGTACTCTAGCGATTTTGCTGGGAACAGTACTCTGTGGGGGAGAGAGGTATTTTGCTGAGATATTGATGGTAACTCCGCTGGGGATACCGTTGTTATGCTGGAAGTGTTAATAGACTTCGCTGGAGATAAGAAGACTGTGCCGAGGACGATATTTCCATGGTTTTTGGCTGAGGATAACCCAGTTATATCCTGGTAGGGAAATAACCTTTGAATAAAGCCAGGGGACGCGTTCGTGCTCTGTAGGGGATAAGCTTCCAGAATCTACTGAGGATAAGCTTACTGCTGGGAGGATGGATTCAAACTTTCCTGGGGAAATCTTGATTGGACTTTCCTGGGGAAATTTTTGAGATGTATTGGGAAGTGACTCTACTGAATGCCTGGTATACCGCCGGGGAACAATCTTTAGGTTAAGACTGCCGGGGATGCTTGTTTAAGAATATTCGTATATTGTGTTGGGGAATGTTGAGATCTGCGGGGGATACCCAACTTCCTTAAGGCTGATTGTATCACTTTGCTTGGGGAGAGTGCATTGATTTGCTGACTCTCTCTCTGGGGAATTGAGGTATCTGGTTATTCTCTTCAGCTGAACTTACCTTGGTACCTTGGTGGACAGAACAATTAGATTGCTTAGACAACTCTTTATTGCCCCTGTTTCTACTGTTACCTGTAATTGATCCTTTGTTTCGTATGCAAATATTTATGAGTTAGCAATTAGTGTCAATGCATATATCACAAATTGAACCTTGGACGTTCTTCGCAAAACAAAACAGAAAAGGAAAAACAATTGGCAATTTTAACTGAAAAGTGATTTTGTATTGATTTTTTGAATTTGCCTGTAAATAGGCGTTTTATGTACAAGAGGCTGACGTCCTAGTAAGAGAACGCCGCCGAACAAAAGAGTTTATACAAATTTGTACAAAGGAAAATAAAACAGCTGTGTGAATAGAATGATCCCACTGGGTTCCAACTCTGCTATCGCCTTTATATCTTCGAGCGTCTCATCACTTGATGACCTAGTTGACGATGAAGCTGATTGATCGATGCCGTCTGAACTTGATGTTGATACCGGATTCTGGATGCAAGGTGATCCAATGAGACATAGTATTATGCTTTATCCCTAACTTTTGCCTGGACCGCCCTTTCGGGTTTTCAGTCCACCGGGATACCCATTTTTGCCCAAGCCTCCTTTTCAGGTTTTCGACTTGCCGGGTGTAAATTTTTTTTTTATTTCATCCCTTCATTTTGCCCGAACCCTTTTGGTTCGCCGGGAAGCCCTAATTTGTGCCTAGGTATGTCAACCTAGCGGGTCCTTTTTTATGCGTAGTATCTTTTTACTATGTCTGCATTGGCGGGGTGAGGAAGGTCGTCACCATCCATGTTGGTTAGAATCATGGCTCCTCCTGAGAACACATGCTTAACCACAAATGGCCCTTCGTACGTAGGGGTCCATTTGCCCCTTGGATCACTCTGAGGAAGGATGATGCATTTGATTACCAGATCCCCAACTTGATATTCTTGTGGTCTGACCTTTTTGTTAAATGCCCTGATCATCCGTTTTTGGTACGTCTATCCATGACAAATAGCAGCAAGTCTCTTTTCGTCAATCAGATTTAGCTGATCAAGTCGTGTCTGGATCCAATCATCTTCACTCAGATCTACATCCTTCATTATCCGGAGAGAGGGTATTTGCACTTCGATCGGTAAGACTGCCTCCGTAGACCAAGGAGAAAGGAGTTGCCCCGGTTGACGTCCTGGCTGAGGTGCGGTATCCATGTAGAGCAAACGGTAACATCTCGTGCCAATCTTTATAAGTCACTGTCATCTTCTGCACAATTTTCTTAATGTTCTTATTTGTTGCTTCTACAGCCCCATTCATCTTCGGCCGGTAGGGAGAAGAGTTGTGGTGCTGTATCTTAAACTGCTCGCAGAGCTCAGTGATCATCTTATTATTGAGATTGGTACCGTTGTATGTAATGATTCTTTCAGGGACGCCGTATCGACAGATCAAGTTATGCCGAATGAACCGTGCCACAACATTCTTGGTTACGGTAGCATAAGAAGCTGCCTCAACCCACTTCGTAAAGTAATCAATCGCTACCAGGATGAAGCGATGCCCGTTGGATGCCGTAGGTTTAATCTCTCCGATCATATCTATGCCCCACATTGCAAACGGCCAAGGTGCTGTTAAGACATTCAGAGGAACTGGAGGAACATGCACCTTGTCTGCATAAATCTGGCATTTGTGGCATGTCCGAGAGTGTTGGTAACAGTCGGCTTCCATTGTGGATCAGAAATACCCTGCCCGAAGGATCTTCTTTGCCATAGTGTGTCCACTGGAATGTGTTCCGAAGGTACCTTCATGTAGTTCCGCCATGATCCTTTCTGCTTCAGTTTTATCCACACAACGCAGTAAGGTCGAATCATGGTTTCGCTTATACAGGATGCCGTTGCTAAGGAAGAACTTTGCTGTGAACCTTCTCAGAAACTTCTTATCGTTGACAGATGCACCTTCAGGGTATTCCTGAGCTTCCAAGTATCTTTTCACCTCATGGTACCAAGGTTTCTCTGTCACCAATTCAGTCTCAAGATCACAACAGTATGCCGGTTCGTCCAGTTTCCAAATGATGATCCGGGGAGCCTCATTGTCCCATTTGACTTTGAACATAGAAGACATCGTAGCTAACGCATCCGCTAACTGATTCTCCTCTCTTGGGAAATGTTCAAAGGTTATCTCTGTGAAGTGGGGGATCAATGTCAACACACATTCTCTGTAAGGAATAAGATTCGGATGTTTCGTATCCCACTCTCCTTTGATCTGATTGATCACGAGAGCGGAATCTCCGAAGACACTCAAAAACTTGATCCTTAAGTCGATCGCAGCTTGGAGACCCATGATGCATGCCTCATACTCCGCCATGTTGTTGGTGCAGTTGAAACATAGCCGGGCCGTGAGTGGAGTATGAGTGCCTTGAGGGGATATGATCACAGCGCCGATGCCGTTACCCAAAGCATTTGAGGCTCCGTCAAAGTGCATAGACCATCGGGATCCTTCCTCGGGTCCTTCATCCGGTCCAGGTACCTCACAATCAGTCACTATCATGATGCTCTCGTCTGGAAACTCGAAGTTCATTGACTGATAGTCATCTACTGCCTGATGTGCCAAGTGGTCTGCCAATACACTTCCCTTGATGGCTTTCTGAGTTGTGTACTGGATGTCGTATTCCGTCAAGATCATTTGCCCTCTTGCTATTCTCCCAGACAAAGCAGGCTTTTCAAATATGTACTTTATAGGATCCATCTTTGAAATCAACAATGTAGTGTGAGTCAGCATATACTGTCTCAGCCGGCGAGCAGCCCATACCAAAGCGCAGCAAGTTTTCTTGAGCAGTGAGTATCGGGTCTCACAGTCGGTAAACTTTTTTCTAAGGTAATAAATGGCGTGCTCTTTTCGGACAGACTCGTCATGCTGCCCCAGCACACACCCCATTGAGTTGTCAAGTACTGTCAGGTATAGTATCAGAGGTCTCCCTTCAACCGGTGGCATAAGGATGGGTGGCTCTTGGAGATACTCTTTGATTCTGTCAAAAGCGGCCTGACATTCATCATTCCAACGTACTACCTGATCTTTCTTCAGCAGCTTGAAGATTGGCTCACAGGTGGCAGTTAGGTGCGAGATGAATCGAGCAATGTAATTCAGGCGTCCTAGAAAGCCTCTGACCTCTTTCTCTGTTTTAGGAACCGGCATCTCTTGAATGGCTTTAACCTTGGCAGGGTCCAAGCCTAGCAACTTTCCAGATCTTACCCCGAAGGTGCACTTGTTCGGGTTCAACCTCAGCTTGTACAACTTCAGACGGTCAAACAATTTCTGCAGATGATCTAGGTGTTCTTCCTCAGTTTGGAACCTTGCGATCATGTCGTCAACATACACTTCTATCTCATGATGGATCATGTCATGAAATAAAGCAACCATGGCACGTTGGTAGGTTGCCCCAGCATTTTTCAGTCCAAAAGGCATGACCTTGTAGCAGAAGGTGCCCCACTGAGTAACAAACGTAGTTTTTTCCATGTCTTCAGGAGCCATCTTGATTTGATTATAACCTGAGAAACCATCCATGAAAGAAAACACCTTATACTGAGCAGTATTGTCAACAAGGACATCAATGTGAGGTAGGGGGAAGTCATCCTTGGGGCTGGCCCTGTTCAGATCCCTGTAGTCAACGGACATTCTGACCTTACCGTCTTTCTTTGGTACCGGCACCACATTAGCAACCCACTGAGGATAAGAAGTCACTGCAAGGAACCCGGCATCAAACTGTTTCATAACCTCGGCTTTGATCTTCTTAGACATCTCTGGACGCATACGGCAGACCTTTTGCTTAACCGGAGGGAAGTCTTCCTTGGTAGGCAAATGATGGAGCACAATGTCGGTATCCAACCCGGGCATGTCTTCGTAGGACCAGGCAAAGATTTCCATGTAATCATGCAACATCTGAGTCAACCGTTGCTTCACGCTGAGCTCTAGGTTGGCACCAATCTTGACTTCCTTCCTATTTGCCTTAGTACCCAGATTTATCGTTTCCACTGGCTCTTCATGTGGTTGAATTGCCCTCTCTTCCTGGAGTAATAGTCTTGCCAGCTTGCCAGGCACTTCGCAATCATCTTCACCTTCGTCTTCGGCTAAGTTGATCGGATTTTCGAAGTCATAACTGGCAGTAGGAGAGTCGTTACCAGTGAGATCCAGAGTGGATTGAAACCTGTATGAGTGAGTGTGTGTAAATACAGCTGTTTTGCAATATATAAAGAAAGGAAAGAAAGAAAAGGAGCATAAGATTTGAAATGCGAGAAAACGTCCAAGGTCTTTATTCATGATATATGAAATGACAATTAATATACCCTCACAAATGAAGCCACGGTGCCCCGGGTAAGACACCGGGCCATAGAGTTTTAATTCATTGTTTATTACAAATAACAAAAACAAAGGAGTTTATTACTGCGTAACAAAAGTAACAGGAGTATGATCTTTAGCAGTCCAATTGGTCAATCCACCATCAGTCGTCGGGTAAATCCAGCTATCAAACTCTGACTCTTCCACTTCATCTTCATCCCCAATAGCATTCACTCCTGGGTTGGTAATGAGCACAGGAGGTCTTCTGATCTTTGCCTTGCGCACAGCCCTCTGAGCCTCTGCAGTAAAACCCAGTCCAAACTTATCAGTTTTAAGAGTGAAATCAGGGAGCCTGCCCCAGTTAGCACATTCACCTTTCTCGATCACGGCCTGGGCATCCTTCAGGGAAGCCATCTTCAAAGGAACATCCTCTTCAACCACTGTTTCTGCCGCTGCCAATGTTGGGGGTACCTCCTCAAAATGCTGAAAGGGGGTTTCAATAAACTCCCCGTCCATCTCAATATACCGGAAGGAATTCAAGTGACTAACCATATACTCCTCCTCTCCCTGCACAGTGACAATCTTCCCTCTGACGGGGTACTTGAGCTTCTGATGTAGGGTAGAGGTCACTGCCCTAGCTTTGTGGATCCAAGGTCAACCCAGTAGACAAGAATACGATGGACGGATATCCATCACATAGAAAGTTGAGTCGAATACTTGAGAACCCACACGAATAGGAATGTCTACCTCTCCATGAACCATCCTCTTAGAACCGTCAAAGGCTCTGACAATGATGTTGCTAGGTTTCAGCTCCAGGCCCTCACAATCCAAACGGTCTAAGGCCTTCTTGGGTAGCACATTCAGGGAAGAACCAGTGTCCACCAACACATGCGCAAGAGTAGTGCCCCTGCATTCAATAGAGACATGCAGGGCGTCATTGTGGTTCTTTCCCTTAGCAGTAAGGTCGGCATTCGAGAAACCCAAACCATTGTCGGCTGTCAAATTGGCTACGCAATCAGTAAACTGGACTGCAGATGTCTCCTGTGGCACATGGGCCGTCTTGAGAAATGAAATCAGGGCCTTAACATGGGCCTCTGAGCACAGTAGTAAGGAGAGCATAGAGATTTTGGAGGGTGTATGCCCCAGCTGCTCAACAACATTAAAGTCACTCTTCTTGATTATTTTCAGAATTTCCTCCATCTCTTGTTGGGAGGCCTCAGCATTCACAGATTTTGGTTCCTCCATCCGGGCAGGCTCATCTTCAATCCCTTTGCCCCGAGCATTAGATGACTCAGCAGCATGGGAAACAACTTGATCGGAAATGGGAACAGGTACACTTGCAGGTGTTATAGTGAGAGGTCTTTGAATAGTAGGTGGCGCAATGTCAGGCGAGAAGAGCCTGCCACTGCGGGTAACTTTGGCTGGACCAGTGATATTGTTGATGCTGGTGCCAGTGTTGAACTCTTGCTTTATACCATGTACATATACATCTGCCCCATAGTGCCATGGGACAGCCTTATCAGATTCATAGGGGAGAGGCCCCGGAACAGTAATCACAATGGGTGCGACAGTCATGATTTTAACCGGCTTCCTTGGGAGAGCCTTGATCGGATTATTGAAAATGGTAACAACAGATACTTCTTTCACAGGAACAAACGGAACAACGGTCTTTTTGAAGAGAATCTCTTTGCTATCCATTAGGCCTTGGATGCCTAACTTCAGCAACGGACAACCAGAAAGGGAAACATCACACAAAAGGCAACCTTCGCTGCAACCCGGAAATAAACCGGCCCGCAGTAGGTTCCTCTTAACAGTCATCAGAGGAGTAGCTACATCATTCACAGAAACGACATACACATCTTCATCAATGGCATTCACTCCATGCTGGGGCATAGGAGCAGTCACCATATTTGGCCTCTCAGGCGCCTCAAATTGTATCTCTTTCGCGTCAATAAGGTCTTGCACCTTATTCCTTAAGGCCCAACAGTCATCAGTGGAATGCCCCGGGCTATCGGAGTGATAAGCACAACGGGCATTCAGATTATACTTGGGAGAAGCAGTATTCATAACCTTCGGGGCCTCCCTGACAGTCACTAGGTTGGTGGATAGCAACTGCGGCAAGATTTGTGATAGGGTCATACTCAGCCGGGTAAACTCTCTTCTGGGTCTTTCAGCCCTTTGCGGATTAGTTTGCCGAGGAGCGGCAGCAGGCTTAGCAATCATCACCGCGTTGACAGATTGGCGGCGTTCTGGTTTCTCTTGCCTCCTAGGCCCATACACAGCACTGGCCTCCTTCTTAAAGGGTTTCTTCTCAGAACTTGAAGATGCACCCTTCTGAATTTTACCGGACTTCATTCCAGCCTCTATTCTCTCCCCAGTCAGAATAAGATCAGTGAACCCTGTAGACGAATTACTGATAAGATGATTGAAAAACGGCCCGGAGAGGGTCCCCAAGAACATATCCACCAGCTCACGGTCAGTTAACGGAGGCTGCACCCTGCCAGCCAGGTCCCTCCACTTCTGTGCATACTCTTTAAAACCTTCGCTTGATCCTAGCGACATACCCTGGAGTTGGGTACGTGTAGGAGCAAGGTCGGCATTATATTGATACTGCTTGTAAAAAGCAGTAGCCAACTCCTCCCAGTTACGAACCTTGGTCCCATCCAGCTGATAGAACCATTCGAGATGAGTCCCTGAAAGACTCTCCTGGAAGAAGTGGATCCACAAATTCTTATCCACAGTGTACGGCTGAATCTTCCACACATAAGATCTGAGGTGTAGCTTGGGACAAGACGCCCCGTCATACTTGGTGAAAGATGGTGCCTTAAACTTGTGAGGAATGATCACACCAGTAGATAAGCCCAAGTCTCCGAAATCCAGCCCAGGCACTTGTTGGATCTCCATTGCATTTAGTCTGTCTTCCAACTGCTTATACCGGTCTTCAGCAGGAGGATACTGTTCCTCATTAAAGTCAGTCTCGTTGTCAGAGACTACTGGACTTGAAGCCTTTCCCCCATGGGGACTGCCTTTGCCTACAGAAGAACCAGCTTCTTCATTCTGCAGAGTATTGCCAAACCTTCGGCCCGTGTTGAAAAGAACAGTTCTCTTCTTCTTCTTCTCCTTCTTCAGGAGTAAAGCCTTCAGCTCTTCTTGGCCTTGAGCCAAACCCATGACCAGCTCCTGAAATTGCGCATTCTGCGCCTGAAGGGCCTTCATAGACATCTCGGTTGATGATGAGTCAGGGTTCATGATGCTGAAATAAACAGCGAAGAACAGTAAGCAACCTGAAAAGAAGAATACCTGCTATGCACATGATGAATGGAATGCGTATGATTTATGTTTTCAAAGACAATCGGGAATCAACTTTGTAAACAAAAAGGAACACGCTTCATTAGATTCAACTTTGAAACTTAAATTGTTCAACAGATTGCCCTTAGGCGTTACATAAAAGGGAAATACTGAAAAGGGAAATAAAACTGTAAAAGAACATCCAGAGCTCCTTATTGATCCCATGGTCTCCTCTTCTCAGTACGGATGTAGTCATTCAGAGCTCGCTCATTCTCCAACTGCTTTGTCATCTTTTGGATCTTCAATTCCTGCTCGTTGAACTTTTCCCGATACGAATCCCGTTCTTCTCGCAGTTGCGACCAAGACCTCTTTAATGTCTCATAATCAGTAGGTATCTGAGGAGAGAGGACAGTTGGAGGAGCCCCATCTTTGTCTGGATACTCAAGAATGACGGGTCTGACAGCTTCGTATGGCATACTTAACTTCTGAGCACGGATGCGAACCTATTTGTAGTAGGCTTCCATAGGTAGAGAAGTCTTTGGCCCCAACTCTTGTGGGTCAGCTTTATGAACTCTGTCCCAAGCCTTGATGAACCTACGACGCAGCTCGTCACTATCCATCTGAAACTCAAAACTGATGTGAGGCACCAACATCTCATGAGGCCCTTGTGATCAGTGGAAATGAGAACTGATTGTTTAACGCTGGTTTCGCAAAATGTCGCGGAAGCAAGAGTCGCCACCGTCTTTTATTTTCTCCAACATGGACAGGACAAAAGCACAGCAAAATTCCTTATGAGAATGTTTCTCGGTTCGGGAGGTAGATTTATAGAAAGGGAAGGTGTTAGCACCCTTTCTATCCATGGTTATCCATGGGCTCTTAGGTACTTGCTCTTATGTTTTCAAAATTGTTTGCTTTTCAATTGTGAGTGGGTTTGAAAAAGTTTCTTTGAAAGATTTCTGAATAACTCTTGTATCTGTCCTCAAGAGTGTTTAAAAAATTTGTTTTAAAAGCTTTTGAAAGTGTAAGGTGTGAAAAGTATTTTGTTTGTTTTTGAAAAGAGCAAGTACTTATGAGTCATCTACCTACCCTAAGGAATTAGGCTGTGTAAGTGTCCTTTAGGTAGTGCCATCCTACCATTGAAAGGTAGGTAGCACCACCGTTGGAGGTGTTCGGGTCAATTCGATTGTAGGGACAGTGTGGTCACCGAAGCAATGGTAGGATACCTTAGAAGCTACCCTTATGTCCTTGATCCTTTTTTAATCCGAGGCAACCGTTTCGAGGCAACTATTCCGAGGCAACTGTTTCGAGGCAACTGTTTCGAGGCAACTGGATCATGGACATAAGGACCGCTAAGACGTCCTATACTTGACAACCACGTTTCGAAGGCAACAAGTGAGGCGTACCCTAGAAGTGGTGTGTGTATTTGTGTGTCGTATTCAGTTAATATTTGTCTTGTTAATTAGTGAGCTACGAGTTGTTTTTATTTACATACATTCTTTCATGCAAGTTTAGCAATTAAGGGGTGCGGAAAGAAAATTGCGGAAACATAAATCCTACGCTATTACAAGGCGCGGGTCTATACATCGCCAAAAATTACAAAGACCCGTTTTTTTGGTAAATAAGTACGGAAAGTTAATAAAAACAGTAAAGTCCTAATTACTATTACATGTCCGGAGCAATTACATAATAATAAACTGTGCGCGAAATAAAAAAATTGAATCGGAATGTTCTAAGGGTGTTGACCCTTTTAAGAAAAGAAATTAATTTTTTGTCTTTTTGTCAATTAAATGCAATTAATTAAATAATTAAACTAATTAATTAAAAGAAAATATATTTTTGTGTTTTTTATGTTTTTTATGAAATAAAATAAAAAGAAACAAAATTCAGTCAACCTAATTCTAAATTATTTTAATTATTAAAAGAAAAGTCAAAATTGCCTAATTAAACTATTTCAATTAATGTTTATTTACAAAATAATATAATAATAATAATGATGTTAGTTCTATTTTTTTTGATTTTTTATGAAAATGTGTTAATTAAGTTAATTGTTAATAATAAAATAAATAAAATAAGGCAAATAATAAAAAATGAAAATGAAAAAATAAAAAAAAGATTAAACCCAAGGGGGGTGAATCAGGAATTTAGGCCCATTTGAATCCAGCTCGTTTGACTTTCTGGAATCCAATGCTTGTGTGTTGACTCTTGAACATGGTGAGGACCACCTCCTGGCCATCAGATCTATGAGAGAGGCCACCTGGCGCTTGGGTCCGTGAGGTTTATGGTGAGTTATTTGATGAGACGCTGCACTGGAAAGCGTTAGAAAAAATAATATTGGAATTATAGGGGACCTGGGAATCGAACCCAGGTCCCAGAGATCACCAAGTATATTGCCAACCACTACACCAATCCTGCGCGTTTGTTAGTAAAATAGAAAAGAAAAATAATATAAAATAAGTGCACTATATGCTGAAAAAAGGAAAAAGCGCGCGCCCGTTTTGAATAAGCCAATCACATGGAGGCACGTCCTTCATCTTCTTCGTTTCCTGTAAAAAAAACATAAAGCAGATAGCGGGGGTGAGTTTGTGATGACTTACAGTGCTTGATATGGAGTCTCAGGGCGTGGTAAAGGTCTCTTTAGTTTCAGGGTATGGCAATGAAGGATCTCACGTGCTTTGTTTTGTCTGAAACTGCCTGCAACCTTGCTTTAGATCTCACACTTTTTTGACAAATTCTGAGTTTTTGCTCTGCCGTTTTAGGGATGCCTTTTTTTCGTCCATGAGGGTGGGGAGGCTTGTATATGTGTATATGAATGAGTATTAATCAAAATAAAGAGCCTTGAAGCCTTGCCATCATGTTTTGGATTTTGCCATGAACTCCATTGAAACAACTTTCCATTCTTGTGAAAATTTGAATTTTTGTGCCCATAATAGGCCTTGCACGAATTTGGAAGGTATTTCAAGGTGTATCAAGGCTATTCAACACAAAATATATCCCTCCATTAATTTATTTGATTTTTATTTGAATTTTAAAGATTTAAAATGAATTAAATCAAATAAAATTAAATAAAAATGAAAAAAATTAATTTTAAATCTTGAAATAAATTGTGGGACACGTGGGAAGCATGGACAAGCTGAATCAAGTGGAAAAAGTGGGCCCCTTTTGTCAAAAATGAAATTTCAAGGATAGTTGACTTTGGCCTTTTCACAAAAATTTCCCAACTTCTCCAATGCATATCTTGCTCAATTTTGAAGCTATGAACATGTTCTTCGACATTTTGGAAAGGTATTGAAGTCCTCTAACCAATGTCTTTGGTCCCATGTCATTTTAATTTACCAACCTCAAGTTATGGTCTTTGACTTAAAGTGCCTTTTTGTTGACTTTTGAAAATGACCTATAATGTTGAAATTGATAACTTTTTGTGAGAGCATTTCTTGGACTTGGAATGTGAAGATGAGTTGTAGGAAATGTCCTCCCCTTCAAGATGAGCATTGGATGGGATTTTTCTGATGAACCATAAAAAAGTTATGCCTTGGTCAAGTTACAGTTGACTTTTCAATTGTCCAAAAATGGAAACTTTTGCATCTTGATGATTTTTGAGCCATTCTTGTGGAATCATGATCAAGATTTGATCCAATGACGATTGTGGCTTCAAAATAAGACGTTGACCAAAATTTTTGACTTTTGACTGCCAAATGACCATTTTGCCCCTGCAGTCGATTGTGAGGCAATTAGGGTTTTTGACTGTGCAACTTGACCTTGTTAGCCTTGAAACTTGACATGTAGGTGCTTGACAATGTATATGAGCATATGGGACTTGATTGAGCCCTTGAAAACCTCACCTTCCTTGCAGGAACCAAAACCCTAATCTTGACTGGCTTAGGAGGATGGTTTGACTGTGCAGCCCGTGAGTAGACTTTAGATGATGCTTGTCAAAACTTTGAAGAATATGGGAGGGCAAATTTTGGGGTACAACAGTTGCCCCTGTTCAATCTTCTTAGACTTGAGGATGTAGATTGGCTTGTGTGCCTTTCGTGATCCGAGGGTGGAAGATGATTGAACACTAGAGTGCCAAGAAATTTGCACTCACATAGTAGAGTATCAACAGTGTGATAGCGAGAATAGGCTTACAGATGCCATTTGGAGAGATGGTGGATAGGAGGATGGGCTTATAGATGCCATCTGGAAGTGTGACAGAACCTTGTCGGGAATGGGCTTATAGATGCCATTTGGAACTGTAATGGATAGTTGAATCTGAATAAGGAATAGAATAACTTCCGTGTCTGGGGCATATCTAGTCTATATCTAATTGCTGATGTCTGAACGAATAGTAGAATGACCGCCGGGTCTGGGGTATATCCATACTACATCTGAATGAGTGGCAGAATGTCATCCGAATCTGGATCGTATCTGGACTGAACAATAGAATAGCATCCGGGATGGAGCCTGTCTAAGTTGTCTTTAGAAGTTTGAATCTGAATAAGCAATAGAATAGCATCCGGATCTGGAGTATCTCTAAGCTATATCTGAAAGGAAATCTGAATAAGTATCAGAATGTCGCCATGTCTGGGTCGCATATGAAATATCTCTAGAAGGAGTCTTGAATAAGCAAAAGAACATCATCCATATCTGGAGCATTTCCAAGCTATCTCTGAAAGGAAATCTGGAATGAGTATCAGAACGTCGCCATGCCTGGGTCACATCTGAACTATCTCTAGAAGGAGTCTTGAATAAGCAAAAGAACAGCATCCATATCTGGAGCATTTCCAAGCTATCTCTGAAAGGAAATTCGGAATGAGTATCAGAACGTCGCCATGCCTGGGTTACATCTGAACTATCTCTAGAAGGAGTCTTGAATAAGCAAAAGAACAACATCCATATCTGGAGCATTTCCAAGCTATCTATGAAAGGAAATCTGGAATGAGTATCAGAACGTCGCCATGCCTGGGTCACATCTGAACTATCTCTAGAAGGAGTCTTGAATAAGCAAAAGAACAGCATCCATATCTGGAGCATTTCCAAGCTATCTCTGAAAGGAAATCCGGAATGAGTATCAGAACGTCGCCATGCCTGGGTTACATCTGAACTATCTCTAGAAGGAGTCTTGAATAAGCAAAAGAACAACATCCATATCTGGAGCATTTCCAAGCTATCTCTGAAAGGAAATCTGGAATGAGTATCAGAACGTCGCCATGCCTGGGTCACATCTGAACTATCTCTAGAAGGAGTCTTGAATAAGCAAAAGAACAGCATCCATATCTGGAGCATTTCCAAGCTATCTCTGAAAGGAAATCTGGAATGAGTATCAGAACGTCGCCATGCCTGGGTCACATCTGAACTATCTCTAGAAGGAGTCTTGAATAAGCAAAAGAACAACATCCATATCTGGAGCATTTCCAAGCTATCTCTGAAAGGAAATCTGGAATGAGTATCAGAACATCGCCATGCCTGGGTCACATCTGAACTATCTCTAGAAGGAGTTTTGAATAAGCAAAAGAACAACATCCATATCTGGAGCATTTCCAAGCTATCTCTGAAAGGAAATCTGGAATGAGTATCAGAACGTCGCCATGCCTGGGTCACATCTGAACTATCTCTAGAAGGAGTCTTGAATAAGCAAAAGAACAACATCCATATCTGGATCATTTCCAAGCTATCTCTGAAAGGAAATCTGGAATGAGTATCAGAACGTCGCCATGCCTGGGTCACATCTGAACTATCTCTAGAAGGAGTCTTGAATAAGCAAAAGAACAGCATCCATATCTGGAGCATTTCCAAGCTATCTCTGAAAGGAAATCTGGAATGAGTATCAGAACGTCGCCATGCCTGGGTCACATCTAAACTATCTCTAGAAGGAGTCTTAAATAAGCAAAAGAACAACATCCATATTTGGAGCATTTCCAAGCTATCTCTGAAAGGAAATCTAGAATGAGTATCAGAACGTCGCCATGCCTGGGTCACATCTGAACTATCTCTAGAAGGAGTTTTGAATAAGCAAAAGAATAACATCCATATCTGGAGCATTTCCAAGCTATCTCTGAAAGGAAATCTGGAATGAGTATCAGAACATCGCCATGCCTGGGTCACATATGAACTATCTCTAGAAGGAGTCTTGAATAAGCAAAAGAACATCATCCATATCTGGAGCATTTCCAAGCTATCTCTGAAAGGAAATATGGAATGAGTATCAGAACGTCGCCATGCCTGGGTCACATCTGAACTATCTCTAGAAGGAGTCTTGAATAAGCAAAAGAACAGCATCCATATCTGGAGCATTTCCAAGCTATCTCTGAAAGGAAATCTGAATAAGCAAAAGAATAACATCCATGTCTGGAGCATTTCCCAGCTATCTCTTTAATCTCTTTAATGTAGATATGCTCTGGCTAGATACAGGTATCGAATATGGAATTGCGACAGTTGATAGTAACCGTCTTTGGATTGACCTTTTTCCTGAAAAGGCAAAACATCAGTTGTATGCAATGTCATGATGCATGAACTGCATGATTTTAAGATGCTCTCAAAAATAAATGAGATTTGTGTGATATGATGCGTATGTGCATGCATTTTGTATGTAAGCAGAATGTATGAAATGTGATATGTTTATGAATGTATTTTCGTCTAGGAAAATAAATCCTTGACGAATGCCGGGAAGTTGAATCCTAGGCTGATGTTGAAGAACAGAGTTCTTCGTTTCTGCTGGGGATGATGATTACAAGAATAAACCGGTAGGAGAAGATGACTCCGTTGGGGAATAAACTTGTAGAGATTACTCTGCGGGGAATCTACTCTGTGGGAAGAGATACTTCGCTGAGGTTTTGAAATTGATGATAACTCCGCTGGGGACACCGTTGATGAGGTATGTTGGAAGATTTGATGAACTCCGCTGAGGGATAGGAAGAACTGCACCGAGGACGATCTTTCCGTGGTTTTTAGCTGAGGATAACCCAGTTATAAGCTCTGGTGAGGAATAACCTTTGAATAATGCCGGGAGACGCGTTCGTGCTCTGCAGGGGATAAGCTCTCAGAATCTACTTGGGATAAGCTTCCTGCTGGGGAGATGGATTCCACTTTCCTGGGGAAACTTTTGAGACGGGACTCTCCTGGGGAAAATTTTGAGATGTACTGGGGAAGTGGCTCCACTGAATGTCTGTATACCGCCGGGGAACAATCTTAGATCAAGACTGCCGGGGATGCTTGTTAGGAATGTTTGTATACTCCGCTGAGGAATGTTGAGATCTGCTGGGGATACCCAACTTCCTTGAGGCTGACAGTGGACTCTGCTTGGGGAGAGTATTGCTGACTTGCTAGGAGATACCGTGCCTTGTTCAGGGCTGATGGGGGACCAACTGCTTGGGAGAGAATTGTTGAATCCTGGCTCACTCTCCGGGGAATTAAGGTATTTTGGTTATGTTCTTCAGTTGAACTTACCTTGGTACCTTGGTGGACAGAGCAATTAGATCGCTTAGACAACTCATTATTGCCCCTGTTTCTGAGGTGAGGGCAGAAGATACCTCGTGGAGGTGCTTGACGACTGCCGATTGACAAATCTTCCTCCGGTGGGCAAGTGACGAGATGCCGGGACATGGTCGTACGCTTTGATCCCTAATTTTTGCCTGGACCGCCCTTTCGGGTTTTCAGTCCATCGGGATACCCTTTTTTGCCCAAGCCGCCTTTTCAGGTTTTCGACTTGCCGGGTGTACATATTTTTCATTTTCATCCCTTATTTTTGCCCGAACCCTTTTGGTTCGCCGGGAAGCCCTTATTTTTGCCTAGGTGTATCAACCTAGCGGGTCTTTGATTATGCGCAGTATTTTTTCGACTATGTCCATGCTCTCAGGATGTAGGGAGTTTCCCCTGTCAGTAGTGTTGTGTTGCCGCACTATCAGAAGATGTTTGATCAGGCAAGATTTGTAGCTAGAATTCATGTCCAATGCCCCAAGTGACTCAAGCGAAGATTTGCCCCAAGCTGGCTGGCCTTTTGAGAGATTCTTCGAATCTTGACTTAACTGCCCCAGATGATGGACAATGATCATGCCGTGCCCCTTGATTGAAGGTACTCTTGTTCATTAGACATTCGTCGTGCGAACTTCTATGCTGTTCAAACAAAAAGTCATATGCAAACAAAAGTTATGTTAAAAATGCAAAGCTTATGTCTGTTTCGAAGTTTTTGAAAATGCATCATTTTTTAGTAAAAACAAGTGAACTTTGTAAAACTGTGATGTCAACTCGTTATTTTACCATAAGCCTTAAGGAGTCAGGATACCTTTCGTAACAGTATGCCTTCGAACTAACCCATGCTTCAGCTAGGACTTTTAAGGGTTATAACGTGGCCTGGTTCACGGTTTAAGAAACAAAAGATAAAGGCTCAAAGTATTTATACCCACCCGCTCTTCGTGATGTTCTTCGAACCTAAACTCAGCTGATCATGCGTTAGACCTTGTTTGAGTCTTTTGCTCTGATGTACCAGTGATGGTTCAGATGTTGACAGTTTATTTTGGATAGGCAATCATTCCCTTTTTTTTGGGTTGAGGGTTTGTAGGACCTCTTTCTTTTTTTTTGATTTTGTTATCCCTGTCTTTTGCCTGAACTGTTTCTTTTGGCGATTACAGTCAGCGGGATGCCCCAGTTTCGTAAGTCTCCTTCATAGGTTTTGACTTAATGGGCTTTTATTATTTATATATTTTTTTTGAGAGGTAATGACTGCTTGTCTTTATGATTATTCGGAACCATCACTATCTTTTGCTTTGGAAGGACTTCTTTGGTGCCATTCGTTGTGCACCTGGATCAACTGAGAGAACTACCCTGCCCCAGGTTATGATTAAGGGTTTTAATTTTCAAAAAGAAAAACTCCTACTTCTTTGGCCCAAAGGGGTTGACGAGGGATTATCTTCCTTATAACTCCAGTGTTTAGGGATTGAAACAAGGCCTGTACCTCATCAGCGGGGTCTGTTCAAAAGCATACTGTAGATTGTGGTATCGTTTTCGTCATCCTCCCTCAAGAGGCTTAGAATTATTAATTGAGAGTTGACATCAAAAAATGTGAAAACAGTTTGCATATAGTGAATACGGAATAATTACTTCAAAACAGACATATGTGATGCATTAATGAAATAACAGTGTTTGATATGAACAAATGTTTAAACAATCAAAAGAAAATTACAACTTGAAAAAATTCTAATGAACAAAAGTCTTCTAGTCTCAGGGCTTGTTACTTCAACTGGTGCATCTTGTAGGGATGGCAGAAGAACTCAGCTTGACCCACTTGGGTGAAATCCACTACTCCTTCATTAATCAGATCCTGGACCTTGTTCTTCAGAGCCCAGCAGTCGGCAGTGTCATGTCCCGGACTATCAGAGTGGTATGCACACCTTTTGTTGGGATGATAGTTAGGAGCAGACGTGTTGGGGTTCCGGGGAGGAGCCCTTAGTGTAATCAGATTTAACCTCAGCAGGTGTTGTAGAGCTTGAAACAACGGCATGTTGAGTTGGGTGAATTGCCTCTTGGCCCTGCTTGGTTTACTCTGATCAACCTGTTGCTCTGGGCGAGGTTGATGCTGGGCTTGTGAAGTGGTAGCAATTTAGAGAGGTCTATTCTTCACCATACCAGACTCTTGTCCTCTTGGAAACTGATCAACGACTTGGTCCCTGACTCGGACTGGTTGCTTCATATTGTGTCTGTCTTGGTGGAGTTGACTGATCATGGTCCTCAACTCTTCTTGCTCCCGAGCTAACCCCTGGATGAGAGCCCTTTGCCCCAGCATCTGGGTTTTCATTGTATCTACCTCAGCTTGTAGGCGTTTCAGCCGTTCGTCCTTGTCATCCTCGGGACTTTTCTTGGCCAGATTCCCCATGAGAAATGTCCTTAACTCTTCTTGCCCCTTGGATAGGCTTAAAAAGATCTCCCTAAACTGAGTCTCTTGAGCCTGAAGACCCTGGTTATCTTTTTGGGAAGTCATTGCTGAAATAAACAGCGAAGAAGGTAAGTGACCTGTCAAAAAGGTACCTGTTATGCAATGATATGTATGATATGCATGCAATGTTTTCAAGGACCTCGCGGGGTAAACAAGAAAAATTGTTAGAATCTGAATTTTGGTAGCTTGATGGAAGGAACTTCATGTTGCTGAGAGCCCTTCTTCAAGAGTCAAGGCTCACCATATCTAGTGGGGCATAGCCCCTGACCCAAGTTATCAACCTTGGCTAGATGAAAATAAATCCCCTTTTGCCCCTTGCTAGACAGTTGGTTCATCATGACCTGCATCACAAACCCTTAAGATCCTTGAAATGGATTAGTCCTTATGTAGGATGTATGCAATGGTATGATGGTATGATGTTATGCTGTGGAGTAATGTAGGTAAATCCTGTTATGAGTCCAGATTAAGGACTGTAAACAAAACCTGCAAGAAACTCAAGTGTCAGATAACAAGTATGCAAGTAGTCAAGTTTTGAAGGCACACAAGTCACACAAAGAGCCCTTAGAGTTTAGGCCAACATGAAGTTTGGGGTACTACCCTCTTGAAGTTGGTGGGCTCAAACCTGTCCTATCAAAGTAACCGGGTTCTAAGGAGCTCAATATCATTGGATTGTTTTCTGTGTTCATCGTTTTGATTTAGCCACTGAACTGGCGATCAAAATATCCCAAGAAAACAACCCTCAACTGAGTGTAGTATCGAGTATCAACCAACTTCGGACTGCACCATAGTCAGTTATCTCACTACCCTAAAGAGGCCAAGATGGTTCAATTAAGGTTCCTAAGGTCAGTTGATGCTTCACGACACCATGCGGCGGCCCCGTACTCTCCTTGACTTGACTCAAGGGTTACCGGTACTCACCAAAGTGCCACATCAACGTAGCAGACTGCTTCAACCGTGTCGGTATACCCCGCACAGTTCCCTCACAGTCTTGTTGCTACTTTCTAAGAAGGTATTCCCCAGATCCGGGTTAGGATCTATAGAACTCCCAAGACAGTACCCACAATAATAAAGCAAACGATTCAGACAATTGAAAACACAAGTATGAGCTATCCTAAGGTACACCTCACTTTAAGTATTCCCCAGCAGAGTCGCCAGTTCTGTGATCGGTGGAAATGAGAACTGACTGTTTAACGCTGGTTTCGCGAAATGTCGCGGAAGCAAGAGTCGCCACCGTCTTTTATTTTCTCCAACATGGACAGGACAAAAGCACAACAAAATTCCTTATGAGAATGTTTCTCGGTTCGGGAGGTAGATTTATAGAAAGGGAAGGTGTTAGCACCCTTTCTATCCATGGTTATCCATGGGCTCTTAGGTACTTGCTCTTATGTTTTCAAAATTGTTTGCTTTTCAATTGTGAGTGGGTTTGAAAAAGTTTCTTTGAAAGATTTCTGAATAACTCTTGTATCTTTCCTCAAGAGTGTTTGAAAAATTTGTTTTGAAAGCTTTTGAAAGTGTAAGGTGTGAAAAGTATTTTGTTTGTTTTTGAAAAGAGCAAGTACTTATGAGTCATCTACCTACCCTAAGGAATTAGGCTGTGTAAGTGTCCTTTAGGTAGTGCCATCCCACCATTGAGAGGTAGGTAGCACCACTGTTGGAGGTGTTCAGGTCAATTCGATTGTAGGGACAGTGTGGTCACCGAAGCAATGGTAGGATACCTTAGAAGCTACCCTTATGTCCTTGATCCTTTTTTAATCCGAGGCAACCGTTTCGAGGCAACTATTCCGAGGCAACTGTTTCGAGGCAACTGGATCATGGACATAAGGACCGCTAAGACGTCCTATACTTGACAACCACGTTTCGAAGGCAACAAGTGAGGCGTACCCTAGAAGTGGTGTGTGTATTTGTGTGTCGTATTCAGTTAATGTTTGTCTTGTTAATTAGTGAGCTACGAGTTGTTTTTATTTACATACATTCTTTCATGCAAGTTTAGCAATTAAGGGGTGCAGAAAGTAAATTGCGGAAACATAAATCCTACGCTATTACAAGGCGCGGGTCTATACATCGCCAAAAATTACAAAGACCCGTTTTTTTGGTAAATAAGTACGGAAAGTAAATAAAAACAGTAAAGTCCTAATTACTATTACATGTCCGGAGCAATTACATAATAATAAACTGTACGCGAAATAAAAAAATTGAATCGGAATGTTCTAAGGGTGTTGACCCTTTTAAGAAAAGAAATTAATTTTTTGTCTTTTTGTCAATTAAATGCAATTAATTAAATAATTAAACTAATTAATTAAAAGAAAATATATTTTTGTGTTTTTTATGTTTTTTATGAAATAAAATAAAAAGAAACAAAATTAAGTCAACCTAATTCTAAATTATTTTAATTATTAAAAGAAAAGTCAAAATTGCCTAATTAAACTATTTCAATTAATGTTTATTTACAAAATAATATAATAATAATAATAATAATGATGTTAGTTCTATTTTTTTTGATTTTTTATGAAAATGTGTTAATTAAGTTAATTGTTAATAATAAAATAAATAAAATAAGGCAAATAATAAAAAATGAAAATGAAAAAATAAAAAAAAGATTAAACCCAAGGGGGGTGAATCAAGAATTTAGGCCCATTTGAATCCAACTCGTTTGACTTTCTGGAATCCAATGCTTGTGTGTTGACTCCTGAACATGGTGAGGACCACCTCCTGGCCATCAGATCTATGAGAGAGGCCACCTGGCGCTTGGGTCTGTGAGGTTTATGGTGAGTTATTTGATGAGACGCTGCACTGGAAAGCGTTAGAAAAAATAATATTGGAATTATGGGGGACCTGGGAATCGAACTCAGGTCCCAGAGATCACCAAGTATATTGCCAACCACTACACCAATCCTGCGCGTTTGTTAGTAAAATAGAAAAGAAAAATAATATAAAATAAGTGCACTATATGCTGAAAAAAGGAAAAAGCGCGCGCCCGTTTTGAATCAGCCAATCACATGGAGGCACGTCCTTCATCTTCTTCGTTTCCTGTAAAAAAACATAAAGCAGATAGCGGGGGTGAGTTTGTGATGACTTACAGTGCTTGATATGGAGTCTCAGGGCGTGGTAAAGGTCTCTTTAGTTTCAGGGTATGGCAATGAAGGATCTCACGTGCTTTGTTTTGTCTGAAACTGCCTGCAACCTTGCTTTAGATCTCACACTTTTTTGACAAATTCGTAGTTTTTGCTCTGCCATTTTAGGGATGCCTTTTTTTCGTCCATGAGGGTGGGGATGCTTGTATATGTGTATATGAATGAGTATTAATCAAAATAAAGAGCCTTGAAGCCTTGCCATCATGTTTTGGATTTTGCCATGAACTCCATTGAAACAACTTTCCATTCTTGTGAAAATTTGAATTTTTGTGCCCATAATAGGCCTTGCACGAATTTGGAAGGTATTTCAAGGTGTATCAAGGCTATTCAACACAAAATATATCCCTCCATTAATTTCTTTGATTTTTATTTGAATTTTAAAGATTTAAAATGAATTAAATCAAATAAAATTAAATAAAAATGAAAAAATTAATTTTAAATCTTGAAATAAATTGTGGGACATGTGGGAAGCATGGACAAGCTGAATCAAGTGGAAAAAGTGGGCCCCTTTTGTCAAAAATGAAATTTCAAGGATAGTTGACTTTGGCCTTTTCATAAAAATTTCCCAACTTCTCCAATGCATATCTTGCTCAATTTTGAAGCTATGAACATGTTCTTGGACATTTTGGAAAGGTCTTGAAGTCCTCTAACCAATGTCTTTGGTCCCATGTCATTTTGATTTACCAACCTCAAGTTATGGTCTTTGACTTAAAGTGCCTTTTTGTTGACTTTTGAAAATGACCTATAATGTTGAAATTGATAACTTTTTGTGAGAGCATTTCTTGGACTTGGAATATGAAGATGAGTTGTAGGAAATGTCCTCCCCTTCAAGATGAGCATTGGATGGGATTTTTCTGATGAACCATGAAAAAGTTATGCCTTGGTCAAGTTACAGTTGACTTTTCAGCTGTCCAAAAATGGAAACTTTTCCATCTTGATGATTTTTGAGCCATTCTTGTGGAATCATGATCAAGATTTGATCCAATGATGATTGTGGCTTCAAAATAAGATGTTGACCAAAATTTTTGACTTTTGACTGCCAAATGACCATTTTGCCCCTGCAGTCGATTGTGAGGCAATTAGGGTTTTTGACTGTGCAACTTGACCTTGTTAGCCTTGAAACTTGACATGTAGGTGCTTGACAATGTATATGAGCATATGGGACTTGATTGAGCCCTTGAAAACCTCACCTTCCTTGCAGGAACCAAAACCCTAATCTTGACTGGCTTAGGAGGATGGTTTGACTGTGCAGCCCTTGAGTAGACTTGAGATGATGCTTGTCAAAACTTTGAAGAATATGGGAGGGCAAATTTTGGGGTACAACAGCCCTACTCTTCTGGCCCTTCCAAACTGACGAAGCGCTAGACATGGAATATAAGAGATTCCTCATTGAGTACCAATCAGAGGAACATTAGGGTATTCTCCGTAACGATCAATGACAGCTATCTCATCCAAACCTCTGAAAGTCCAAATGATGTCTTTATCAGTGAGATACATTAACATATGAGCCCAACCTCTTCCTTCTTGGTTCTTCAGCACGAACTTAGGGAGGTGCGAAATAAACCACCTCACCAACAAAGGGATACAATACCATAGAGTTCCTCGTCTTCGGGCAGTACGAGCATAAAGTTGTTGCAGGATGTCACCCAAGAGAGTAGGCACAGGATTCTGAGACGTGAAGATCCTTATGGCAGTGGCGTTGATGAAGTTGTCAGGATTAGGAAACAAGACTAGCCCATAGATTAAGAGAGCCAAGATGTCTTCATATGCCCTAAAGTCCAAGTCATTCCAGAAACTGTTAGCTTTACCAATCAGAAACTTGGCCAAGAAACCCTTAACTCCGCTTCTAGTCACCCAGTTGTCCATTACTTCTTGATGGGTCAAAGGAAGAGCTGCAGCAACCTCCTCAAGCCTGAGGGTATTTTCCCAACCAGTAAAAGGAGTCTGATCCAAGATAGGGATGTCAAGCAAATCAAAGAACTCTTCCAGGGTAGGGACCAGCTGGAAGTCTTGAAAGGTGAAGCACTATTATAGAGGGTCATAGAACTGGGTCAGGACACTCATCAACTGTTGATCCCGCTTTGCAGTGACTAAACTGAGAAGAGAACCATGCCTCTGGATGAAGGAAGTGGTATTTGGAATTCTGCTAACCAAGTCTTCAAGTAACTCAGGTGGGTGAACAAAGTTGAACCGGATAGTATTCCTTCGCACGGGCATCATGATGTCCTACAAAACAGAGCAAAGGTGAAACCCTCTTGTCTTTGAAATGGTCAGTCCCTATGCAGGATGCATGCAATGCTCATGATGTCATGATGTTATGATAAAGCACACCACAAGTATTTACAAAAGCAAACATGATAAGGCACATAAGTCACACAAGACAAGCCCTTAAAGTTTAGGCCAGCATGAGGTCTAGGTATTACCCTCTTTCAGTCTGTTGGTTCATACATGTCCTATCAAAAGTAACCGGGTTCTTAGAGGATCCCAATATCATTGACTACCCTCAATCGGTCATAACTCCAACATCGCAATCTTTTCTTGCAGCCAGAACCATCATGAGAGTTTAGCCTCAATGGGTGTAGCATACTGCTACTGTTCTAATGGCCAAGTTGTATCATTTAAGGTTCTAAGGTCTGTTGGTGCTTAATGACTCCTCAGAAGACCCATATTCTCCTCGTTGCGACACAAGGGATATTGATACAGACCAAGGCGCCACACCAACGTAGCCACTGCTTCACCCGTGTCGGTCTACGCCGGACAGGTCCCTCACAGCTTATGCTACCTAACAGGGTATCCCCAGATCCGGGTTAGGATCTATGTAACTCCGATGCAACCCACAATTTAAAGCAAACAAGTCAATACAATTGAAAACACAGTTATGAACTATCCTAAGGTACACCTCACTTTATAAGTTTCCCCAGCAGAGTCGCCAGTTCTATGATCGGTGGATCTGGAACTGACTATTTTACGCTTTTTCGTGAAATGTCGCGGAAGCAAGAGTCGCCGCCGTCTTTTATTTTCTCCAAATGGAAAGGACAAAAGCACAGAAAAATTCCTTATTGAGATTGCTCTCGGTTCGGGAGGTAGATTTATAGAAAGGGAAGGTGTTAGCACCCTTTCTATCCATGGTTATCCATGGGCTCTTAGATACTTGCTCATTGTGTTTTCAAAAATGTTTGTTTGCTTTTCAGAATGGGTTTGAAAAAAGTTTCGTTTAAAATTTCAGTTCGACTCTTGTATCAGTCCTCAAGAGTGTTTGAAAAGTTGTTTTGAAAGCTTTTTGAAAGTGTCATTGTGAAAAGAAGTTTTTGATTTGTTTTGAATTTAGAGCAAGTATCTACGAGTCATCTACCTACCCTAAGGAATTCGTCTGTGTAAATGTCCTTAAAGTAGTGCCATCCCACCATTGAGAGGTAGGTAGCACCACCGTTGGAGGTGTTCGGGTCAATTCGAGGGTTCGGGACATTGTGGTCACCAGAGCAATAGGAAGGCACCTTAGAAGCTACCCTCATGCCATGTTCATGGACATGAGGACTTACTAAAACATCCTCTACTCGACGACCACATTTCGATGGGCAAAGCAACAATGAGGCATACCCTAGGGGTGGTGAGTGAATTGTGTGTCATTTTCAGTTATATTTGTCTTGTTCATGCATTTGTGATCTACGCTTTGTTTTTATTTTTGGCATTCATTCTTTCATGCAAATTATTAGCAGTTAAAAGGTGCGGAATTAAGAGTCCTACGCTATTACAAAGGCGCGGGTCTACATCGCCAAATTAATCCAAGACCCGATTTGAATAAAATAAAAATGCGGAAAGATAAATATCCTAATTAATCTATTACAAGGCTTTGGGGCAAGTACATGAAATTTATAAAAGGGAAATGAAAGTAAATGTGCGAAAAGGAATTATAATCGAATGCGAGGGCGTTGGACCCTTTAAAGAAATTACATTACAATTAATAAATTAATTAAGTTTAAATAAAAGAAAGAATTTTTTTGGAGTTTTTTTTTGTATTTATGGAGTTTAATGAGAAAATTAAATTGGAATTAAAAACCCTAATTCTAAACTATTTTGAATTTATTAAAAAAATGTTTAAGTTGTACCTAGTTTAAACCTAATTATTTAATGATAAATTTATTTACAAAATAATTAATAATTAAATATGGTAAAAGAAAAGAAAAAAAAGAATAAAAGCATTAAAACCCTAATTTCTACATTTTTAGTTTATTAAAAAAAAACATTAAAATTAAACCTAAGATTAGAACTAAATTAGTTAATAAAATTTATTTACAAAAACTATTAAATAAAATATATTTTTATTTTGTCTTTTCTGATTTTTGTATTTTTATTATTTAAAATTAATTTGTGGAATTTAAAAAAAACAATTAAATTAAAGCAAATAAAAAAAATAGAACAAAGAATGAAGGAGAGAAATACAAACAAAAGGGGTGGTAGACCCAATTATGGAGGTTTGTAGCAAGCAATTAGGCCCACTAATTCCTGGCCTTGTTTGACTTTCTCAGCGCGTGTGTGGCATGGTCAACTGATGTGTATGATGGACCTCTCATCCTGACCTTCAGATTCGTCTCCTGGGACATGTGGCGCGCCAGGATATTGGATGCATGGTGGACCACTGAAAGACACGCTGCGTAGGAACACATTAGGCAAAATAATATTGAGAAGGGAGGGGAGCTGGGAATCGAACCCAGGTCCCAATACCTGTAAGCCAAACGCACTAACCACTGAACCACTCAAGCTTCTTTGTTATTATAGTGGGGCGCAATTAATATATTTGGAAAATCAGGATTATGCTGGAAAAAACAAAAAAAGGTGCCATTTATTCAAACCAACCAACCATGGTTCCACACGCAAGCATCTTCTTCCTTGGTCTTTCGTTTTGCCTGAAAAATAACGTCAAATAGCGAGGGTTTTAAACCCCCACTAACTCAAACCTGGAAAATAACGAATAGCTCATATGCAAATATAAATAGGGCGCGACTAGTGAGTTTGATTCGTTTTGAGGTCCTGAGTCCAATGGCATAGGTCTTATGGTTCAATTTTTCCATATGAATGAAGCCCTCTTTTTAAGCTCCTGAAACCCTAATGCGTGTTCATGGTAACTTTGCATACAGGCGTCCAAAACTCAATTGAATGGTACCAATGGCTTTAGAATCATCATGTTAGTATAAATCACATATTAAAAGTCATGAATAACGTATGAAAATGCAAACACGATTATCAAAATTTTACAGAAAAGTTAGACTCCTATCTACCAATTCTTTGCGCTTGGAGAGTTGATCTTGATTGGAGTAGCTTCCTTGATGTCTCAGGAATGTAATGGAATTGTTCTCTTGCCTTGAAACGCCCTCTAGCTGTGTTTTCAGTTTTGAATTTTTTGACAAAAAATGCAAAGTGTGTATTTGATCTGAGGCGCAGCTTCCAGGTCTTAGGCATTAGGTTTGCATTATGTATATATGTGTGACTGAATTAGGGTGAAAATCCAAGTCAAAAACCTTTGCATTGATGAATCAAATATTTGATTTTTAATGGTATCTTTTCCAATCTTTTCCATGTGAAGATCATGCCAATCATTGCCAATTCTTTCCATATTGAGTGTGCATGAAATCTTGGAGTTATGATGAGTAGAAATGCTGCATAAAAAGATTTGCAAGGTGGCATTGAGTATTTTTTCATATTTAATTTGAATTAAATGAATTAATAGATTTAAAAATTCAATTAATAAATTAAAAATAAGAAAACAACTTACCTTTGGGCAAATGGGTCGTGCATAGCTTTTGGATGATGATTCTTGGAAGAAATTGAGGCCCATTAGCAATTTTGAGGTATTTGAAGCAAAGTTGACTTTTCAAAAATCCCAAAAATTTCCCAACTTCCACAAGGCATATCTTGCTCAATTTTTAAGCTTTGATCATGTGCTTGGACATTTTGGAAAGGTATTGAAGTCCTCTAACCAATGCCTTTGGTCCCATGTCATTTTGATTTACCAATCTCAAGTTATGGTCTTTGACTTAAAGTCCCTTTTTGTTGACTTTTGAAAATGACCTATAATGTTGAAATTGATAACTTTTTGTGAGAGCATTTCTTGGACTTGAAGTGTGAAGAGGAGTTGTAGGAAATGTATTTATCTTCAAAATGAGCTTTGGATGAAATTTTTCTGATAAACCATGTGGAAGTTATGCCTTGGTCAAGTTACAGTTGACTTTTTCAACTGTCCAAATATGGAAACTTTTGCATCTTGAGACTTTTTGAGCCATGCCTTGAAAATCATGATCAAGAATTGATCAAATGATGTTTGTGGCTTCAAAATAAGATGTTGACAAAAAATTTGATCTTCTGACTGTCAAATGACCATTTTGCCCCTACAGTTGACTGTTTGAGCAATTAGGGTTTTTGACTGTGCAATTTTGTGCTGTAAGTCTTGAAACTTGGCATATGGATGCTTGACAATGTTTGTAGGCATGTGGGACTTGATTGGACCCTTGGAAACTTCAATTTCTTTTCCAGAACCAAAACCCTAGTTTTTGACTGTTAGGAGGCCATTGTACTGTGCAACCCTGGGGAGACTGTGAAGCATGCTCTTTGCAAACCTTGAAGAATATGGGAGGGAAAATTTTGGGGTACAACAATGACCATTACAATTTACATTTGAGTAATCATATCATTACAATTCTATGGAAAATAAAAGGCAATACTTTGAGCGCTTGAGAAAATTGATATTGAATTCAAGAGATTTTAAAGGATCTACAAGAATATCATGCCCCTAATTTCATCACGCTACCAAACTATAAGCAAAGTTCAATTTGAAGAAAAAAGAAGAAATAGGTGAAGCTTCTCCATTAAAATCAAAGTTCCATACAAGAGTTTAATTCAAGAGATACTATCCTACAAAATATGAGCAACAAATTCTTAAACATCATGTACAACTCCATGATTCTTCCATAGTCTTTATGCTCCTAACTTTTATCCTCTTGGTGTTTTCATTCTTCATGACCAAACTTCCACTTGATTCGATAATATTCCAATTTGCCAATAATTCGGGTATTAATTCAAATAACCTACATCAGTAAACAAAAGAAACAACCCGCATCATGAACCAATTCAAAATCTGCACTTTGCGACTTCAAGTCATGATCTAAAACCAAGGCAGTTCTGCCATTTTGAAGAAAGCAAAAACCAATCCAGAAAAAACCGGCCTGTTCAGGAAAAATCAGGAGAAACAGTTAACATAATTTCTAGTTAAGAATACTATTAACATAGTTAGATATCTAAATTTTTCCTCTCCCTAACTAACTAACAGTCCAACTAACCTCTAACCAACTCCAACTAAGTTTCCTAGCTCCATAACCAACTGTAACTGAATTTCTAACTTCCTAACAAACCCTTATAAAACAGAAATTAACTAACTGACAAAAGATATAACTAACTTCCAGTCCAACAAACTTCCTAACAACACTGCATAACTTCTAACCTATAACTAACTTTTAACTTCCTAAATCAGAAGAGAACTAGATCATAACAGAAAATGGGGATTCACTTTGCTGTAACAAACTCTCAAGCCATATAACAGAAACTACATAACAGAAAATTACCTGGAAATTACGGGGGATTCTTCACCCTCTTTGAAAATGATCTCTCAGCTCCCTCTTCAAAATCACCTTCAATTCATCTTTATTTGAATCTTCAATTAACAACCTCACTACCGTTCTCCAACCTACATCAATTCTCTACAACACCTATGCCACTGAACTTCAAGAATCACCATTGATCTTCACCTCTTTGCGCATCTTTAATCTCATCACCGCCTTGCCTTCATCAAAAATTGCAGCTCCTCCGCATCCATCAACGACAACACCATCTTCAACATTACAAATCTTCAATAAACGTAGACCCAACAATAACAACAGAAATTACAGAAGAGATGAAGACGAAGTAGAAGAATAAAAAGGGTACAACAAAAGGGGAGAAGTGTAGTACCTAAAATTAAGTGCTTCTCGAATATTTGGTTCATCGCTGATGTCAAGAATCCGTGAGATGAAATCAAGAGAAACAATTGGATTTAGGTTCGTAGAGGCGGAAACGAGACAAATCAAGAATGGTCACCTCTAAGACTGGCCACAACGGCCGCCATTAGCACATCAGAGGTCTCTTTGAAGCTTGAACAAGCTGAAGGAAAAGACGCGTCATTGTTTATGATAAAGAGAAAGAAGATATCGTGTAATCCGGATCGCCACAGGTTTTCAATCTTATCCAATTCCAAAATGACACTGTATGTGAATCTCTTTCCACTTTTTCTTTATTCATTGATAAAATCTTAATGGGCCTTGGATGTTGATTGCACTTGGTGTGGGCCGAACCACATACTTCTTGGCCTATGTCAATTTTGTTTGAAGCCTGAAGAGGATTCCAACAAAAACCAGCATTGTGAACTTTTTGCTATTGGGCTTAGTGTTTCCATCTGCTTGCTACACAACACTACTGTTTACTGCTTGCACCCCCTGATCATAACCTTTAGATTCTTCTATATTTATTTTATCTATTTTTGCTAATAAGAATTATAATATAATATAATATAATAATATAATATAAAATAGTAGAATATAATATAATTTTTCTAGAATTTCTTTAGTTTTTGATAGAATTTTCCTCACATAAAAAAAACTAATAAAAATACTTTTTCTTTTAGATTATTTTGATTCATATTTTTTATGACGCTTTTCCATGATATTTTTGACGTGTTTGTTCATTGTGCAAGGTACATTCTTTTGCTTTCGATCATGTAATATAACGAGTTGTTATATGATCGAAGCATATGACTTATGCTCGCTTCCGATGCGACACACCTTATTTCTCATCGTCCTGAGAAATTCATATTATATTATATGTTGTCCTGATACATGTGATATTTTATGATACTTTATGCAGGAACTTCTGATTATGCGCCGCATTCGCGACACGCATTTGCCTTTATCTTAGTTTGATATTGTTTCTGACTCTGTTTGTTTCTTGGTGAAGCTTGCTCGACGCGTACTCCCTGCTTTTTTAGTGCTTTCATATGCTCTTGACGACTTGCTCACTTTGGTAGTGTTGTACCCCAAAATTTGCCCTCCCATATTCTTCAAGATTTGGCAAGATCATGGTTCAAAATCTCTCAAGAGTTGCACAGTCCAATTGCCTCCTAACACAGTCAAAATTAGGGTTTTAGTTCTTGCAAAGAAATTGAGGTTTCCAAGGGTCCAATCAAGTCCCATATGCCTACATACATTGTCAAACATCCATATGTCAAGTTTCAAGACTCACAGCATCAAGTTGCACAGTCAAAAACCCTAATTGCCTTAGAGTCAAATGCAGGGGCAAAATGGTCATTTGACAGTCAAAAGTCAAAAATTTTGGTCAACATCTTATTTTGAAGCCACAATCATCATTGGATCAATTCTTGATCATGATTCCACAAGCATGGCTCAAAAAGTCTCAAGATGCAAAAGTTTCTATTTTTGGACAGCTGAAAAGTCAATTGCAAATTGACCAGGGCATAACTTCTTCATGGGTTATCAGAAAAATCCCATCCAAAGCTAATTTTTAAGGGGATGAAATTTCCTACAACTCATCTTCACACTCCAAGTCCAAGATATGCTCTCACAAAAAGTTATCAATTTCAACATTATAGGTCATTTTCAAAAGTCAACAAAAAGGCACTTTAAGTCAAAGACCATAACTTGAGATTGGTAAATCAAAATGACATGGGACCAAAGGCATTGGTTAGAGGACTTCAAGACCTTTCTAAAATGTCCAAGAACATGTTCATAGCTTCAAAATTGAGCAAGATATGCATTGGAGAAGTTGAGAAATTTTTGGGAACTTTCAAAAGTCAACTTTGCCTAAAAAGCTTCAAATTTGCTAATGGGCCTCAAATTCTTTCTTGAATCATTACCCAAAGCCTATGCACGACCCATTGAGCTCAAAATAATTTATTTTCTTGTTTTTAATTAATTAATTGAATTTTTATTATTATTAATTCATCTAATTGGTTTTAATTATAGGAAAATTAAAAAAGATATGTTTTGGATCTTTTGGTGAAGCAAATCTGATCAGGACAAGCTGGCAAAGTCGTTTCTCAATCAAACAAGGAAAATCATCCATATTTGGCAAGGTTTTCATTGAAAAAGATTGAAAATTATATGATGGAAAATCAAGGATTGAAAACATTATTGCAATGGATTCATGGGCTTTATTCTAACCTAATTCACATCACATACATATGCTGAGGCCAACCCTAGGGTAGAGACACGTAAAAAGCTGCTAAAAATTCCATAGCCAATTTGCAAAAACTCAAGAAAATTGTGAAACTGATTTCCTACTTGCAGCGCGTTTCAAAGCCTAAAAAGGATTCAATCACCTTGCATGAGTCTCCAGGAGTCTATTGGCATCAAGAATCAGTCCAAACACGCAAAGAATTAAAGACAATAAGCCACACGGTTTGCCTTATTCTTTAAATCTGCATATCATGTTTCACGTGCTTTTAATCCATTTTTTCTATTGGTGTGTGTTGTTAGGGACCTTCTGAAGCTAATGAGACAGTTTAATTGAACTAATGCTTCCTGAATCAAAATCCACCATGAACGAAATCTAGGGTTTCTGAAGCTTGCAATTAGGGCTTTAGGCTTAAGGAAAAATTGGACCACGTCATGACTATGGTTGAATTCGTCAAGGCCAGACGAATTCAACCAAACCCTCGCGCTCAATTTATGTGATCCATAGGGCTATTCGCTATTCTTGGGACTTTTACTTTGTGGGGGTTTAAAACCCCCGCTATCTTGTTTACAGTTGCAGGTGAAACGAAGAAGACAACATGCGTGGCATTATGTGACTGGAACATTCAAATCTGCGCGCGTATTTTTGTTTGCATCATAATAATTGTTGGTATTTGATATAATATTTGTTGTGTATATATTTAACAAAGGCGCTTCGTAGTTCAGTTGGCTAGTGACGTGTTTGTTCATCACTGGGACCTGGGTTCGATTCCCAAGTCCCCCCACATAATTGATAATTTTTGTTCTAACGTATTCTAGTGCAGCGCCTCATCCAACGTCCTACCATGAGCCTCACGCGTTAGCCTGCCAAGTGGCCTTGATCCATAATCTGAAGGCCAGGAGGTGATGAACACTCTATGCCTTGGTCAATGAACATGCACACGATCAGGAAAGTCAACAAGGCCTTGTGCTTCTTGGGCCTGAATTCCAGAATTTTACCTCCTCATGGGCCACACACCCCCTTGGTTTGCTTTGCATTTTTAAATTTTATTTTCTTTCCTTTTTAATACTTTTAATTGTTTTAATTATAATTAATTCACCACAAATAATTTTTCCTAATAAAAATCAGAAACTCAAAAATGATTTTTTTAATTATTTATTAAATTTGCCATTAATATATTTTTGTGAATAAATAACTAACAATTACCTTAGTTTAATTTAGGTTTATATTTTAATCTTTTTTCTTAACGAATAAAAATTACATAGAATTAGGTTTTGATATTTTTTATCATATTTTATTAATCATCATTATTACTATTTGTTAATTATTATTTTTGTAAATAAACATGTAAATTAAATAATTTAGTTAATTAGCCTAATTTTGACCTTTTTCATTAATAAATAAATAAACTTAGATTTAGGGTTTCCTTTTAATTTTAAACTTCTTTATTTTCATAAATACAAAAAACATAAAAAACACTTTCTTTTCTTTAATAAAATAATTAATTAGGTTTTAATTTAATTTAGTTTCAAGCAAAGGGTCCGACACCCTCGAACGTCCAGTTTAATCTTTTCGCGCGTTATTTTCTTATTGATTATTATGTAACTGTTCAAGGATGTAATAGTAATTAGGTTTACTGTATTTTTCACTTTCCGCATCTTTATCAAAAACGGGTCTTTGTATTTTGGCGATGTATAGACCCGCGCCTTGTAATAGTGTAGCTTTTATCCTTTTGTCTTTTGATTTTCCGCACTCCTAACTGCTAAACTCGCATGAAAGAATGTATGATAACTAAAAACAACGCGTAGCTCACAATGCCATGATCAAAGATAAAACATAACATGAAAACAACACACAATGCACACACCACTTCTAGGGTACGCCTCACTTGTTGCCTTCGAAACGTGGTCGTCAAGTATAGGACATTTTAGCGGTCGCTCTTATGTCCCAGATCCAGTTGCCTCGAAATAGTCGCCTCGGATTAAAAAGGATCTAGGACATTAGGGTTACTTCTAAGGTGTCCTACCATTGCTTTGGTGACCACACTGTCCCTACAATCGAATTGACCTGAACACCTCCAACGGTGGTGCTACCTACCTCTCAATGGTGGGATGGCACTACCTTAAGGACTTTTACACAGCCTAATTCCTTAGGGTAGGTAGATGACTCATGGGTACTTGCTCTCTTCAAAAAACAAACAAAACAACCTTTTCACACTGACACTTTCCAAAATCTTTCGAAACAAATTTTTCAAACACTCTTGAGGACAGATACAAGAGTCATTCAGAAAACTTTCAAAGAAACTTTTTCAAACCCACTCACATTTGAAAAGCAAACATTTTGAAAACATAAGAGCAAGTACCTAAGAGCCCGTGGATAACCACGGATAGAAAGGGTGCTAATACCTTCCCTTTCTATAAATCTACCTCCCGAACCGAGAAACATTCTCATAAGGAATTTTGCTGTGCTTTTGTCCTTTCCATATTGGAGAAAATAAAAGACGGTGGCGACACTTGCTTACCGCGACATACGCGATCCAGCTTTAAACAGTCAGTTCTATTCCCACCGATCATAGAACTGGCGACTCTGCTAGGGATACTTAAAGTGAGGTGTACCTTAGGATAGATCATACTTGTGTTTTCAATTGCTTTGTTTTGTTTGCTTTAATATTGTGGGCATTGTTTTGGGAGTTCTATAGATCCTAACGCGGATCTGGGGGGATACCTTCTTAGAAAGTAGCAACAAGACTGTGAGGGAACTGTGCGGGGTATACCGACACGGTTGAAGCAGTCTGCTACGTTGATGTGGCACTTTGGTGAGTACCGGTAACCCTTGAGTCAAGTCAAGGAGAGTACGGGGCCGCTGCGTGGTGTCATGAAGCATCAACTGACCTTAGGAACCTTAATTGAACCATCCCGACCTCTTTAGGGTAGTGAGATAACTGACTTTGGTGCAGTCCGAAGTTGGTTGATACTCGATACTACACTCATTGAGGGTTGTTTTCTTGGAATATTTTGATCGCCAGTTCAGTGGCTAAATCGAAACAATGAACACAGAAAACAACCCAATGATATTGAGATCCTTAGAACCCGGTTACTTTTGATAGGACAGGTTTTGAGCCCACCAACTTTAAGAGGGTAGTACCCCAAACTTCATGCTGGCCTAAACTCTAAGGGCTTTGGTGTGACTTGTGTGCCCTATCATGTTTGCTTTTGTGGATACTTGTGGTGTGTTTTTATCATAACATCATAACATCATACAGCATCATATGCATCCACTAACCACTTCAAGGGTTCGAATCTTCATCTTTGTTCTTATTTTGTAGGACATGGAAACTATCCGCAGAAAGACAATTCAGATCAACCTTGTAAGGATCCCTCCTCAGCTTAAGGAGCTTACATCCAGGATTCTCGAGAGCTCTTCTTTCAGTGAGAAACATGGCAGACTCATCAACTTGGTCAACACCAGCATTGAGGAAGATATGATAAAGGTCCTTTTCCAGTTCTTTGACCCGCTGCACCACTGCTTTACTTTCCCGAATTATCAACTGGCGCCTACCTTGGAAGAGTTCTCCCAGCTTCTGAAGATCCCTATCCTTAGTCAACTACCCTACAACGGTACGGAAAGGGAACCCAAACTTGAAGAGGTTGCTAAAGCATTACGCCTACAACCATCTGACATCAAGGGACATTGGGAAGTTAGAAGTGGTACCAAAGGGTTCTTGGCCAAGTTTCTGTTTGAGAAAGCACAAGAATGTTGGAATTCCCTTGACCTACAAGCCTTTGAAGAAGTTGTGGCTCTCCTTGTCTATGGGTTGGTGTTGTTCGTGAATCCCGATCAGCTTATAGATATCAATGCCATCAAGATCTTCATGTCCAGGAATCCTATACCTACGTTGCTCGGGGACGTCCTTCACTCATGTTACACTCGAACCATGAGAAAAAGAGGTTTTCTTATATGCTGCACCCCTCTCCTAGCAAGGTGGTTTATTTTGCACCTTCCACAATCAGTTTTGAAGAACGAGCGGGGTTTGAGATGGTCACAACGATTAATGACTCTTACGCATGCTGATATACATTGGTGTTCTCGGTCTAGAGAAGACGTCACTATCATTGATCGTTGCGGGGAGTTTCCTAATGTTCCTTTACTTGGAATCAGAGGAGGTATTACTTACAACCCGTGTCTAGCTTTGAGACAGTTCGGATATGCTCGGAGGGATGACCCTCATGATATGTTGATTCCTGACATAGTTTTTTACTTCGACAATGATGCACAAGGGCTTCGCCAGAGATTTATCAGAGCTTGGAAGATGCCCAACAAGGTAGACAGCAAGACACTGGGGCACAAGAACTCCATCCCTTTGGAACCTTATCTCAAGTGGGTACGAGCCCGCTCCCAGAAGTTGGTGATGCCATATCCTCATGTTCTCCCTGTGATCAAGGAGCCAGTGTTGGAAGGAGAAGTCCTGTACACCATTCAACATCCTGACATGCCCACATCCTGGGAAGAAATGCAGAAGAGCTGGATCCAGCTAAAGGAAGAACGGAACTCTCTTGAAGCCAGTCTACATGCTAGTGAGAAGAAGGTCTTGGAGCTCACCCGCCTACTGCACGAGGAAAAGACTCTCAACACTTACATAGCTCCAAAGAGGATGCGCAGTGTCTTTTGGGATTAGTTTACTTTGTAATGATTGCCCATGAGGCCTTGATGTACTGAACAATTCTTTCTTAATGATAACGTGTGTTCCTTTTTGTCTGCAACAAATTTGAACTTTCGAACCCTTGAATGCATTGCATAAACAACATATCATGCATCATGTGCATAGCAGGTACTCCTTTTTACAGGTGGTTTAATCTTCTTCGCTGTTTATTTCAGCTCGTCTCATCATGAATCCTGAATCATCTACTGAGCAATCCATCAAGGCCCTCCAGGCCCAAAACGCCCAGTTCCAAGAGCTGATCATGAGTTTAGCCCAAGGTCAAGAGGAATTGAAGGCTCTGCTGGTAAAGAAGAAGAAGAAGAGAACTGTACTATTCAACACTGGCCGGAGGTTTGGCAACACACTGCAAAATGAGGCTGATCAAGCTGGTTCTTCTGTAGGGAAAGGCAGTCCCCAAGGGGGAAGGGTTCCTAGTCCTGTGGTCTTTGACAACGAGACTGATTTCAATGAAGAGCAGTACCCTCCCGCTGAAGACAGGTACAAGCAGTTAGAGGATCGTCTGAATGCCATGGAAATTCAACAAGTGCCTGGGTTGGATTTTGGAGATCTGGGTCTATCTTCTGGTGTGATAATCCCACATAAGTTCAAGGCACCATCTTTCGCAAAATATGACGGGGCGTCCTGCCCTAAGTTACATCTCAGATCTTATGTGCGGAAGATCCAACCATATACTGTGGACAAGAACTTATGGATCCATTTCTTCCAGGAGAGTCTTTCAGGGACTCATCTCGAATGGTTCTATCAGCTGGATGGAACCAAGGTTCGTAATTGGGAGGACTTGGCTACTGCTTTTTATAAGCAGTATCAGTATAATGCCGACCTCGCTCCTACACGTACCCAACTCCAGGGTATGTCGCTAGGATCGGGAGAAGGTTTTAAAGAGTACGCGTAGAAGTGGAGGGACCTGGCTGGCAGGGTGCAGCCACCGTTAACGGATCGTGAACTAGTGGACATGTTCTTGGGGACCCTATCCGGGCCGTTCTTCAATCATCTCATTGGCAATTTTTCTGCAGGGTTTACAGATCTCATTCTGACTGGTGAGAGGATAGAGGCTGGTATGAAATCAGGGAAGATACAGAAAGGTGCGTTCTCAAATTCCGAGAAAAAGCCTTTCAAGAGGGAAGCCAGTGCTGTGTATGGCCCCAGGAGGCAAAATAAACCAGAACGCCGCCAAGCTGTCAACGCGGTGGTAATTGCAAAGCCTGCTGCCGCTCCTCGGCAACCTAACCAACTAAGGGGTGAGAGACCCAGAAGAGAATACACTCGGCTTAGTATGACCTTGTCACAGATCTTGCCGCAACTACTATCAACCAACTTGGTAACTATCAGAGAAGCTCCAAAGGTGGTAAACACAACATCTCTGAATTACAATCCCAATGCCCGCTGTGCTTATCACTCTGACAGCCCGGGGCATTCTACTGATGATTGCTGGGCCCTGAGGAATAAGGTGCAGGACCTTATCGATGCTAAGGAAATACAGTTTGAGGCGCCCGAAAGGCCCAATGTTGTGACTGCTCCTATGCCCCAACATGGAGTAAATGCTATTGAGGAAGACCCGTATGTAACCTCTGTGGATGATATTGTGACTCCGTTGTTGTCCGTAAAAAGAAACCTGTTGCTAGCCGGTTTATTTCCGGGTTGTAGCAAGGGTTGCCTTTTGTGTGCTGTTTCACCTACTGGTTGTCCGTTGCTGAAGTCAGGCGTCCAAAACCTGATGGATAGCAAAGAGATTTTGTTCAAGAAGACCGCTGTTCCCATTGTTCCTACTGAAGAAGTATCCGTTGTCACCATTTTCAACAATCCTACCAAGGCTCCCCCGAGGAAGCCAGTAAAAATCATGTCTGTTGCACCTATCATCATTACTATTCCGGGGCCTCTCCCCTATAAATCTGACAAGGCTGTCCCATGGCACTATGGGGCAGATGTGTATGTACTTGGAGTGAAGCAGGAGTTCAACACTAGTACCGGCATCAGTAACATCACCAGTCCCGCTAAAGTTACTCGCAGTGGCAGGCTCTTCTCGCTTGACATTGCGCCACCAGTCATCCGAAGACCTCTTATCATCACGCCTACAAGTGCGCCTGTTTCCCCTCCTAATCAAGTTTCTACCCCTGCTGCCGAGTCATCTGACACTCGGGGCAAAGGGATTGCTGATATGCCTACCCAGATGGAGGCACCGAAGACTGTTAGTGTTGAGGCCTCCCAGCAAGAGATGGAGGAAATTCTCAAGATTATCAAGAAAAGTGACTTCAACGTCGTTGAGCAGCTGGGGAATACCCCCTCCAAGATCTCTATGCTATCATTGTTGTTGTGCTCAAAGGCCCATGCCAAGGCCCTGATTTCATTCCTGAAGACGGCTCATGTGCCACAAGAAACGTCGGCTGATCAATTTACTGATTGCATGGCCAACTTGACCGCTGACAATGGGCTGGGTTTCTCTGATGCTGATCTGACCGCTAAGGGAAAGAACCATAATGATGCCCTGCATGTCTCTATTGAATGCAGGGGCACTACTCTTGCACACGTGTTGGTAGACACCGGTTCTTCACTGAACGTATTGCCCAAGAAGGCCTTAGACAGGTTGGATTGTAAGGGTTTGGAGTTGAAGCCTAGTAACATCGTTGTCCGAGCCTTTGACGGGTCGAAGAGGATGGTACATGGTGAAGTGGACATTCCAATCCGGGTTGGTTCTCAAGTCTTTGACTCAACGTTCTATGTGATGGACATTCGTCCATCCTATTCTTGTTTGCTGGGTCGTCCTTGGATCCACAAGGCTGGGGCTGTGACCTCTACTCTACACCAGAAACTTAAATACCCTGTCAGAGGGAAGATTGTTACAGTGCAGGGGGAGGAAGAATACATGGTTAGTCATATGAACTCGTTCCGGTATATAGAGATGGACAGGGAGTTCATTGAGACCCCCTTTCAACATTTTGAAGAGGTGCCTCCTACATTGGCGTCAGCGGAGACGATGATTGAAGAAAACTCTCTTTTGAAGATGGCTTCCTTAAAGGACGCCCGGGCTGTGATTAACAAAGGTGAATGCACAAACTGGGGAAGGCTCCCTGATTTTACTCCAAAGACTGACAAGTTTGGGCTGGGTTTCACTGCAGAGGCTCAGAGGGCTGTACGCAAAGCAAGGATCGGAATACCTCCCGTGTTCATCACCAACCCGAGAGTGAATGCTATTGAAGGCGATGCGGAGGAATCTGAGTTTGATAGCTGGATCTACCCGACGACCGACTGTGGACTGAACAATTGGACTGCTAAAGATTTCATACCTGTTACTTTTGTTACTCAGTAATGAACTCTTTTGTTTTAAATTTGTAACGAACAATGATTTGAAACTTTATGGCCCGGTGTCCTACCCGAGGCACTGTGGTTTCATTTGTGAGGGCTTATTACTTGTCATTTCCATATATCATGAATAAAAACATTGGACGTTTTTCGCATTTCAAATCTTGTGCTCCTTTTCTTTCTTTCTTTATATATTGCAAAACAGCTATATTTACACACACTCACCTATACAGGTTTCAATCCACTCTGGATCTCGCTGGTAACGACTCTGCTACTGCCAGTTATGACTTCGAAAATCCGATCAACTTAGCCGAAGACGAAGGTGAAGATGATTGCGAAGTGCCTGGTGAACTTGCAAGACTGTTACTCCAGGAAGAGAGGGCCATTCAGCCACATGAAGAGCCAGTGGAAACGGTAAATCTGGGTACTGAGACAGACAGAAAGGAAGTCAAGATTGGTGCCAATCTAGAGCTCAGCATAAAACATCGATTGATTCAGATGTTGCATGATTATGTGGAAATCTTTGCCTGGTCCTATGAAGACATGCCTGGGTTAGATACCGACATTGTGGTTCATCACCTGCCTACCAAGGAAGATTGCCCTCCGGTTAAACAGAAGGTCCGCCGTATGCATCCAGAGATGTCCGAGAAAATCAAAGCCGAGGTTATGAAACAATTTGATGCCGGGTTTCTAGAAGTAACTTCTTACCCTCAGTGGGTTGCCAACGTGGTTCCGGTGCCAAAGAAGGATGGTAAGGTCCGAATGTGTGTTGATTACAGGGATCTGAACAGGGCAAGCCCTAAGGATGACTTCCCTCTGCCTCACATCGACGTTCTGGTTGACAATATTGCTCAGCACAAGGTGTTCTCCTTCATGGACGGCTTTTTAGGTTATAATCAGATTAAGATGGCTCCTGAAGATATGGAAAAGACTACCTTTGTTACTCAGTGGGGCACCTTCTGCTACAAGGTCATGCCTTTTGGGTTGAAAAATGCTGGGGCAACCTACCAACGTGCCATGGTTGCTTTATTTCATGACATGATCCACCATGAGATTGAAGTATACGTCAATGATAATGATTGCAAGGTCCCAAACTGAGGCGGAACACCTTGACCATCTACAGAAGCTGTTTGACCGTCTGAAGTTGTACAAGCTGAGGTTGAACCCAAACAAGTGCACATTTGGGGTAAGATCTGGAAAGTTGCTAGGCTTCATCGTGAGCGACAAAGGTATTCAAGTGGACCCTGCCAAGGTTAAAGCCATATAAGAGATGCCAGTTCCCAAGATAGAGAAAGAAGTCAGAGGCTTTCTAGGACGACTAAATTACATTGCCCGATTCATCTCGCACCTAACTGCTACTTGTGAACCAATCTTCAAGCTGCTGAAGAAAGATCAAGTAGTATGTTGGAACGATGAATGTCATGCCGCTTTGACATAATCAAAGAGTATCTCCAAGAACCACCCATTCTTATGCCACCGGTTGAAGGGAGACCTCTAATACTATACTTGACAGTACTTGACAGCTCAATGGGGTGTGTGCTGGGGCAGCATGACGAGTCTGGCCGAAAAGAGCATGCCATTTATTACCTTAGCAAAAAGTTTACCGACTGTGAGACCCGATACTCACTGCTCGAGAAAACTTGCTGCGCTTTGGTATGGGCTGCTCGCCGGCTGAGACAGTATATGCTGACTCACACTACTCTGTTGATTTCAAAGATGGATCCGATAAAGTACATATTCGAAAAGCCTGCTCTGTCTGGAAGAATAGCAAGATGGAAAATGATCTTGACCGAATACGACATCCAGTACACGACTCAGAAAGCTATCAAGGGAAGTGTGTTGGCAGACCATTTGGCACACCAGGCAGTAGATGACTACCAGTCAATGAACTTTGAATTTCCTGACGAGAGCATCATGGTAGTGACTGATTGTGAAGTACCTGGACCGGATGAAGGACCTGAGGAAGGATCCCGATGGTCTATGCACTTTGACGGAGCCTTAAACGCTTTGGGTAACGGTATCGGTGCTGTGATCATATCCCCAAAAGGCACTCATACTCCACTCACTGCTCGGCTATGTTTCAACTGCACCAACAACATGGCGGAGTATGAGGCATGCATCATGGGTCTTCAAGCTGCAATTGACTTAAGGATCAAGTTTCTGAGTGTCTTCGGAGATTCCTCTCTCGTGATCAATCAGATCAAAGGCGAGTGGGATACGAAACACCCAAATCTTATTCCTTACAAAGAATGTGTGTTGACATTGATCCCCCATTTCACGGAGATAACTTTTGAACACTTCCCAAGAGAGGAGAATCAGTTGGCGGACGCGCTGGATACGATGTCTTCTATGTTCAAAGTCAAATGGGACAACGAAGCTCCCCATATTATTATTTGGAGGTTGGATGAACCTGCATATTGCTTTGATCTTGAGGCTGAAGAGGTAACTGAGAAACCTTGGTATCATGAAGTGAAGAGGTACTTGGAAGCTCAAGAATACCATGAAGGCGCATCTGTTAACGACAAGAAGTTCCTGAGAAGATTCGCTGCAAAGTTCTTCCTCAGCAATGGCATTCTATACAAGCGAAACCATGATTCAACTTTACTGCGTTGTATGGATAAAACTGAAGCAGAAAAGATCATGGCAGAACTACATGAAGGTACCTTTGAAACGCATTCCAGTGGACACACCATGGCAAAGAAAATCCTTCGGGCAGGATATTTCTGGTCCACAATGGAAGCCGACTGTTACCAACATTCTCGGACATGTCATAAGTGCCAGATCTATGCTGATAAGGTGCATGTTCCTCCAGTCCCTCTGAATGTCTTGACTGCACCTTGGCCTTTTGCAATGTGGGGCATTGATATGATCGGCGAGATTAAACCTACAGCATCCAACGGGCATCGCTTCATCCTGGTAGCGATTGATTACTTTACAAAGTGGGTTGAAGCGGCTTCCTACGCTACCGTAACCAAGAACGTCGTGGCACGGTTCATTCGTCATAACCTGATCTGTCGATACAGCGTCCCAGAAAGGATCATTACGGACGATGGTACCAATCTTAATAACACGATGATCACTGAGCTCTGCGAACAATTCAAAATACAACACCACAACTCTTCTCCCTACCGGCCGAAGATGAACGGGGCTGTAGAAGCAGCAAATAAGAATATCAAAAAGATCGTGCAGAAGATGACAGTGACCTATAAAGATTGGCACGAGATGTTACCGTTTGCTCTTCATGGTTACCGTACCTCAGCAAGAACGTCAACCGGGGCAACTCCCTTTTCCTTGGTCTACGGCATGGAGGCAGTCTTGCCGATTGAAGTCCAGATACCCTCTCTCCGGATAATGAAGGATGCAGGCTTGAGCGAAGATAACTGGATCCAGACTCGACTTGATCAGTTAAATCTAATTAACGAAAAGAGACTCACTTCTATTTGTCATGGTCAAGCGTATCAAAAACGGATGATCAGGGCATTTAACAAGAAGGCCAAACCACAAGAGTATCAAGTTAAGGACCTGGTAATCAAGCGCATCATTCTTCCTCAAAGTGGTCCCAGGGGAAAATGGACCCCTACGTATGAAGGGCCATTTGTGGTTAAACATGTCTTCTCAGGAGGAGCCATGATTCTAACCACCATGGATGGTGACGACCTTCCTCACCCCGCCAATGCAGACATAGTAAAAAGATACTACGCATGATAAAAGACCCGCTAGGTTGACATACCTAGGAAAAAATTAGGGCTTCCCGGCGAACCAAAAGGGTTCGGGCAAAAATAAGGGATGAAATGAAAAAAATCTGTACACCCGGCAAGTCGAAAACCTGAAAAGGCGGCTTGGGCAAAAATGGGTATCCCGGTGGACTGAAAACCCGAAAGGACGGTCCAGACAAAAGTTAGGGATTAAAGCGTAATACTATGTCTCATTGGATCACCTTGCATCCAGAATCCGGTATCAACTATCAGGTCCAGACGGCATCAACCAGTCAGCTTCATCTTCAACTGAGCAGCAAAGTGATGAGACGCTCGAAGATATAAAGGCGATAGCAGAGTTTGAACCCAGTGGGATTATTCATTTCACATAGCTGTTTTGTTTTCCTTTTCACAAAATTGTATAAACTCTGTCGTTCGGCGGCATTCTCTTACTAGGACGTCAGCCTCTTGTACATAAACGCCTATTTACAGGAAAATTAAAAAATCAATACAAATTCACTTTCCAGATAAATTGCCAACTATTTTTCCTTTTTCTGTTTTGTCTTGCGAAGAACGTCCAATGTTCAATTGTGATATATGCATTTGACACTAATTGCATACTCATAAATATTTGCGTGCGAAACAAAGGATTAATTACAGGTAACATCAGAAACAAGGGCAATAATGAGTTGTCTAAGCAATCTAATTGCTCTGTCCACCAAGGTAAGTTCGGCTGGAGAATGTGACCCAGATACCTTCACTCCCCCCAGAGTAAGACAAGATCCAACAATTCTCCCCAAGCAGAGTTGGTCTCCCAGCAGCCCCTAACAAGGCACCGTATCTCCAGCAAGTCAGCAACACTCTCCCCAAGCAGAGTTAGTCTACTGTCATCCTCAAGGAAGTTGGATTATCCCCCAGAAGATCTCAATATTCCTCAGCGGAGCATACAGACATTCCTAACAAGCATCCCCGATAATCTTGATCTAAGATTGTTCCCCGGCGGTATACCGGACATCCAGCAGAGCCATTCCCCAGTACAGTTCAAAAGTTCCCCCAGGAGAGTTCAATCAATCTCCCCAGTAGATTTAGGAAGCTTATCCCCAGTAGATTCTGGAAGCTTATCATCTGCAGAGTACGAACGCATCTCCCCGGCTTTATTCAAAGTTATTCCCCACCAGAGCTTATAACTGGGTTATCCTCAGCTAATTACCACGGAAAGATCGTCCTCGGCGAAGTTCTTCCTATCCCCCAGCGGAGTTCGTCAAAATCCTCAACATAACTCATCAACGGAATCCCCAACGGAGTTATCATCAAAACCTCAGCGAAGCATCTCTTCCCCACAGAGTAATTCCCCGCAGAGTAATCTCTCCAACAAGTTTATTCCCCAACGGAGTCATCTTCTCCTACCGGTTCATTCTTGCAACCATCTTGAGTCATCATCCCCAGCAGAAATGAAGAACTCTCCTCTTCAAACATCAGCCCAGGATTCAATAAACTCCCGACATTCGTCAAGGATTTATTTTCCGAGACAAAAATACATTCATAAACCTCACATCTTCATACATTATAGCATGCATATACGCATCACGAGCATACAATCTCATTTATTTTGGGAACATCACGCATTTTATACATCATGACATTGCATACAACTAACGTTCTGTCTTTTCAGGACAAAGGTCAATACAAAGATGATTACGATCAACTGTCGCAATTCTAGATTCGATACCTGTATCTAGCCAGGGCATATCTGTGAGCGATTACTTGTGGATTCGACACCTGTATCTAGCCAGGGTAAATCTGTTGACAACTAATTCCAGATTCGATTCCTGTATCCAGCCAGGGCACGTCTGAAGAGTTTGAAGATTCGATTCCTGTATCCAGCCAGGGCATATCTGTTGACGACTATTTCCAGATTCGATTCCTGTATCCAGCCAGGGCATGTCTGAAGAGTTTGAAGATTCGATTCCTGTATCCATCCAGGGCATATCTGTTGACGACTATTTCCAGATTCGACTCCTGTATCCAGCCAGGGCACGTCTGAAGAGTTTGAAGATTCGATTCCTGTATCCAGCCAGGGTAAATCTGTTGACGACTATTTTCCAGATTCGATTCCTGTATCCAGCCAGGGCACGTCTGAAGAGTTTGAAGATTCGATTCCTGTATCCAACCAGGGTAAATCTGTTGACGACTATTTTCCAGATTCGATTCCTGTATCCAGCTAGGGCACGTCTGAAGAGTTTGAAGATTCGATTCCTGTAACCAGCCAGGGCATATCTGTTGACAACTATTCCGGACTCGATTCTTGTATCCAGCCAGGGCACGTCTGAAGAGTTTGAAGATTCGATTCCTGTATCTAGCCAGGGCATATCTGTTGACGACTATTCCGGACTCGATTCCTGTATCCAGCCAGGGCACGTCTAAAGAGTTTTAAGATTTGATTCCTGTATCCAGCCAGGGCATATCTGTTGACGACTAATTCCAGATTCGATGCATGTATCTAGCCAGGGCACATCTGTGAGTAGCTGATTGTAGACTCGATTCCTGTATCCAGCCAGGGCACATCTGCATAAAGAGTTTAAAGATTTGATACCTGTATCCATCCAGGGCATATCTATATAAAGAGCTTGAAGATCAACCCCTGTAACAGGCCAGGTGATTATCCTTCTTTCTCAGGTATGCAAGTTCTCGCTAAGGAATCTCTTACGCGATCGACACCTAGATGGCATCTATAAGCCCATCCACATACCAACAGTCTCCAAATGGCATCTATAAGCCCATTCCCGACAAGGTTCTGTCACATCTCCAGATGGCATCTATAAGCCCATCCCCCTATCAAACATCTCCAACTGGCATCTGTAAGCCCATTCCCGCCATCACTACTAACATTCTACTATGTGAGTGCAAATTTCTGGGCACTCTAGTGTTCAATCATCTTCCACCTTCAGATCACGAAAGGCACGCCATCCAATCTACATCCTCAGGTCTAAGAAGATTGAACAGGGGCAACTGTTGTACCCCAAAATTTTCCCTCCCATATTCTTCAAGATTTGGCAAGATCATGGTTCAAAATCTCTCAAGAGTTGCACAGTCCAATTGCCTCATAACACAGTCAAAATTAGGGTTTTGGTTCTTGCAAAGAAATTGAGGTTTCCAAGGGTCCAATCAAGTCCCATATGCCTACATACATTGTCAAACATCCATATGTCAAGTTTCAAGACTCACAGCATCAAGTTGCACAGTCAAAAACCCTAATTGCCTTACAGTCAACTGCAGGGGCAAAATGGTCATTTGACAGTCAAAAGTCAAAATTTTTGGTCAACATCTTATTTTGAAGCCACAATCATCATTGGATCAATTCTTGATCATGATTCCACAAGCATGGCTCAAAAAGTCTCAAGATGCAAAAGTTTCTATTTTTGAACAGTTGAAAAGTCAACTGCAAATTGACCAGGGCATAACTTCTTCATGGGTTATCAGAAAAATCCCATCCAAAGCTCATTTTGAAGGGGATGACATTTCCTACAACTCATATTCACACTCCAAGTCCAAGAGATGCTCTCACAAAAAGTTATCAATTTCAACATTATAGGTCATTTTCAAAAGTCAACAAAAAGACACTTTAAGTCAAAGACCATAACTTGAGATTGGTAAATCAAAATGACATGGGACCAAAGGCATTGGTTAGAGGACTTCAAGAACTTTCTAAAATTTCCAAGAACATGTTCATAGCTTCAAAATTGAGCAAGATATGCATTGGAGAAGTTGGGAAATTTTTGGGAACTTTCAAAAGTCAACTTTGCCTAAAAAGCTTCAAATTTGCTAATAGGCCTCAAATTCTTTCTTGAATCATTACCCAAAGCCTATGCACGACTCATTGAGCTCAAAATAATTTATTTTCTTATTTTTAATTAATTAATTGAATTTTTATTATTATTATTAATTCATTTAATTGGTTTTAATTATAGGAAAATTAAAAAAGATATGTTTTGGATCTTTTGGTGAAGCAAATCTGATCAGGGCAAGCTGGCAAAGTCGTTTCTCAATCAAACAAGGAAAATCATCCATATTTGGCAAGGTTTTCATTGAAAAAGATTGAAAATTATATGATGGAAAATCAAGGATTGAAAACATTATTGCAATGGATTCATGGGCTTTATTCTAACCTAATTCACATCACATACATATGCTGAGGCCAACCCTAGGGTAGAGACACGTAAAAAGCTGCTAAAAATTCCATAGCCAATTTGCAAAAACTCAAGAAAATTGTGAAACTGATTTCCTACTTGCAGTGCGTTTCAAAGCCTAAAAAGGATTCAATCACCTTGCCTGAGACTCCGGGAGTCTATTGGCATCAAGAACCAGTCCAAACACGCAAAGAATCAAAGATAATAAGCCACACAGTTTGCCTTATTCTTTAAATCTGCATATCATGTTTCACGTGCTTTTAATCCATTTTTTCTATTGGTGTGTGTTGTTAGGGACCTTCTGAAGCTAATGAGACAGTTTAATTGAACTAACGCTGCCTGAATCAAAATCCACCATGAACGAAATCTAGGGTTTCTGAAGCTTGCAATTAGGGCTTTAGGCATAAGGAAAAATTGGACCACGTCATGACTATGGTTGAATTCGTCAAGGCCAGACGAATTCAACCAAACCCTCGCGCTCAATTTATGTGATCCATAGGGCTATTCTCTATTCTTGGGACTTTTACTTTGTGGGGGTTTAAAACCCCCGCTATCTTGTTTACAGTTGCAGGTGAAACGAAGAAGACAACATGCATGGCATTATGTGACTGGAACATTCAAATCTGCGCGCGTATTTTATTTTGCATCATAATAATTGTTGGTATTTTATATAATATTTGTTGTGTATATATTTAACAAAGGCGCTTCGTAGTTCAGTTGGCTAGTGACGTGTTTGTTCATCACTGGGACCTAGGTTCGATTCCCAGGTCCCCCCACATAATTGATAATTTTTGTTCTAACGTATTCTAGTGCAGCGCCTCATCCAACGTCCTATCATGAGCCTCACGCGTTAGCCTGCCAAGTGGCCTTGATCCACAATCTGAAGGCCAGGAGGTGATGAACACTCTATGCCTTGGTCAATGAACATGCACACGATCAGGAAAGTCAACAAGGCCTTGTGCTTCTTGGGCCTGAATTCTAGAATTTTACCTCCTCATGGGCCAGACACCCCCTTGGTTTGCTTTGCATTTTTAAATTAAATTTTCTTTCCTTTTTAATACTTTTAATTGTTTTAATTATAATTAATTCACCACAAATAATTTTTCCTAATAAAAATCAGAAACTCAAAAATGCTTTTTTTAATTATTTATTAAATTTGCCATTAATATATTTTTATGAATAAATAACTAACAATTACCTTAGTTTAATTTAGGTTTATATTTTAATCTTTTTTCTTAACGAATAAAAATTACATAGAATTAGGTTTTGATATTTTTTTATCATATTTTATTAATCATCATTATTACTATTTGTTAATTATTATTTTTGTAAATAAACATGTAAATTAAATAATTTAGTTAATTAGCCTAATTTTGACCTTTTTCATTAATAAATAAATAAACTTATATTTAGGGTTTCCTTTTAATTTTAAACTTCTTTATTTTCATAAATACAAAAAACATAAAAAACACTTTCTTTTCTTTAATAAAATAATTAATTAGGTTTTAATTTAATTTAGTTTCAAGCAAAGGGTCCAACACCCTCGAACGTCCAGTTTAATCTTTTCGCGCGTTATTTTCTTATTGATTATTATGTAACTGTTCAAGGATGTAATAGTAATTAGGTTTACCGTATTTTTTACTTTCCGCATCTTTATCAAAAACGGGTCTTTGTATTTTGGTGATGTATAGACCCGCGCCTTGTAATAGCGTAGCTTTTATCCTTTTGTCTTTTGATTTTCCGCACTCCTAACTGCTAAACTCGCATGAAAGAATGTATGATAACTAAAAACAACGCGTAGCTCACAATGCCATGATCAAAGATAAAACATAACATGAAAACAACACACAATGCACACACCACTTCTAGGGTACGCCTCACTTGTTGCCTTCGAAACGTGGTCGTCAAGTATAGGACGTTTTAGCGGTCGCTCTTATGTCCCAGACCCAGTTGCCTCAAAACAGTCGCCTCGGATTAAAAAGGATCTAGGACATTAGGGTTACTTCTAAGGTGTCCTACCATTGCTTTGGTGACCACACTGTCCCTACAATCGAATTGACCCGAACACCTCCAACGGTGGTGCTACCTACCTCTCAATGGTGGGATGACACTACCTTAAGGACTTTTACACAGCCTAATTCCTTAGGGTAGGTAGATGACTCATGGGTACTTGCTCTCTTAAAAAAACAAATAAAACAACCTTTTCACACTGACACTTTCCAAAAGCTTTCGAAACAAATTTTTCAAACACTCTTGAGGACAGATACAAGAGTCATTCAGAAAACTTTCAAAGAAACTTTTTCAAACCCACTCACATTTGAAAAGCAAACATTTTGAAAACATAAGAGCAAGTACCTAAGAGCCCGTGGATAACCACGGATAGAAAGGGTGCTAATACCTTCCCTTTCTATAAATCTACCTCCCGAACCGAGAAACATTCTCATAAGGAATTTTGCTGTGCTTTTGTCCTTTCCATATTGGAGAAAATAAAAGACGGTGGCGACTCTTGCTTACCGCGACATACGCGATCCAGCTTTAAACAGTCAGTTCTATTCCCACCGATCACAGGTAGCATCTGCTACTACCCTTGTACTTCTTTGCACTTTATTGCATTTCGTTACCGCTTTCTAGAAATCATAAGAAGTAGGGCTTTACTGCAAGCTATGCATGCTAACATTAGGTAGAAATTCCCCCTTTCATCCAAATCTTAGGACCACCATTGCATAATAACATTAGGTGTAGAAATAGGCTAGTCTCCCTTTAACTTTTCTTTCCCTTTTTGCATATGCATTTAAAACAAAAACTTCTTTTTTCCTTTTCAAACTTCAAAATACTTTAAATCTATTGATGAGAATCACGCCTTTGCTTAGTATGGGAAATGATAAGCGGGTCTCTTCTCGATCTTATTGTTCTTCATCTCAAGCCTAGGTGCGGTTCAATTCTCAAAGACTCTTTTCATGGCTAAGTAGAAAAGTGGCTAATATCTCTCTCTTGAGGTCAACTAGTCGTTGTCTGCAACAAAATACAAACCAATTCAAATCACTTCGTGCGCTCGAGCACCTTTCTCTAAAACCCTTTTTAGATAAGGACATGATTAATTTACTTCTGTGCCAACGCATAAGTCTCCAAAGGTCGAGTTGCGGCAGAAGGCGGGATTAACTTTGTCCATAAAGAACACAAAACAAACAAAAACATATGAGCCGAACTACGGTAGCTCTGATTCCTCAAAATGGATACGTAGGCATTGGGGTAGGGCCCAAGCGAGCACAATTTTATTTTCCCTACATTCTTTTCCCATTTCTTTTGCATGCATTCTCCCTTCAGTAATATAGTAAACAGTAAGCATAGATTAAACACACCCATAAGATAGATAATAAGAGTGGATATCGTAGAGTACTACGGGCGTGTGGGGTGATAATACCTTCCCCTCGCGTAACAGACTCCCTTACCCGATATCTCGGTCGCAAGACCGTGATTTCTCCCTTCTCAGGTTTTCTCGATGTTTACCTTTCCCTGCCTGTGGGATAAAAGACGTTCGATGGCGACTTCATTGTTTGATGATTTTCAGCCGGTTGTTTCACCAACCAGTTCATACCAAAAATCACATCTAGACAACTCAGTGGTAAAAAAACTCGATCCACATTAAAATCTTTATCAAAGATTGAAAAAGGACATTTCAAACATACTATAAAAGTAGTCACGGATCCGTTAGTTGGAGTATCGATAACCATTTCTCCACTCATAGAAGATAATACAAGACCCAACTATTTCACACAATCAACAACAATAAAACAATGTGTAGTACCAGTATCAATAATAATAATTAAAGGAGTACTATTAATGAAACATATACCTCTGATCAATCGATCTCCACTGGATGTCTGAGTCTCAACCTAAAGCAAACACTTTCCCGCCGAATTGAGCTTGCTTTAGTTTCTGACACTGAGTACTGATATGTCCTTCCTCGCCACAGTTGAAACATATTATTTCCTTGTATTTACATTCTGCTATCTCATGCCCAACCTCACCACAACGGAAACATCTCTTTAATTCACCAGTACATTCATTACTTCGATAATCCGATCTACCGCATCTAAAACATTTAAGGTTAGTAGGGGCGCCTCCCCCACTTGGGCTCTTACCATCAGCAATTCTTTGTTTACCTTTTTCAACTGAAGCATTGTAAGGCTTCCCACGATTCTGTTGTTGCTTGCCCCTCCTATCATTTATGATCTTGTAGTGAGCCTTATTATCCTTTTCATAAATCTTGTAGCTATTCACCAACTGCAGGAATTTATGAATCTGCTGATATCCAATTACCCACTTGATTTTGGGATGCAGCCTATTCTCAAACTTGACACATTTTGAAAATTCAGCAGTCGCCTCACTGTAATGAGGGTAGAACTTTTCCAGCTCCACGAACTTAGCAGCATATTCATTCACTGACAAATATCCCTGTTTCAGTTCCAGAAATTCAATTTTTTCTTACCGCGAACATCTCTAGAAAAATACTTCCTCAGGAACTCCCTATTGAGCAGAGCCCAAGTAATAACCTCACCTACATCTTCCATCCTCTGACGGGTGCTAATCCACCAGTCATCAGCCTCCTCTGCCAGCATATGCGTACCAAAACACACCTTTTGTGCCTCTGAGCAGTCCATAACCCAAAAGATCCTTTCAATCTCGTTGAGTCAATCCTGTACCCCATCAGGATCATACCTACCCCTTAAACGTAGGCAGATGGTTCCTCTAAAATGTCTCCAAAACACGGGATCCATCATTTTCACCAATATTAGGATAATGTTGCACAGCCTGAGCCATAACCTACAAAGCAGCAGCAAACACAATATAGTTTCTTCCAACCATTTCTCTGTTTCACACCATAACATCAAACAATGGTTCGAAAAAACATATCGATAGTATTCAACTGTCACACTATACTACTGACTCAAAAACTTGGTCGGACGAACCGACCTGCTCTCATACCACTATGTAACACCTTTATTTAACCGCGTGTAATTATAATAAAATCAGAGTAATTTAAAACATCAATCATAATCAGGATGCTACATTCTTCAAAAGTATACACAGATGCCCGTAATATTTAAATGATGCATAACATCAAATAATTATAATTTAGAAACAACATATCATAGTATTCAAGTTTCAAACTTTATTAAGCTGCGGAAAAAGTTCACAATTTGAAATTTCACATAAATCATCCAACAATTAAATCTATGTTTACTCAATTATCAAAGAATTCATAAAATTCCGACAATTCAGCATCAATAAAATAAAAGTAGCATTCATCCCCCCTAGTGTTACATATCAGAGCATGAAGCTAACTCAAAATAAATGACGAGTAACTTCCTCTAATGTGAATCACCTGCACGTTACCCATGTAGGGGTAACATTCAAATAGAAGGGGTGAGATATCGTAACAATATAAAATATAACATAATAATAAGCAGATAAAAATTTGTTATGCATAGTCATACATTCTTCCTCTTACACCTTCACATCATTTTATGACAATCATATGGCATGTCAAATATACAATCAGACAATCCAACAATACATATCATCCATTACAGTATATCACACACATTATCCACACATTTAAACAACATAATAATAATGTGATGCAACGAGATCGACTCATAGACTCAATGCATATGGTACCAACAGGGTATAAGCCCTCATCATTATGCCAAATAGGGAAGCAACAGGGCATAAGCCCTCATCATAACACCAATACAGGCCATCAACAGGGCATAAGCCTTCACCATGAATGCATGCAACACCGACATGCAATAATAAATTATGCATCGATATTCCTATCCACCAATATAACATGCATATACAGGCCATCATCATCATCATACATGCAACATACTATGCAAATTATCCGTACAACTTTGTATATCACCGTCACACGTAAGTACAACATCCATCATCACCCATCATACGAAATACACAAAAAAAGCATAAGCTTCCAACAAATAATCACCTACTGTATTCAGAAATATTTTTATAGGATAAAACATATTTTTAGCTTTTAGTCTGTGATGCGGTGACAGAACCGACTGTTATACTGGTTTTACGTTTGTGTTTGCAAATATTGCAGTAATCAAGATTCGCCACTGAATCTTCTTTTATCCAAATTAAGGAAAAAGTGAAAAGAACAGAAAAAAACCTTTTCGAGATTATTCTGAGTAAGGGGGGTAGATTATGGAAAGGGAAGGTGCTAGCACCTTTTCCATCCATAGTTTTTTATGGGTTCTTAGACGCTTAGCTCATTTTTTAAATACCTTGTGCTTTGTGTTTTTGAAAAGTATTTGAAAATGCCTTAGTGTGGCGATTCGCTTTGTGATAACTCTTGCATCAGTCCTCAAGAGTGTTGATAAAGCGAATGTTTTTGAAAGTGTTTTTTGAAATGTTTTTGTGTAAGTGTGAAAATTTGTTTTGAGCATAACATCTAGGAACTTATCTACTTATACTCGAAAGGTTTATTCTTTTCCTCCTAACCTTTAGACATTAATATCCTACTATTAGTGAGTAGGTAGACCTATCGTTGGATGCTTGAGGGACATTCGAATGGAAGTTTTTATAGTCACAAAGGTAACTGGGCAAGAAGCTTTAGTAGCTACCATAGGATTCTAAGATCATATCTTTACCGAGGCAACATCGAGAGGTTCATCAAGGGACTTATGATATTTTTGGACCAGAGGGTAGCCACTAAAACCTCTCACATTTCGAGAGCTGTGACTATTTTCGGAAGGAAACTAAAGTGGGTGTATTGTAGAGGTGTATATGTGCATGTATTGTATTCAGTTATTTTTGTCTTTTTTTGTTAGGTTTGCTAGAGTTTTGATTTTAATCTTTGCCATACAATCCTATTAGTCATACATCTAGCAGTTAATAGGAAAGCAATCGAAAATGCAGAAAATAAGTGTCTTATGCAATTACAACCAAATTGAAAGGCAAGAAAATGTAAAAACAAGAACAAAATAAAGAGGGGAAGTGAGTCCTTTGATCCATGCAGTAGACTCCTTAGATTCACCCTTCTTTTGTTTTCTTTCGATTGAGATTGGGAGTTGGCGTGAGCAACCTTCGATTGCACCCTTTCCCGCTTCTTTCGATTGAGCTTGGGAGTTGGTACGAGCAACCCTCGATTGCACCCTTTCCCGATTCTTTCGATTGAGCTTGGGAATTGGTGTGAGCAACTGTTGTACCCCAAAATTTGCCCTCTCATTTCTCAAGATATTTCCTATAAAGATCTTCAATGCCTCAAGTTTGCGCAAGTATCGACTAGGTCAAACAACCTTCCCAACATTAATACCTCAAATTAGGGTTTGGGTTTGTACAATGCCTCAAGTTTGGATTGCTAATGTTTCGAATGACTTTCATGAATCATTATGGACCCTCATGATTATTTTTGTCAAGTTTCAAGTTTGGGATCACAATTTTCCAAGAAAGTCATTCAAATTACCAAAGGGGGCAAAATAGGCGAAATTAGGGTTTTGATTGAAAAATGACCGAACTTTGATTTTTTATCTAATACCTGGCTTATTGGTTGGAAGCATGATCTCAAGGATCCGAGTGCGTCATTTTGACCTAATTGCATATTTCAATTCATCTCCTGAGATTAGTGGATTGATAGACAAATTCAGTCAACTGTACACTAAAAAGTCAAACTTTGACTTTTTGACCAAAGTTGAGTCCCAAAAATCATATTTCATCAAGACATCTAAAATATGAAATTTGATCATCAAAAATCAAGAGAATCAAAAATCCAACTTTGCAAGACTTTGAAATTTTTCTAAGTATTTTCTATACTTGGTTAACTTCATTTGCTTCATGACATTTTTTTACTACAATTCCAAATAATTCAAAATGATGTAAGTAATTCAAGTTATTATAAAGTCGCATTCTTACAAAATTATAAATTCTAAAACTATGCCTTGATTGAATTTTCTCAAAAAAAAAGGACCTTGTCACAATGGTTTGGCCCTTGATATAATGTGCATGTAATATTCCACAAGACCAAATTTGTGACATGCTACAAACCATGTTGTCTAAGTTGAAAAAAATGTGATGTGCCACATTTCCACAACACCCCATGCTTCCCTGCAAGAAAGCTTGTGCTATGCTGCACCCCAAGGATGCATGCTGCCCAATGCAGTCCAAAAAACTGCTCTATGCAGTCTGCCCAAGCCTGCATCACAACATCCCCAAAAATTGCACCAAAATGGAAAAGGAAAATTGTGTGAAGAAAGTGTCAAAGCAGTAAGCAAAAACAATTCAAAATAACTTATGTAGTTTCCCCCCTAAACCACAGTCAAGGGTCTACAAAAAGAGGACTGTCTCATAAGACAAGGGGGTTAGATTTTAGAGGTTGGATTTTGGAGAGAAAAAAGAGAGAAGAGAAAAATATAACTTTTATTAAACTTTGCTCATTCATAAAATCCAACTCACTTCATAAAACTCAGTTCATCCATAAAAACTTTGCTCATCTTCAACTCTGTTTTCACTCACAAAAATAGAAAAATCCCCAATCCATTTTTGTACAACCTTGCAAACTTTCCCCTAAACCAACTACCCAAACACCTCATATACATCACATGGAGATTGTTCTAACATAAGAACAGTTTTTGTAACACCTTTATCAACACCTTCCAAGCATAAACAAAAACAATACTCTACACCTTTGACTGGGTTGGAGCGATTCTGGAACTTGGTCACACAGAGCAAGGATTGGAGTATCTCTAAAGAGGAGTTCGGTCATTCATCACTTTGCATCCGGAGATATCCATACGTATTCTAAAGTTTCATTTCTAGAGGTATATCTTTCTTCAAACTGTAATATCTTTTTCCATACATCATTTTTTGTTTGCGTCCAAAAGATATGTAAAAGATAAGTAAAAAAAGGGAAAACTCAGTAAAAAGAGCATGACAGGGGCTGACACGGGTGCCCGTGTCACCTGACACGGCCGTGTCAGCTCCTCTGTTGAAAAAAATCATGCAAAAATGCAGGTCAGGGGCTGACACGGTTGCCCGTGTCACCGGGCACGACCGTGTTAGCCATATTGGAAATTTACGCTAACAAAAATGCAGGTCAGGAGCTGACACGGGTGCCCGTGTCACTGGACACAGCCCGTGTCATTTTAGCTGGTGCAGAAAAGGAAAAGAGGCACATGGACCATTACAGAAGCTGACACGGGTTCCCGTGTCATAGGACACGACCCGTGTCAGACCAGACAACATAAATTTTGATTTTTCTTTTGATTTTTTGCTTTTATTTTCATTCAATTTGGTTGTAATAATTAGGAATTTTATTTTTTGCAACCCCCACTTGTACACTTGTATACCCCATCCCTCAAAAGACATGTAATAGCGTAGGGCCTTTATTTTCCACATTTTCGCTTTCATAAGTGTTAGTAATCAGAGTGTATGGCAAGATAAAACCAACAAGTAGACCACCCTAATCAAAGACTAAATGCATGCAATCAAACGCACCATTCACAAATGCACCTCTAGGGTAATCTCGTTTTATTGCCTATTGGAAAAATAGTCATGTCCCTCAAATAGGGGACGCTTTAGCAAAAGACCCTTGATAAAAGATCGTAGTCCCTCGATGACCCTCGATGTTGCCTTCGGTAAATGATCTAGTCCCTAAAATGACATTGCTAAAACGTCCCATAAGTTTCCTTCTATGACTATTCAAATGTCCCGCGTCTGTCCCTTCACATCCAACGATGAGGCTTCTTACCAAATCAATGGTAAGATAGCCATATCTAAAGGAGAAGCAAAAGCACGTTTAAGACCTTTCAAGTAGGTAGATTCGCTCATAGTTACTCGCTTGCTCACGACAAAAACATTTTTACACATCAACACTTCCATTTCTAAAACATTTTCAAAAAGATAAAAACATTTTGTATACGTTCTTATAGAGACGAGAACCATTTCAAAATATCTTTCCGAAAACCACTTTCTAAAACACAATCCACGAACACGTCTTTGAACTATCTTTTGAAACAAAACTTTGTACGCGTTCTTATAGAAACGAGAACCATTACAAAGATATTTTCAAAACACTTTCAAAGCCCACATCACAAGCAAATTGTCAAAGCAAAAGCAAGTTGATCTAGCGAGTAACTAAGAGCCCATGGAAAACCATGGATGAAAAGGGTGCTAATACCCTCTCTTTTCATAATCTACCCCCCGAACTCAAGAAAACATCTCTAAAGGTCTTTCCTGTGCTTTTTCACCTTTCCTTTTTGGATAAAAGAAAAGTCGGTGGCGACTCTTGCTAAACCGCAACATTTGCAAACACAAACGCAAAACCTCAAGTCAGTTCTCCCACCGTATCATAGAACTGGCGACTCTGCTGGGGATAAATATAAAAGTGGGGTTACCTTAGGGTTAGATCACCTTTACTCGCTTTCATTATTTGATTTGTGTGCTTTATATTCAATTCTTTGTATTGGGTTTGCTTTGATCCTTCACCCGGATCTGTGACACATTTTTAGGTAAATAGCAATAGATTGTAGAGACTGTACGGCGTATACCGATATGGTTGAAACAATGGCTATGTTAGTGTGACACATTTGTGGGTACCGGTATCCCTCATGGTGAATCGAGGAGAATACGGGGCCGCTGAGTGGCGTCATGAAGCACTAATTGACTTTAGAACCCTAATTGAACAAACTTGGCCATTAGGACGTAGTGAGATAGCCGGTTTCAGTGTAGAGCTGAAAATTGGTTTATACTCGATACTACACTCATTGAGGCTAGACTTTTGGGATATCTCGGCCGCAAGAAAAGATTGTTGTGCTGAGACAATGCCTAAAAGAAAGGTCGGTGATATTGAGATCCTTTAGAATCCGATCACTATTGCTAGGACATGTTGAGCCAACTAGACTTCAAGAGGGTACTTACCTACAAGACTCATGCAAGCCTAAAACATAGGGACTTGTTTGTGGTGTGTGTATATATTTACTTGTACATAAACATCATGAACATCATATGCATGCTCACTAACCATTTCAAGGATTTATAAATTTATCTTTGTTTTTATTTTGTAGGACATGAATTCCCTCCGAAGAAATACCATCCGAATCAGCTTTGTAAAAACACATCTTCAACTTTAAGAGCTAGCCTCAAGAGTTCCCAGGGATTCTCCTTTTACCAAGAAATATGGTCGACTCCTCAGTTTGGCTACATCCAACTTCCAAGAAGAGATGATATGTGTACTATTCCAATTCTTTGATCCCGTACATCATTGTTTCACTTTCCCGAACTATCAATTGGTACCTACACTGTAAGAGTTCTCTCTACTCTTAGGGGTGCCTGTGCTTGATTAAATACCATTCACCGGTCTAGAAGGGATTCCAAAACCTGAAGTCATCGCCGAAGCTTTTTCATATGAAGAGGGCCGGCATCATAACCAATTGGGAGACAAGGAGCGGGGTTAAAGGCTTTCTAGCCAAGTTTTTATTGGAAAAGGCTCGTTCATTCTGGGACAACATGGATTTCCAAGCTTTCGAAGACGTCCTGGCTCTTCTCATTTATGGTTTGGTTCTATTTCCCAATTCAGACCAGTTCATAGACGTTAATGCCATCAAAGTCTTTCTCTCCCACAATCCTATACCTACCTTTGTAGGAGATATCTTGCATTTCCTTCATACCCGCACCATGAAGAAAAGAGGTACTCTTTTGTGTTGTATCCCCCTACTCGCTAAGTGGTTCACTTCACACCTTCCTCAGTCAGCATTGAATAACGAGAAAAGACTGAGTTGGTCTCAAAGGATGATGTCTCTCACCCACTCTGATATCCGTTGGTGTTCGAGATCCTTGGAAAATATCTCTATCATTGACCGCTGCGGGGAGTTCCCTAACGTACCTCTACTTGGTATTAGGGGAGGTATTACCTACAACCCATGCTTAGCTCTTCGAAAGTTTGGGTATGCCCGAAAAGATGGCCCTCATGAGATGCTCATCCAAGGTCTGGTGTTCGACTACGACAAAGAAGACCAAGGTTACCGCCAGAGGTTTACACGTGCTTTGGGAATGGTGAACAAGATGGACAACAGGACTTTGGGACATAAAAACTCTATCCCTCTCGAGCCTTACCTTAAGTGGGTAGGGGCTCGTGCCCAGAGTCTCTTGATGCCTTACCCTCCCATCCTTCCTATCATCATTGAGCCTGTTATTGAAGGAGACGTCCCATACACCATTCTTCATCCCGACATGCCTACCTCTCTCGACGACTTGCAGAAAGCTTGGGTTCAGTTGAAGGAAGAGCGAGACACCTTTGAAGTCCAGTATTACGCCAATGAGAAGAAGGTTCTGGAGCTCACCAAACTACTTCATGAAGAGGAAAACCTAAATTCCTACATTGCTCTAAAGAGGATGCGTTCAGTCTTTTTGTCTTAGGAGTTCAATTGTATTTTGTTTCTTTCATTAAAAGCCCAAGGAGGCATGATGTATTAAAACTTAGATTTTTAATATGACGTGTGTTCTTTTTTGGTTTGAACAAATTTAAATCTCTAAATTTCCTTGAAATCATTTGCATATTGCATCTTCATTCATCATAACATAAACAGGTCTTTTGCAACGAGTTTCCTCATCTCACTACTGTTTATTTCAGTAAGATGGATCTCGAGTAGACAGTCAAAGATCTTCAAGTTCAAAACACGCAGTTTCAACAGTTACTCATGACCCTAGCCAAAGGACAAGAGGAATTGAAAACTTTGTTGGCCAAAGAGAAGAAGAAGAAAGAGAAGAAACCAACTGGTGTTGTAATCATGGGGAGAAGCTTTCAAGGACAAACTAGAAGAACCTTGAATTTTGCAACAACCTCTGATGAAGGAAAAGGAAAGGAAACAACGGTTCCATCAGAATCTAAAGAGGAGGAAGAAGAGGAAGACTACTCCGAGGAACAGTATCCTCCAGCTGATGATAAGTACAAACATCTTGAAGAGTGTTTGAACGCTATGGAAATACAAAGGGTACCAGGTCTAGACTTCAAAGAATTGGGATTAGTGTCGGGAATTGTGATCCCATCGAAGTTCAAAGTGCCGTTGTTTGAAAAAATATGATGGGGTGTCATGTCCTAAGATGCACCTCCGATCATATGTGAGAATGATCCAGCCGCACTCTATCGACAAAGACCTGTGGGTGCATTTTTTCCAAGATAGCCTATCTGGAACACAGCTCGATTGGTTTTACCAATTGGAAAGGGCAGACGTCCACAACTGGGAAGATCTTGCCGCATATTTCTATAAGCAATACCAATATAATGCAGATTTGATGCCTACCCGTACTCAACTTCAGAGTATGGCTATGGCTTCAAATGAGGGTTTCAAGGATTACGCGCAGAAATAGAGAGATCTAGCTGGGAGAGTACGACCCCCTCTATCCGAAAGAGAATTGGTGGATATGTTCTTAGGCACTCTATCGGGCCCTTTCTTCAACCATCTGATTGGAAGCTCATTTGCAGGATTTACTGAGTTAATTCTAACAGGAGAAAGGGTGGAAGCTGGCATAAAAAGTGGAAAGATTCATAAGGATTCATCTGCCTTTACAGCTGTGAGAAAACCTTTCACTAGGAAGAAGGAGGTATCTACTGTTTATCCACAAAGGAACCAAAGGAGAGCTAAACACCGACCAATGGTAGGGGCTGTTATGATCCCAAAGCCTACATCTGATCAACCAAGAAGTAATCAACCGAGGGTGGAGAGGCCAATCCGGAAATTCACCAGAATCAATATGAATCTAGCCCAGGTTTTACCGCACCTTCTGAAATCCAATTTGGTAACTTTAAAAGAAGATCCAAAGAACCTCAACACAACGTCCCCTCATTATCACCAAAATTCCAGATGCGCATATCATTCCGAAAGTCCGGGTCATGACACTAACAACTATTGGGCCCTGAAAAACAAGATTCAAGACCTTATAGAGGCAAAAGAGATTGAGTTTGATGCGCCCGAGAAGCCAAATGTCATTTCTACTCCTATGCCTAGACATGGCCATAACACCAATGCTGTTGAAGAAGATTTATTTGTTACCACAGTTGATGAACTCTTGACCCAACTCCCAATCATTAAGATAAACTTGTTGAAAGCCGGTGTTTTCCCGGGTTGTAATAAAGACTGCCATCTTTGCTTATCCTCACCAACTGTTTACCCTTTGCTGAAAGCAGGCATTTAATGCTTGATAGACAACAAAGAGATTTTGTTTGAAATAATCCTGTTTCACCTGTTCCCGTTGAAGACGTCTCAATCATAACCATCTCCACCAATTCTTCCAGGGTCCCCAAAAGACCCGTTAGGATTACATCGGCTCCAAAAACTACTCCTCTTATAATCACAATGCCTGGGCCAGTCCCGTATGAATCAGACAAAACAGTGCCGTGGAATTACGGTGGAGACATCTACTACCATGGTATCAAATAATATGGGCTGGCCACCGAAGAGATGAGCTCCGAAGAATAAGACTCCAACATTAGCAATATCGCCGGAACCAGTAAGATTACTCGTAGCGACAAAATCTTCTCTCTAGAAATTGCCCCTCCAAAGGCAGTTTTTGGACCAGTGGCTGCTCCAAAGGTTACCTCCGTACCAATAATCACATCTGCAAGTGCTCCTATCAACATAGACGACACAACCCCTACTATTATCCCTACCAATACTCCTACTGCCAAAATTCGAGGAAAAAGTATTCTAGAAGAACCTGTCTGGATGAAGGCTAAACCACTGACTATCCCTGAAACCTCCAAGAAGGAAATGGAGGAGATCCTGAGAATAATAAAGAAGAGTGACTACGATGTAGTTGAACAGTTGGGGCAAACTCCGTCCAAAATCTCCATGCTAGCTTTGTTACTGTGCTCAGAGGCACATGCAAAAGCTCTGGTGAAGTTTCTGAAGACAACCCATGTGCCTCAAGAGACGTCTGCTGACCAATTTCAAGATTGCGTGGCCAGCTTGACGGTGGATAATGGCCTAGGCTTCTCTGATGCTGATTTGACACCAAGGGGGAGAAAGCACAACGAGGCATTGCATGTCTCTATGGAATGTAGAGGAACAAGTCTGGCCCATGTCTTGGTGGACACCGGCTCATCTTTGAATGTTTTACCGAAGAAAGCTCTCGACAGATTGGACTGCGAAGGAATGACGTTGAAACCCAGTAACATAGTCGTGAGAGCGTTCAATGGCTCAAAGAGGATGGTGCACGGGGAAGTGGATATCCCCATAAAGGTTGGGACTCAAACTTTCAACTCAACCTTCTATGTAAGGGACATCCGCCCCTCTTACTCCTGTCTGCTAGGACGTCCGTGGATCCATAATGCTGGTGCTGTCAAATCCACACTACATCAGATGCTAAAATATCCGGTCCAGGGAAAGATTATCACTGTCCACGGAGAGGAAGAGTATATGATTAGCCACCTCAATTCCTTCTGGTATGTGGAATTGGACGACAAGTTCATTAAAACTCCTTTTCAACATTTCTAAGAGGTCTCTCAAGAGGTAGAAGTAACCAAGATGGTATCCCAGATCCCCAAGATCACAAGACCTCCACTCCGGATGTCATCTCTGAGGGACGCCAAGGCAGTAGTAGAAGAGGGTGGATGCCCCATCTGGGGGAAACTTCCGGATATTCCGTATAAATCTGACAAGTTCGGCTTAGGGTTTACTTCAAGTGCTCAGAAGACTACGCATCATGCCCGTGCTGGAGGGCCACCCTTGAAGATTAGAAACCGAGAGGTCAATGCAGTGGAAGATGGTGAAGAGGATTGCAGCTTAGAAGATTGGATATTTCCTACTGTCAATGGAGGACTTCGCAATTGGGAAGCCAAAGACTTTGTCCCAATAACTTTCATCCCTTAGTAATTCATCTTTTACATTTCTGTTGGGCTTGTAATATTCACAAACAATTCGCACATTTAAAACCTTGTGTCTTGCCCGAGGCACAATGGTCCATTTGTAAGGGTTTTTATTTCATCTTCATATGACATTCAATGAATCATGGACGTTTTTCACATACAAACTTTTGTGCTCATTGTTTTTCTTTTACATTTCATTTTTAAAAATATGGTTATACCCTTACACACACCCACACTCACAAATGCAGGTACCCCTCCATTCAGGATCCCATGGGTAACGATACTGCTACGGCCTTTTATGACTCTGAGGATCTAATCTACCAAGCCGAAGACGAAGGTGAGGAAGATTGTAAAGTACCAGGAGAATTGGCCAGACTACTACAACAAGAGGAAAGAGCTATTCAGCCTCATGAAGAACCGGTGGATACAATCAACTTGGGTATCGAGATTGATAAAAAAGAAATCAAGGTGGGTGCCAATCTAGAGCCGAGTGTCAAGGAGTGTCTGATTCAACTGTTACATGATTATGTTGAGATCTTTGCCTGGTCATATGAAGACATACCAGGACTTGATACAGACATCGTGGTACATCGTCTACCTACAAGAGAAGACTGTCCACCAGTAAAACAAAAAGTCCGCCGCATGAGACCTGACATGTCAGAGAAGATCAAAGTGGAAGTCATGAAACAATTCAATGCTGGATTCTTGGCTGTCACTTCCTATCCCTAATGGGTTGCCAACATTGTTCTCATGCCTAAAAAGGATGGCAAAGTACGAATGTGCATGGACTATAGAGATTTGAATAGAGCCAGCCCTAAAGATGATTTTCCACTTACCCACATCGATATCTTGGTTGACAATACGACCCAGCACAAAGTGTTTTCCTTCATGGACGGATTCTCGGGTTACAACCAAATCAAAATGGCACCTGAGGACATGGAGAAAACTACATTTGTCACACAGTGGGGGACATTCTGCTACAAAGTGATGCCATTCGGACTAAAGAATGTTGGGGCAACCTAACAACGCGCCATGGTAGCTTTGTTTCATGACATGATACATCATGAAATAGATGTTTACCTAGACAATATGATAGCCCGATAACAAACGGAAGAAGAGCATATTGATCACTTGCAAAAGCTGTTTGAGAGATTGAAGAAGTACAAACTAAGGTTGAACCCAAACAAGTGCACATTTGGAGTACGGTCCGGTAAACTCTTAGGTTTTGTCGTCAGTAACAAAGGTATTGAGGCCAACCCTGCCAAGGTTAAAGAGGTACAAGAAATGCATGCTCCTCGTACTGAGAAGGAAGTCAGAGGATTCCTGGGACACTTGAACTATATTTCCAGATTCATTTCTCACCTAACAACTACTTGTGAGCCAATCTTCAAACTATTGAAGAAAGATCAAGTAGTCAAATGGAATGATGAATGCTAGTTGGCTTTTGACAAGATCAAAGAGTACTTACAAGAACCTCCTGTTTTGATGCCACCAGTCGAGGGAAGACCACTGATCATGTATCTAACCATTTTAGAGAACTCAATGGGGTGTGTATTGGGGCAGCATAACGAGTCTGGCCGAAAAGAGCACGCTATTTACTACCTGATCAAAAAGTTTACCGACTGTGAAACCAGATATTCACTGCTCGAGAAAACTTGCTGCGCTCTGGCATGGGCTGCTCTCCGGCTAAGACAATATATGCTGACTCATACTACCTTGTTGATATCTAAGATGGATCCAATAAAATACATCTTCAAGAAGCTTACTCTGTTTGGGAGGATAGCTAGATGGCAGATGATCCTGACAGAATACGACATACAATACACTACCCAGAAAGCTATAAAGGGTAGTGTGCTAGCTGATCATCTTGCTCATCAAGCTGTAGAAGACTATTAGTCCATGAAGTTTGAATTCCCGGATGAAGACATCATGACATTAGACAACTGTGAAGAAATCAGACCATATGACGGACCTGAACAAGGATCCCGATGGACCCTGTTCTTTGATGGGGCATCCAATGCACTTGGTAATGGTATCGACGTTGTACTCATATCTCCAGAAGGGTGTCATACTCCTTTTACTTCCAGACTTTGCTTCAGCTGTACGAACAACATGGCAGAATACGAATCATGCATCTTTGGTCTCAGAGCTGCCATAGACTTGGGAATCAAATCTTTAGTTGTGTTTGGAGATTCAGCTTTGGTCATCAGTCAGATCAAAGGGGAATGGGACACTAAGCACCCAAATCTTATCCCTTACAAAGAACATGTTTTAACATTGCTACCACATTTTGAGAAGATTACCTTCGAGCATTTCCCGCGAGAAGAAAATCAGCTAGCAGATGCTCTAGCCACAATGTCATCTATGTTTAAACTTAATTGGGATAACGAGGCTCCCCAGATCACCATCGAACGAATGGATGAACCAGCACACTGTCACGAGATTAATACTGAAGAGGTAGTGGACCAGCGTTGGTTTCATGAAGTCAAGAGATATCTCGAGGCTCAAGAATATCCAGAAGGAGCTTCAATCAATGATAAGAAGTTCTTAAGGATATTCTCTGCTAAGTTCTTCCTGAGTAATGGCATCCTGTACAAACATAATCATGACTCCATTCTGCTTCGGTGTGTGGATAAGGTTGAAGCGGAAAATATCATGGCTGAATTACACGAAGGTACTTTTGGCACTCACTCCAGTGGGCATACAATGGCAAAGAAAATCCTACGGGCAGGCTATTATTGGTCTACCATGGAAGCAGACTGCTATCAACACTCTCGGATCTGTCATAAGTGTCAAATTTATGCTGACAAGGTACACGTACCTCCGGTTCCTCTGAATGTCTTGATGGCTCCTTGACCCTTTGCTACATGGGGAATATATATGATTGGGGAAATCAAGCCGACCGCCTCCAATGGACACCACTTCATCCTAGTGGCCATTGACTATTTTACAAAGTGGTTCGAGGCAGCTTCCTTCGCTTCCGTCACCAAGAACGTTGTTTCCCGTTTCATCAAGCAAAACCTCATTTGCCGGTACGGTATCCTCGAAAGGATCATCGCTGACAATGGTATAAATCTTAACAACACTATGATCACCGCCTTGTGTGAGCAATTCAAAATTCAGCATCACAATTCTTCTCCCTATCGGCCAAAGATGAATGGCGCTGTCGAAGCTGCAAATAAAAACATTAAAATGACCATATAGAAAATGACAGTCACATACAAAGACTGGCATGAGATGTTACCATTCGCTCTCCACGGGTACCGTACCACGGCTCGCACATCAACCGGGGCAACACCCTATTCTCTGGTTTATGGCATGGAGGTTGTCTTGCCTATTGAGGTTCAGATCCCCTCTCTGAGAATTATGAAGGATTCAGGATTGAATGAAAACGATTAGATCCAGACTCGACTTGATCAACTAAACTTAATTGATGAAAAGAGACTTACTACTATTTGCCATGGTCAGATGTATCAAAAACGGATGATCAAAGCTTTAAATAAGAAAGTCAGGCACCAAGTATATCAAGTTGGGGATCTAGTGATCAAACGTATCATCTTGCCACAAAGTGATCCCAGGGGCCAGTGGACTCCTACCTATGAAGGACCATTTGTAATCAAGAACATATTCTATGGTGGGGCAATGATCTTGACCACCATGGACGGCGACGACCTGCCACACCCTGCAAACTCGGACATAGTCAAAAGATACTACGCATAAGAGACCCGATAGGTTGACACACCTAGGCAAAACAAGGGCATCCCGGTGAACCAAAAAGGTTCGGGAAAAAATTAGGGATAAAAAAAAAATCTGTACACCCGGCAAGTTGAAAACCCGAAAGGGCGACTTGGGCAAAAAGGGGTTTCCCGATGGACTGAAAACCCGAAAGGGAGGTCCATGCAAAAGTTAGGGAATTAAGGTGTATGGCTATGTCCCATCAGATCATTTCACGGACAACTTTTGACTTCCACTGACAAACTCAGATTTTCTGATCAATTCAATCATCTTCGGACGAAGCAACAAATAGACAAGATATTCGGAGATATAAAGGCTATAGCAGTATGGGAACCCCATGGGATTATTACCCATAGCTAACTTTCTTTGTATAAATTTTTCTTGTTTTATGGCACCATTCTCCAACTAGAATGTTTGTCTCCTTTGTACAAAATACTTATTCAAATTTAATACAAAGATATTTCTTTGAAAGTTACAAAAGAAAACTATTTGTCTTTTTCTTTACACTTGTGTTTTATTTGCAAAAACGTCCAATGATTCATTGATGAACATATGCACTTGAACATAATCACTATTTACAAATAAACAAAATAAGAAAGACAATTACTGATAGGTTGAAAGGACAGGAAAACGTCTCTAGGCTATTCCATAAGTAATCCTCACAGTACGTCATTTAGATCCCCAGCGGAACAAACTTCAAATTATTAATCCCCAGTAGAAGTCGTCAAATTTCTCAGGATTCCCCAAGCAGATCTTACAAGTAGTACATGGCATTGCCCTCACAACAGAATTTACTTCTCTCAACAAGAGTTCGTCAGTACTTAAACTTCAAAACATGGAAATTCAACATATCCTCAACAACATTCAAGGATTTATTTTCCTCAACAAATCAGCTTACATGCACATACATTGCATCCACATATCATAAACACTGATAAAATAACTACATTGCATCATACATTTCATGCAATATAACTTTGTTTCAGCTACCATTTTACCCTTTTCAGGATAAGATTAACATCTACCACTAACAATATGCAATCATGATACAGTGCAGATACGCTCCAGACACGGATGCCATTCTGATACTCATTCAGATTCAACTTTCAGATACAGTGCAGATACGCTCCAGACACGGATGCCATTCTGATACTCATTCAGATTCAACCTTTTGATACAGTTCAGATACGCTCCAGACACGGATGCTGTTCTGATACTCATTCAAATTCAACTTTCAGATATAGTGCAGATACACTCCAGACACTGATGCCATTCTGATACTCATTCAGATTCAACTTTCAGATACAGTGCAGATACGCTCCAGACACGAATGCCATTCTGATACTCATTCAGATCCAACTTTCAGATACAGTGCAGATACGCTCCAGACACGGATGCCATTCTGATACTCATTCAGATTTAACTTTCAGATACAGTGCAGATACACTCCAGACACGGATGCCATTTTGATACTCATTCAAATGCAAATTTTAGATACAATTTAGATACGCTCCAGACAAGGACGCCATTCTGATGCTCATTCTTTCAACTTACAAATTACAACACAAACAATCATCTTTGGATGGAATCTTTAAGCCCATCTCCTACAACTTTCTACCACCTCTCCAAATGGCATCTTCAATCCCATTCCCTCTACCGTCACATCACCGAATGCAAATTTCTGGGCACTCTAGTGTCCAATCATCTTCCACCTTCGAGTCACGAATGGCAAAACATGCCAATCTAACTCTTCAGGCTTAAGAAGATTGAACAGGGGCAGCTGTTGTACCCCAAAATTTTCCCTCTCATTTCTCAAGATATTTCCTATAAATATCTTTAATGCTTCAAGTTTGTGCTAGTATCGACTAGGTCAAATAAGCTTCCCAACACTGATACCTCAAATTAGGGTTTGGGTTTGTACAATGCCTCAAGTTTGGATTGCTAATGTTTTGAATGACTTTCATGAATCATTATGGACCCTCAGGATTATTTTTGTCAAGTTTCAAGTTTGGGATCACAATTTTCCAAGAAAGTCATTCAAATTGCCAAAAGGGGCAAAATAGGCGAAATTAGGGTTTTGACTGAAAAATGACTTAACTTTGATTTTTTACCTAATACCTAGCTTATTGGTTGGAAGCATGATCTAGAGGATCCGAGTGCGTCATTTTGACCTAATTGCATATTTCAATTCATCTCCTAAGATCAGTGGATTAATAGACAAATTCAGTCAACTGGTGAGAAAAGTCAACTATACACTAAAAAGTCAAACTTTGACTTTTTGACCAAAGTTGAGTCCCAAAAATCATATTTCATCAAGACATCTAAAATATGAAATTTGATCATCAAAAATCAAGAGAATCAAAAATCCAACTTTGCAAGACTTTGAAATTTTTCTAAGTATTTTCTATACTTGGTTAACTTCATTTGCTTCATGACATTTTTTTACTACAATTCCAAATAATTCAAAATGATGTAAGTAATTCAAGTTATTATAAAGTCGCATTCTTACAAAATTATAAATTCTAAAACTATGCCTTGATTGAATTTTCTCAAAAAAAAAGGACCTTGTCACAATGGTTTGGCCCTTGATATAATGTGCATGTAATATTCCACAAGACCAAATTTGTGACATGCTACAAACCATGTTGTCTAAGTTGAAAAAAATGTGATGTGCCACATTTCCACAACACCCCATGCTTCCCTGCAAGAAAGCTTGTGCTATGCTGCACCCCAAGGATGCATGCTGCCCAATGTAGTCCAAAAAACTGCTCTATGCAGTCTGCCCAAGCCTGCATCACAACATCCCCAAAAATTGCACCAAAATGGAAAAGGAAAATTGTGTGAAGAAAGTGTCAAAGCAGTAAGCAAAAACAATTCAAAATAACTTATGTAGTTTCCCCCCTAAACCACAGTCAAGGGTCTACAAAAAGAGGACTGTCTCATAAGACAAGGGGGTTAGATTTTAGAGGTTGGATTTTGGAGAGAAAAAAGAGAGAAGAGAAAAATATAACTTTTATTAAACTTTGCTCATTCATAAAATCCAACTCACTTCATAAAACTCAGTTCATCCATAAAAACTTTGCTCATCTTCAACTCTGTTTTCACTCACAAAAATAGAAAAATCCCCAATCCATTTTTGTACAACCTTGCAAACTTTCCCCTAAACCAACTACCCAAACACCTCATATACATCACATGGAGATTGTTCTAACATAAGAACAGTTTTTGTAACACCTTTATCAACACCTTCCAAGCATAAACAAAAATAATACTCTACACCTTTGACTGGGTTGGAGCGATTCTGGAACTTGGTCACACAGAGCAAGGATTGGAGTATCTCTAAAGAGGAGTTCGGTCATTCATCACTTTGCATCCGGAGATATCCATACGTATTCTAAAGTTTCATTTCTAGAGGTATATCTTTCTTCAAACTGTAATATCTTTTTCCATACATCATTTTTTGTTTGCGTCCAAAAGATATGTAAAAGATAAGTAAAAAAAGGGAAAACTCAGTAAAAAGAGCATGACAGGGGCTGACACGGGTGCCCGTGTCACCTGACACGGCAGTGTCAGCTCCTCTGTTGAAAAAAATCATGCAAAAATGCAGGTCAGGGGCTGACACGGGTGCCCGTGTCACCGGGCACGGCCGTGTTAGCCATATTGGAAATTTACGCTAACAAAAATGCAGGTCAGGAGCTGACACGGGTGCCCGTGTCACTGGACACAGCCCGTGTCATTTTAGCTGGTGCAGAAAAGGAAAAGAGGCACATGGACCATTACAGAAGCTGACACGGGTTCCCGTGTCATAGGACACGACCCGTGTCAGACCAGACAACATAAATTTTGATTTTTCTTTTGATTTTTTGCTTTTATTTTCATTCAATTTGGTTGTAATAATTAGGAATTTTATTTTTTGCAACCCCCACTTGTACACTTGTATACCCCATCCCTCAAAAGACATGTAATAACGTAGGGCCTTTATTTTCCACATTTTCGCTTTCATAAGTGTTAGTAATCAGAGTGTATGGCAAGATAAAACCAACAAGTAGACCACCCTAATCAAAGACTAAACGCATGCAATCAAACGCACCATTCACAAATGCACCTCTAGGGTAATCTCGTTTTATTGCCTATTGGAAAAATAGTCATGTCCCTCAAATAGGGGACGCTTTAGCAAAAGACCCTTGATAAAAGATCGTAGTCCCTCGATGACCCTCGATGTTGCCTTCGGTAAATGATCTAGTCCCTAAAATGACATTGCTAAAACGTCCCATAAGTTTCCTTCTATGACTATTCAAATGTCCCGCGTCTGTCCCTTCACATCCAACGATGAGGCTTCTTACCAAATCAATGGTAAGATAGCCATATCTAAAGGAGAAGCAAAAGCACGTTTAAGACCTTTCGAGTAGGTAGATTCGCTCATAGTTACTCGCTTGCTCACGACAAAAACATTTTTACACATCAACACTTCCATTTCTAAAACATTTTCAAAAAGATAAAAACATTTTGTATACGTTCTTATAGAGACGAGAACCATTTCAAAATATCTTTCCGAAAACCACTTTCTAAAACACAATCCACGAACACGTCTTTGAACTATCTTTTGAAACAAAACTTTGTACGCGTTCTTATAGAAACGAGAACCATTACAAAGATATTTTCAAAACACTTTCAAAGCCCACATCACAAGCAAATTGTCAAAGCAAAAGCAAGTTGATCTAGCGAGTAACTAAGAGCCCATGGAAAACCATGGATGAAAAGGGTGCTAATACCCTCCCTTTTCATAATCTACCCCCCGAACTCAAGAAAACATCTCTAAAGGTCTTTCCTGTGCTTTTTCACCTTTCCTTTTTGGATAAAAGAAAAGTCGGTGGCGACTCTTGCTAAACCGCAACATTTGCAAACACAAACGCAAAACCTCAAGTCAGTTCTCCCACCGTATCATAGAACTGGCGACTCTGCTGGGGATAAATATAAAAGTGGGGTTACCTTAGGGTTAGATCACCTTTACTCGCTTTCATTATTTGATTTGTGTGCTTTATATTCAATTCTTTGTATTGGGTTTGCTTTGATCCTTCACCCGGATCTGTGACACATTTTTAGGTAAATAGCAATAGATTGTAGAGACTGTACGGCGTATACCGATATGGTTGAAACAATGGCTATGTTAGTGTGACACATTTGTGGGTACCGGTATCCCTCATGGTGAATCGAGGAGAATACGGGGCCGCTGAGTGGCGTCATGAAGCACTAATTGACTTTAGAACCCTAATTGAACAAACTTGGCCATTAGGACGTAGTGAGATAGCCGGTTTCAGTGTAGAGCTGAAAATTGGTTTATACTCGATACTACACTCATTGAGGCTAGACTTTTGGGATATCTCGGCCGCAAGAAAAGATTGTTGTGCTGAGACAATGCCTAAAAGAAAGGTCGGTGATATTGAGATCCTTTAGAATCCGATCACTATTGCTAGGACATGTTGAGCCAACTAGACTTCAAGAGGGTACTTACCTACAAGACTCATGCAAGCCTAAAACATAGGGACTTGTTTGTGGTGTGTGTATATATTTACTTGTACATAAACATCATGAACATCATATGCATGCTCACTAACCATTTCAAGGATTTATAAATTTATCTTTGTTTTTGTTTTGTAGGACATGAATTCCCTCCGAAGAAATACCATCCGAATCAGCTTTGTAAAAACACATCTTCAACTTTAAGAGCTAGCCTCAAGAGTTCCCAGGGATTCTCCTTTTACCAAGAAATATGGCCGACTCCTCAGTTTGGCTACATCCAACTTCCAAGAAGAGATGATATGTGTACTATTCCAATTCTTTGATCCCGTACATCATTGTTTCACTTTCCCAAACTCAAGAAAACATCTCTAAAGGTCTTTCATGTGCTTTTTCACCTTTCCTTTTTGGATAAAAGAAAAGTCGGTGGTGACTCTTGCTAAACCGTAACATTTGCGAACACAAATGCAAAATCTCAAGTCAGCTCTCCCACCGTATCATAGCAACCTTCGATTGCAACCTTCTCTGCTTTTCTCGATTAGACTATGAAGTGATATGGACCTGGAGAGCAACATGAGTGTATATCCTTCGTTCACACCCTTTTTGTTTTTCATTTGAGTCTGTACAGGTTAGTTCCAACATATATTTGGACAAGAAAAGCAAACAAACAAAAAGGACAAAAACGAAGAATATAACTAAAAGGTTATTTACATGTTATGCTGAAATGAAAAATAAGTGAAAGGTTATTTACATGTTATGCTTAAACGAAAAACAAGTGAAAGGTTATTTACATGTTATGCTGAAACGAGAGATGCAAGGTCAAGAGGACTTACCTTGCTTGAAACTGGAACTTGTGTGTGGACTAAGGTTGTTAGATGCTCTTGGATTCGAAAGGAGAGAGGCAAGTGTGGTGTGATCTTGTTGAATTTTGAGAATTTTTGGTATGCTTCTCTTATGCTGTGTTTACGTGTAAGGAAATATATGTGTAGTTCTTGGGCCTCTGTCTCTAGTCTCCTGGCGAATTTCCCCTTTGTGTATGTGTCTGGCTTTGTATTTATAGGGATGTGAGGGTGCATGGAAATGGCAAGGGACGACCATTAACTAGGCTTTGAAGGCCATGAGACAAGAATCCAACACATTGAAAGTTGTCCATATTTGGATAATTCTTGTCATTTTGAAATCTTGAGTGAACCTGGACACATTTGACTCTTTCAAATACCTTCCATCCTTGCTCTTCGATTGGCCATGAATTTCCTCCTTCGAATGGCTCTGGTTTCGTTCTTATAGCTCTTTCGATTGAGTCTAACTTCATCAATTCAAATTGCTCAGATCTTTGATGACTCTGAATTCTAAGTGTTCAAAGTTTTCCCTTGTCAGAGTTTCTTCAATTAATTCATCATCTGCATCAATTCGAATTGCCCAGAATTCTCTTTGTCAGAGCATTGTTCTTTTTGATGATTCTGAATTCCAATTCGAACCTGTTCAGATTTTCCATTATCAGGGTTTCTTTGAAATCCCATCAGATCTTTACTTTTCGACTGACTCTAGATCTTGATTCGAATTATACAAGGCCTCAACATCCTGGGTTCTTTAATCAGCCCCTAAGTTCACTCTCTTTGATTGCTATGACACTACTTAACTAGCCCAACTGAAAGACTTCATTCTGGCCAGTCGAAGCTTCCTTTGGCAGGAATGTGCTTGTGTTGGGGGCTTGGGCTAGGCCAACAAGCATCTTGGACCAAGATTCATCACATAGCAAACTTTTTTTCAATAATCATGTGTCCTTCGAATGAACCAATGAATGCTTCTTCGAAGGGACTACCTGAATGCGCCTTCGAAGGGATTATCATGCGTGTCGAAGTGTGGAAAATTGTGCGTCTTTTGATTCATTGAATCAAAACTGTTTCAAAGGGGACCATTTCCCGGTCGAAGCTGACACAAAGGCAGCCAATGCCTTGTTGACGCTAGCACGAGGGAGGCCAAACAAGCATAAAAGAGGCCATTCCCTAGTGAATCGAATCAGGCACGAAGGAGGTATTTGCCTTGTGGGTCGAAGGAAGTTTTCTGCCTAGTGGGTTAAAGGAAATTCCGAAGAAGTCTTGGCCTTGTGTGCCTTGCAAACTGAACTTGATCGAAGGGGGCCCAACGCTTAATCGAAGGGTTTTAAATGCCTAATCGAAGATTGTGAGACACATATCGCTCGAAGGGTCCCAGACGCCTAATCGAAGCTCTTTGTCCAGATGTTAATCGAAGACCCTTTTGTTCACCTACCAATCAAAGGATATTGTTGACATGCCTTCAAAGTACACTTTATTCAGATGCCAATCGAAAGACATATGACCATCATTTAAAAAATTTCATTTTCTTTAAACAAGTGTTTGTAAACCGCCCATGTAAGAGAAAACCTTGGAAGACATGAGAGGGAAACTTTTGGGGTACAACAACTGCCCCTGTTCAATCTTCTTAAACCTGAAGATTTAGATTGGCTTGTCTGCCTTTTGTGATCTGATGGTGGAAGATGATCGAACACTAGAGTGCCCAGAAATTTGCACTCACATGAAGTAAGACTGATGGTTGATGATGGCGGGAATGGGCTTACAAATTCCATTTGGAGAAGATGACCGAGAGTCATCGGAGATAGGCTTAAAGATGCCATCCAAAGTAGATGATGACTTCATAAATGGTCTCTTTAGGGAGAATTCTTGCTCCTGCTGTCTCAAGAGGACTCCATTGAGGAATATGGGCTTCCGTCGTTCTCCCATTTGAGGAAAACTCTATGGGGGAATAGATTCTAGGAGCTTCAGTTGTCAAAGACTCTATTGAGGAGCTATCTCTGTACTGGAGATATGAGAACTTGCTGCTTTCTGGTTGAAATCCAGGTTTCACAGTAACTTGCTAGGGATAATGGAATTAACCGTTATCTGGAAAGGTATTAGAAAGAGCCTGTGTAGGGCTGTTTCAGGATGAGCCCGCGTTAGTCTGCATCTGGAGATATATGAGAAGAAACCCGTGTAAAATTGCTTCATTTGGTCGTGTAGATAGTTCTCCTGTCTAGTTTTAGGTGTTAATCTACAAATCAGTTGTTCATATATAGTTGTCCTGTCTAGTTTCAGGTATTAATCTGGAATTTGAAAATTTATCGGTCGTTGAGATAGTTTCCCTGGCTTGTTACAGGTATTAATCTATGACCTGAGAAAGAAAGATAGCTTTCTTGTCTTGTTATAGGTATTAATCTTCAATCTCCTCATGTAGATAGTTTTCCTGGCTTGTTACGGGTGTTAATCTACAGTTAGTCGTCCACAAATAGTTTTCCTGGCTTGTTACAGGTATTAATCTAGAACTTGGAAATATTGGTTACATGAAGCTTGACTATGACGTATAATGAAGGAATCTTGGACAATTACTACCTCAGCAGGTGATGAAGGAATCTTGGTCGATTACTACCTCTACAGATAGTGAAGGAATCTTGGATGACTAATACCTCAATGGATGATGAAGGAATCTTTGACGATTACTACCTCAACAGATAATGAAGAAATCTTTGATGATTACTACCTCAACAGATAATGAAGGAATCTTGGATGATTACTACCTCAAAAGATAGTGAAGGAATCTTAGACGATTACTACCTCAACTGGTAATGAAGGAATGTTAGATGATTACTACCTCAATAGATAATAAAGGAATCTTGGACGATTACTACCTCAACAGATGATGAAGGAATCTTTGACGATTACTACCTCAACAGACAGTAAGGGAATCTTTGACGATTACTACCTCAACAGATGATGAAGGAATATTAGACGATTACTACCTCAACAGATAATGAGAGAACCTTGGAAGATTACTAACTCAACAGATAATGAAGGAATCTTTGATGATTACTACCTCAATGGATGATGAAGGAATCTTTGATGATTACTACCTCAACAGATAATGAAGGAATCTTGGACGATTACTACCTCAACGGATGATGAAGGAATCTTTGATGATTACTACCTCAACAGATAATGAAGGAACCTTGGACGATTACTACCTCAACAAAAAATGAAGGAATCTTTGACGATTACTACCTCAACAAGGTACCAAAAATTTGTCTGGTCATGTAAGTAGTTGATGATATTTGTCTGTTTATAGACTTTTACCTCTAAAATCATGTATGAATGCAATGTATGAACGTGTCAGTCATTCCACTGTTGTATTTTTGAACTAGGGAAAATGAATCCCTGATTGTTATTGGGGATGAAGAATGTAGGTCTTCAAATTTGTTGAAGTTGAAACATTGGGAGATGAACTTCCGTTGTTAGAGAAATAAACTTTGTTGGGGAAGGAAAACTCCGTGAACTGCTTGGGCATTTTATTAAAATCCTGAGAAGCTTGGTGACTTCACTGGGGAATTTTTTGTTGGAGAAGTAATTTAGAGATTCTTGCTTCACCGGGGATATAAAAACACCCGACATCATAAGGCTGTATGCTGAGAATATGGAAGTGACCTTGTAGTGCGATGCCCCTGCCTCTGTACTTGCCGGAGAAAGTATCTGCTGGGATTCCGTGGATGGCTTGACTGTTATCCCAACTCCTGGAACCCTTGGTGAATGCGGACCAGGGTGGTCAGCACTCGATTGATAGACAAGTGACAAGATGATATGACATAATTGTACGCTTTGATCCCTAACTTTGCTTGGACTGTCCTTTCAGATTTTCAGTCCATTGGGATACCCATTTTTTGCCCAAGCCGCCTTTTTGGGTTTTTGACTTGTCGGGTGTACAAATTTTTTCATATGTATATCCCTAATTTTTGCCCGAACCCTTTTGGTTCGCCGGGATGCCCTTTTTTTTGCCTAGGCCAATCAACCTAGCGGGTCTTTGTTCATGCATAGTATTTTCCGACTATGTCCATATTCACCGGGTATAAAGAATTGTCACTGTCCATAGTAGTAAGTGTTGCCACACTGCCAGAAGATGTTTGTTTGATCGTACATGATTCGTTGCTGGAATTCATGTCCAATGCCCCAAGTGATTCAAATGGAGATCTGCCCCTGGCTATTTGGCATTTTTGAGAGATTCCTTGAACCTTGACTTGACTGCCCCAAGTCAGCTGGACACCATGCTATGCCCCTTGATTATGAAAGGCCTATCACTGGAATGTCTTTCCATCTGAGGTAATTCTATCCACTGAGAGGATTTCTGTTCATCGATTATCTGTCGTGCAAATTTCTTTGCTGTTGAACAAATAGTCATATGCAAACAATGGTATTTTAAGAATGCAAAGCTTATGTCTGTCTTGAAGTTTGAAAATTCATTTATTAGTAAAACAAACAAATTTTGTAAGAGTGTGATATCAACTCAGAATTTAATAGCAAAACTTTACAGGAGTCAGGATACCTTTTGTAACAGTAGGCTTCCGAACTAGCCCATGCTTCAGTTAGGACTTTTAAGGGTTCTAGCGTGGCCTGGTTCACAGTTTTAAGAAACAAAGGATAAAAGCTCAAATTTTATTTGTACCCAACCCGCTCTTCGTGATGTTCTTCAGTCCTATGCTCAGTTAATTGTGCGTTTAAATCCTGATTGAGTTTGGCATCTTATCCTTGATGTTCTGCTGATGGTTCGGAAACTGAACGTTTGTTTGAGAAGGCAATCATTTTTGTAACCTTTTCTATTTTGTTGAGGATTTGTAGGACCTCTTTTTTTTTGTTATCCCTACTTTTTCCTAAACTGTTTCTTTTGTGAGTACAGTCAGCGGGATGCCCCAGTTTTTTTCTTAAGTCTCCTTCATAGGTTTTGACTTAGTGGGCTTTTATTTTGAGAGATAATGACTGTCTGCTTTAGTGATTATGTGGAACCATCACCATCTTTTGGAGGGCATCTTCTACACTATTTGTCGTGTATGAAGGTAGAGCTTGCGATTGAATGCACATCTGAATTAATTGAGAAAACTACCCTGCCCCAGGTTATGATTAAGGGTTTTAATTTGTGTGAAAAGAAAAACTCCTACTTCTTAGGCTCAAAGGGGTTGACTAGGGATTATCTTACTTATAACTCCACGGTTTAGGATTTGAAACAATGCCTGTACATCATCAGCAGGGTCTGTTCAAAAGTATATTATAGAGATTGTAGTATCGTTTTCAACATCCTCCTTCTAAAGGCTTAGAGCTTTTGATCGAGAGTTAAATATCACAAAAAGGAAGTAAACATAGTTTGAATATAATGAATACGAATGAAATAATTCAAGACAAAACATATGCGATTCATTAATATGAATAACCAAAGTCCGACAAAAAGATAAATGTTTTAAGCAAACAAAGAAATTACAACTGATAATTCAAATGAAATAGACGCTCTCAATTTTGGCCATGATTTGGCATGGGAGCAGTGATCACATTGGGAGCCTCAGGAGGGTCAAATTCAATCTCCTTGTTTTCAATAAAATCTTGGATCTTGTTCTTCAAAGTCCAACAACTGTCGGTGTCGTGTCCAAGACTATCAGAATGGTAGACACATCTTACATTTGGGTTGTACTTAGGAGAGGAGGTATCGGGGTTTTGAGGAGGATCCCTTAGTGTAATCAGATCCGCTTTCAGCAAATGTTGTAACACTTGAGACAATGGCATATTAATCTTAGCGTACTGCCTTTCTTGGTACTTTATCCTACGCATATTGCCCTATCATTGTTGAACAGGTGTAGGATTAGAGATTAGCACCGCTCCCACGAATTGATGATGATCCTTTTTATTATGGCCCTTTTGACCATAGACAACATTAGTTTCTTTTTTACCCCCAAATGGCCTCTTCTCAGCATTAGAAGATGCATCCATCAGAATATTCCCAATTTTGATACCACTTTCGATCCTCTCCCCGGTCAGAACCATCTCTGTAAAACCAGATGAAGAACTCCCAATCAGCATATTGAACAATGGGTCTGTCGGAGTGACCATGAACATGTATACCATTTCTCAATCAGTCAGAGGAGGTTGCACCCTGCCAGCCAAATCCCTCCATTTCTGCGCATATTCCTTGAACCATTCTCTTGAGCCCATAGACATATTCTGCAATTGCACTCGAGTTGGTGCCAGGTCAGCATTGTATTGGTACTTCTTGTAGAAAGCAGTAGCCAAGTCGTCCCAGGTATGAATATCATTTCCTTCTAACTGATAGAACCACTCCAGTTGAGTGCCAACCAAACTTTCTTGGAAGAAATGGACACATAACTTTCGGTCAGCAATGTGAGGCTGGATTTTTCTAACGTATGATCTCAAGTGAAGTTTAGGACAAGAGACCCCGTCATATTTAGCGAACATGGGAATTTGAATTTTGGTTGTATGACCACTCTGGAAACCAACCCTAACTCTTCAAAATCCAAACCAGGTATCTGCTGAATCTCCATAGCATTGAGGCAATCTTCTAGTTGTTTGTATTTATCATCAGCGGGAGAATATTGTTCCTCAGAGTAGTCAGCTTCATCTTCATCAGTCCCTGGATTGTTATCTTCTTAATGACTACCCCCTTATTTGATGGAGTTGTAAGATCTAGAGCTCGCTTGACCGGTCCTCTAAGTCTTCTTCCCATATTCAAGATGCCAGTCAATTTCTTTGCTTTCTTCTTCTTCTCTTTGATGACGAGAGCTTTCAGGTCATCCTGTCCCTTAGCCAGAGCTAGGAAAATTTGTTGGAACTGAGCATTCTGAGCTTGAAGATCTTTAACTATTTGTTCAAGATCCATTTCTTTTTTCTTAAATAAACATTGAAGAGATAAGAAGCATGTCCTTGGAATACCTGTTATGCAATGTGTTATACCCCAAAATTTTCCCTCTCACTTATCAAGATTTTTGCTCACAAGATCTCCTTTGGCTCAAGACTGCACTAGGGTTGATCAACTCAAGACACCTCCTTAAGCACCGATGACCAAAATTAGGGTTTTAGATTGCACAAGGATATTTGAACTTTCAATGCTTCATATGACTTTCATGGATCATTATGGATCCCCAAGATCACTCATGTCAAGTTTCAAGCCTTGGATCACACTTTTGCTTAGTCAACTATGGCCAATTTACAGTCAAACTTCATAATTTTTTATCCACATCAACAATTTAAACTCATATGTATCATTTGATCAAGTTTGGACCGTAACTCCTCAAGAAATTTGATCAAATCTCCAAAAGGGAAAAATGGTCAAAATTAGGGTTTTGATTGGGAAAGGGCAATTTCTAATTTTTGATCTAGAAAATGATCAATTGGTTTAAGGCATGATCTCAAGAGTTTAATTGAATCATTTTTACCTAATGACATGGCTCAAAACATTGCAAGTCCAATAGATTGACAGGTGAATTTTTCAGTCAACTGATCAAAAGTTAATTGTATAATGAAAAGTCAAACTTTGACTTTTTGGTCAAAATCAAATGCCAAAGATCACAATTCATCAAAGCATGTCAAAATATGAAACTTATTCATCAAGAAATCCAAAATTCAAAATTTCATTTTGAAAAGTAAAAATTTCTAAACTTAGAAATTTTTCTAAGTGTTGGAAATTTCTTATTTTTTCACAACTTTGAGCAAAATTTTCACCATGATGCAAGATGATTCAGGAGAAACTTCCAACATGAAAGTTGTATATCTTCATGAAATATATAACTTTTGTTCACACAACTTATTCCAAAAGTTCTTGGATCTCAAGTTATAATTTTAAGAACATGTGGTCATGAAACAAAACACTTAGTGAAATGTTTGCCCTAATTTGGTCAGGATTTTAACCCAACTTCATGGCACTTTTTCATATAGTTCCAAGGGGAATCTTCAAAAAAATTCAAATATGGGTTGTATAGAACATTGCAAGCTTTCCAAAATGTCCAAGAACTCTTTGAGATCATTTTTGAGTAGTGAGAATCGAAGAGATGAAGTTAGGGTTTTATCACTTGAAATACAAGGCATTTTGTGATGAACAAAATTCAAATTCAAAGTTGTGCTGCATAAACTCTACTTTGCAGGCCTCAAACTTGTTAGGCACTCCATAACTAATGGCTTTCACATCTGTTAGAGGTCTCATTTCAAGTATTCAATGCAAGGCCATGCTTTGTGTCCATTTTGGGAAGAAAGTGTACATTGTCATTTTGATAAAGTGCTTTTTTACACAAAACTTGTTCTCGAGCCTTGCACTTGTTCTCTTCTGATAATACAAGTCCCATAACTCATAAGAAACTTGTTAGACACTTACAATCACCTAGCCCATGCTTGTACCTCACATTGAAACTTGGTTTCCCACTTTTCTTCAAAATCAAGTAACCTAGCAATTAGCTGAAAACTTGTACTTCTGATTGTTCAAACCACTCCAATCCTTTTACTTATAGATATATAAACCATTTTCCAGAAAACACACGAATGCTTGACCCCTAAAAACACCAAGAGCTCAGAACCACATCTCATACCTCCATTTTCACATGGACTGACCAAAAACTTGAAACTCATAACTCCCTCGTGCGTTTTCAAGCCTCTTTGTTCCTAAAGCTTCTAAACATCATTTAGAACTCATCCCACACCATGTTACTGAACTGTAACACCATTAACACCATCCTCCATTTTCAAAAACATAGCTTTGCACTTGGACTTCTCCAGAACTCCTCAGGTACTTTCAGCTCAAGCTAAGCATCCCATTAACTTCCTGGGAACTTGAGGAAGCTAACCCAGTTATTGGAACTCCTTGAAAGCTGCTCAAACTTCAAACCCGACACCCTCTTGCAAGGTAAGTTTTCTAACTTTGGAACTTTTCATACAAGCATCATCAATGATTTATTTGTGAATGAAACATGTAGATATTATTGCCCTAAAGCTAACCATGTCCATAGTTTCCATTAGTTTTGCCTGAGCTTAGAGAATTTTAAGATTGAATTTTCTGAGATTTTTAGGGTTCAGAATAGGGCCATTAAAATTCATGTTTATCTTTGAGCTATAGTTTTAATGCTTTACAGTTCTGAAATCGTGAGGAAATTTTCTACAAGTTTCATGTTTACAGTTTTCATTTTTGTTGAGATTTGAACAAGTTACAGAGGTTCTGGCTGGGCGTGAGGTTGAAGATGAAGTTGGCCTCAAGAACGCGTTTTCCTTATGTATTTATTGTTTGATTTATATAAACAGATATATAGCCACTCCGGTGGTAGAAGCGCGCGCCTGTAACCAGAGGGACCTAGGCTCGAGCCCCAGTGGTACCCTTTTGATTTTTTACATTTTTTTTACATTATAACTTTGTTGACAAGGCGCCTGGGCCTCTTTGGGCTTTTTTTTTTTTACTCTCTAACCCCCTGCAGGCTATTCACACCCCTGGCCCAGTTTTTTATTTTCTTTTCTTATTTTTATTTTTTTAAATATATTTTCCTAATACTGAAAAATCATAAAAAATATAAAAAACTGTAGATTTATATTTTAACTTAGTTTAGTTATTTTCTCACCAAAAAATATATTTTATTTAACCATACTTTATTTATTTTACTAATTATTCTTGTAAATTTAATTAAAACTAGGTTATTATTTATTTTCTTTTACACCAATTAAATATATTATTTTTAATACCAAAAAGACCAAAAATATTTTATAATACTATAATTTATTTTCAAGACAAAAATACCAAAAAATACTTTTCTTATAAACTTAATTTCTTTTTAATCAATTAATAGATTTAGGGTTTTATTTAAAATCTTTTCTTAGTAAATTTAGGGTTTATTTTTAATTAATTATTTTCTTCTAAGCTAATTAGGTTAAAAATCAAAACCCCTTTTCTCATGAAAAATCAAACAAATATCTATTTTCTTTGCATTTACATTCTTGCATAGTTATCTATTTTTGTACATTTATTTATTCAATTCTTGTACCAATTCAATATGGTTGTAATAGATTAATTAGGTTTATTTTCTTGCAATCCCCATTTACAATTTGTACACCCCCTCCCACAAGTATTGTAATAGCGTAGTAAGTTTAAATTCCGCAATTTATCGCTTTATATATACAAATGTTAGTAATTAGGATTTGTATGGAAAGACTAAAACCAATACTTAGAAAATCCTAATTCAAGACAAAATCAAGCATGGAAACAATACACTCGCACACAAGCACCCCTAGGGTAAATCCACTTTGTTGCCTTTACAAAATGGCCATATTACGCATGTGAGGTATCTTAGCAAAAACAAGCAAAATACAAGATCATAGCCCCTCGATGATGCTATCTATGATACGGTGGGAAGAACTGACTGTTTTTTGGAATGCTGGTTCGCGTTTTGCGTTTGTGTTCGCATAATTTCGCGGTAAGTAAGAGTCGCCACCGACTTTTATTTTATCCAACAAGGAAAGGAAAAAAGCACAGAAAAATTCCTTTTTCGCGATATTTCTGAGTACAGGGGGTAGATTATAGAAAAGGAAGGTATTAGTACCCTTTCTATCCGTAGTTATCTACGGGCTCTTAGGTACTTGCTCATCATTTTCAAAATTGTTTTCTTTGTGTTTGTGTGCTTTGAAAAGTTTTTGTTTTGACTTCGATTTAACTCTTGCTTCTGTCTTCAAGAGTGTAATGAAGTGTTTTTGAAAATTTTGTTTGTAAAGGAGTGTAAGTGTGAAAAAGTGTTTTGTTTTGGATGAGCAAGTATCTAAGAACTAATCTACCTACTCGAAAAAGGGATGATTCTATGCTAATTTCCTTTAGACAATGCTATCCCACTATTAGTGAGTAGGTAGCATCATCGTTGGAGTTTGAGGGTCAATTCGAAAGGGACGTACGGTCACTAAAGCAATGTTAGGACGTCTTAGTGGTACCCCTAGTGTCTTAGATCATTTATTCGAGGCAACAATATCTGAGGCAACCATTTCGAGGCAACTATGATCTTTTATACAAGAGGGCGACCTCTAAAACAACCTATACTCAATGACCATTTACGAAGGCAACCAAGTGGGGTGTACCCTAGGCGTGCGCATGTGCGAGTGTGTTGATTTCAGTTATTTTTATCTTTGCACATGTTTAGGGTGATCTAATTGATTTCAGATTAAAAATTCATTCTTGTCATGCAAACCCTATTATCAAACATCTAGTAGTTGTATAATTTGCAGAATTAAAATGCGGAAATTAAACTAAATTATTACAAGGCGTCGGGTATTTACATCGCCAAAAGCAATCCTTTGAAAATAAAATAAATAAATGCCCTAATTATTTATTACAAGCCAGTAGCAGATACATTAATAATTGAATAAGGAAAAATAAATCGCGCGAGGTGAAATTGAATCGAATGCGAGTTTAGGGTTTTGACCCTTTTTAATTAAAGAAAAATGTTTTTATTTTTTAAGAAAAAGAAACTAAATCCTAAAATTAAATGCTAAATTAATTATTAAATAAATTAAATAATGAAAAATAATAAATAACATATTTTTGGAGTTTTTGATATTTTAGGAAAGAAAATAAAATAATTAAATTAATGATTAAAACCTATTAATTCTAATTGATTTTAAATATCTACAAAATCAATTAAAGTTATCTAGAATTAATAACCTAATTAATTAATTAATATTTATAAATGAAAAAAAATGAATTTCTGAAATTTAATTGGATACAAATATTTTTTTGATTTTTTTGATAAAAAAAAGAAATTATTCTATTGGTTAATAAGTAAGTTAAAACAAAATAAAATAATTAAATAAAGTAAATAAAATAAAAAAAGAGTGAGAATGGGTCTGTTTTTGGAGGTGTAGAAAGCAATTGGCTGGCCCAATAATGCTGATCCATTGGATTTTTTGTAATCCAGTGCATATGCGTTGACTTGGCCCTTCGATTCTCCTTTAATATTGGTCACCAGATCTGGCCATCTGGCACGTTGATTGGTGAGAGTCCATGGTGGATCTTAGGCTTGAGTATGCACATAATTTCCTGTAAGAATAATGCAAAATAACAAATGCTGGAGGCAGGGATCGAACCCCTGACCTCCAGTCTCCAATGCCTTAAGACCTGCGTGGCAACCACTAGGCCATGTGGTTCTTATTGTTCATTAATCAAATGCTGCAGATAATATGAGAAACAAAAGAATATTGAAAGAATAAAAAAATGCACGCGGATGTTTGAATGAGCGAATGAGGGAGCGACACGCCTGCTTCTTCTTCCTCTCTCCGTGGCCAAAACCAGAAACATCTATACCAATGGACAAAGGTCTGTCGCTACAAGCCTGTCCAACCTCAAAATCTTGTATAGGCCATGTAAATGGATTCTAAGACCAGGGTTGAGTTTGTCTTACCCTCCTGAATGCAACCATGCCCATTACTGGGGCCAATTATTCCTGAAACAGAAAACCCTAAAAACAAAGACGAAACCCTAACAATGGTGGATCTCGTTATAGGTCGTATAAATGCAATTGAGTAATACCAAAAGCTTGCAAATGATTTGTAGATTCAGAATATGCCATCAATTCATGCTAACTATGCCTAAATTTCAAAATATGAAATCAAAAACAAGGTGAGTTCGTGACTGACTTACAGCGTACTGGAGGGCTTGAACACGCGTGGTCTTGATTGCTTTAGGGTCCTGAGATTGCCAGGAGACGATTGGGACAATTGCCAAGCCTTGAAACTGCCTCTAAGCCCTGTTTCGATCTCACACTTTTTTGGTATTTTTACAAACTTTGTTCTTGCTCTCTATCTGATCTCTAACCCTCCTTTTGGTCTGCACACGACCCTTATGTATTGCACAATGTATTAGGGTAACAAACTCTATCCAAATCTCTCTCTTTCAATGCTTGGATATTTGATTTGATCTTCCTTTAACAACCTTCCAAATTTGGTCCAAGTCCTATCTTTTTGTACCCTTATGCCTTGATACGAGTTTGATGATGGCAAGCTATATAATGAAACCTAAAATCACCGCAAAATCTTTGTTATCAATGATTTTGGATTTTTATTTGATTTATTTTGATTTAAATCAAATTAATTCAAATAAAATTAAAAGTAATTAATAAAAATATGATATGGACACACGGCCAAGGATGGAGCACGTGGGCTGTAATGCCAACTCAAAACAAGTGAAAAAGAATGGGCCCATTTGGCAAAATTTGAAGTTTTGGGCATAGTTGACTTTTGGCAATTTTACAAAAAAGTCCAACTTCAACAATGCATAACTTCCTCAATTTTGAATCTTTGGAGGTGTTCTTGGACTTTTTAGAAATCTTGAGATGTCCTATAACCAACCCTTTTGGTCTCATAGCAATTTGATATTCCATGCTCATGTATGAAGCTTTGACAAAAAAGGTGTTTTTGTTGACTTTTCAAAATGACCTATAATGTCCAAATTCATAACTTCATGTGAGTGAATATTTTGATCTTGGGATATGAATATGGATTGTAGGGAATTTTATACTATTCAAAATGAGCTTTGGATGGGTCATTTATAATAAAGTATGAGAAAGTTATGCTTGGTCAAAGTTGGGTTGACTTTTCCTACAAAACCCTAATTTAGCAACTTTTGAATCTTGATGAATTTTGGGCAATCCTTGATGAATAATGATCAACACTTTATCAAATTATGAAATATACTTCAAAATTAGAATGTTGACAAAAAATCTTGAAGTTTGACTGTATGTAGGTCACAGTTAACTTTTGCCCTAGCATAGTCGATTTTGGGACCTTTGAGCAACTGACTGAGCAAAATTCCTTTGCAAGGCTTGAAACTTGACATGGATGATCTTGAGGACATATTAGGACATTGGTGAGCACTTTGTGTCACTTGGACTCAAGGATCTTGATACAATGTAAAACCCTAGTTTGGGGAAGACTGCTTTAGGAGAGAGCTTGTCTGACCAACTCTTAGGCTACTTTGGGCAACTTGGAAATCTTTCTTGAAATGTTTTGAGAAATATGAGAGGGAAAATTTTGGGGTACAACACTATCTATGTTTCCTTTCAAATGATTTTAGTCCCTAAATAGAATGCTAAGATACCTTGAAAAATTGCTAATCATGGTTATACTATGACCCACGCCCGTCCCGTTTACTCCAAAGATAGGGTTACTTACCAAATCAATGGTAAGATAACAATGTCAAAGGAAAAGGAAATGAACATGAAAGACTTTTGAGTAGGTAGAATACTCCTAATTACTTTCTCCATTTCAAAAAAAACATCCTTTCTATTTTTAAAACAAACACCTACACTTTCAAAACATCTTTCAAACATGAAAACATTTTCAAAAGGATCAAACACTTTGTATACATTCTTACGAACGAGAATAATTATGAAGTTTGCCTAAACAATGACCTCTTTACAAAATACTTTCAAAAACCACACAAAGCACAATTTCAAACAAAAGCAAGTGATCTAGAAAGTAACTAAGAGCCCATGGAAAACCATGGATGAAAAGGGTGCTAATACCTTACCTTTTCATAATCTACCCCCCGAACTCAATAAATAATCTCAAAGGTATTTCTTGTGCTTTTTAACGTTTCCTTTTGGATAAAAGGAAAGTCAGTGGCGATTCTTGCTAACCGCAACATTTGTGATCAAATACAAAACCTTCAAGTCAGTTCTCCCACCGTATCACAGAACTGGCAACTCTGCTGGGGATAATTCTAAAAGTGGGGTTACCTTAGGGTTAGATCACATTTACTTGCTTTCTTTGTTTGACTTGTATGCTTTACATTATGGTTCTATGTTTGGGTTTGAATCCTCTACCCGGGTTTGGGATACCTTATAGGTAAGTAGCAATACATTGTGGAAACTATGCGGGGTATACCAATAGGGTCTAAGAAATAGCTATGTTAGTGCGACATATTTGTGGGTACCGGTAGCCCTTGAGTTAATAAAGGAGAATACGGGGCTGCTGAGTGATGTCATGAAGCACTAATGAACTTTTAGAACCTTTACTTGACCAACTTGGCCTTTAGGACGTAGTGAGATGACCGACTTTGGTGCAGTTCGAAGTTGGTAGATACTCGACACTGCACTCATTGAGGTTTGGTTTTTTGAGATATTTCGGTCGCCATTAAAGAGGCTTGTTCTGAGACAATGCTCAAAGAAACAAACCAGTGATATTGAGCTCTTTAGAACCCGATTACTATTTCTAGGACATGTTGAGCCAACTAAACTTCAAGAGGGTACTTACCTATGAGACTCCATGGAAGCCTAAACCTAAGGAATTGTCTGCTTTGTATGTATATATATATACTTTTACATAACATCATGAAAATCATAACATCATATTCATTCACTAACCATTTCAAGGATCTTGGGATTCATCTTTGTTCTATTTCGTAGGACATGGATTCTATTCGCAGGAAAATTATTCAAGTCAATCTTGTAAGGATCCCTCCACAACTTAAGGAGCTAGCTTCAAAGATTCCAGAAAATTCTCCATTCACCGAGATACATGGTCGCCTACTCAACTTGGTCACCTCCAACACTGATGAAGACATGATGAAGGTGCTCTTTCAGTTCTTTGATCCTTTACACCATTGCTTCACATTTCCCGATTATCAACTTGTGCCAACTTTGGAAGAATTCTCTCAACTCTTGAGGATTCCCATTCTCAATCAACTACCTTTCAGCGGTACAGAAAGAGACCCAAAGCCAGAAGATATTGCTCAAGCTCTACACTTGTAATCATCTGATGTCACAACTAATTGAGAAACAAGGAGTGGTGTCAAAGGTTTCCTAGCAAAGTTCTTGTTTGAGAAAGCCTGAAACTGTTGGAACTCCTTGGATTTGCAAGCCTTTGAGGAAATTGTGGCTCTCCTCATCTATGGGATGGTTTTGTTTGCAAATCATGACCAACTCATAGATGTGAACACCGTCAAGATCTTCATGTCTCGTAACCCGGTGCCTACTTTGCTAGGGGACATCCTACATTCTTTTCACACCCGCACTATAAGGAAAATAGGTGTCCTTATGTGTTGCACTCCTCTCTTGGAAAGATGGTTTATTTCGCATCTTCCCCAATCTGTACTAAAGAACAAGCAAGGTTCAAGGTGGTCACAAAGGTTGATGACGCTCAAACATTCAGACATCCATTGGTGTTCCCGATCTATAAAGAATGTTACTCTTGTCGACCGTTATGGAGAATTCCCTAATGTCCCTTTACTTGGAATTAGTGGAGGTATCACCTATAACCCATGCTCAGCCTTAAGACAATGTGGTTACGCCCAAAGGGATGGCCCTCATGAGATGCCCATTCAAGGTTTGGTATTTGACTACGAGAATACGGATCAAGGCCTTTCCAGAGATTTATCCGAGCTTGGAGGATGTTGAACAAGGTAGATAGCAAGACATTGGGGCATAAGAATTCCATCCGTCTCGAGCCTTAGCTCAAATGGGTATGAACTCGTGCTCAGAGTCTTATGATGCCTTATCTCTCCATTCTCCCGGTAATCATTGAGCCTGTTATAGAAGGAGATGTTCCATACACTATCCTACATCCTAACATGCCCACCTCTCTTGAAGAATTACAAATAGATTAGATACAACTCAACGGGGAGTGAGATACTTTCGAAGCCCAATTCTACGCTAGCGAGAAGAAGGTTTTGGAACTCACTAAGCAACTTCATAAGGAGCAGACTCTGAATGCCTACATCACACCAAAGAGGATCGTACCACCTTTTTATCTTAGAGTTTTTGTATTATTTTTCCCAAAGAGGCATTGATGTACTAAAGCTTTAATTTATTAATATAACGTGTGTTTCCTTTTTGTCTAAAACAAATTTGAATCTTTAAAATCCTTGAAATCATTGCATATGCATTTACCATTCATCATAACATAAGCAGGTTTCTTGCAACAAGTCTCCTCATCTTTCTACTATTTATTTTAGTAAGATGGATCTCGAGTAAACAGTGAAGGACCTCCAAGCTCAAAATGCCCAGTTTCAACAGATGTTTTTAACTCTATCCAAAGGAAAAGAAGAGTTGAAGACCTTGCTGGTTGAAGATAAAAAGAATAAAAAGAAAATAACCAGAGTTCTGAACATGGGAAGAAGATTCCAAGGACAGGCAAGAAGGACTCTGGACTTTGCAACGTCATCTGGTGAGAAAGACAATCAAGATGGGAAATGCAAGGAAGCAGTTGTTCAGCCAGATTCAGAAGAGGAAGAGGAAGAAGAAGCTTATTCTGAAGAACAATACCCTCCGGCCGATGACAAGTATAAGCATCTAGAAGAACGGTTAAATGCAATGGAAATCCAAAAAGTTCCTGGATTGGACTTTGAGAAGTTGGGTCTAGTATCTGGGATTGTCATTCCTCCAAAATTCAAAGCACCAGTGTTCGCCAAATATGATGGAGTCTCATGTCCCAAAATGCATCTCCGGTCCTATGTGAGGAAAATCCATCCTCATACCGCTGACAAGGATTTATGGGTACACTTCTTCCAAGACAGTCTGTCTGGAACTCAACTTGATTTGTTTTATCAGCTAGAAAGAGCCAATGTTTATAACTGGGAAGATCTGGCTGCTGCCCTTTACAAATAATACCAATACAACGCTGATCTTGCGCCCACCCATACTCAACTCCAGAGTATGGACATGGTTTCAAGTGAAGGCTTTAAGGATTATGCGCAAAAATGAAGGGACTTAGAAGGAAGAGTCCAACCCCCTCTATCTAAAAATAATTGGTATACATGTTTTTGGGCACCTTGTCTGGTCCCTTCTTTAATCACTTAATTGGGAGTTCATCGGCAGGTTTTACCAAATTGATATTAACCGGAGAAAGGGTAGAAGTCGGGATAAAGAATGGAAAGATTAAAAAAGATGATCCTCTGCTGCTGTAAGGAAACCATTCATTGGAAAGAAAGAAGTTGTTGTTGTATATGCACAGAGAAATCAAGATAGGGCTAAACGCTGTCCAATGGTGGGGGCTGTCATGATTCCTAAACCAGTGCCTGCTCAACAAAGAAGCAATCAACCAAGAATGGGAAGACCAGTCAGGCAGTTCACCTGAATTAATATGACATTATCTCAAGTATTACCATACTTGTTAAGATCCAACCTAGTGACTTTGAAAGAAGCTCCAAAGAATCCTAACACAACCTCTTCTCACTATCATCCTAATGCTCGCTGTGCATACCATTCTGAGAGTCCCGACCATGACACTAACAATTGTTGGGCTCTAAAGAACAAAGTACAAGACCTCCTTGAAGCCAAAGAGATTGAATTCGACGTGCCAGAAAAGCCTAATGTCATTACTGCCCCTATGCCCAAGCACGACCGTGATATCAATTCTGTTGAAGAAGATATGTTTGTTACCTCAGTTGATGAACTTGTGACCCCACTCCTGACTATCAAAAAGAACTTATTAAATACTGGTGTATTCCCAAGTTATGGTGAAAGCTGTCATTTCTATTTGTCCTCACCAACCAGTTGACCTTTGTTAAAAGCCGGCGTTCAGTGCCTAATAGATAACAAGGAAATTTTGTTCGAGAAGGCTTTAATTCCAACTGTTTCTTATAATGATGTTTCCATCGTGACCGTTTCTGACAATTCTTCCAGGGTATCCACCAAAAGACCCGTTAGAATTACATCAGTTCCAAAAGTAGCTCCGTTGATAATTACAATGCCTGGACCAATCCTGTATTCGTCAGACAAAACCGTACCATGGAATTATGGAGGGGATGTCTACTACCACGGTATCAAGCAAGATTTGCCAGCTGTTGAAGATTCAAGTTCTGAGAAAGATGACCCTGATGTCAGTAATATCGCAGGGGCTAGTAAGATAACCCAAAGTGGAAGGGTTTTCTCTCCAGAAATTGCTCCTCTAAAAGTTGTTTCTAGACCCGTAATCATTCCTGTTGATGTTGCTCCTCCAAAGGCTGTTCCCAGTCCTACAATTATCTCTACTAATACTCCTGTTGACAAAACTGTTACAATCCCTGTTATCACCCCTACTGACATTCCTGCTACAGAGTCAACCGATACTCGAGGTAAAGGTATTCTGGTTGAGCCTGTCCGGACGAAGGAACAGTTAGTAGCTATCCCTGAGACCTCCCGGAAAGAGATGGAGGAAATTCTAAAGATCTTAAAAAGAAGCGACTACAATGTAGTCGAGCAACTGGGGAAAACTCCATCAAAAATTTCCATGATGGCTTTACTATTATGTTCCGAGGCTCATGCAAAGGCCTTGGTAAAATTCCTGAAAACTGCCCATGTACCCTAAGAAACATCTGCCGATCAGTTCCAAGAATGCGTAGCCAGCTTGACTGCAGATAATGGTTTATATTTTTCGAATGCTGATTTAACGCCAAGAGGGAGGAAGCATAAGAAGGTATTGTATGTCTCAGTCGAATGCAGGGGCACGACCTTGGCTCATGTCTTGGTTGACACCGGTTCGTCTTTGAATGTGTTGCCTAAAAAGGCTCTCTTGATAGGCTTGACTGTGAAGGATTGGCATTGAAACCGAGAAACATAGTAGTGAGGGCCTTTGACGACTCAAAAAGGATGGTGCATGGGGAAGTGAATATCCCCATAAAGGTTGGAACCCAAACATTTGATTCAACTTTTTATGTAATGGATATTCTCCCTTTATATTCCTGCTTGCTAGGCCGACTGTGGATTCACAATGCTGGCGCTGTTACTTCTATGTTGCATCAAATGCTAAAATATCCAATTCAAGGGAAAATCATCACCGTTCTTGGAGAAGAAGGGTATATGGTCAGCCATCTAAATTCCTTCAGATATGTGGAACTAGATGGTGAATTTATTGAAACTCCATTCTAGCACTTTGAAGAAGTCCCGCAAGATGTGGAAGTAACCAAGGTTGTCTCTCAAGTTCCCAAGATCACTAGGCCTCCACTCAAGATGTCATCTTTGAAGGACGCCAAGGCAGTGATAGAAGAAGGTGGGTACATAATTTGGGGTCAACTCTCAGATATCCCATACAAATCTGACAAATTCGGTCTGGGTTTCACTTCAGGTGCCCAGAAGGCTGTACGCCGCGCTTGTGCCGGGGGAACACCCTTGAAGATCAGCAACCACCAAGTCAGCACCGTGGAGGATGATGAAGATAGCTATAACCTGGAGGACTCGATATTCTCAACTGTCAGTGGAGGACTCAGCAATTGGGAGGCTAGAGATTTCGTCCCGATCACTTTTATCCCACAGTAATTTGTCTTTACATTTTGTCGAATTTATAATACTAAAACAATTCAGACTCTTAAAACCTTGTGTCTTACCCAAGGCACAATGTTCCATTTGTAAGGGTTATTATCTCATTTCCATATGACATCAATGAATCATGGACGTTTTTGCATACAAAATTTGTGCTCATTGTTTTTATTTTTTACATTTTCATTTCTTTCAAAGATAGCCATACTCTTACACATACTCACACTCACAATACAGGTCTACATCCACTCGGGATCCCATGGGTAATGGTTCTACTATGGCCTTTTGTGACCCTGAAAATCTAATCTACCAAGCCGAAGGAAAATGTGAGGTAGATTGTGAAGTACCAGGGGAACTCGCCAGGTTACTGCAACAAGAAGAGAGGACCATTCAGCCCCACGAGGAACCAGTGGACACAATCAACCTAGGTACCGAAGAAGAAAAAAGAGAAGTCAAGGTGGGTGCCAATCTGGAACCCAGTGTCAAAGAACGTCTGATTCAGTTGCTACACGAGTATGTTGAAGTCTTTGCCTGGTCGTATGAAGACATGCCAGGACTTGATGCAGATATTGTGGTACATCATCTACCAAGAAAAGAAGATTGTCCACCGGTAAAGCAAAAGGTCTATCTCATGTGACCAGACATGTCAGAGAAGATTAAAGCAGAAGTCATGAAACAATTCAATGCTGGATTCTTGGCCTTCACCTCCTATCCACAATGGGTTGCCAATGTTGTTCCCGTGCCCAAAAAGGACGACAAGGTACGAATGTGCGTAGGCTACAGAGATTTGAATCGGGCGAGCCCTAAGGATAATTTCCCACTTCCCCACATTGATGTTCTAGTTAACAATACGGCACAACATAAAGTGTTTTCCTTCATGGACGGTTTCTCAGGCTACAACCAAATCAAAATGGTGCCTGAGAACATGGAGAAAATAACCTTTGTCACACAGTGGGGCATATTCTGCTACAAGGTTATGCCATTCTGACTGAAGAATGCTAGGGAAACCTATCAACGTGCCATGGTAGCTCTATTTCATGACATGATACATCACGAAATAGAGGTCTATATGGACGACATGATAGCTAGATCTCAAACAGAGGAAGAGCATCTTGACCATTTACAGAAACTGTTTGAGAGACTAAAGAAATACAAGCTGAGGTTGAACCCAAATAAATGCACATTGGGGGTGAGGTCTGGTAAAATCTTAGGCTTTGTCGTCAGCAATAGAGGTATCAAAGTGGATCCCACCAAAGTGAAAGCAATACAAGAAATGCCTGCTCCTCATATCGAGATGGAAGTCAGAGGATTCTTGGGACAGTTAAACTACATTGCCAGATTCATTTCTCACCTGACAGCTACTTGTGAACCAATCTTCAAATTACTGAAGAAAGATCAAGTAGTCAAATGGAATGATTGAAGGGGTGAAAAACACAAGAAGGGGGGGTTGAATTGTAAAACTGGAAACTTTAAAGCAAATGACAAGGTATTTTTATCCTGGTTCGTTTGATCTCAAACTACTCCAGTCCACCCGTTCAAGGTGATTTCGCCTCTCTCCAACGAGGTCTTAATTCACTATATTCAACTGAATACAAATCTGCTTTAGCAACTGCTAAAACCTTCTTGATTCAAACCACAATCCGGTTTGTCAAGGCAACACTTTCTTACAAAGGAATGAACAAGTGTGTATGAATGTTTTCTACAAAAACTATATCACAACTGTGATGTTTACACAAATGAAGCTTAGAATACTAAGATGCTAAACGCTAATAGAGTATCAGAGTTTGGTGGTTTAGCAAAACTTGTAGAGTTAAGATTACTGTTCAGCTTTTTGCGTGTAGAGAGTTTGGAAGCATTAGCCGTGATAATCTTCAAAGCTTGGTTTATATAGCACTTGAGAAGATGAACGTTGAAGCAAATATTCTTGATTCAATGCTATTAACAAGCTTTCCTTTCTGAGCAGATCTTGTCTAGAATGATGCCGTTGGTATTGATTAGCTTTCAATGCACAGTACCGTTGCTTCTTCAATGCACGTTCTGGCTTGGCTCATTCTGATTCTGCTTCGCTGCTGATGAACTAATTTGATTCTGTATCAGAGTATTTCACGCGCAGTTCTGTTCATCAAGCTTCAGCATGTGCAAGCGTTGATCTTCTGATCTTGACGTTCTGATTCAGCAACTTCTGATGCTGGTGTGCAAACTCATATTCTGATGCTGAGAACGTGATCTTGCTTATTTTAATCAGCATATCTGCAAGTCAGAGCATAGTAATTTTAAGTAGCATATAATTTAATCATGAAATATTTAACTACTATATCTTTTCACTTTGTTATCATCAAAACTTAATTATAGGGTACTAGATTCAAACATTGTTCTAACAATCTCCCCCTTTTTGATGATGACAAAAACTAGATATTTTAAATAAAAAATAACGTGAAAAGTTATCAGATCTATGTATCAGAATAAGAAGTACGGAGAAATCAGAGTTAAGAGATACTCCCCCTGAGTTTGTTACTTCCCTTTGATATGTGTGTTCTTCAGAGTCAGATCTTTTTCTATCTTTGAGCATCAGATTATAAGTCTTTAACTTATCAGAGAGCAGAGCTTCAGAGCTTTTCCTGTCAGAGCTTTGCTTCGGATCAGAGTGTTAGGTCGATCAGATCTTCATATATCAGAACTTCATATTTGATCAGAGCTTCTAGTCTTCATTGTGCCTGTAGACTTAAAGACAAAAAGAAAAACATTTCAAGTAATAGAGTTAGAATGTTTGAGAATTTCTGTCTAGTTAGCCGTTATTGATTTTAAATATCATTCTTGTTCTCCCCCTTTTTGTCAGCAATCAAAAAGTGCTGGTGATGTGCTAAAATGATTTAGATCAGAAAAACTAATAATATTAAAGATAGTTCAGAATCAGTGCAAAATAGCATTACAAACCATAGTCAAAACATAGTCAAAAGTACATCAGAAAATGAAGAAAATATAGAGAATGTCATGCATGAAAAAAAATTTCAAGGTTGTGGGGGCATGCGTGAGAACAGGCTTTCCAGCATTGCCTGAATCTTTTCAGAAGTTGCATTCTGCTTCTGAACCATGGTGACAACAGTATCAATCTTGCTGTCCTGGACATTCATTCTTGCTTCCATCTTCTGATTATTCTCATCCATCCGCTGCTGTAGACGCAAGTCATTCAGCCTTAATTCTTCCAGAGCCTGCCTGTCCAAGGCAGCTTGAGAACTTTCAGCAGGAGGAAGCTTCTCAGAACTTTCAGCTACATCTTCTGCTGGATTTTCTTCTTGAAGAGTCTTGTCTTCTTCTGCTGGTTCCACCTGTGCAGCTTGTTCTTTCTCAGACCACGATTCAGAGTCCAGAGGGAGCACAACTTCTTGAGGCAGCTGACTCTCAACTTCCTTCAGCAGCTTGCTAAAGTTCTGTTGAGCCTGCTCATAGTTGACGTCCTGCAGCTTGAGTGCTTCAGCACGAACCCATACTCTGAACTGTGACCAGAGCTGATCAGAAGCAGCTGGGTCGATCATCCCCGGACAAACTTGCTTCAGCGAAGTAATCCACTGCAGCATACCTGTTTCAAAGTCCAAAATACCAGAGCCAACATCTAATTGCTTTGGTTTGGGAATGGCCAATTTGTGTCTTAAATCAGCAAGACGTTCAAGACTTGTTAAGTCAATGAATGTTCTGCTGGGGTTTTCAGATGATTGGTTTTCAGAGGTGTGCTGAGGTGCTGTTTGTTTTGGTGGATGGTTATCAGAGTCAGAGGATATGTCTATTGGAGTGGTTGGAGTTTTTGGAGGTGTTGATTCCTCTGATGATGGTAACTGGGGTGTGATAATGGTGGTTCCACATGGCAACTGGATTGCCAGCGGTGAAGGTTGAGGTGAGTGGGGATCAGAATGATGAGGAGATGGGGTTTCATAGCGATGAAACTCTGTTTGAGGTGAGGGAGGATTATTTTCTGGTTGAGGAGGTGGAACTTCTGATTGTTCAGGGATCAGAGGTTCTTCTGTGATAGGTTGTTGTTGTTCTGGTTCTGGTTGTGGTTCTGGTTGAATTTCTGGTTCAGGTTGTGGAGGAGGAATATTTGGTGGTTCAGAGTGAGGTTGAACAGAAGCATGTTCACGCTCAATGTCAGCTAGCACGCTATCAAGTGCTGATGTTGTTGAAACAGTTGGTTGTTGTTTGGTAATTTTGAGAGGAATTTTAATTCTGGTTCTTCTGAGTTGTAAGGCCTCAGAAGGGTCTTCTGGTATGTTTTCATCAATAGTGGGGATTGGAATGGAAATTCTGTGAGAGGTTTGGGGTGGAGCAATAGATGATGGAATAGTAGTTGAAATTGAAATAGGAGCAGCAGATGGATTACCTCGTTTCTTTGGAGTCTGGTGAGATGATCCTTCTGCTTTCCTCTTCTTTGACTTCTTCTGAGTCACTTCAGGTTGAACTTGACTCAGGTCTTTGATCTTCAGCTTAGAACCTGCAACTTCTGCCTTGGGAGAATCTGGATACTTGGCAACCATATCAGGGTGAGATTCCATCTCAGAAAATCTTGGAAAATCACTCAGAGGCACTCTTCTTCTGGAGATATCAGCAGTTGAAGAAGCTCTGGGTTCCTTCCTGATATTGTCTATCAGCTTCATCTTTTTCAGATTCTTGGCATTCAGCGGTTTTCCAACAGTTGGTTCAAAATTGCCCAGTACTTTAGCTTCGCTCAGATAATCTATCAGCTTATTCTCTGTCAGAATATCTGATATGAGCCTCCCAAAAGGTATCCAGTCTCTTTTCGTCCTTTCTTCTTCTCTAGTCTCTTTCACACTAGTCTTCAGATGATTGAACAGGAAGTGTGCCAAATTGATCTTCACCCTCTGATTAATAAAGTAGATCAGAAATTGCTGATCCACGTTTATATAGTCAGGAGAGCTTGTTGGCTTCCTGTGATTGAAACAGCCTAGGACAATCTTGGCCCACACTCTGCAGTGATCCTTCAGATCCTTGATTTTGCTGCTGGGAAAACCAAGAGTGAAGATGCAGTTTGCTACCACACCAATATCAGGGCACCTATCAGCCATGTCCACACAACGGACTCCACCACCACTCTGACCTATTAACCTGGCAATGAGGTCTTCAGAAATTATTATCTTCTTCCCCATGACAGAAGAGATAACTAGATGCTTATCAATCTTGGCATGAATCCAAAATTCTTTGACAAGCTCTGGGAAGGTTGGTCCAACCAATCTATCAAAGTACCTCTCCCACTTCTGAGCTTTGACTTCAGCAGATAGGTCAAATCCATTATCCTTCAAACTTTCGAAATCGATGATTAATTCAGAGAGAACCTCAAGATTCTTAACCGGTGTGAGAAGAGTTCTGGTAGGCGCTTGATATTGCTCAGAGGTTTCTTTCTTCTGATTTCCTGCAGAAATGCTGGAGGATGCCATTGTTCTCACACAAAAAGCTTGAGAGTGATTTGAGAAAAGCTAGGGTTTTGAAGGAGATATGCAGAAAAATTCTTAAGAGATTATGAATAAGCGTAAAGAATAAACATGAAGAGTAATGTGCTTAAATAGGATTTTCAAAAATTATTTTGAAAAATAAAACGTTTTTAAGAGAGAGAAAAAAAATAATGATTGCAATTAACAAGCGTGATTACTTTTGCATTTAATGCTTGCTGATTTTGGGGGATTTGAGAAAGATACTTAAAAACGGTTACCAGACATGTGTCTCAATGCACCCAATCAGCGCTTTCCTTTCTCAGAAGCGTGCACGCGTTCTGCTTCAGGGATTTGCTGATGATTGGATGACACTTGTTTGATGTAGTGATCAGCACGTCTGTATTTGAGATTAGACTCTCAGATCTTTAGACTTGCCTCTGATACAATCTGCATGTTCTAACTTTCTGAAACAAAGATTGATCAGAAGTTCACAGTAATATAATTACATTCTGAAAGATAAAAATATGGAATTAAAGCATTTTCATTCTGGGCATACTTTCATGCTGAGATGTTTCAGAATGAAATTAAACCTATCTTCTGAAAGGGGTTTTGTAAAGATATCAGCCCATTGATGGTCTGTATCTATAAATTTCAAGTTTAAAATGCCTTTCTGAATATAGTCCCTAATGAAATGATGTTTTATTTCTATATGCTTAGCTCTAGAATGTAAAATAGGATTCTTACTCAAGCAAATAGCAGAAGTATTATCACAAAGAATAGGAATGTTACTCTCAAAAATCTGGAAGTCTTCAAGCTGACTTTTCATCCAGAGCATCTGTGTGCTACATCCAGCTGCTGCTATGTACTCAGCTTCTGCTGTTGACAGAGCAATAGTTGATTGCCTTTTGCTGGACCACGAGATCAGATTTTCTCCCAGAAACTGGCAGCTTCCAGAAGTACTTTTGCGTTCCACTCTGTCTCCAGCAAAATCAGCGTCGCAGTAGCCTACTAAACTGTAATCACTAGATTTTCTATAAAACAAACCCAGATTAGTAGTACCTTTCAGATACTTGAAAATTCGCTTAACAGCTGTTAAGTGAGATTCTCTAGGATCTGATTGGAATCTAGCACAAATACATACACTGAATAGAATATCAGGTCTTGAAGCAGTCAGATAAAGGAGAGAACCAATCATACCTCTGTAGACCTTCTGTTCTACGCTTTTGCTTACCTCTTCTCTTTCCAGAATGCACGTGGGATGCATTGGAATCTTTGATGGCTTACATTCTGAGAGGTCAAATTTCTTCAGAAGATCTCTGATGTATTTGCTCTGATGAATGTAAGTTCCCTCTGGAGTTTGATTGATCTGAATTCCTAAAAAGAACTTCAGTTCCCCCATGAGGCTCATCTCAAATTCTGCCTGCATACACTTAGCAAATTTTCTTCCAAGAGAAGGATTAGTAGAACCAAAGATTATATCATCAACATAAATTTGACAGACTAAAATGTCACTCTTAACTGTTTTACAGAATAGAGTGGTGTCCACTTTCCCTCTGGTGAACTCATTTTCAAGCAGAAAGTTACTTAGCCTTTCATACCAAGCTCTGGGAGCTTGTTTCAGACCATACAGTGACTTTTTCAGTTTGAAAACATGTTCTGGATGTTTAGTATTTTCAAAACCTGGGGGTTGGTGAACATACACTTCTTCTTCTATATAACCATTTAAGAATGCACTTTTGACATCCATCTGATACAGAGTGATGCCTCTATTAACAGCAAATGAGATTAAGAGTCTGATAGATTCTAACCTGGCGACTGGGGCAAAGGTTTCTGTATAGTCTATCCCCTCTTGCTGACTATAACCTTGTGCAACCAGTCGTGCCTTGTTTCTGACGACTTCACCTTGTTCATTGAGCTTGTTTCTGAACACCCATCTTGTTCCAATGACGTTGAATCCTTTTGGTCTTGGAACGAGATCCCAAACGTCGTTTCTGGTGAATTGATTCAGCTCTTCTTGCATTGCCAGAATCCAGTCATTGTCCAGAAGTGCTTCATCAATAGAAGAAGGTTCAATCAGAGACACAAGTCCCATCAGAGTTTCTTCAGAGTTTCTGAAGCTTGCTCTTGTTCTGATTGGATCTTCCTTTCTTCCTAGGATAGTCTCTTCTGGGTGATCCAAACTACTTCTGGGTAATCTCTTCTGAGGTTGATCAGCAGCAGTTGTAGGATTTCTAGCATTGCTTCTTTCAGACGTTGAAGGAATGTCTGTGTTGAGAGCTTCTGATGACTTGTCTTCAGAACCTGCAAATTCAATTTCTATACCTGCAAGATTTTCATTCTGCTTTGACTTTTCAGAGTCAAGCTTGTCATCAAAACGAACACTGATTGATTCTTCCACAATCTGTGTTTCTGTATTGTATACTCTGTACCCTCTTGAGCGTTCAGAGTATCCTAACATAATACACTTCTGTGCCTTAGAATCAAACTTGTTCAAATAATTCTTAGTATTTAACATATAGCAAGTACATCCAAATGGATGAAAATACGAAATGTTGGGCTTTCTGTTCTTCCACAATTCATATGGAGTCTTTTCCAGAATAGGTCTTATTGAGATTCTATTCTGAATGTAGCACGCTGTGTTTATTGCCTCTGCCCAGAAAGTCTTAGCAACGTTTGTCTCGTTGATCATGGTTCTGGCCATTTCTTGCAATGTTCTGTTCTTTCGTTCTACAACTCCATTTTGTTGAGGAGTTCTAGGACAAGAGAAATCATGCAGAATGCCTTTGTCATTGAAGAATGACTCAAAATCTTTATTTTCAAATTCTCCACCATGATCACTTCTGACTTTAACGATTCTAAGATCTTTTTCATTCTGAACTTGGTTACAGAAGGTAACAAACACAGAGTGTGACTCGTCCTTGTGTCTTAAGAACTTTACCCATGTCCATCTGCTATAGTCATCTACGATTACTAACCCATACTTCTTGCCACTGACAGAAGCAGTTTTAACTGGTCCAAATAAGTCAATGTGCAGAAGTTCTAATGGCTTAGAGGTAGAAACAACATTTTTGGATTTAAAAGAGGGTTTTGCAAATTTGCCTTTCTGACATGCTTCACACAGAGCATCTGAATTGAACTTCAAATTTGGAAGTCCTCTGACCAGATTGAGTTTGTTAATCTGAGATATTCTTCTCATACTAACATGTCCCAATCTTCTGTGCCAGATCCATTGCTCGTTGTTAACAGACAGAAGACATTTTACGTTCTGACTCTTAAGTTCAGAAAGTTTGATTTTGTAAATGTTGTTTTTCCTCTTACCATTAAATAGGATAGTCCCATCTTTCTGACTAACAGCTTTACATGATTTTTGATTAAAGATTATATCATAACCGTTATCACTTAATTGACTTATGGATAACAGGTTATGCATCAATCCATCAACAAGCAGAACATTATTAATAGAGGGAAGATTTCCGTTACCTACAGTTCCAGAGCCAATTATCTTTCCCCTCTGATTGCCTCCAAAGCCAACGTGGCCTCCAGGCTTAAGTTCCAGGCTTTGGAACATATGCCTTCTTCCCGTCATGTGATGTGAGCAGCCAGAGTCCAGGTACCATGATTGGTGTTTCTGACTTGCTGCTAAAGATATCTGCAACATGTATTATTTTATCCTTAGGTACCCAGATCTTCTTGGGTCCTGATTTGTTAGTTTTACCAAAACTCTGGTTGAATTTTGGTTTCACAAAGTGATTACTACTAGTATATTTGATGTCATGTGTGTGACCATACACAAAGTGTGAATTTAGAGGAGTGTATTTAATTGTTAAATCCATGACATTTTTAGGTGTAGGAACCTTACCTAGGTATCCTATTCCTTTCCTGCCGTTTCCGCTAACTCCATAGATCATTGAAGCCATTCTGCTTCTATCTATGCTTTTAGCAAGGAACTTCTGGAAACTATGATCATACTCCTTGATGATCTCATCAGCGTTGCTGGGAGTTTCAGAAATTGGTACCTTCTGAGAGTTTTGTAAAGAGTTTTCTAATTTTAAAATTTTATCTCTCAGCTCAGAGTTTTCCAATTTGAGACTCTCAGACTTATTAGAGTCAGATTCAAGAGTCCTTTTCAGGTCTCTGAATTTAGCTCTAATCTGCTGATAACGTTCCAGAATTTCATTTAGGCTTTCAGCAAGTTCAGCCTTTGTAAAATTAACAGCGAAGTTAGGGAATACCTCTTCTGTGTCTGATTCTGAGTCTGAGTCAGAAGCTTCACTGTCATCTGGAATGTTAGCCATAAGCGCTATGTTCGCCCTTTCATCATCTGATTCTGAGTCAGCTTCAGACGAGTCAGAGTCATCCCATGTGGCCATGAGACTTTTCTTCTTCTCTCTTCCAAACTTCCTTTTTGGCTTTTCCCTCTGAAGCTTTGGGCAGTCACTCTTGTAGTGACCTTGCTCATTGCACTCGTAGCAGATGATGTCTTTTGTATTTGGCTTCTTGCTACCTGAGGAGCCTTCAGATCTTCTGTATCCAGAGGAAGAATCTGTTCTTCTGTATCTGGAGGAAGACTCGTTCTGATCAGATCTTCTGGGATTCCTGAATTTCTTTTGTCTTTGCTTCCACAGTTGATTTACTCTTCTGGAGAGAAGAGAAAGCTCGTCTTCTTCTGATGAGGATCCATCAGATGTTTCTTCAACTGCCTACAAAACTTTAGATTCAGATTTTCTGTTAGATTTTAAAGCTATAGGCTTACCTTGCTTCTGAGGCTCGTCAGCTTCCAGCTCTATCTCATGACTTCTGAGGGAGCTTATAAGTTCCTCCAGAGTGATTTTGTTGAGATCTTTCGCCAGCTTCAGAGCAGTAACCATAGGCCTCCACTGCTTGGGTAAACTTCTGATTATCTTCTTGACATGGTCAGCAGTAGAGTACCCCTTGTCCAGAACTTTGAGACCAGCTACCAGAATCTGGAATCTGGAGAACATAGTTTCAATGGATTCAGATTCTTCCATTTTAAACGCCTCATACTTCTGAATGAGCGCCAGAGCCTTTGTTTCCTTGACTTGGACGTTGCCCTCATGCGTCATTCTGAGAGAATCAAAGATGTTCTTAGCTGTGTCTCTGTTGGAGATCTTCTCATACTCAGTATAGGAGATAGCACTGAGGAGGATGGTTCTGGCCTTATGGTGATTCTTGAAATCACGCTTTTGTTGATCAGTCATTGATTTTCTATCAATCTTCTGACCAGTTGCATTAACAGGGTGCGTGTATCCATCTGTCACCATATCCCACAGATCAGCATCATGTGCTAGAAAGAAGCTTTCAATTCTGTCTTTCCAGTAGTCAAAGTTTTCTCCATCAAAGACTGGAGGTTTGCCGCTGAATCTGTCTCTATCCTCATTGTTGTCATTGCTGAAATGAGAGTTGTTTCCTGCCATAGTGTTTTTCTGACGCTGGATCTTTTACTGACACGGTTAAGTGTTTTAGCTCAGAACCAGGCGCTCTGATGCCAATTGAAGGGGTGAAAAACACAAGAAGGGGGGGTTGAATTGTAAAACTGGAAACTTTAAAGCAAATGACAAGGTATTTTTATCCTGGTTCGTTTGATCTCAAACTACTCCAGTCCACCCGTTCAAGGTGATTTCGCCTCTCTCCAACGAGGTCTTAATTCACTATATTCAACTGAATACAAATCTGCTTTAGCAACTGCTAAAACCTTCTTGATTCAAACCACAATCCGGTTTGTCAAGGCAACACTTTCTTACAAAGGAATGAACAAGTGTGTATGAATGTTTTCTACAAAAACTATATCACAACTGTGATGTTTACACAAATGAAGCTTAGAATACTAAGATGCTAAACGCTAATAGAGTATCAGAGTTTGGTGGTTTAGCAAAACTTGTAGAGTTAAGATTACTGTTCAGCTTTTTGCGTGTAGAGAGTTTGGAAGCATTAGCCGTGATAATCTTCAAAGCTTGGTTTATATAGCACTTGAGAAGATGAACGTTGAAGCAAATATTCTTGATTCAATGCTATTAACAAGCTTTCCTTTCTGAGCAGATCTTGTCTAGAATGATGCCGTTGGTATTGATTAGCTTTCAATGCACAGTACCGTTGCTTCTTCAATGCACGTTCTGGCTTGGCTCATTCTGATTCTGCTTCGCTGCTGATGAACTAATTTGATTTTGTATCAGAGTATTTCACGCGCAGTTCTGTTCATCAAGCTTCAGCATGTGCAAGCGTTGATCTTCTGATCTTGACGTTCTGATTCAGCAACTTCTGATGCTGGTGTGCAAACTCATATTCTGATGCTGAGAACGTGATCTTGCTTATTTTAATCAGCATATCTGCAAGTCAGAGCATAGTAATTTTAAGTAGCATATAATTTAATCATGAAATATTTAACTACTATATCTTTTCACTTTGTTATCATCAAAACTTAATTATAGGGTACTAGATTCAAACATTGTTCTAACAATGATGAGTGCCAAACTGCTTTAAACAAGATCAAAGAGTACCTGCAAGAGCCTCCTGTTTTGATGCCACCAGCCGAGGGAAGACCATTGATCATGTATTTGACTATTTTGGAAAATTCAATGGGGTGTGTGATGGGGCAGCATGATGAGTCTGGCCGAAAAGAGCACGCTATTTACTACCTGAGCAAAAATTTTACCGACTATGAAATAATATATTCACTGCTCGAGAAAACTTGCTGCGCTCTGGCATGGGCTGCTCGCCGGCTAAGACAGTATATGCTGACCCATACTACCTTGTTGATATCTAAAATGGATCCAATAAAATACATCTTCGAGAAACCGGGCCTCTCTGGGAGAATAGCGAGATGGCAGATGATCCTGACATAATATGACATACAATATACTACCCAGAAAGCAATAAAGGGCAATGTACTAGCTTGTCACCTTGCTCACCAAGCTGTGGAAGACTACCAGTCCATGAAGTTCAAATTCCTAGATGAAGACATCATGATGGTAAACAGCGGTGAAGAATTCAGACCATATGACGGACCTGAACAAGGATCCCGATGGACCCTGGTTTTTGATGGGGCATCCAATGCACTCGGAAATGGTATTGGTGCTGTACTTATATCTCCTGAAGGATGTCATACTCCCTTTACGACAAGACTCTGCTTCAACTATACAAATAACATGGCAGAATATGAAGTGTGCATTTTTGGTCTTAAAGCTGCCATAGACTTGGGGATCAAATCCTTAAATGTATCCGGAGATTCGGCTTTCGTCATCCATCAGATCAAATGGGAATGGGACACCAAACACCCTAACCTTATCCCCTACAAAGAACATGTGTTGACATTTCTCCCACAGTTTGAGAGGATTACCTTCGAGCATTTCCCGTGAGAAGAAAATCAGCTAGCAGACACACTAGCCACAATGTCATCATGTTTAAACTTAAACGGGATAACGAGGCTCCCCAGATCACCATTGAATGAATGGACGAACCAACTCACTGTCACGAGATTGTTACTGAATAAGTAATGGACCAGCCCTGGTTTCACGAAATCAAGAGGTATCTTGAGGCTCAAGAATATCCGGAAGGAGCTTCAGTCAATGATACAAAGTTCTTAAGGAGATTCTCTGCTAAGTTTTTCCGTAGTAATGGAATTCTCTACAAACGCAACCATGACTTTGTGTTACTCCACTGCATAGACAAGGTTGAGGAAAAAAAGATCATGGCTGATCTACATGAGGGCATTTTTGGCACCCATTCCAGTGGGCATACGATGGCAAAGAAGATCCTACGGGAAGGCTATTACTGGTCTACCATGGAAGCAGATTGCTATCAACACTCTCGAACCTACCACAAGTGTCATTAAATAGAATCTCATATGTCGGTATGGTATCCAGGAGAGGATCATCATAGACAATGGTAAGAATCTAAACAATACTATGATCACCGCCCTGTGCGAGCAATTCAAGATCCAGCATCATAATTCTTCCCCTTACCGGCCAAGTATGAGTGGTGTTGTCGAAGCCACAAATAAGAACATCAAAAAGATCATACAGAAAATTAAAGTCACATACAAGGACTGGCATGAGATGCTACCTGTTGTACCCCAAAATTTTCCCTCTTATTTTCTCGAGAAATCACCTTGGATCCTCAGTTTTACTTCCATCTAATCCCGAGCTTTGAATTACAAATTTTTCAAGAAAATCGCCTGCAAGGGAAAAATGGTCATTTTCACATTAAAAGGTCAAACTTTGACTTTTGGATCAAAACCAAGTTTCAAGAATCATATTTCATCAAGACATGTTGGAATATGAATTTTGTATCACCAAAAAGTTCAAAGTCAAATTTACTACGGAAAAGCCAAATTTCTAAATACTTGGGATTTTTTCTAAGTATTTAAGAAAAAAATGACACTTCAGAACTTCTGAGCCAGCCTCCAGGCAGGTGCAGTCAGAAGTTGTAAACATGGTTCAACATATAGTCTTCAGTCAGAACATGGTCTTCAGCATCTACGCAAGTTCAGTCAGAGTTTGCTAGGGTAATGCAAAGAAGGTAATAAAGCATAATACAAAGCCTGAAAGCTCCTTCAGAACATGCTAGAGCCATAAGGTAAGAAGACCAGAAGATTGGATGCTACGTTGAAGCAGAACTTCTAATCCAAAGTTTTCAAAAATAAATCAAAGAAGGTTACTGGAGAGCCTGGGAAAGCCTTCAGAACATACTGAGGCAACAAGGTACAAAGATCATAAGATGGATGTTTATCCTAGATAGAACTTCTGATCCAGGATTAAGCAATGTTGCAAAATCTCAAATTACATGATTTTTGATTTTGACAAATCTCATCATCATTTAATGCTCATTAATGCTCACAACCACTTTTTAGTCTTTGTCCAAGGGACCTACCCACGTGTGGCATAGAAATACTCTTGTTATCCTTAAAAGCAAACTTTTATACAGAAGTATGGGAGGATCCATGCGTTACTTTTTGCTTGTGGGTTTACTTTTCCTTAATCCCTGCTTGCTAATCCAGTCTAGGCTAAAAAACTGTCAACTATCACACCCTTTTTTGAACTTGCTTCAAGAACAAGTCAGCATCTAGCATATGATGTTGGCGCTACTTGACCTCTTCAAAACTACAAAATCTTTTCCTATAAGTAGAACACCTTTGGCCATTGAAAGGTGGTCGAAAAATTTGAGAAAGAAAAGCCTTGAACCCCTGCCAAAATCCCAAGAGCTCCAAGAACTGTAAACACACCACATAAAACCTTATTAACTTTTGATTCCTTGCATTTAAACTCCATTTGTTCTCAAACATTTCCTGGCTAAAAAACCATTCACACATTTTCTGATCTATATGTTGGAAACTGCCTAAACTTTTGTATTCATACTACCTCACATTCTCTATCCATCTGCTCAAAGAAATCAGAACATCACCTCTTTGTTGTACCAGAAGTTGAGAACCTCCATCCTGCTGAGTACGTGGAGAAGTTGCTCAGAACCTCACCAGAATTCAGGATCAACCTCTGTTCCATAGAATCTTTTCAGCTGCAAGGTAATCTCCTGCTGACTCTTACCACGATACTTAGAGCATTACCAGATTTACATGCTGAAAAATACAATGTAGATATCATGTTCCGGATGATGTACATATTCTGAGATTTCATGCATCTGTCTGCACTAAGTATGGAATAGATCAGTTTCATAACTTCTGGAAGAAATTAGAACTCAGAATTAGGATTAGCAAATTTACACTTGCCTCTGATTTATGGTTTTGATATTTCTTGTTTCTGAAATGCTATAACTGTCATATGCACATCTTCTATTTTGTAAAGAAATGACTAAGTTGCAGATGTTCTGACAAGCATGGAAAGAGAGACCAAGTTCTTCCATTGGTATCAGAGCTTCTGAAATCCACTTTGTTACTAATGGTATTAGAACTTCTGAAACCTATTCTGTTGCCGGTGGTATCAGAACTTCTGAAAGCTAATGTTCTCCCAGTGGACTCAGAACTTCTGACTTTACTTATTTTATTTTTACTAACAGGAATTCTGTTTTGCAGTGCGCCAGAGTCAGAACTTCTAACTTCCCTTAATCAGCAATATGCTGATTCTATTTTTCCCTTTCTCTTTATTTTTGCTATCATTTTCTATTTCATTAATCAATAGACACCAAAAACATTTTTTTCACACGTTATTTTATTTCTTAAAACTAAAGATCAAAAATGTTTTTTTTCTTAAAACAAAACAAGTTCAGTTCACATTTCCTTGTACATTCTTATGCATTTCAATATGGTTGTAATAGTAATTTAGGACTTATTTTTACTTGCAATCCCCATTCATAAATATGTACCCCCATCCCCTAAATATTGTAATAGCGTAGAATTTCATTTTTAGCAATTTACTGTTTTCCTTATACTGTATAGTAATTAGGCGTGTATGGAAAGATAAAACCAACAAGTAGACCACTAAAAATTAAAGACCAATGCATGCAATCAAACACACTTGCACACATGCACCCTTAGGGTAATTCCACTTGTTGCCTTATAAAAATGGTCATGTTATGCATGTGGGGTATCTTAGCAAAAACAATCGAAATACAAGATCATAGTCCCTCGATGATGCTATCAAAGTTGCCTTTCGAAATGATCTTAGTCCCTAAAATAAAAATGCTAAGTCATCCTACAACGTTGCTATCATGATCATACGATGACCCAACGCTCGTCCCTTCCCATCCAATAATGGGGCTTCTTATTAAATCAATGGTAAGATAGCAACATCTAAAGGAGGAGGAAAAACACATCTAAGACCTTTTGAGTAGGTAGATTACTTTTAGTTACTTGCTCAATTTCAAGACAAATATCCTTGCTATTTTTAAAACAATCACATACACTTTCAAAACATCTTTTCAAAACTTGAAATATTTTCAAAAGCTTAACACTTTGTATATGTTCTTACGAACGAGAACTTTTACAAAGTTTGCCTAAACGATGGCACCTTTCCAAAATACTTTCAAAACCACACAAAAGCATAATTTTCAAACAAAAGCAAGTGATCTAGCAAGTAACTAAGAGCCCATGGAAAACCATAGATGAAAATGGTGTTAATACCTTCCATTTTCATAATCTACCCCCCGAACTCAAGAAAACATCTCGAAAGGTCTTTCCGGTGCTTTTTCATCTTTCCTTATTGGATAAAAGAAAAGTCGGTGGCGACTCTTGCTAAACCGCAACAGTTGAGAACACAAACGCAAACACCTTAAGTCAGCTCTCTCACCGTATCACAGAACTGGCGACTCTGTTGGGGACGATTATAAAAGTGGGGTTACCTTAGGGCTAGATCATATTTACTTGCTTACATTGTTTGACTTGTATGCTTTATATTTTGGTTCTTTGTTTGGGTTTGAAATCCTCTACCCGAATTTGGGATACATTATAGGTAAATAGAAATACGTTGTAGAAACTGTGTGGGGTATACCGACATGGTCTAAGCAATAGCTATATTAATGTGACATATTTGTGGGTACCGGTAGCCTTTGAGTCAATCAAAGAGAATACAGGGCCGCTGAGTCATGTCATGAAACACTAATAACTTCTAGAACCCTTTACTTGACCAACTTGGCCTTTAGGATGTAGTGAGATGACCGGCTTTGGTGCAGTCTGAAGTTGGTAGATACTCGATGCTACACTCACTGAGGGTTGGTTTCTTGGGATATTTCGGTCGCCATTAAAAAGGCTTGAGCTGAAACAATGACCAAGGAAATAATCCGGTGATATTGAGCTCTTTAGAACCCGGTTACTATTACTAGAACAGGTTGAGCCAGCTAAACTTCAAGAGGGTACTTACCTATAAAACCCCATGCAAGCCTAAACTAATAACTTGTTTGCTTTGCTTGTATATGCATACTTGTACATAACATCATGGAAATCATGAACATCATATGCATCCGTTAACCATTTCATGGATTTTGGAGATTCATCTTTGTTCTTGTTTTGTAGGATATGGATTCAATTTGCAGCAAAACTATCCAAGTAAACCTTGTAAGAATTCCTCCATAACTCAAGGAGCTAGCTTCAAGAATCCCTGAGAACTCTCCATTCACCGAGAGGCATGGTCGTCTACTCAACTTGGTCACCTCCAAGACATATGAGGATATGATGAGAGTACTCTTCCAGTTCTTTGATCCTTTGCACCATTGCTTCACATTTCCCGACTATCAGCTTGTGCCTACTTTGGAATAATTTTCTCAACTCTTGAGGATTCTCATTCTTAATCAACTACCTTTCAACGGTACGGAAAGAGACCCAAATCCAGAAGAGATTGCTCAAGCTTTGCACTTGCACTCATCTGATGTCACAACTCATTGGGAAACTAGAAGTGGTGTCAGAGGTTTCCTAGAAAAGTTCCTGTTTGAGAAAGCCCAAAGCTGTTGGAATTCCTTAGATTTGTAAGCCTTTGAGGAAATTGTGGCTCTCCTCATCTATGGGATGGTTTTGTTTCCCAATCCTGACCAAATCATAGATGTGAGTGTCGTCAAAATCTTCATGTCACACAATCTGGTGCCTACACTGCTAGGGAATATCCTACACTCTTTTCACACTCGTACAATGAGGAAAAGAGGTGTCCTTATGTGTTGCACTCCTCTCCTGGAAAGATGGTTTATTTCCCATCTTCCCCAATCAGTTTTAAAGAATGATCAAGGTTCTAGGTGGTCACAAAGGTTAATGACGCTCAAACATTCAGATATTCATTGGTGCTCTCGATCCAAAGAGAATGTTATCATTGTTGACCATTGTGGGGAATTCCCTAATGTTCCTCTACTTGGCATTAGGGGAGGCATCACCTACAAACCATGCTTATCTCTAAGATAGTTTGGTTATGCCCGAAGGGATGACCCGCATGAGATGTTGATTCAAGGCTTGGTATTCGACTACGACAATGACGATCAAGGTCTTCTCCAGAGATTCATCCGAGCTTGGAGGATGCTAAACAAGGTGGATAGCAAGACTTTGGGACACAAGAATTCCATCCCTCTTGAGCCTTACCTCAAGTGGGTACGAACCCGTGCTCAAAATCTTATGATGCCTTATCCTTCCATTCTTCTGGTGATCTTTGAGCTTTTTAAGGAGGGAGAAGTTCCATACACTATTCTACATCCTGACATGCCCACATTTCTTGAAGACCTACAAAGGGATTGGATACAACTCAAAGGAGAGCGAGATACTTTCGAAGCCCAATTCTACGCAAGCGAGAAGAAGGTTTTGGAACTCACTAGGCTACTTCATGAGGAGCAGACTCTAAATGCCTACATTGCACCAAAGAGGATGCACACTACTTTTTTATCTTAGAGTTTTGTATTATTTTGCCCAAGGGGCATTGATGTACTCAAACTCTATCTTATTAATATAACGTGTGTTTTCTTTTTGTCTAAAACGAACTTGAATCTTTAAAAATCCTTGAAAACATTGCATACACACATATCATTCATCATAAAATAAACAGGTCTTTTGTAACGAGTTTCCTCATCTCTTTACTGTTTATTTCAGTAAGATGGATCTCGAACAGACAGTCAAAGATCTTCAAGTTCAAAACACGCAGTTTCAACGGTTACTCATGACCCTAGCCAAGGGGAAAGAGGAGTTGAAGACTCTATTAGCTAAAGAAAGAAAGAAGAAAACAAAGAAGGTCACTGGGGTTTTGAACATGGGGAGAAGGTTTTAAGGACAGACTAGAAGAACCTTGAATTTTGCAACCAATTTCGAGGAAGGAGAAGGGAAAGGAAAAGAAACAGCGGTTCCGTTAGAATTTGAAGAAGAGGAGGAAGAGGAAGACTACTCCGAGGAACAGTATCCTCCAGCAGATGATAAGAACAAACATCTTGAAGAGCGTTTGAGCGCTATGGAAATACAAAAGGTACCAGGTCTAGACTTTGAAGAATTGGGATTAGTGTCGGGAATTGTGATCCCACTGAAGTTCAAAGTGTCATTATTTGCAAAGTATGATGGGGTGTCATGTCCTAAGATGCACCTCCGATCATATGTAAGAAAGATCCAGCCGCATTCCGCCGGCAAAAACCTGTGGGTGTATTTTTTCCAAGATAGCCTGTCTGGAACACAACTTGATTAGTTTTACCAATTAGAAAGGGCCAACATCCACAACTGGGAAGACCTTGCCGCAACTTTCTATAAGCAATATCAATATAATGTTGATTTGGCGCCTACCCGTACTCAACTTCAGAGTATGGCCATGGCTTCCAATGAGGGTTTCAAGAATTACACGCAGAAGTGGAGAGATCTAGCTGGGAGAGTGCAACCCCCTCTGTATGAAAGGGAGGTGGTGGATATGTTCTTAGGCACCCTATCATGCCCTTTCTTCAACCATATGATTGGGAGCTCATCTGCAAGATTTACTGAGTTAATACTAACCGGAGAGAGGGTGGAAGCTGGCATAAAAAGTGGGAAGATTCAGAAGGATTCATCTGCCTCTACAGCTGTGAGGAAGCCTTGTAATTGCAAGCTTCTCAAGTCATATTTAAAGCATGTGTTTTGATGAAGACAACATGGACATCAACTTTCAAAGGATGTGCAAAAAGCTTATCAACATCAAATAAAAGTCTTGAAGATTATTGAAGAATTATTGAAGAAATCATCAAATGTCAATATGGTATAAATAATTCTTTAAATCTTGAATATAGATGTTCACAATATGCATTCATCAACATATACATATTCCATAACTTTAAGATCAAGAAAACTTTGTTTGAAATATCTTTCAAAAAGTATTTTTGAAAATAATCCTTTAGGAACCGGTTCCTCCCTAACAGGGAACCGGGTTCCAGCTTTTCTCAAAAAACATGTCCCTGGTTTTTGTACCAGGAACCGGGTTGTACCAATAGGGGAACCGGTTCCTGCGTGATAAATTTGAATTCCAACTTATAACGTTCACTAAGAACCGGGTTCTGTCAGTGTCGGAACCGGTTCCTAGTGAACCAATGCAGCTTTTACTTGGTTTTTGAACATTTTTCAAGTGGTATCTTTTCATGAATGCATTGCAACTTTTCATATGAAATGGCATGAATGAAGAGGTTCTTATGACTTTATAAAATGCAGATTTTTTCATTTTTTCAAACAAGAACACATTAACATTTTCATACAACAATTATACTTCTTCAAAAAGCAATTTTCTCATTCACTCACATTTGAATTTAAACTTTCATGTGTTCATAATTTTGTGAAACTTGCCATATACACTTTCATTATCATTACAAGTTTCATACATACATTGTGAACATTTATATACATTGTTGAGAATTGTTTTTATCTTGAAGAAGAAGATCAATTGAAGATTGATAAAGCTCTCCATATACTTCAAACTAAATCATTGTATTACTTAAAGGTTTTCCCTTACTATCCAGGATTGTTGGAAGTAAGTGTTGTGATTTGAAGAGGATTGTTCTTCATTCACATTAGTGTTTGTTTGGTCTTAAAGGTGTTAAGAACCTTTGATCACCCTATAGGTTAGATAGTAAGCATAGGCTGTACAATCATTCTAACTATAGTGAAATCTCTTTCGTGTTGGAAAGGGGACTGGAGTACTCTCGGATTGTGAGGGGAACCAGGATATATCACCGTGTTCTTTACTTTTCCGCATTTATCGCTTTCATCACCATAATCAAGAAAAGATAAAGATATAATCAAAACCTTCAAACACTTAACCAAAATTACTACCAAGCATTCTCATAAAATCGAATAAATTTTTATAAGACCTAATTCACCCCCCCCCCTCTTAGGCACTCTGAGACTTATAATTGGTATCAGAGCAAGTTATAGGTAACTTGTTCCTAAAGATCTAGAATGGCTTCCGCAAATCATCAACCAGTTTTCAGAGATGGTGGTTGTTGTACCCCAAAATTTGCCCTCCCATATTTCTCAAAACATTTCAAGAAAAATTCACAAGTCCAACCCGGCGCGTCATATTCAGGTGTTCTTTCGCCAAGATATCTCTGATAACGTATTCTCAAATTCAGGTTTGGCGCAAGAGTCAATTCTTTAAAGAAGGTATCCGAATGTGTGAGTTTTCTCGAAGAAATATGGTGAAAAAGTGTGCTGAAAGTGCAGTTTTTACGCGCTAAAAAATTCATAACTTGAAGATCGTGGCTCGTTTTGAACCCGTTCTGGTGGCCAAAATTCCGTTTTGACGTCATCTATGTTTTCATCTCTCACGGCTGGAAGCCAATTTCGATAAGAAGGTCTTCAAAAATGCGGATTTATCAAGTATTTCCGTACAGGAAATTTGTGTCAGAAATTTATTTGCGTCATGTTCATAAAATCATAACTTGGTCGATTTTCATCGTATCGAGCTGGTTCTGGCGCCAAAATTTCACAAATTGAGTTGGATACATTTTCACAAAATGTATTGAGTTCAAACGGTATTCAAAAGGCCTTCATTTTTTGCTCAGAGTGCGTGACACGCTGAAAATCCTGAATGCTGAATATTATTTCATCTGGGCCGAAACTTCGAAAATTCATAACTCGGTCAATTTTTATCGGATTGGGCTCATATTTTTACACAAGGTCAATGACTCATAGATCTACAACTTTGCTTCAAAAGTCGAGACCGGATTATGCTCCAATCAATACTAGTTTTTTATTGAAGAACGTGTCAGAGTCGACACTGGAGCCCAAAATAAGTTTGTCTGAGCTGAAACTTAAAAAATTCATAACTAATTCACCGTTTATCCGATTGAGCCGATTTTCGGACAGGAGTTAGTTATCGATGTCGACTACATTTTGTTTTCACATTTCAACTTCAAAAATTGCACTTAAGTCCCTTCGATTTAGCCTGGAAAGTGATGAACTCAAGTGAATATTGGAGGCCCAATTGCACATTCAAAGCCCATTTTCTTTACCCTAATTTCCATTATATAATCACATTCTTTTCACACAAACCAGAAAAAAAAAACCCTGGCCACAACACTGTCAGAATATCAAATTCTTTCAAGAACCCTAAAACCTTGAAATCCTTATTACAAATCCCTATTTCACTACAACTAAGTCATCTCAGTTACAAACCAACATCTCACTACTTCTTCAGTAAGAGTAAGGCTGGCTTGATCTCCATGATCAAAAGGGCATAAAAGCATTCATGTCACTACTTTTCCAGTAAGGGTAAGGTTGATTTGATCTCCATGATCAAAAGGGTATAATCATTCATACATGTCATATTGGCCTAAACATTAAATTTCTTCATATATTGGCTCTATTTGTATTTTATGATATATAGTAATTTATTTAATGTGTTCATGAGATTCAACACTGCAGATTTAGACAGGATCCCATGCAGGTTTATTAAGGAACGTTGAGGCTAAAATACAAATGGCCAAAAGCCAAAAGCCAAATGGCCAAAACAGAACAGCTTACACATGACACCAATACATGGCGAGACAGATATCCTGAGAAGATTAAGGAACGTGGAGGCCAGAACACAAATGGCCAAAAGCCAAAACACAAATGGCCAAAAGCCAAATGGCCAAAACAAAACAGTTTACACATGACGCCAACAGCTGTTTCGCCCCTCCAATCAGGCCCGTATACTCCTAAACTCTCTCTCTATTTGTATTATGTTCCTTTAATTAATTAATCGTTATTCTTTTTATTAATCACCAACCAATTAACATTTTTTCCTAATAAAATCAAAAACACAAAAAATATTTTATTTATTAAAATTAGCTTCATCACTTTTATTTTTGTAAATAAATTAATTTAATCAATTTAGCTTTAATTAGATTTAACTTTTAATATTTTTTGCAATATTTAAAATCAATTTAGAATATTAGGTTTTTATTAGCATTAATTCAATTTATTTTATTTCTTTAAAAAACTCAAAAATCCAAAAATATTTTCATTATTTAATTTAATTTAATTGTTCATTTAATTTAATTCCATTTAATTCAAAAATAACCAAAAAAATCACTTTCTCTCAAAAAAAGGGGTCAAAACCCCAAAAAACTCGCATCCGATTTAATTTCCCGCACGCGATCCATTTTTCCATATTATTGTACTTGCTTCCGGAATGTAATAACTTTAATTAGGACTTTATTTATTTATTGCTTTATTTTACTTTCTGCAATTTAAATTAAAGGGTTTGTTTTTGGCGATGTAAATACCCGACGCCTTGTAATAGCGTAAATTCAATTTTCCGCAATTTACTTTCTGCAATCATTAACTGTTAATTATGCATGACAAGACTTACTCGACAAATAAAATCAATCTGTAGCTCACAAAAATGCATGTTCAAAGATAAACATAAACTGAAACAACTCACATGCACATGCCACTCATAGGGTACGCCTCACTGGTTACCTCGAACGTGGTCGTCAAGTATAGGGTGTTTTAGAGGTCGCCCTCCTGCCTAAGATCCAGTTGCCTCAGAACGGTTGCCTCGGATAAAAAGGATCTAGGACATTAGGGTTACTTCTAAGGTGTCCTACTATTTCTTCGGTGACCACACATGTCCCTTATAATCGAATTGACCCGAATAACTCCAACGACGGTGCTACCTACTTCTCAATAGTGGGATAGTACTGTCTAAAGGACTCTTACACAGCTTAATTCCTTAGAGTAGGTAGATTTCTCCTGGGTACTTGCTCTTTCAAAAAACAACTTTTCGCACTTACACTTTCAAAAAGTTTTCAAACAAATACTTCATACACTCTTGAGGACTGATACAAGAGTTACCTAGAAGTTTTTCAAACTAAACTTTTTCAAAACCCACAAACACTTGAAAAACAAACAATTTTTGAAAACATAGTGAGCAAGTACCTAAGAGCCCGTGGATAACCACAGATAGAAAGGGTGCTAACACCTTCCCTTTCTATAATCTACCTCCCGAACCGAGAAACATCTCGAAAAGGAATTTTGCTGTGCTTTTGTCCTTTCCTTGTTGGAGAAAATAAAAGACGGTGGCGACTCTTGCTTACCGCGACATTTCGCGAACCAGCATTCCAAAACAGTCAGTTCTATTTCCACCGATCACTGAACTGGCGACTCTGCTGGGGACACTTAACAAGTGAGGTGTACCTTAGGATTATACCACTTTTATGTTTTCAATTGCTTACTTTTCTTGATTTAATATTGTGGGTTTGTCTTGGAGTTTCATAGATCCTAACCCGAATCTGGGGATACCCTTTAGAAGTAGCAACAAACTGTGAGGGAACTGTGCGGGGTATACCGACATGGTTGAAGCAGTTGCTATGTTTGTGTGGCACTTTGGTGAGTACCGGTAACCCTTGAGTCAAGTCAAGGAGAGTACGGGGCCGTCGCGTGGTGTCTTGAAGCATCAACTGACCTTAGGAACCTTACTTGACCATCCTGGCCTTTTTAGGGGTAGTGAGATGACCGACTTTGGTGCAGTCCGAAGTTGGTAGATACTCGATACTACACTCATTGAGGGTTGTTTTCTTGGAATATTTTGATCGCCAGTTCAGTGGCTAAATCAAAACAATGAACATAGAAAACAACCCAATGATATTGAGATCCTTAGAACCCGTTTACTTTTGATAGGACAGGTTTTGAGCCCACCAACTTCAAGAGGGTAGTACCTAAAACTTCATGCTGGCCTAAACTCTAAGGGCTCTTATGTGTGACTTGTGTGCCTTCAAACTTGAACTACTTGCACATTCCTGTTATCTGACAACACGAGTTTCTTGCAGGTTTTGTTTACAGTCCTTGATCGGGACTTATAACAAGGTTTACTTATGTCACTCCACGCATAGCATAACATCATACCATCATACCATTGCATACATCCTGCATAAGGACTAACCCGTTTCAAGGATCTCAAGGGTTTATGATGCAGGTCATGATGAATCAAAATGTCTAGCAAGGGGCAAAGGGGATTTATTTTCCTCTAGCCAAGGTTGATAACTTGAGTCAGGGGCTATGACCCACTCGATATGGTGAGCTTTGACTCTTGAAGAAGGACTCTCAACAACATGAAGTTCCTTCAATCAAGCTACCGGATTCAAATTCTAACAATTTTCTTGTTTACCCCGCGAGATCCTTGAAAACATTGCATGCATACATACACATCATTGCATAACAGGTACCCTTGTTACAGGTCACTTACCTTATCCGCTGTTCATTTCAGCAATGGCTTCCCAACAAGACAACCAGGATCTTCATGCTCAGGAGACTCGGTTCGAGGAGATCTTCCTAAATCTATCCAGGGGCAGGAAGAGCTGAGAACACTCCTCACGGGGACTTTGGTCAGGAACAGTCCAGAAGACAGTAAGGATGAACGGCTGAAACATCTGCAAGATGAGGTGGATACAATGAGAACCCAGATACTGGGGCAGATGACTCTCATTCAAGACTTAGCTCAAAGACAAGAAGAGCTCAGGGTTCTCGTCAACCAACTGCTTCGGGATAACCAACTGGGGCAAAAATCTAAGGTTGAAGAACCGGTCATCATTAAATTCCCTTTGAGACAAGAAGACAAGGGAAAAGCTCCTCAACTTGCTTCAGGGTCACAAATTCAGCATCAACCTCACCAGCTTCAGCAAGACAGTATGAAGCAAGTAGTCAGGGTTGGGGACCAAACCGGTAATCAACCTCCAAGAAGTCAAAGGTTTGGTTTGATGAATAGACCTCTCCAAGCTGCTGCTACTTCACAGGTCTCACAGCGACCTCGCCAAGAACAACGGGTTGATCAGAGAAAGCCGGACAAGCCTAGGAGGCAATTCACCCAGCTCAACACGTCGCTGTCCCAAGCTTTACAACACCTGTTGAAGTTGAATCTGATAACGTTGATAGGACCTCACCCTAATCCTAAGACTTCTTCACCCAACTATAATCCTGGGGCCAGGTGCGCATACCATTCTAACAGGCCGGGGCATGATACTGACAACTGTTGGAAGTTGAGATAAAAAATCCAAAACCCGATCGATGAAGGAGCAGTGGAATTCACCCAAGATGGTCAAGTCGAGTTCTTCTACTATCCCTGCGAGATTTACCATTTGAAGTGACAAGTCCTGAGACTAGAAGACTTTTGTTCATTCGAATGTTCAAGTTGTATTTTCTTTGCTTATACAAACAATTATTGTCATAGCAAACTTTATTACTTTATCAATGCACCGCATATATCTGTTTTGAATCAATATATTCGCATTCGCTATATTCAAACTGCTTTCATTTTTTGTGATGTTCAACGCTCGATTGAAAATTCTAAGCCTCTTGAGGGAGGATGACGAAAACGATACCACAACCTACAGTATGCTTTTGAACAGACCCCGCTGATGAGGTACAGGCATTGTTTCAATTCCTAAACACTAGAGTTATAAGGAAGATAATCCCTCGTCAACCCCTTTGAGCCAAAGAAGTTGGAGTTTTTATTTTCAAAAATTAAAACCCTTAATCATAACCTGGGGCGGGGTAGTTCTCTTAGTTGATCCAGGTGCACAACGTATGGCACCAAAGGAGTCCTTCCAAAATAAGAGATAGTGATGGTTCTGAATAATCGTAAGGACAAGCAGTCATTATCTCTCAGAAATAAAAGCCCATTAAATCAAAACCTATGAAGGAGACTTACAAAAAACTGGGGCATCCCGCTGACTGTAAATACAAAAAGGAACAGTTCAGGCAAAAACAGGGATAATGAAATCAAAAAAGAAAGAGGTCTTACAAACCCTCGACAAAAAAAATGACTGCCTATTCAAAATAAATTGTCAACATCCGAACCATCACTGAAATATCAAAGCAAAGACTCAAACAAGGTCTAATGCAGGATCAGCTGAGTTTAGGATCGAAGAACATCACGAAGAGCGGGTGGGTACAAATATAATTTTGAGCCTTTATCCTTTGTTTCTTAAACCGTGAACCAGGCCACGTTACAACCCTAAAAAGTCCTAGCTGAAGCATGGGTTAGTTCGCAAGCATACTGTTACGAAAGGTATCCTGACTCCTTAAGGCTCGCTGTAAAATAATGAGTTGACATCACATTTTACAAAATTTGCTTGTTTTACTGAAAAAAATGCATTTTCAAAAAACTTCAAGACAGACATAAGCTTTGCATTTTTAACATAACTTTGTTTGCATATGACTTTTTGTTCGAACAACAAAGAAATTCGCACGACGAATGTCTAATGAACAAAAGCACCTCCAATCAAGGGGGCATGGCATGATCATTGTCCATCATCTGGGACAGTTAAGTCAAGATTCAGAGAATCTCTCAAAATGCCAAAAAACCAAGGGGCAGATCTCCATCTGAATCACTTGGGGCATTGGACATAAATTCCAGCGACGAATCTTGCGTGATCAAACGAAGATCTTCTGGTAGTATGGCAACACTACACTACTGACAGTGACAACTCCCTACACTCTGAGAACGTGGACATAGTCAAAAAATACTACGCATAATCAAAGACCCGCTAGGTTGACACACCTAGGAAAAAATAAGGGCTTCCCGGCGAATCAAAAGGGTTCGGGCAAAAATAAGGGATGAAGATGAAAAAATTTGTACACCCGGCAAGTCGAAAACCTGAAAAGGCAGCTTGGGCAAAAAAGGGTATCCCGGTGGACTGAAAACCCGAAAGGGCGGTCCAGGCAAAAATTAGGGATCAAAAGCGTACGACTATGTCCCGTCATCTCGTCACTCGCCTACCAGAAGAAGATTTGTCGAATCGGCAGTTGTCTAACACCTCACAAGGTATCTTCTTCTCTCACATCAGAAACAGGGGCAATAATGAGTTGTCCAAGCGATCTAGTTGCTCTGTCAACCAAGGTACCAAGGTAGGTTCGGCTGAAGAACATAACCAAGAGGCCTCCACTCCCCGGGAGTAAGACAAGGTTCAACAATACTCTCCCCCGAGCAGAGTTGGTCTCCCGTCAGCCCTGACAAGGCACAGTACCTCCAGCAAGTCAGCAACACTCTCCCCGAGCAGAGTTAGTCTACTGTCAGCCTCAAGGAAGTTGGGTATCCCCAGAAGATCTTAATATTCCCTAATGGAGTATACAGATGTTCCTCAACAAGCATCCCCGGCAGTCTCAATATAAGATTGTTCCCCGGCGGAATACCAGACATCCAGTGGAGCCACTCCCCAGTACAGTCCAAGAGTTTCCCCAGGAGAGTTGAATCAATCTCCCCAGTAGATTCTGGAAGCTTATCCCCAGTAGATTCTGGAAGCTTGTCCCTTGCAGAGTACGAACGCATCTCCCCGGCTTTATTCAAAGGTTATTCCCCACCAGAGCCTATAACTGAGTTATCCTCAGCTAATTACCACGGAAAGATCGTCCTCGGCGAAGTTCTTTCTATCCCCCAGTGGAGTTCATCAAATCTTCCAACAAAATTTATCAACGGAATCCCCAGCGGAGTTATCATTAAAACCTCAGCGAAGTATCTCTCCCCACAGAGTAATTCCCCGCAGAGTAATCTCTTCAACAAGTTTATTCCCCAACGGAGTCGTCTTCTCCTACCGGTTTATTCTTGCAAATCATCATCCCCAGCGGAAACGAAGAATTCTACTCTTCAATATCAGCCCAGGATTCAACAAACTTCTCGACATTCGTCAAGGATTTATTTTCCTAGACGAAAATATATTCATGGACATTTCACATTTTATACATCCTGCTTACATACATGATAAAGTGCATACGACACTATCTCATTTGTTTTCGAACATCATGACATCATGCATCATGACATTGCATACAACTGATGTTTTGCCTTTTTAGGAAAAAGGTCAATCCAAAGATGATTACTATTAACTGTCGTAGTTCCAGATTCGATACCTGTATCTAGCCAGGGCATATCTGTGAGCGATTGATTATGGATTCGATACCTGTATCTAGCCAGGGCATATCTACATTAAAGAGATTAAAGAGATAGCTGGGAAATGCTCCAGATATGGATGCTGTTCTTTTGCTTATTCAGATTTTCTCTTCAGAGATAGCTTAGAGATGCTCCAGATACGGACGCTGTTCTTCTGCTTATTCAGAGATAGCTTAGAGATGCTCCAGATATGGATGTTGTTCTTTTTCTTATTCAGAGATAGCTGGGAAATGCTCCAGATATGGATGTTGTTCTTTTGCTTATTCAGATTTTCTATTCAGAGATAGCTTAGAGATGCTCCAGATATGGATGTTGTTCTTTTTCTTATTCAGAGATAGCTTGGAAATGCTCCAGAGATGGATGCTATTCTTTTGCTTATTTAAGAGTTTCCTTTCAGATATAGCTGGGAAATGCTCCAGATATGGATGCTGTTCTTTTGCTTATTCAGATTTTCTCTTCAGAGATGGCTTGGAAATGCTCCAGAGATGGATGCTATTCTTTTGCTTATTCAAGAGTTTCCTTTCAGATATAGCTGGGAAATGCTCCAGAGATGGATGTTATTCTTTTGCTTATTCGGATTTTCTCTTCAGAGATAGCTTGGAAATGCTCCAGAGATGGATGCTATTCTTCTGCTTATTCAAAGTTTCTTCTCAGAGATAGTTCAGATATGCTCCAAACCGGATGCTATTTTGTTGCTTATTCAGAGTTGCTTTTTAGAGATGGCCTAGAGATGCTCCAGATCCGGATGCTATTCTATTGCTTATTCAGATTCCCTTCTAGAGATGGTTCATATGCGATCCAGACATGGCTACATTCTGATACTTATTCCAGATTCCCTTCTAGAGATGGTTCAGATGCGACCCAGATATGGCTACATTCAGATACCTATTCAGATTCCCTCTCAGATATAGCTGGGAAATGCTCCAGACATGGATGCTATTCTTTTGCTTATTCAAAGTTTCCTTTCAGAGATGGCTTAGAAATACTCCTAACCCGGATGTTATTCTACTGCTTATTCAGATTTCTCTCCAGAGATGGCCTAGAGATGCTCCAGATCCGGATGCTATTCTATCGTTTATTCAGAGATTCCTTCTAGATATAGTTCAGTTGTAGCCCAGACATGGCGACATTCTGATACTTATTCCATATTTCTCTCTAGAGACAACTTAGAGATGCTCCTGACCCGGACACTATTCTATTGCTTATTCAGATTCAAACTTCTAAAGACAACTTAGAGATGCTCCAGACCCGGATGCTTTTCTATTGTTTAGTCCAGATTTCCTTCAAGAGACAGTCCAGATACGATCCAGATTTGGATGACATTCTGTCACTCATTCAGATGCAGTATGGATATACCCCAGACACGGCGGTCATTCTACTACTCGTTCAGACGTCAGTAATCAGACACAAACTAGATATGCTCCAGACACATAAGCTATTCTATTTCTTACTCAGATTCAACTATCCATGACATTTCCAAATGGTATCTATAAGCCCATTCCCGACAAGGTTCTGTCACATCTCCAGATGGCATCTATAAGCCCATCCCCGACAAGATTCTGTCACATCTCTAGATGGCATCTATAAGCCCATCCTCCAATCCATCATCTTTCCAAATGGCATCTGTAAGCTCATTCCCGACATCACAATGCTGATACTACATCATGCGAGTGCAAATTTCTGGGCACTTTAGTGTTCAATCATCTTCCACCTTCGAATCACGAAAGGCACGCAAGCCAATCTACATCATCAGGTTTAAGAAGATTGAACAGGGGCAACTGTTGTACCCCAAAATTTGCCCTCCCATATTTCTCAAAACATTTCAAGAAAAATTCACAAGTCCAACCCGGCGCGTCATATTCAGGTGTTCTTTCGCCAAGATATCTCTGATAACGTATTCTCCAATTCAGGTTTGGCTCAAGAGTCAATTCTTTAAAGAAGGTATCCGAATGTGTGAGTTTTCTCGAAGAAATATGGTGAAAAAGTGTGCTGAAAGTGCAGTTTTTACGCGCTAAAAAATTCATAACTTGAAGATCGTGGCTCGTTTTGAACCCGTTCTGGTGGCCAAAATTCCGTTTTGACGTCATCTATGTTTTCATCTCTCACGGCTGGAAGCCAATTTCGATTTTCATCGTATCGAGCTGGTTCTGGCGCCAAAATTTCACAAATTGAGTTGGATACATTTTCACAGAATGTATTGAGTTGAAACGGTATTCAAAAGGCCTTCGTTTTTTGCTCAGAGTGCGTGACACGCTGAAAATCCTGAATGCTGAATATTATTTCATCTGGGCCGAAACTTCGAAAATTCATAACTCGGTCAATTTTTATCGGATTGGGCTCATATTTTTACACAAGGTCACTGACTCATAGATCTACAACTTTGCTTCAAAAGTCGAGACCGGATTATGCTCCGATCAATACCAGTTTTTTATTGAAGAACGTGTCAGAGTCGACACTGGAGCCCAAAATAAGTTTGTTTGAGCTAAAACTTCAAAAATTCATAACTAATTCACTGTTTATCCGATTGAGCTGATTTTCGGACAGGAGTTAGTTATCGATGTCGGCTACATTTTGTTTTCACATTTCAACTTCAAAAATTGCACTTAAGTCCCTGCGATTTAGCCTGGAAAGTGACGAACTCAAGTAAATATTGGAGGCCCAATTGCACATTCAAAGCCCATTTTCTTTACCCTAATTTCCATTATATAATCACATTCTTTTCACACAAACCAGAAAAAAAAAACCTGGCCACAACACTGTCAGAATATCAAATTCTTTCAAGAACCCTAAAACCTTGAAATCCTTATTACAAATCCCTCTCTCACTACAAACAAGTCATCTCAGTTACAAACCAACATCTCACTACTTCTTCAGTAAGAGTAAGGCTGACTTGATCTCCATGATCAAAAGAGCATAAAAGCATTCATGTCACTACTTTTCTAGTAAGGGTAAGGTTTATTTGATCTCCATGATCAAAAGGGTATAATCATTCATACATGTCATATTGGCCTAAACATTAAATTTCTTCATATATTGGCTCTATTTGTATTTTATGATATATAGTAATTTATTTAATGTGTTTATGAGATTCAACACTGCAGATTTAGACAGGATCCCATGCAGGTTCATTAAGGAACGTTGAAGCTAAAATACAAATGGTCAAAAGCCAAAAGCCAAATGGCCAAAACAGAACAGCTTACACATGACACCAATACATGGCGAGACAGATATCCTGAGAAGGTTAAGGAACGTGGAGGCCAGAACACAAATGGCCAAAAGCCAAAACACAAATGGCCAAAACAAAACAGTTTACACATGACACCAACAGCTGTTTCACCCCTCCAATCAGGCTCGTATACTCCTAAACTCTCTCTCTATTTGTATTATGTTCCTTTAATTAATTAATCGTTATTCTTTTTATTAATCACCAACCAATTAACATTTTTTCCTAATAAAATCAAAAACACAAAAAATATTTTATTTATTAAAATTAGCTTCATCACTTTTATTTTTGTAAATAAATTATTTTAATCAATTTAGTTTTAATTAGATTTAACTTTTAATATTTTTTGCAATATTTAAAATCAATTTAGAATATTAGGTTTTTATTAGCATTAATTCAATTTATTTTATTTCTTTAAAAAACTCAAAAATCCAAAAATATTTTCATTATTTAATTTAATTTAATTGTTCATTTAATTTAATTCCATTTAATTCAAAAATAACCAAAAAAATCACTTTCTCTCAAAAAAGGGGTCAAAACCCCAAAAAACTCGCATCCGATTTAATTTCCCGCACGCGATCCATTTTTCCATATTATTGTACTTGCTTCCGGAATGTAATAACTTTAATTAGGACTTTATTTATTTATTGCTTTATTTTACTTTCCGCAATTTAAATTAAAGGGTTTGTTTTTGGCGATGTAAATACCCGACGCCTTGTAATAGCGTAGATTCAATTTTCCGCAATTTACTTTCCGCAATCATTAACTGTTAATTATGCATGACAAGACTTGCTCGACAAATAAAATCAATCCATAGCTCACAAAAATGCATGTTCAAAGATAAACATAAACTGAAACAACACACATGCACATGCCACTCCTAGGGTACGCCTCACTGGTTGCCTCGAACGTGGTCGTCAAGTATAGGGTGTTTTAGAGGTCTCCCTCCTGCCTAAGATCCAGTTGCCTCGGAACGGTTGCCTCGGATAAAAAGGATCTAGGACATTAGGGTTACTTCTAAGGTGTCCTACTATTGCTTCGGTGACCACACATGTCCCTTATAATCGAATTGACCCGAATAACTCCAACGACGGTGCTACCTACTTCTCAATAGTGGGATAGTACTGTCTAAAGGACTCTTACACAGCTTAATTCCTTAGAGTAGGTAGATTTCTCATGGGTACTTGCTCTTTCAAAAAACAACTTTTCGCACTTACACTTTCAAAAAGTTTTCAAACAAATACTTCATACACTCTTGAGGACTGATACAAGAGTTACCTAGAAGTTTTTCAAACTAAACTTTTTCAAAACCCACAAACACTTGAAAAGCAAACAATTTTTGAAAACATAGTGAGCAAGTACCTAAGAGCCCGTGGATAACCATGGATATAAAGGATGCTAACACCTTCCCTTTCTATAATCTACCTCCCGAACCGAGAAACATCTCGAAAAGGAATTTTGCTGTGCTTTTGTCCTTTCCTTGTTGGAGAAAATAAAAGACGGTGGCGACTCTTGCTTACTGCGACATTTCGCGAACCAGCATTCCAAAACAGTCAGTTCTATTTCCACCGATCACAGTGGTAGTAACAACAAGCCTCCTCTATTCTGTGGTGAATATTTTAACTTCTGGAAAATACGCATGAAGGCGCATTTAGAAGCACAAGGAGAGGAAGTATGGGATGCTGTTGAAAATGGTCCATTTATCCCAATATCAGTAATCAATGGGATTGGTTCTATAAAACCCAAAACTGCATGGGACGACGATGATAAAAAGAAAGTTCTCTATGACAAAAAGGCAATAAACCTTCTTCAAGGTGCACTCGGTATGGACGAATTTTTCCGTGTCTCAAACTGCAAGACAGCAAAAGAAATATGGGATACCCTGGTTCAAACTCATGAAGGAACGACTGAAGTAAAAAGATCAAGGCTAAATACCTTGAGTCAAGAATATGAACTATTTCGAATGCAACCCGGAGAATTCATTCTTGACTTACAAAAGAGATTTGTGCATTTGACAAATCACTTAAATGATCTTGGTAAAACCTTGACAAATGATGAACTCAACTTGAAAATCCTTAGATCATTGACTAGGGAATGGCAACCAAAGGTAACAGCAATCTCGTAAAAGAAGAGTCTCTCCGCAATGACTTCCGCTACATTATTTGGAAAACTTCAAGAATATGAAACGGAACTCGGTAGACTTGAAAAACATGAAAATTTAGAGAAGAAATCCAAAGGCATTGCCTTGAAAGTTGATTCAAAGGAAAGTCAAGATAAAGATGCATCGGAGGAAGATGAAAACTTCTTGCTTCTTGTAAAAAGGTTAGGAAAATATTTTGGTCATAAAAATAATCTTCATAATGCTAACTTTGTCAAGAGGAAGAAATTTTATAATCATAAAGATAAAGAAGCCTCCACATCAACACAAGATGTCACATGTTATGAATGTGGAAAGCAAGGTCACATAAAGCCGGATTGTCCAAAACTCTCCAAGAAAAATGGATTCAAAGGCAAAAAGGAGTTCAAGAACAAAAAGGCTTATGTTGCATGGGAAGATAATGAGATAAGTTCTTCATCCGATTCGGAAAGCGAGGAATGTGCAAATCTAGCATTAATGGCTTCATATCACTCCGACGATGAAGAAGAGGTATGCTTGAAATCCACATCAAATGTTTGGTATCTTGATAGTGGATGTTCAAAGCATATGACAGGAGATGTACACCAATTTTCATATCTAGTACATAAAGCCAAAGGGTATGTCACCTATGGAGACAACACCAAAGGAAAGATTCTTGGCGTTGGAATAGTTGGCACACCTCCATCCATTCAAATTGAGGATGTTCTCTATGTTGAAGGATTAAAACACAATCTTCTTAGCATAAGTCAACTTTGCGATAGAGGGTTCAAGATCAAATTCAACAAAGATGAATGTCTCATTATGGATGAGGCAACCAATGAGGTAAAACTCAAAGGTATAAGAACTAACAATATTTTTATGATTACTTTAGATGATTTGTCTCTGAAGGTACAATGTCTTATGGTAAACAACAATGACGCTTGGTTATGGCATAAGAGGATCGCTCACATTCACATGGAGCACTTGAACAAATTGGTTAAGCATGACTTAGTTATTGGTCTACCAAAGATGAAGTTCATCAAAGACAAATTATGTAATGCATGCCAAAAGGGCAAACAGACCAAAACAACTTTCAAATCTAAGAATGTGGTGTCTACTACAAGACCACTACAATTGTTACACATGGATCTCTTTGGTCCATCAAGAACAAAAAGCTTCGGAGGTAATGTATACGCTTTAGTCATTATTGATGATTTTTCTAGATATTCTTGGACTTTGTTTCTTGTGCAGAAAAGTGATGCTTTCAAAGCCTTTAAGAAGTATGCTAAGCAAATCCAAAATGAAAAATCACTAAAGATTATATCCATAAGAAGTGATCATGGTGGAGAATTCCAAAATGCTCAATTTGAAGAATTTTGTGAAGAACATGGTATCTCTCATAATTTTTCAGCACCTAGAACTCCACAACAAAATGGAGTAGTTGAAAGAAAGAATAGGTTTCTAGTGGAACTTGCAAGAACAATGCTTAGTGATGCAAATCTTCCTAAATATTTTTGGGCGGATGCGGTTAGTACGGCATGTTATGTTGGAAATCGAGTTATCATTAGACCTATAATAAAGAAGACTCCATATGAACTCTTCAAAGGAAGAAAGCCAAATATTGCTCACTTTCACATTTTTGGATGCAAGTGCTTTGTTCTTAATAATGACAAAGATAATCTTGCGCATTCTTGAATGGATACACCAATGAAGAAGTCTATGCCAAACAACCCCCGGGATTTGAAGACTTCAAACATCCTTCACATGTCTCTAAGTTGAGAAAGGCTCTTTATGGCTTAAAGCAAGCACCCAGAGCATGGTATGATAGACTTAGAAATTTTTTGTGTGAAAAAGGTTTCGAAAAGGGTAAGGTTGATAAAACCTTGTTCATTAAGAAAATCCAAAGTAACACTTTATTGGTTCAAGTCTATGTTGATGATATCATTTTTGGATCGACTAACAAAGAAATGTGTGAGGAATTCTCATTGATGATGCAAGGAGAATTCGAGATGTCTATGATGGGAAAGATGAACTACTTTCTTGGACTACAAATCAAGCAACTAGAAGATGGAATCTTCATCAATCAATCTAAGTATTGCAAAGAATTATTGAAAAAGTTTGATATGGACAATTGTAAAGCCATGAACACTCCAATGGGCTCCGGTACATATGTTGATCAAGATGAATCCGGTACTCTAATTGATATTACAAAGTACAGAGGTATGATTGGCTCTTTATTGTATTTGACGGCAAGTCGTCCTGACATCATGTTTAGTGTGTGTCTTTGCGCTCGCTTTCAAGCAAATCCAAAGGAATCACACCTCATGGCAGTTAAAAGGATCATGAAGTATCTTAAAGGAACAATCAATGTCGGCTTATGTTATCCGAAAGGTAGTATTTGCACTTTAATTGGTTATTCTGACGCGGATTATGCAGGTTGTAAAACTGATCGTAAAAGCACAAGTGGTACTTGTCACATTATTGGAAATGCATTAGTATCATGGGCTTGTAAAAAGCAAGCATGTGTTGCTCTTAGCACGGCCGAAGCAGAATACATAGCAGCGGGTAGTTGTTGTGCACAAATTCTTTGGCTCAAGCAACAACTCCGTGATTACGGACTTGATCTCGGATGCATTCCTCTTCGATGCGACAATACAAGTGCTATCAATATTACAAAGAATCCGGTCATGCATTCAAGAACCAAACATATAGATATTCGACATCATTTTCTCCGTGATCATGTACTTAAAGGAGATGTCGAAGTCACTTTTGTGGATACTCATAACCAACTCGCAGATATCTTTACTAAACCGCTTGCTCGAGAACCTTTCTTCAAAATCTGAAGAGAACTTGGTATCTTGGATGAAGGTGATATCTAATGTTTCTCTTAAGATACACGTCTTAATTTTTATATGAATTTATTTCACTCTTTTTCCCCATCCTTTTTGATGTTAACAAAGGGGGAGAAGAATATGCATGTGCGTTGTTTTGTTTCAAAGAAATTGCAGGCCCAAATAAATATCAAACTCACTCCAAAATTCAAAGAATCATGGACTTAGGGGGAGCATACAATTTAGGGGGAGCCTTGCATTTGCTACACTACACAAAACAACATAAAACAATTCAAGAATCGTTTTCAAGACTTGGTTGTCATCATCAAAAAGGGGGAGAATGTAATTGCAAGCTTCTCAAGTCATATTTAAAGCATGTGTTTTGATGAAGACAACATGGACATCAACTTTCAAAGGATGTGCAAACAGCTTATCAACATCAAATAAAAGTCTTGAAGATTATTGAAGAATTATTGAAGAAATCATCAAATGTCAATATGGTATAAATAATTCTTTAAATCTTGAATATAGATGTTCACAATATGCATTCATCAACATATACATATTCCATAACTTTAAGATCAAGAAAACTTTGTTTGAAATATCTTTCAAAAAGTATTTTTGAAAATAATCCTTTAGGAACCGGTTCCTCCCTAACAGGGAACCGGGTTCCAGCTTTTCTCAAAAAACATGTCCCTGGTTTTTGTACCAGGAACCGGGTTGTACCAATAGGGGAACCGGTTCCTGCGTGATAAATTTGAATTCCAACTTATAACGTTCACTAAGAACCGGGTTCTGTCAGTGTCGGAACCGGTTCCTAGCGAACCAATGCAACTTTTACTTGGTTTTTGAACATTTTTCAAGTGGTATCTTTTCATGAATGCATTGCAACTTTTCATATGAAATAGCATGAATGAAGAGGTTCTTATGACTTTATAAAATGCAGATTTTTTTCATTTTTTCAAACAAGAACACATATAACATTTTCATACAACAATTATACTTCTTCAAAAAGCAATTTTCTCATTCACTCACATTTGAATTTAAACTTTCATGTGTTCATAATTTTGTGAAACTTGCCATATACACTTTCATTATCATTACAAGTTTCATACATACATTGTGAACATTTATATACATTGTTGAGAATTGTTTTTATCTTGAAGAAGAAGATCAATTGAAGATTGATAAAGATCTCCATATACTTCAAACTAAATCATTGTATTACTTAAAGGTTTTCCCTGACTATCCAAGATTGTTGGAAGTAAGTGTTGTGATTTGAAGAGGATTGTTCTTCATTCACATTAGTGTTTGTTTGGTCTTAAAGGTGTTAAGAACCTTTGATCACCCTATAGGTTAGATAGTAAGCATAGGCTATACAATCATTCTAACTATAGTGAAATCTCTTTCGTGTTGGAAAGGGGACTGGAGTACTCTCGGATTGTGAGGGGAACCAGGATATATCACTGTGTTCTTTACTTTTCCGCATTTATCGCTTTCATCACCATAATCAAGAAAAGATAAAGATATAATCAAAACCTTCAAACACTTAACCAAAATTACTACCAAGCATTCTCATAAAACCGAATAAATTTTTATAAGACCTAATTCACCCCCCCCCCCTCTTAGGCACTCTGAGACTTACAAGCCTTTCATTAGGAACAAGGAGGTATCTGCTGTTTATCCACAAAGGAACCAAGGGAGAGCCGAACCCGACCAATGGTAGTTGCTGTTATGATCCCAAAGCCTACATCTGATCAATCAAGAAGTAACCAACCGAGGGTGGAAAGGCCAGTCCGGCAATTCACCAGAATTAATATGACTCTAGCCCAGGTTTTACTGCACCTTCTGAAATCTAATTTGGAAACTTTGAAAGAAGCTCCCAAAAACCCCAACACAGCATCCCCTCATTATCACCAAAATACCCATTGCGCGTATCATTCCGAAAGTCCGGGTCACGACACCAACAACTGTTGGGCCTTGAAAAACAAAATTCAAGATCTTATAGAGGCAAAAGAGATTGAGTTTGATGCGCCCGAGAAGCCAAGTGTCATTTCTGCTCCTATGCCTAGACATGGTCACCACACCAATGCTGTTGAAGAAGATTTGTTTGTTACCAAAATTGATAAACTCTTGACTCCACTCCCAATCATTAAGATGAACTTGTTGAAAGCCGGTGTATTCCCGGGTTGTAATGAAGACTGCCATCTTTGCTTATCCTCACTAACAGTTTGCCCTTTGCTGAAAGCAGGCGTTCAACGCTTGATGGACAACAAAGAGATTTTGTTTGAAAGTACTCCTGTTTTACCTGTTCCTGTTGAAGACATTTCAATCATAACCATCTCTACCAATTCTTCCAGGGTCTCCAAAAGACCCATTAGAATTACATCGATTCCAAAAACTACTCCTCTTATAATCACAATTCCCGGGCCAGTCCCGTATGAATCAGATAAAATTGTGTCGTGGAACTATGGTGGGGACATCTACTACCATTGCATTAAACAAGGTGGGCTGGCCACCGAAGAGATAAGCTCCAAAGAAGAAAACCCCGACATTAGCAATATTGCCGGAACCAGTAAGATTACCTGAGCGGTAGAATCTTCTATCCAGAAATTGCCCCCCCAAAGGCAGTTTTTGGACCCGTGGCTGCCCTTGAAGATTAGCAACCGAGATGTGAATGCGGTAGAAGATGGTGAAGAGGATTGCAGCTTGGAGGATTGGATCTTTCCTACGGTCAACGGAGGACTTCGCAATTGGGAAGCCAGAGACTTTGTCCCAATAACTTTCATCCCTCAGTAATTTATCTTTACATTTCTGTTGGACTTGTAATATTCACAAATAATTCACACATTTAAAACCTTGTGTCTTGCCCGGGGCACAATGGTCCATTTGTAAGGGTTTTTATTTCATCTTCATATGACATTCAATGAATCATGGACGTTTTTCACATACAAACTTTTGTGCTTATTATTTTTCTTTTACATTTTATTTTTAAGGATGGGTATACCTTTACACACACCCACACTCACAAATGCATGTACCCCTCCATTCAGGATCCCATGGGTAACGATACTGCTATGGCCTTTTATGACTCTGAGGATCTAATCTACCAAGCCGAAGACGAAGGTGAGGAAGATTGTGAAGTACCAGGGGAACTATCCAGACTACTACAACAAGAGGAAAGAGCTATTCAGCCTCATGAAAAACCGATGGATACAATCAACTTGGGTACTGAGGAGGATAAAAAAGAAATCAAGGTGGGTGCCAATCTGGAGTCCAGTGTCAAGGAGCGTCTGATTCAGATATTGCATGATTATGTTGAGATCTTTTCCTGGTCATATGAAGACATGCCGAGACTCGATACAGACATCGTGGTACATCGTCTCCCTACAAGAGAAGACTGTCCACCAGTAAAAAAAAAGGTCCGCCGCATGATACCTGATATGTCAGAGAAGATCAAAGCGGAAGTCATGAAACAATTCAATGATGGATTCTTGGCTGTCACTTCCTATCCCCAATGGGTTGCCAACATTGTTCCTGTGCCTAAAAAGGACGGCAAAGTACGAATGTGCATGGACTATAGAGATTTGAATAGGGCCAGGCCTAAAGATGATTTTCCACTCCCCCACATTGATATCCTGGTTGATAATACAACGCAACACAAAGTGTTTTCCTTCATGGACAGGTTCTTAGGTTACAACCAAATCAAAATGGCACCCGAGGACATGGAGAAAACTACATTTGTCACACAGTGGGGCACATTCTGCTACAAAGTGATGCCATTCGGACTGAAGAATGCTGGGGCAACCTATCGGCGCACCATGGTAGCTTTGTTTCATTACATGATACATCATGAAATAGAGGTCTACGTAGACGATATGATAGCCCGATCACAAACAGAAGAAGAGCACTTTGATCACTTGCAAAAGTTGTTTGAAAGGTTGAAGAAGTACAAACTAAGGTTGAACCCAAACAAGTGCACATTCGGAGTACGGTCCGTTAAACTCTTAGGTTTTGTCGTCAGTAACAAAGGCATTGAGGTCGATCCTGCCAAGGTTAAAGAAATACAATAAATGCTTGCTCCTCGTACTGAGAAGGAAGTTAGAGGATTATTGGGACGCCTGAACTATATTTCCAGATTCATTTCTCACCTAACGGCTACTTGTGAGCCAATCTTCAAACTGTTGAAGAAAGATCAAGTAGTCAGATGGAACGATGAATGCTAGGTTGCTTTTGACAAAATCAAAGAGTACTTACAAGAGCCTCCTGTTTTGATGCCACCGGTCGAGGGAAGACCATTGATCATGTATCTGACCATTTTAGAGAACTCAATAGGGTGTGTATTGGGGCAGCATGACGAGTCTGGCCGAAAAGAGCACGCTATTTACTACCTGAGAAAAAAAGTTTACCGATTGTGAAACCAGATATTCACTTCTCGAGAAAACTTGCTGCGCTCTGGCATGGGCTGCTCGCCAGCTAAGACAATATATGTTAAATCATACTACTCTGTTGATATCTAAGATGGATCCGACAAAATACATCTTCGAAAAGCCTGCTTTGTCTGGGAGAATAGCTAGGTGGCAGATGATCCTGACAGAATATGACATACAATATACTACCCAGAAAGCTATAAAGGGCAGTATATTGGTTGATCACCTTGCTCACCAAGCTATATAAGACTATCAGTCCATGAAATTTGAATTCTCGGATGAAGACATCATGACATTAGACAACTGTGAAGAAATCAGACCATATGAAGGACCTGAACAAGGATCCCGATGGACCTTGTTCTTTGATGGGGAATCCAATTCACTTGGTAATGGTATCGATGTTGTACTCATATCTCCAGAAGAGTGTCATACTCCTTTTACTGCTAGACTTTGCTTCAACTGTACGAACAACATGGCAGAATATGAAGCATGCATCTTTGGTCTCAGAGCTTCTATAGACTTGGGAATCAAATCCTTATATGTGTTTGGAGATTCAGCTTTGGTTATCAGTCAGATCAAAGGGGAATGGGACATTAAGCACCCAAACCTTATCCCTTACAAAGAACATGTTTTGACATTGCTACCACATTTTGAGAATATTACCTTCGAGCATTTCCTACGAAAAGAAAATCAGCTAGCAGACGCTCTAGCCACAATGTCATCTATGTTTAAACTTAATTGGGATAACGAGGCTCCCTAAATCACCATCAAACGAATGGATGAACCAGCACATTGTCACGAGATTAATACTAAAGAAATAATGGACCGACCTTGGTTTCATGAAGTCAAGAGGTATCTCGAGGTTCAAGAATATCCAGAAGGAGCTTTAATTTATGATAAGAAGTTCTTAAGGAGATTCTCTGCTAAGTTCTTCCTTAGTAATGGCATCCTATACAAACGCAATCATGAATCCATTTTGCTTCGGTGTGTGGATAATTGAATCTGAAAAGATTATGGCTGAATTACACGAAGGTACTTTTGGCACCCACTCCAGTGGGCATACGATGGCGAAGAAAATCCTACGGGCAGGCTATTATTGGTCTACCATGGAAGCAAATTTCTATCAACATTCTCGAACCTGTCATAAGTGTCAAATTTATGCTGACAAGGTGCACGTACCTCTGGTTCCTCTGAATGTCTTAACCGCTCCTTGGCCCTTTGCTATGTGGGGAATTGATATGATTGGAGAAATCAAGCCTACAGCCTCCAATAGGCACTGCTTCATCATAGTGGCCATTGACTATTTCACCCATGGGTTAAAGCAGCTTCCTTCGCTTCTGTTACCAAGAATGTTGTTGCCCGCTTCATCAAGCAAAACCTTATTTGCCGGTACGGTATCCCGGAAAGGATTATCACTGACAATGGTACAAATCTTAACAACACCATGATCACCGCATTACGCGAGAAATTCAAGATCAAACATCACAATTCTTCTCCCTATCGGCCAAAGATGAATGATGATGTCGAAGCTGCAAATAAAAACATTAAAATGACCATATAGAAAATGACAGTCACATACAAAGACTGGCATGAGATGTTACCATTCGCTCTCCACGGGTATCATACCATGGCTCGCACATCAACCGGGGCAACACCCTATTCTCTGGTTTATGGCATGGAGGTTGTCTTGCCTATTTAAGTTCAAATCCCCTCTCTAAGGATTATGAAGGATGCAGGCTTGAGCGAAGACGATTGGATCCAGACTCGACTTGATCAACTGAACTTAATTGTTGAAAAGAGACTCACTGCTGTTTTCCATGGTCAAATGTATCAAAAGCGGATGATCAAGGATTTCAACAAGAAAGTCATACGCCAGGTATATCAAGTTGGGGATCTAGTGATCAAACGTATCATTTTGCCACAAAGTGATCCCAGGGGCAAATGGACTCCTACCTATGAAGGACCATTTGTAATTAAGAACATATTCTCCGGAGGGGCAATGATCTTGACCACCATGGACGGTGACGACCTGCCACACCCTGCGAACACGGACATAGTCAAAAGATACTACGCATAAGAGACCCAGTAGGTTGACACACCTAGGAAAAACAAGGGCATCCCGGTGAACCAAAATGGTTCGGGCAAAAATTAGGGATAAAATATAAAAAAATTTGTACACCCGGCAAGTTGAAAACCCGAAAGGGTAACTTGGGCAAAAAGGGTTTCCCGGTGGACTGAAAACCCGAAAGGGAGGTCCAGGAAAAAGTTAGGGAATTAAAGCGTATGGCTATGTCCCGTCGGATCACTTACAAATAACCCTTGACTTCCACTGACAAAATTAGAGTCTCTGATCAATTCAATCATCTTCAGACAAGGCAAATAGACAAGATACTCGGAGAATGCGAAGGTTATAGTAGAATGGGAACCCCATGGAATTATTACACGTAGATATCCTTCTTTGTATAAATTTTTCTTGTCTTTCGACAACATTCTCTTACTAGAATGTTCGTCCCCTTTGTATAAAAATACTTACCCAAAGTCAATACAAAGATATTCCTTTGAAAGTACAAAAAATATTTGTCTTTTTCTTTATGCTTGGGTTTTGTTTGCAAAAACGTCCAATGATTCATTGATGAACATATGCATTTGAACATAATTACTGTTACAAATAAACAAAATAAGAAAGACAATTACTGATAGGTTGAAAGGACAGAAAAACGTCTCTAGGCTATTCCATGAGTAATCCCCACAGTACGTTATTTAAATCCCCAGCGGAACAAATTTCAATTTATTAATCCCCAGTAGAAACCAACAAATTTCTCAGGATTCCCCAAACAAATCTTACAAGCAGTACATGGCATTGCCCTTGCAACATGATTTACTTCTCTCAACAAGATTTCGTCAGTACTTCGACTTCAAAACATGTAAATTCAACATATCCTCAGCAACATTCAAGGATTTATTTTCCTTAATCATACAGCAATACAATAAACCATCTTACATGCGCATACATTACATCCACATATCATAAACATTGATAAGACAAATACATTGCATCATACATTTCATGCAACATAAATTTGTGTTTCAGCTAACATTTTACCCTTTTCAGGATAAGATTAACAGCTACCATTAACAATATGCAATCAGATACAGTGCGGATATGCTCCAGACATAAATGTCATTTTGATACTCATTCATATTTCAACTTCAGATACGCTCCAAACACGGATGCCATTCTGATACTCATTCAGTTTTCAACTTTCAGATACAGTGCAGATACGCTCCAGACACGGATGTCATTCTGATACTCATTCAGATTTCAACTTCAGATACAGTTCAAATACGCTCCAGACACGGATGCCATTCTGATACTCATTCAGATTTCAACTTTCAGATACAATGCAGATACGCTCCAGACACGGATGCCATTATGATACTCATTCAGATTTCAACTTCAGATACAGTTCAGATACACTCCAGACACGGATGCCATTCTGATACTCATTCAGACTCAACCTTCAGATACAGTTCAGATACGCTCCATACACGGATGCCATTCTGATACTCATTCAGATTTCAACTTTCAGATACAATGCGGATACGCTCTAGACACGGATGCCATTCTGATACTCATTCAGATTTCAACTTTCAAATACAATGCAGATACGCTCTAGACACGGATGCCATTCTGATACTCATTCAGATTTTAACTTTCAGATACAGTTCATGCACGCTCCAAACACGGACTCCGTTCTGATACTCATTCTTTCAGATTACAACTTACAATTCAACAAACATTTTTGGATGGCATCTACAAGCCCATCTCCAACAAAATTCTTTCATTTCTCCAAATGGCATCTTTAAGCCCATTCCTCTTATCACCGCCGAGTGCAAATTTCTGGGCACTCTAGTGTTCAATCATCTTCCACCTTCGAGTCACAAATGGCAAATCTCGCAAATCTAACTCTTAAGGTTAAAAAAGATTGAACAGGGGCAGCTGTTGTACCCCAAAATTTTCCCTCTCATTTTCTCGAGAAATCACCCTGGATCCTCAGTTTTACTTCAATCCAATCCCGAGCTTTGAATTACAAATTTTTCAAGAAAATCGCCTGCAAGGGCAAAATGCTCATTTTCACATTAAAAGGTCAAACTTTGACTTTTGGATCAAAACCAAGTTTCAAGAATCATATTTCATCAAGACATGTTGGAATATGAAGTTTGTATCACCAAAAAGTTCAAAGTCAAATTTACTACGGAAAAGCCAAATTTCTAAATACTTGGGATTTTTTCTAAGTATTTAAGAAAAAAATGACACTTCAGAACTTCTGAGCCAGCCTCCAGGCAGGTGCAATCAGAAGTTGTAAACATGGTTCATCACATAGTCTTCAGTCAGAACATGGCTCTTCAGCATCTATGCAAGTTTAGTCAGAGTTTGCTAGGGTAATGCAAAGAAGGTAATAAAGCGTAATACAAAGCGTGAAAAGTCCTTCAGAACATGCTAGAGCCAGAAGGTAATAAGATCAGAAGATTGGATGCTACGTTGAAGTAGAACTTCTAATCTAGAGTTTTCAAAAATAAATCAAAGGTTACTGGAAAGCCTTCAGAACATACTGAGGAAACAAGGTACAAAGATCAGAAGATGGATGGTTGTCCTAGATAGAACTTCTGATCCAGAATTAAGCAATGATGCAAAATCTCAAATTACAGGATTTTTGATTTTGACAAATCTCATCATCATTTAATGCTCATTAATGCTCCCAACCACTTTTAAGTCTTTGTCCAAGGGACCTCCCCACGTGTTGCATAAAAATACTCTTGTTATCCTTAAAAGCAAACTTTTATACAGAAGTATGGGAGGGTCCATGAGTTACTTTTTGCTTGTGGGTTTACTTTTCCTTAATCCCTGCTTGCTAATCCAGTCTATGCTAAAAAACGGTCAACTATCACACCCTTTTTTGAACTTGCTTCAAGAACAAGTCAGCATCTAGCGTATGATGTTGGCGCTACTTGACCTCTCCAAAACTATAAAATCTTTGCCTATAAATAGAACACCCTTGGCCATTGAAAGTTGGTCAAAAAATTTGAGAAAGAAAAGCCTTGAACCCCTGCCAAAATCCCAAGAGATCCAAGAACTGTAAACACACCACATAAAATCTTGTTAACTTTTGATTCCTTGCATTTAAACTCCATTTGTTCTCAAACATTTCTTGGCTAAAAAACCATTCACACAGTTTCTGATCTATACCTTGGAAACTTCCTAAACTTCTGTATTCATACTACCTCACATTCTCTATCCATCTGCTCAAAGAAATCAGAACATCACCTCTTTGCTGTACCAGAAGTTGAGAACCTTCATCCTGCTGAGAACATGGAGAAGTTGCTCAGAACCTCACCAGAATTCAGGATCAACCTCTGTCCCATAGAATCTTTTCAGCTGCAAGGTAAGCTCCTGCTGACTCTTATCACGATACTTAGAGCATTACCAGATTTACATGCTCAAAAATACAATGTAGATATCATGTTCCTGATGATGTACATATTCTGAGATTTCCTGCATCTGTCTGCACTAAGTATGGAATAGATCAGTTTCAGAACTTCTGGAAGAAATTAGAACTCAGAATTAGGATTAGCAAATTTACACTTGCCTCTGATTTATGGTTCTGATATTTCTTGTTTCTGAAATGCTATAACTGTCATATGCACATCTTCTATTTTGTGAATAAATGACTAAGTTGCAGATGTTCTGACAAGCATGGAAAGAGAGACCAAGTTCTGCCATTGGTATCAGAGCTTCTAAAATCCACTTTGTTACTAATGGTATCAGAACTTCTGAAACCTATTATGTTGCCAGTGGTATCAGAATTTCTGAAAGCTAATGTTCTCCCAGTGGATTCAGAACTTCTGACTCTACTTATTTTCTTTTTACTAACAGGAATTCTGTTTTGCAGTGCGCCAGAGTCAGAACTTCTGACTTCCCTTAATCAGCAATATGCTGGTTCTATTTTTCCTTTTTCTCTTTATTTTCGCTATCATTTTATATTTCATTAACCAATAGACACCAAAAGCATTTTTTTCACACGTGATTTTATTTCTTAAAACTAAAGATCGAAAACATTTTTTTTCTTAAAACAAAACAAGTTCAGTTCACATTTCCTTGTACATTCTTATGCATTTCAATATGGTTGTAATAGTAATTTAGGACTTATTTTTACTTGCAATCCCCATTCATAAATATGTACCCTCATCCCCTAAATATTGTAATAGCGTAGAATTTCTTTTTTCGCAATTTACTGTTTTCCTTATACTGTATAGTAATTAGGCGTGTTTGGCAAGATAAAACCAACAAGTAGACCACTAAAAATAAAAGATCAATGGATGCAATCAAACACACTTGCACACATGCACCCTTAGGGTAATTCCACTTGTTGCCTTATAAAAATGGTCATGTTATGTATGTGGGGTGTCTTAGCAAAAACAATCGAAATACAAGATCATAGTCCCTTGATGATGCTATCAAAGTTGCCTTTCGAAATGATCTTAGTCCCTAAAAGAAAAATGCTAATTCATCCTACAACGTTGCTATCATGATCATACGATGACCCAACGCTCGTCCCTTCCCATCCAATAATGGGGCTTCTTATCAAATCAATGGTAAGATAGCAACATCTAAAGGAGGAGGAAAAACACATCTAAGACCTTTTGAGTAGGTAGATTACTTTTAGTTACTTGCTCAATTTCAAAACAAATATCCTTGCTATTTTCAAAACAATCACATACACTTTCAAAACATCTTAAAAAAAAAACATATTTTCAAAAGCTCGACACTTTGTATATGTTCTTACGAACGAGAACTATTACAAAGTTTGCCTAAACGATGACACCTTTTCAAAATACTTTCAAAACCACACAAAAGCACAATTTTCAAACAAAATCAAGTGGTCTAGCAAGTAACTAAGAGCCCATGGAAAACCATGGATGAAAAGGGTGCTAATACCTTCCCTTTTCATAATCTAGCCCCCGAACTCAAGAAAACATCTCGAAAGGTCTTTCCTGTGCTTTTTCACCTTTCCTTATTGGATAAAAGAAAAGTCTGTGGAGACTCTTGCTAAACCGCAACATTTGCAAACACAAACGCAAACACCTTAAGTCAGTTCTCTCACCGTATCACACTACCATTCGCTCTCCACGGGTATCGTGCCATAACTCACACATCAACTGGGGCAACACCCTACTCTCTGGTATATGGCATGGAGGTTGTCTTGCCTATTGAGATCCATATCCCCTCTCTGAGAATTATGAAGGATGCAGACCTGAATGAAGAAGATTGGATCCAAACTCGACTTGATCAATTAAACTTGATTGATGAGAAAAGGCTTACTGCTGTCTGTCATGGTCAAATGTATCAAAAACGGATGATCAAGGCTTTCAACAAAAAGGTCAGACGCCAAGTGTATCAAGTCGGGGATCTGGTGATTAAACGTATCATACTGCCGCAAGGTGATCCCAGGGGAAAATGGACTCCTACCTATGAAGGACCATTTGTGATCAAAAGCATATTCTCTGGTGGAGCAATGATCTTGGCCATCATGGATGGCGACGACCTGCCAAACCCTATGAACGCTGACATAGTGAAAAGATACTACGCATAAGAGACCCGCTAGGTTGACACACCTAGGCAAAACAAGGGCATCCCGGCGAACCAAAAAGGTTCGGGCAAAAATTAGGGATAAAACAAAAAAATCTGTACACCCGACAAGTTGAAAACCCGAAAGGGCGACTTGGGCAAAAAAGGGTATCCCGGTGGACTCAAAACCCGAAAGCACGGTCCAGGAAAAAGTTATGGAATTAAAGCGTATGACTATGTTCCGTTGGACCAACTTACAGACAACCTTTGGATTCAACTGAAAAACTCAGCAGTTCTGATCAATTCAATCAACTTCGGACAAGGAAATAAACAGACAAGATGCTCAGAGACACGAAGGCTATAGCAGAATGGGAACCCCATGGGATTATTTCATATAGCTATCTTTTCTTTGTATCAAATTTTCATTTTTTACGACGATATTCTCTTACTAGAATGTTTGTCTCATTGTACAAAAATACTTACTCAAAGTCAATACAAAGACATCCATTTGAAGGCGCAAAACTATCTGTTTTTATTTACTCTTGTGTTTTGTTTACAAAAATGTCCAATGATTTATTGTTGAACATATGCATTTAAACATAATTACTATTTACAAATAAACAAAATAAAAAGACAATCACTAATGGCTTTAAGATAGGGAAATATCTCTAAGCTATTTCCATGAAATCCCCCATAGTGTACAGTTGAATCCCCAGCGGAATAAAACTTCCAGTTATCAATCCCCAGTAGAAGTCACCAAATTTCTCAGGATTCCCAACAGGAGTTTACAAGCAGTACACGACATTTCCTTTACAACAAAGTTTATTTCTCTAAGAGGAAATCCATCAATACTTCAACTTCACAACATGAAGACTGACACTCCATATCCTCAGTATCAGTCAGGGATTTATTTTCCCCAATCCAACAAGAAATGCAACAGATTAACTCACATACACATACATCGCATCCATATATAATAAACATTGATAACACGAATGCATTATACCATGCATTTCATACAACCTGACATTGCATACTGGCTAACATTTTACCCTTTTCAGGATAAGGTTAACAGTTACCATTAACAATGTTCAAAGGCTTTTCAGATACAATTCAGATACGCTCTAGACATAGATGCCATTTTGATACTCATTCATATTCAATATTCAGATACAGTTCAGATACGCTCCAGACATGAATGCCATTCTGATACTCATTCAAATTTAACTCTCAGATACAATTCAAATACGCTCCAGACACGGATGCCATTCTGATACTCATTTAGATTCAGCATCTTCAGATACAGTTCAGATACGCTCCAGACACGGAGGCCATTCTGATACTCATTCATATTCAGTTTACAGACACAGTTCAGATACGCTCCAAACACAGACGCCATTCTGATACTCCTTCAGATCCAGTTTTCAGATACAGTTCAGATACACTCCAAACACTGATGCCATTCTGATACTCATTCTGATTCAACTTTCAGATACAATTCAGATACGCTCCAGACACGGATGCCATTCTGATACTCATTCAGATTCAACTTTCAGATATAGTTCAGATACGCTCCAGACACGGATGCCATTCTGATACTCATTCAGATTCAGCTTTCAGATACATGTCAAATACGCTCTAGACACGGACGCCATTCTGGTACTCATTCAGTTTCAGCTTACACATATGGTTCAACAATCATTTCTGGATGGCATCTACAAGCCCATCTCAAACAACTTTCCACCATCCATCAAAATGGCATCTTTATGCCCATTCCCTATACCATCAACCATCACATCACTGAGTGTAAATTTCTGGGCACTCTAGTGTTCAATCATCTTCCACCTTCGAGTCACGAATGGCAAAACTAGCCAATCTAAATCTTCAGGCTTAAGAATATTGAACAGGGGAAGCTGTTGTATCCCAAAATTTTCCCTCTCACTTATCAAGATTTTTGCTCACAAGATCTCCTTTGGCTCAAGACTGCACTAGGGTTGATCAACTCAAGACCTCCTTAAGCACCGATGACCAAAATTAGGGTTTGAGATTGCACAAGGATATTTGAACTTTCAGTGCTTCATATGAATTTCATGGATCATTATGGATCCCCAAGATCACTCATGTCAAGTTTCAAGCCTTGGATCACACTTTTGCTCAATCAATTGAGCAATTGACCTAAAAATCAGTTGTATTAGGGAAAAACTCAACTATGGCCAATTTACAGTCAAACTTCATAATTTTTGATCCACATAAACAATTTAAACTCATATGTACCATTTGATCAAGTTTGTACCATAACTCCTCAAGAAATTTGATCAAATCTCCAAAAGGGCAAAATGGTCAAAATTAGGGTTTTGACTAGGAAAGAGCAATTTCTGATTTTTGACCTAGCAAATGATCAATTGGTTTAAGACATGATCTCAAGAGTCTAATTGCATCATTTTAACCTAATGACATGCCTCAAAACATTACAAGTCCAATAGATTCACAGATGAATTTTTTAGTCAACTGATCAAAAGTCAACAGTATACTGAAAAGTCAAACTTTGACTTTTTGGTCAAAATCAAATGCCAAAGATCACAATTCATCAAATAATGTCAAAATATGAAACTTATTCATCAAGAAATCCAAAATTCAAAATTTCATTTTGAAAAGTAAAAATTTCTAAACTTAGAAATTTTTGTAAGTGTTGTAAATTTCTTATTTTTTCACAACTTTGAGTAAACTTTTCACCATGATGCAAGATGATTCAGGAGAAACTTCCAACACGAAAGTTGTAGATCTCCATGAAATATACAACTTTTCTTCACACAACTTCTTCCAAAAGTTCTTGGATCACAAGTTATAATTTTAATAACATGTGGTCATGAAACAAAACACTTAGTGAAATTTTTGCCCTAATTTGGTCAGGATTTTGACCCAACTTCAGGGCACTTTTTCATATAGTTCCAAGGGTAATCTTAAAAAGCAATTAAAATATGGGTTTCATAGCACATTTAAAGCTTTCAAAAATGTCAAGGAACTCTTTTAGATCATTTTTGAGTAGGGAGAATCGAAGAGATGAAGTTACGGTTTTATCACTTGAAATACAAGGCATTTTGTGATGAAAAAAAATTCAAATTCAAAGTTGTGCTGCATAAACTCTACTTTACAGGCCTCAAACTTGTTAGGCACTCCATAATTAATGTCTTTAACATTTGTTAGAGGTCTCAGTTCAAGCATTCAATGCAAGGCCATGCTTTATGTCCATTTTGGGAAGAAAGTGTACATTGCCATTTTGATAAAGTGATTTTTTACACAAAACTTGTTCTTGAGCCTTGCACTTGTTCTCTTATGATCATACAAGTCCAATAACCCATAAGAAACTTGTTAGATACTTACAATCACTCAGCCCATGCTTGTACCTCACATTAAAACTTGGTTTCCCACTTTTCTTCAAAATCAAGTAACCTAGCAATTAGCTGAAAACTTGTACTTCTGATTGTCCAAACCACTCCAATCCTTTTGCTTATAGATATATAAACCATTTTCCACAAAACAAACTAATGCTTGACCCATAAAAACACCAAGAGCTCAGAATCACATCTCATACCTCCATTTTCACACAGACTGGCCAAAAACGTGAAACTCATAACTCCCTCGTGCGTTTTCAAGCCTCTTTGTTCCTAAAGCTTCTAAAAATCATTTAGAACTCATCCCACACCATGTTACTAAACTGTAACACCATTAACACAATCCTCCATTTTCAAAAACAGAGCTTTGCACTTGGACTTCTCCAGAACTCCTCAGGTACTTTCAGCTCAAGCTAAGCATCCCATTAGCTTCCTGGGAACTTGAGGAAGCTAACCCAATCATTGGAACTCCTTGAAAGCTGCTCAAACTTCAAACTAGATACCCTCTTGCAAGGTAACTTTTCTATCTTTGGAAATTTTCATACATGCATCATCAGTGATTTATTTATGAATGAAACATGTAGATATCATTGCCCTAAAGCTAACCATGTCCATAGTTTCCATTAATTTTTCCTGAGCTTTCAGAATTTTAAGATTGAATTTTCTGAGATTTTTAGGGTTCGGAATAGGGCCATTAAAATTCATGTTTATCTTTGAGCTATAGTTTTAATTCTTTACAGTTCTGAAATTGTGAGGAAATTTTCTACAAGTTTCATGTTTACAGTTTTCATTTTTGTAATGATTCGAACAAGTTACAAGGGTACTGGCTGGGCGTGAGGTTGAAGATGAAGTTGGCCTCAGGAACGTGTTTCCCTTATATATTTATTGTTTGAATTATATAAACGGATGTATAGCCACCCTAGTGGTAGAAGCGCGCACCTGTAACCAAAGGGACCTGGGTTCGAGCCCCAGTGGTACCCTTTTGATTTTTTACATTTTTTTGCATTCTGACTTTGTTGACAAGGCGCTTGGGCCTCTTTGGGCATTATTTTATTTATTTATTTTTACTCTCTAACCCCCTGCAGGCTATTCACACCCCTGACCCTGTTTTTTTATTTTCTTTTCTTATTTTTATTTTTTTAAATATATTTTCCTAATACTGAAAAATCATAAAAAAATATAAAAATAGTAGATTTATATTTTAACTTAGTTTAGTTATTTTTCTCACCAAAAAATATATTTTATTGAACCATACTTTATTTATTTTACTAATTATTCTTGTAAATTTAATTAAAACTAGGTTATTATTTATTTTCTTTTACATCAATTAAATATATTATTTTTAATACCAAAAAGACCAAAAATATTTTATAATACTATAATTTATTTTCAAGACAAAAATACCAAAAAATACTTTTCTTATAAACTTAATTTCTTTTTTAATCAATTAATAGATTTAGGGTTTTATTTAAAATCCTTTATTAGTAAATTTAGGGTTTATTTTTAATTAATTATTTTCTTCTAAGCTAATTAAGTTAAAAATCAAAACCCCATTTCTCATGAAAAATCAAACAAATATCTTTTTTCTTTGCATTTACGTTCTTGCATATTTATCTATTTTTGTACATTTATTTATTCAATTCTTGTACCAATTCAATATGGTTGTAATTGATTAATTAGGTTTATTTTCTTGCAATCCCCATTTACAATATGTAAACCCCCCTCCCACAAGTATTGTAATAGCGTAGTAACTTTAAATTCCGCAATTTATCGCTTTATATATACAAATGTTAGTAATTAGGGTTTGTATGGAAAGACTAAAACCAATACTTAGAAAACCCTAATTCAAGACAAAATCAAGAATGGAAACAATACACTCACACACAAGCACCCCTATGGTAAATCCACTTGGTTGCCTTTACAAAATAGCCATATTACGCATGCGAGGTATCTTAGCAAAAACAAGAAAAATACAAGATCGTAGCCCCTCGATGACGCTATCTATGTTGTCTTTCAAATGATCTTAGTCCCTAAAGAGAATGCTAAGATGCCTTGCAAAATTTCTAATCATGGTTATAGGATGGCCCACGCCCGTCCAGCTTACATCCAAAGATAGGGTTACTTACCAAATCAATGGTAAGATAACAATGTCAAAGGAAAAGGAAATTAACATGAAATACTTTTGAGTAGGTAGAATGCTCCTAATTACTTGCTCCATTTCAAAACAAACATCCTTGCTATTTTTAAAACAAACACCTACACTTTCAAAACATCTTTTAAACTTGAAAACATTTTCAAAAGGATCAAACACTTTGTATACATTCTTACGAATGAGAATCATTTATGAAGTTTGCCTAAACAATGGCCTCTTTACAAAATACTTTCAAAAACCACACAAAGCACAATTTCAAACAAAAGCAAGTGATCTAGCAAGTAACTAAGAGCCCATGGAAAACCATGGATGAAAAAGGTGCTAATACCTTCCCTTTTCATAATCTACCCCCCGAACTCAAGAAATAATCTCAAAGCTCTTTCCTTTTCTTTTTCACCTTTCCTTTTGGATAAAATAAAAGTCGATGGCGAATCTTGCTAACCGCAATATTTGCGATCAAATGAAAAACCTTCAAGTCAGTTCTCCCACTGTATCACACAATGACATTTATCTAATGTTTTCAAGAATCTCACGAGGTAACCACAAGGAGATGTTAGGAGTTGACTGCAGATTTGATTGAAGAACTTCGTGTTATTGAATGTCCTTCTACGAGAATCAAGCTCACCATGTCGAGTGGGTCATAGCCCCTGACTCAATTTATTGTGTTTTGGTCTTTTGACAACATTGGCTAGAGGTAAATAAGTCCCCCTTCCCCTTGCTAGATGTCTAGTTCATCATAACATGCATCACAGGCCCTTGAGATCCTTGAAATGGTTAAGGAAATGCTATGGTATGATGCTATGATTCATATGTTGTGCATCAAGCAAAAAATGTAAGGTAATGAAGACAAGTGAGTCTTGCAGGTAATCCAAGTTATAATGACTATGAACAAGTCCTTAAAGGAGTACAAATAGAGCCTTGAAATGAGTTCAAGTTGTTAGGAAATGAAAGCAAACAAGTCACACAAGTAGCCTTAGGTTTAGGCTTGTATGGGTTTTAAAGGTAAGTACCCTCTTGAAGTATAGTTGGTTCAACCTGTCTTATTAATATTAACCAGGTTCTAGGGGATCTCAAATCACTGACCTTTCTTTTAGGAATTGTTCTAGCTCAAGCACCAAAGTATTGCAGCTAGAATATCCCAAAAGTCCAATCTCAATAAGTGTAGTATCGAGTATCAACCAATCTTCGGTCGGAACCAAAGCCGGCCATCTCACTACTTTCTAATGGCTTAGGATGAGTCAATTAAAGGTTCTAAAGGTAAATTAGTGCTTAATAACACTATAAGGAAGCCTAATGTTATCCTTGACTGACTCAAGGAACATTAGTACAAGCCAGAGTATCACACTAATGTAGCTATCACTTCATATATATCGGTCTACACCATACAACCTCCATGATTTATTGCTACTTACCTAATAAGGTTCCCCCGATCCGGGTGTAGGATCTTTTAGTAATAACCTAAACAAACCCTCAAAAGTAAAGTATACAAAACACATAAGGAAAGAAGTTTAAAATGATCTAAACTCTAAGGTAACCTCACTTTTTTATTTTCCCCAGCAGAGTTGGCAGTTCTGTGATACGGTGGAAAAACCAACTGTTATACTGGTTTTGCGTTTGTGTTTGCAAATATTGAGGTAAGCAAGAGTCTCCACCAAATTTTCTTTTATTCAAATTAAGGAAATGGTGAAAAGAACAAAAAAAATACTTTTTCGAGATTATTCTGAGTAAGGGGTGTAGATTATGGAAAGGGGAGGTGTTAGCACCCTTTCCATCTGTAGTTTTCTATGGGTTCTTAGATTCTTAGCTCATTACCTTGTACTTTGTGTTTTTGAAAAGTATTTGAAATGCCTTAGTGTAGCGATTCGCTTTATGATAACTCTTGCATCAGTCCTCAAGAGTGTTGATAAAGCGAATGTTTTTTAAAGTGTTTTTTTTGAAATGTTTTTGTGTAAGTGTGAAAATTTGTTTTGAGCATAACATATAGGAACTTATCTAATTATACTCGAAAGGTTTGTTCTTTTCCTCCTAACCTTTAGACAACGCTATCCTACTATTAGTGAGTAGGTAACCCTATCGTTGGATGCTTGAGGGATATTCGAAGGGACGTTTTTATAGTCACAAAGGCAACTGGGCAAGAAGCTTTAGTAGCTACCCTAGGATTCTAAGATCATATCTTTAGCGAGGAAACTTCGAGAGGGTCATCGAGGGACTTATGATCTTTTTGAACCAAAGGGTATCCATTAAAACCTCTCACGTTTCGAGAGCTGTAACTATTTTCCGAAGGAAACCAAAGTGGGCATACCCTAGAGGTGTATATGTGCATATGTTTTATTCATTTATTTTTGTCTTTTTTGTTAGGTTTTCTAGTGTTTTGATTTTAATATTTGACATACAATCCTATTAGTCATACATCTAGCAGTTAATATGAAAGCAATAGAAAATGCAGAAAATAAGTGTCCTACGCTATTACAACAAAATTTAAAGGCAAGAAAATGTAAAAACAAGAATAAAATAAAGAGGGGAAGTGAGTCCTTCCATCCAGGAAGTAGACTCTTTGATTCACCCTTCTTTTGTTTTCTTTTGATTGAGCTTGGGATTTGGCATGCGCAACCTTCGATTGCATCCTTTCCCGCTTCTTTCGATTGAGCTTGGGAGTTGGTATGAGTAACCCTCGATTGCACCCTTTCCTGCTTCTTTCGATTGAGCTTGGGAATTGGTGTGAGCAACCTTTGATTGCAACCTTCTATGCTTCTTTCGATTAGACTATGAAGCGATATGGACCTACAGAGCAGCGTGAGTGTATATCCTTTGTTCACACCCTTTTTGTCTTTCATTTGAGTCTGTACAGGTTAGTTCCAATATATATTTGGACAAGAAAAGCAAACAAACAAAAAGGACAGAAACAAAGAATATAACTAAAAGGCTATTTACATGTTATTCTGAAACGAAAAATAAGTGAAAGGCTATTTACATGTGTTGTACCCCAAAATTTTCCCTCTCATTTTACTCAACACATTCCCATTGAGGTCCCCAACTTGCCCATAGATGACCAAGAATTAACCATACAAATTCTCCTCCTAAAGGCAATGAACCTCAAACTAGGGTTTCAATTTTCATCAAGATGTGTGAACCCCAATGGTCTCAAATGTTGCACATGGTCCTAATATGTCCTCAAGATTATTCATGTCAAATTTCATTCCTTGCATAATAAGTTTGCTCAGTCAACTGCTCAAATACCTGGAAATCAACTATACTAGGTCAAAAGTCAATTGTGGCCTATATACAGTCAAACTTCAAAAAATTTGGTCAACATCAACATTTTGAAGTGATATCCATCATTTTATCAAGGGTTGATCATGATTTCTCATGAAATTCTCCTAATTCATAAAAAGTCAAGAATTGCTAAATTAGGGTTTCTATAGAAAAAGTCAACCAAAGTTTGACCAGGCATAACTTTCTCATACTTCATCCATGTTTCCCCAACCAAAGCTAATTTTTAAGAGAACCTAATTCCCTACAAATTTTCTTCAGCCCACAAGTTCAAGAGAACCACCATTTGAAAGATATAAGCTCAGGCATTACAGGTCATTTTTAAAAAGTCAACAAAAGCTACTTCTTGCCAAGACCTTTTACATCAATATAAAATATTCAAATGCAAAATTGATCAAACGAGAGATTGAAGTAGACATCTTGGGATTTCCAAAAAGTCCAAGATCATCATCATGAGATAAAAATTGAGCAAGTTATGGCTTGCCTAAGTTGGGAAATTTTTGGAAATTTCAAGAATGGTGCATTGAGCAAATTTGAACTTTTGAAGCAATGGCTTATTTTCTTAGGCCTCAAACATCTTCCTAAGCTTATAAAGGACCCCTAATATCATTTTTGCATTGCCTTACCATTTTTATCTATTTTATTCATATTTATTTTTGATTTATTTCAAATAAATACAAAATAAATTATATAAAACAAATGGATATGGGCTTAGGCATTTGGATTGATGCTTTAGTTTGCTTAAAGGCCCACAATTTCGTACAAGGAGTGACCAGGTTCATTCCAACATGAAAAAGGCATGAAATCTCCATTTTGGGCAATTACTCAAACTTTGATCATGTGTTAAAGTCCATGTTTATGGTGATGATTCTTTCCATTCAAGCTTGTCCCTTCCTCTCTACTATAAATACACAACCTTCCTGCAAGCTTTCCTCACGCATACATAGCCCTAAGCACTCACACCAAAAATTGCCAAAATTATTAAAAATTGTGAAATTCAAAAGAGCAGGCTCCAGCCTCTTTCAATCCAAGCTAAGTATTCCATCAACCTTCTGAGCTTCCCAGGAGTACATATCACTCCTCATCCATGCTGTTTCACGCCCAGAACGCACCCAGCCAACTCACCATTCCCTTGGTAAAATTTTGATTTCCAATCTTTTGATTTATGTATCATGGAATATTTTAATGCTTTGATTTATGCTTAGGACCTTTGTTAGGGAAAGATAGACGTTTCGCATGAGAGGTTTGGAACCTAGAACGATGGATGCCATTGTAAGGGCATCCATGGCTGTTAGGGTTGAACCTCCTAATCCAGGGGTTTTCAGGCAAATCTAAGGCCAGATTTGAAATCAGCGCGTGATTTTGTGAATGATAGGATTCTTGCCTTTGCTTTAGCTTGCTTGTTTTACAGGGTTTGAATTTTGAATAGATCAGATATGGTGACCGGAGTTTTGACTCCAGCACCGTTGATTTGTTGACTCTGGTGCAATATGTGTGGCTTTCCCATTATATAGTTCCAGTCAGAGCGCGCGTTGTTTGGATTTCAAATATTAGTGCTAGCTTTCTAAAATATAATTTTTGTTTGATCTATATACACGAATGAAGAGTTAACACAGATGGAAAAGAAAGGCATGTGGGAAAGGGAGGACCTGTGTTCAAATCCCAGGTCCAGCATTTTGTTTTTTCTAACATTTGTTGATTGCAAATCCCATGTGCACCAAGCTTAGTTAGCGCGTGATGTCGCCTTCAATATGGGCCATCAGCTACCAATGAAGGCAGATCCAACGCTTCTGGGGTGCTCCTTCATGATGGACCTCCCATGAGCCAACAACACTGAATTAAGCCAGCCTATGGGCTCTTGCTAATGGGCCTAGTGAAATTCAGATTCAGCACCCCCCCCTTTTGATGTTTGTCCAGGCCCATTTTGTTTTTGTTTTCTTATTTTTTATTTGTTTTATCTTTTTCATTTAACCCCTTTTTATATAATAACATAAAACAAATAATAATAAAATCATTAAAAATTAGGATTTGTTTTTTTTATTAAATTAATTTTTGAAATTAATTAATTAATTAAACTTTAACTTTTTTAATTAAAATAAAATAGACTTAGGTTTCTTTTTTCTTAAATTAACCTCAACTTTGTAAATTAACTTAATTAACTATTTGGCCTTTATTTCTATTAATTCAAAATTAATTAGATTTAGATTCTTTTTTTTCCTAAATACTTTCTTAACAAAAAAAAATCACAAAAGTAAATAAATATTAGGATTAGTCTTTGTTTGCATTTATTTAATTAATTAGGATTAAAACTAATCTTCCTCATTTTTATTTAATTATTTTCTTAACAAAAAACAACAAAAGTATTTTTCTTTATTTAGATTTTTTTAAGTTCTTAGACGTATTGTTTATCTCGCGTGCATTTATTTTTCGCATTTTTATGATAATGTAACTATATCCTGGTATGTAGTACCTTAAGTAGGACTTTTATCGCTTTTCTTATTTTGCTTTTCCCCCAGTTTTGTATATTGTAAATCCCCCACCCCGAAGCATTGTAATAGTGTAGGTTTAACTTTCCGCACTTTTAATTTCTGTATATTAACTGTTAGTAATTGGGCGTGCATGACAAGACTGAAAATTAAAATGTTAGCAAACTTAATAATGCAAGATAAATAACTAAACTTAACACATACGCACATATGCACCTCTAGGGTATCCCCACTTTGGTTGACTTCGGTAAAACAGTCACAATTCTCGAAATGTGAGAAGTTTTAGTGACTATCCTTCAGTTTAAAGATCACTAGTCCCTCGATGACCCTCTCGACGTTGCCTCGGTTTAAAAGTGATCTAGAACTTTAGGGTGATTACTAAAAAGCCTCTTGCCAAGTTGCCTTCGTGACTGTAAATGTCCCTTTGATTGTCCCTCTAACATCTGACGACAAGGCTACCTACTCATTAATAGTAGGATAACACTGTCTAAAGGATAGGAGGAAAAGAACGAACCTTTTCGAGTACAAAAGTAGATAGCTGTTAGAAGTTTGCTCAAACATTTTCCACTTACACAAAAAACTACTTTTCAAAAACAATTTCAAAACACTTTGTATACTTTCTCCACTATCCTGAGAAACATTACAAAGTTCGCCGTACTAAGGCGTTTTCAAAACATTTTCAAACACACAAAGCACAAAGGTATTTCAAAATGAGCAAACCTCTAAGAGCCCGTGGAAAACCACAGATGGAAAGGGTGCTAACATCTTCCCTTTCCATAATCTACCCCCCTTACTCAAAAAATTCTCGAAAAAGGTCTTTTTTTGTTCTTTTCACCCTTTCCTTTGTTGGATAAAAGAAAAGTCGGTGGCGACTCTTGCTTACTGCACATTTGCGAGTACAAAATGAAAACCAGTATAAACAATCGGTTCTGCCACTGTATCACATAACTGGCAACTCTACTGGGGAGAATAAAAAGTGGGGCTAGCTTAGAGTTTTAGTTCATCATTTTAAATGCTTTATTATGTGTTTGCTTGCTTTATCTTTGAGGATTTGTTGGGGTATTCTTGTAAAGATCCTACACTCGGATCTGGGGCACCTTATTAGGTAAGTAGCAATAAATCATAGAGGCTGTATGGCGTAGACCGATACAGACAAAGTGGTGGCTACATTAGCGCGATACTCTGGATTGTACTAATGTTCCTTGAGTAAGTCAAGGATAACATTAGGTTTCCTCATAGTGTCACTAAGAACTAACTGACCTTTAGAACCTTTAATCGAATCATCCTAGCCATTAGGAAATAGTGAGATAACTGGCTTTGGTTCTTACTGAATATTGGTTAATACTCGATAATACTCTCATTGAGACTGGACTTTCGGGATTTTTTAGCCGCAATACTTCGGTGTTGAGCTAAAATAATTTCTGAAGGGAAGGTCAGTGATATTGAGGCTCCTTAGAACCCGGTTACTATTAATAGGACAGGTTGAGCCAACTGAATATTCAAGAGGGTACTTACCTTAAAACCTCATGCAAGCCTTTGAACCTAAGGTCTATTGTGTGATTTGATTATGTTTATCTATGATTTTAAGCATAATCATGACATCATAAACATCATGACATTCATATACACTAATCATTTCAATGTCCTGCTAGATTTACCTCTTTGCTGTTTTGTAGGATATGAATTCAGGTCGTAGAAAAACCATCGGGATTGACTTCACAAAAGTTCCTCTCAAGCTCATGGAATTAGTCTTGAAAGTCCCAGAGGACTCATCATTCCATAAAAGACATGGTCACTTACTCAGTTTGGTTACCACTGGATTTGACGAATGTTTGATGAGTCTCTTATTCCAGTTCTTCGACCCTAAGCACCATTGCTTTACATTCCCCGATTATCAACTGGTGCCTACACTAGAAGAATTCTCTAAGTTACTTGGTTTACCTATATTGGAGCGAGTACCTTTTACTGGTTTAGAACAAGACCCAACTTCTGAAGATGTTGTCGTAGCTTTGCACTTGAAGCCATCCGACATTGAGTCCAATTGGGAAAAAATAAGTGGAGTTAAGGGTATCCTTACAAATTTTCTGATGAAGAAAACTCATATTTTCTTGGATGCTATGAGTTAGCATGCCTTCTAAGATGTCTTAGCTCTCTTGATCCATGGGTTGGTCCTGTTTCCTAATTCAGATCAATTTATAGATGTGAATGCCATCAACATTTTTCTTGCTCACAATCTAGTTCCTACCTTGCTCGGGGATATCCTACATTCTCGCTATACTCGTACCCTGAAGAAGCGAGGAACTCTCATGTGTTGCACCCTTTTCTATATAGGTGGTTTATTTTGCACCTTCCTCGGTCAATAATACATAATGATTTAGGCTTAAGGTGGAGTCAAAGACTAATGTCTCTCTCTCTCACTCTAACATCCATTGGTGTCCTTGCTCTCAAGGAGACATCTCTTTTATTGATCGCTACAGAGAATTTCCTAATGTGCCACTCCTTGGCATTAGGGGAGGCATCACCTACAATACTTCTTTAGCACTACGTCAGTTTGGCTATGCGCAGAGAGATGGTCCACTAGATATGCTCATCTAGGGAATTGTGTTCAACTAGTCAGATGATTTGCAAAATTATTGTCAGAGGTTAATCTGCGCTTGAGGCATTATTAAGAACACTGATAGTAAGACTTTGGGGCGCAAGAAATCCATCCCTTTGGAACCTTACCTCAAATGGGTGAGAGCTCGAGCCCAAAGTCTTATGATGCCATATGATTCCATCTTACCGGTGATCTTGGAACCTGTTGTTCAAGGGGGCGGGTCCCATATTATTCTCCTTCCTGATATGCCAACCAACTTAGAAGAGTTGCAAAATTCTTGGATCTAGCTCAAGGGAGAACGGGATACTTTTGAGGCTCAATTCTATGCAAGTGAGAAGAAGGTGCTGAAATTAACAAAGCAGCTTCACAAAGAGAGAAACCTCAACACCTACCTCAACACCAAGAGGAAGTGCCCATGGGAGACTTAGGAGTTTAGAATTTCCTTTCAATGTTTATCCCTGTGTAATCTTTTGTTTCTTTAAAAAACTTGCTAATAAAGGGTTTTGTTTAAAAGAGCTTAAATCCAATAAGGTCCTTGAAAACATTGCATAAGCATATCATGCATCTCATTGCATAAGCAGGTTTCAAAGAAGGGTTCTTATCTTTTTCGTTGTTTATTTCAGCATGTAAAGAAATGGCTCTTGAATAAAACATCAAGAATCTCCAGGCGCAAAACACCCAGTTCCAGAAAATGATCGTGGCTCTAGCTAAAGGGAAAGAATATCTGAAAGCTCTCATACTGAAGGAAAAAAAGAAAAATCCAAAGAAACCAACTGGGCTAGTGAATATGGGAAGAAGGATCAGAGGACCAGTGCGGCGAGCTTCAGAACTGGTAACTTCATCAAAAGAAGGAGACAATCAAGAAGAGGAAACACAAGAGGAAGACCCCAGTCCAAGGGAATATGATAATGAGACTGACTATAATGAGGAGCAGTATCCTCCGGCCGATGAAAAATACAAACAGCTAGAGGATCGTCTGGATGCAATAGAAATCCAGAAGGTACCTGGGCTGGATTTTGAAGAGTTGGGCTTAGTTTCCGGGGTTGTCATTCCGTAAAAGTTTAAGGTTCCAGTGTTTGCTAAGTACAGTGGGGTCTCGTGTCCCAAGATGAATCTCCGATCTTATATGAGGAAGATTCAGCCACACACTGCTGACAAGGACTTATGGGTCCACTTCTTTCAAGACAGTCTATCCGAGACTCAACTAGAGTGATTATATTAGTTGGAGGGGACCAATATTTGTAACTGGGAAGACCTAGCTGCAGGTTTCTATAAGAAGTATCAGTATAATACAGACCTTGCTCCCACTCGTACACAACTCTAAAGTATGTATATGGGTTCGAGCGAGGGTTTTAAAGACTACGCCCAGAAGTGGAGAGACCTAGCAAGAAGAGTCCAACCCCCTTTGTCTGATAGGGAGTTGGTGGATATGTTTTTATGTACTCTATCTGGTCCATTTTCAACCATCTAATTGGATGCTCCTCAGTTGGTTTTACTGAGCTGATCTTAACTGGAGAAAGAGTGGAAGCTGATATTAGAAGTGGTAAGATTCAAAAGGAGGCCTCTTCAAGTGAAGAAAAGAGACCTTTTGTAGGAAAGAAAGAGGTCAATGTTGCTTACAGTCAAAGAAATCAAGGCAGAACTGAACACCGTCCAACGGTAGGGGCTGTTATGATATCCAAGTCTGCAGCTACTCAGCAACGAAACAACCAGCCTAAAGCAGAAAGGCCTATGAGACAGTTTACTTGGATTAATATGAATTTGTCTCAAATTTTGCCACACTTATTGAAGTCCAATCTGGTAACTTTGAGAGAAGCTCCAAAGAATCCTAATACTTCCTCTCCCTGCTACAATCCAAAATCTCGATGTGCCTACCATTCTGAGACTCAGGGGCATGACACGAACGACTGATGGGCTTTGAAGAACAAGGTGCAAGACCTTATTGATGCAAATGAGGTTGAATTTGATCCCCCCGAGACTCCCAACGTCATAACTGCACCCACTCCCAAGCATGGCCCAGGAATCAATGCTATTGATGTTGTCTCTGCCACAGAAGATGCTGACAGTAGCTATGACATGGACAACTGGATCTTCTATATGACCAACGGTGGACCCAGTAACTAGACAACTAAAGACTTTGTGCCAGTTACTTTTATTCAAGAGTAATTGTCTTTTTGTTTTTCTGGATATGTAATAAATGAACAATATAAACTCTATGGCCTTGTGTCTTACCTGAGGCACAATGGTTTATTTGTGAGGGTTATCATCATTTCAATCTCATATGTCATTAATAAAACATTTGACATTTTTGCATATAAAATTTTGCACTCTCTGTCTTTCTTTTCTGCTTTTTACTTTATTAATACAGCTATGCTCTTACACACACTATCGCATCAAACTGAAGATCCATATCCACTATGGATCCCATTGATAATGATTCTTCTATTGTCGATTATGACTTTGAAAATCCGATCAACCAAGCCGAGGACGAAGGTGAGGAAGATTGTGAGGTACCCGGAGAACTTGCCAGACTACTACAACAGGAAGAAAGGGCTATACAACCTCATGAAGAGCCAGTTAAGACAGTGAATCTGGGTACAGAAGAGGACAAAAAAGAAGTCAAGATAGGTGCAAATTTGGAGCTTAGTGTCAAAAAGCGATTGATTCAGATGTTGTATGATTATGTCGAGATCTTTTCCTGGTCATACAAAGATATGCCAGGACTTGACACTGATATTGTGGTTCATCTCCTGCCGACAAAAGAGGACTTCCCTCCAGTAAAATAGAAGGTTCGTCATATGTGCCCTGAAATGTCAGAGAAAATCAAAGCAGAGGTTATGAAACAGTTCAACACTGGGTTCTTAGCTGTCACCACCTATCCACAATGGGTTGCTAACGTAGTCCCGATGCCTAAGAAGGACGACAAGGTACGGATGTGTGTGGACTACAGAGATTTGAACAGGGCAAGTCCCAAGGATGACTTCCCGCTTCCCCACATTGAAGTTCTAGTTGAAAACACTGCACAACATAAGATCTTTTCATTCATGGACGGTTTCTCCGTTACAATCAGATCAATATGGCACCCGAGGATATGGAGAAGACAACCTTCATCATGCAATGGGGCACTTTCTGTTACAAAGTGAAGCCGTTTGGATTGAAGAACGCTGGGGCAACCTATCAGCGAGCCATGGTAGCTTTGTTCCATGACATGATTCATATCGTGAAACAGAGCTACCATGTCGCACTGATAAATTGCCCCAACGTTCTTCAACCCGAATGGCATCACTTTATAACAGAACGTGCCCCACTGTGTGACGAAGGTCGTTTTCTCCATGTCCTTAGGTGCCATTTTGATTTGATTGTACCCGGAGAAACCATCCATGAAGGAGAATACTTTATGTTGTGCGGTGTTGTCAACCAGAATATCGATATGGGGAAGCGGGAAATCATCCTTAGGGCTTGCCCTATTCAAATCTCTGTAATCCACACATATGCGTACTTTACCGTCCTTTTTAGGCACTGGAACAACATTGGCAGCCCATTGTGGATAGGAGGTGACGGCTAAGAATCCAGTGTTGAATTGTTTCATGACTTCAGTCTTGATCTTCTTTGACATTTTTGGCCGCATGTGACATACTTTCTGTTTTACCGGAGGGCATACTTCTTTTGTCGGTAGATGATGGACCACGATATTAGCATTAAGTCCTGGCATGTCTTCGTATGACCAGGAAAAAACCTCAACATAGTCATGTAGTAACTGAGTTAAGCGCTTCTTGGCACTAGGTTCTAGATTAGCACCTACCTTGACTTCTTTCTTGTCCTCTTCGGTACCTAAGTTAACTGTGTCAACCAGATATTCTTGGGGTTGTATGGTCCTTTCTTCCTATTGTAGTAACTTGGCTAGTTCCCATGGCACCTCACAATCTTCCTCACCTTCGTCTTCAGCTTAGTAGATCGGATTTTCAAAGTCACAATAGGCCATAGCAGGATTGTTACCCATGGGATCTTGAGTGGAGGTGGATCTGCATTTTGATATGTGACAGTGTGCAAGAGCATAACTATCTTTGAAAAAATAAAAATGTAGAAAAAAGAAGAACAAAGAGTGTAAAATTTGCATGCAAAAACGTCCATGATTTTTTGATGACATATGAAAATGAAGTAACAACCCTCACAAATGGACCGTTGTGCCTCGGGTAAGACACAAGGTTTTAAAGTCTAAATTGTTTAATTATTACAAGTCCGACAAAAATTTAAAGACAATTATTGTTGGATAAATGTAATAGGGACAAATTATTTGGCTTCCTAGTTGTTGAGTCCTCCGCTGATAGTTGGAAAAATCCATTCTTCCAGGTCACAACTGTCATCATTATCTTCCACTGCATTGACTCCATGGTTGCCGATCCGCAAAGGTGGTCCCCCGGCACGAGCATGACGAACAACTTTCTGAGCTCCTAAAGTAAAACCCAAACCAAATTTGTCATATTTGTAGGGAATATCCGAGAGTTAGCCCCAAATGGTACACCACCTTCTTCGACTACTACCTTGGCATCTTTCAGAGAAGCCATCTTCAGTGGAGGTCTGGTAATCTTCGGGACTTTGGAAATAGTCTTGGATGCTGCAACTATTTGTGGGACTTCCTCGAAATGCTGACACGAAGTTTCTATGAATTCACCATCCATTTCCACATACCTGAAGGAGTTCAGGTGACTAACCATATATTCCTCTTCTCCATGGACAATGATGATTTTCCCTTGATTGGGTATTTCAACATCTGATGTAATGTAGAGGTGACGGCACCAGCGCCATGAATCCAAGGTCATCCCAATAAACAGGAATAAGAAAGGCAGATATCCATCACATATAAAGTTGAATCAAAGGTCTGAGTTCCAACTTTGATGGGGATGTCCACCTCCCTGTGCACCATTCTCTTCGAACCACTGAAGGCCCTTACCACTATGTTGCTGGGTTTTAAGGTCAAACCTTCATAGTCTAGTATATCCATAGCCTTCTTAGGTAGCACATTCAATGATGAACCAGTATCTACCAGGACACGGGCCAAAGTAGTGCCCCTGCATTCGACAGACACATGCAACACATCATTGTGTTTCCTCCCTCTAGGTGTCAGATCAACATCAGAAAAGCCCAAACTGTTATCAGCTGTCAAACTAGCCATACAATCTTCGAATTGGTCAGCAGATGTTTCCTGTGGCACATGAACAGTTTTAAAAAATTTCACCAAGGCCTTCGCATGAGCTTCGGAGCACAACAGTAAAGCTAGCAAGAAATCTTTGAAGGGGACTTCCCTAGCTGTTTGACTACATTGTAGTCGCTTCTCTTTATAATTTTCAAAATTTCTTCTATATCTTTCTTGGAAGCCTTTGGGATAGATACTGATTGCGCCTTCATCCGGACAGGCTCAACCAAAATGTCTTTGCCCCGAGTCTCGGTCGACTAGGTAATAGGGGTGTCAGCAGGAGTAATCACAGGAACTATAGTAGTAATATCAACAGGAACAAAAGCAGGAATAATCACAGGACCGGTAACAGCTTTCGGAGGAGCAATCTCAGGGTAGAACACTCTTCCACTTCTGGTTATTTTGCTGGTTCCCACATTGTTTCCAATGTCGGGGTCATCCTTCTCAAAAATCGGGTCTTCAACAGCCAGCCATTCTTGCTTGACGCCGTGGTAGTAAACGTCACCCCCATAGTTCCAGGGAACAGTTTTGTCTGAGGAGTATGAGATTGGCCATGGCATAGTGATTATCAGTGGAGTTACCTTCAGAACAGATGTAATCCTAACGGGTCTTTTAATGGAGACCCTGGGAGGATTGGCGGAAATGGTTATTATTGAGACATCCTTGTAAGAAATGGTTGGAACGGGAGTCTTCTCAAACAAAATCTCTTTGTCATCCATCAGGCGTTGGACACCTGCCTTCAATAAATGATAACCAGTCGATAGAGATAAATAGAGGTGGCAGCCTTCGCCACAGCCTGGAAATAAATCGACCTTCAACAGGTTCCTTTTGACGGTTAGGAAGGGAGCAACAAGTTCATCAACAACAATAACAAACACATCATCTTCAGCAGCGTTAACACCACGGTCGTGCCTGGGCATAGGAGCGGTGATAACATTTGGGATCTCAGGAGCGTCAAATTCAATTTCCTCTTCCTAGAGAAGGTCTTGCACCTTGTTTTTCAAAGGCCAGCAGTCATTTGTATCATGACCTGGACTTTCTGAATGGTAATCACAACGAGCATTTGGGTTATAACGGGGAGAGGCAGTGTTGGGATTCTTCGGAGCTTCCCGTAAGGTTACCAGATTAGATTTCATGACAGCCCCTACGGCTGGACGACATTCAGTTCTGTCCTGATTCCTATGGTCACATGCAACACTGGCCTCCTTCTTTTTGGTAAATGGCTTCTTTATCGCACTCGAGGATGCATCTCTTTGGATTTTGCCACTTTTTATACCTGCTTCTACCCGTTCACCGGTCATGATTAATTTGGTAAACCCAGCCGAGGAGCTTCCGATCAGGTGTTTGAAGAATGGACCAGATAGCGTGCCTAAGAACATATCCACCAATTCTCTATCAGATAGAGGGGGTTGGACCCTTCCCGCGAGATCTCGCCATTTTTGAGCATAGGTTTTGAAACCTTCACCTGTACCCATAGACATGCCTTGCAACTGTGTCCGCGTTGGAGCTAAGTTAGCATTATACCGGTATTGCTTGTAAAAAGAGGCCGCCGAATCTTCCCAATTGCGGATGTTGGTCCCTTCCAACTGATAGAACCAATCCAACTGCGTCCTTGACAATATTTCTTGGAAGAAATGCACCCATAGATTCCTATCCGCGGTATAAGGTTGAATTTTCCTGATGTATGATCTCAAATGCAGCTTTGGACAAGAGATACCGTCATACTTAGCGAAAGTGGGGACCTTGAATTTCTGAGGTATGACAACCCCTGAGACAAGTCCTAGCTCTTCAAAATCCAACCCGGGTACCCTCTGGATCTCCATAGCATTGAGGAGATCTTCTAACTGTTTGTATTTGTCGTCAGCTGGAGGATACTTCTCTTCAGAGTAGTCAACCTCTTCTTCCTCTTCAGATTTTGGATGGTCAGTCATTTACTTGTTTTCCCCTTCTTGATTATCCCTTTCACTTGATGATGTTGCGAAGTCTAGGGTCTGTCTGGCTGGTCCTTTGAACCTTCTTCCCATATTCAAAACACCGGTTGATTTCTTTGCTTTCTTCTTCTTTTCTTTGATCAGCAGAGTTTTCAACTCATCTTGTCCTTTTTCCAGATTCAAGAGCATTTGTTGAAACTGGGCATTCTGCGCCTGGAGATCTTTTACTGTCTGTTCAATATCCATCTCATTGAAATAAATAGTAGAAAGATAAGGAGACCTGTTGTAAGAATCATGTTTGTGTTATGATGAATGAAAATTCATATGCAAATGATTTCAAGGAAATTAGAGATTTAAATATGTTTAGACAAAAAGGAAACACACATTATATTAATAAATCCAAGTTTGAGTACATCATACCTCTCTGGGCTTACAATGAAAGAAATAAAATACAAAAACTCCTAAGACAAAAAAAGTTGAACGCATCCGCTTTGGTGCGATGTAGGCGTTCAGACTCCGCTCTTCATGAAGCTGCTTGGTGAGTTCCATAACTTTCTTCTCGCTGGCTTAAAATTGGGCTTCGAAAGTGTCTTGATCTTCTTTAAGTTGTATTGTGATACAGTGGCAGAACCGACTGTTATACTGGTTTGTGTTTTGTATTCGCAAATGTTGCAGTAAGCAAGAGTCGCCACCGACTTTTATTTCATCCAACAAAGGAAAAGGGAAAAAGACCAGAAAAAAACCTTTTTCGAGATGTTTTTGAGTACGGGGGGTAGATTATAGAAAGGGAAGGTATTAGCACCCTTTTTATCTGTGGTTTTCCACGGGCTCTTAGGTACTTGCTCATTTTTAAATTTCTTTTGTGTGTGTTTGGAAAAAACTTTGAAAATGCCTTAGTGCGGCATTTCACTTTATGGTAACCCTTGTATCAGTCCTCAAGAGTGTGATAAAGTATTTTTGAAAACTTTAGTTGAAAAGAGTGTGAAAGTGTAAGTATGAAAATTCGTTTGAGCAAGTACTTAGGAGTTTCTACCTACTCGAAAAAGACTGTTTGTTTTCCTATTTCCTTTAGACAACGCTATCCTACTATTAAGGAGTATCTAGCTCCATCGTTGGAGTATGAGGGACAACCGAAAGGGACGTTTTTATGGTCACATAAGCAATGATTAGGAAACCTTAGTAATTACCCTAGAGTCTTAAAGATCTTTCTGAGGCAACATTCAAATGGGTCATTTTTGATCTTTTGGGACTAGAGGGCGACCACTAAAATTTCCTATACTTCATGACCGTTTACTGAAGGCAAACGAAGTGGGATAAATCCTAGGAGTGAACATGTGCATGTGTTTGATTTCGGTTGATTATCTTTGCACAATTAGGGTTATCTACCGTTTTACTCGTTATTCTTTCCATAAAAGCCTATTAGTCTAAGCAGTTAATAATAGCAGAAAGTAAAGTGCGAGAATTTAAAACCTAGCTATTACAAGGCTTTGGGGAGGGGGTTACATGACCAAACTTGGGGAATTGAAACAGTAAATGAAAGCAATAATAAACGTAAGTTAAAAGCTATTACAAACTTGGAGCAATTACAACAATTGGAAAATAAAGTGAAAATAAATAAACGCGCGAAAGTTAAGACGAGAACAAATTAGAAGCCTAAAAAAATTAATTAATTAAAAAATATTTTTGTATTTTTTATTGAGAAAATGATTAATTTGCAATTTAGACCTAATTTCTAGCTAATTTTAATTATGAAAATAAACCAAATTATCCTAATTAAACTAATCTATTTTCAAAATTAATTTTAATAAATAAGGAAGAAAAAAACTAATTCTACATTTTTTGTGATTTTTGATTTTAAGATTTAATTAAAAAAGGATTTTTTTAAAACAATTAAAAATAAATAAAACAATAAAAATATTAAAGAAATTAAAAGCAAAAGAAAATAGAATGGGCCTGTTGAGAAGCAATTTGGGGGGTATATGACTGGAATTTTCCAGGCCCAAGATTGCTAGCCCAGTATCCAGCGTGAGATTCAGTGTGAGCAACGCCTGAGGGTGCACCATGGGCTTTACTGGCAGGAGCGCTGGATCTGTTTGATGATGGATCTGGTGGATAAGATCTAAGGTACATGATAGTTGACTGGCAGGGAGATGTATTGGATCTGGGACAGAAAAATTAGAAAATATGAAAACATGGGATTCTGGGATCGAACCCAGAACCTCTTGGTTCACCAGCCTACGCCTTTGCCATCTGTGCTGGGATGGTTAGTTGTTAATATAATAAATAAATAAAAACATAATAAAAAACACATTATGCCCAGAAAACGCGCCAAAATTCAAACGAGCCAATGTGTGGCTGCCACGTGATAATCTTCCTCCTCAGAATTGTCGTTTTAGGCCTGAACTTTTACCTACGGATGATGTCTGTAGCTATAACCCAGTGTCATTCAAAAATTAAATACAAGCAATATAAATTAAAACCAAAGGCATATATCAATTGCAAATCATGCCCTGAGTTCATTGGTACCCATAATTTGGTCTAATTTTGCCACTACGAAGAGTCCCCAATTTGGGACCTTAAAACCGTAACAATGGCATCGTGCCATTCCTGCACCTGAACTCAGATTAAACCATCCAGAAACAATGCAAATATGATAACAAGCATGGATATGTGATCAAAACATGTTTATAATTGGTGAATCAATAAATTTGAGTTTGAGAAAAATATGCAAACCGTGGTATTGTAAGGGCACGATTCTTGATGTTTCAGGCCTTGAGGATGATTGGAATAGCTTCAGAACACGTCCAGGAACAAATTGTTGGCTTTGAAATTGCTTGAATTGGTCTATGGAAGAGAATCCGATCTGCACTTTTCTTCCAAAATTTGCAACTTTGTTCTTCGGTTTTCACGACCTAATCCTTGTTTTCTTGCTCTGGGAATGTTGTGGACATATAAGAGACTGATTTAGGTTAACAAAATTGAATTGTATCTTCACACATTATTGAGATTTGATTTGATTTTGTTCCTTGCATTATTTGTTTCTAAAACAAGCCAAATTATGATCTTTTCCAATCAATTATCTCTTGCACTATTTGGATGATTTGCTAGCTGTCATTGACTCATAATATGCTCATAAAATCAAATCTTGGATTTTATTTCATTATTCTACTATTTAAATTGATTTATTTTGATTTAAATGGATAAAAAATCAAAATAAATAATAAAGATAATAAAATAATAGGTGGATAAGCTCACGGGTCGTAGGCCATCTTAGGAACAAGTTTTAAACAAGAAAACATGGATCCATTTGGAAAAAAAGTCATTTTGATCAATGTTGACTTCACGCACATTTCCAAAAATTGGTCAACTTTGACAATACATATCTCCCTCAATTTTAACCCTGAGAGGGTGTTATTGGACTTTTTAGAAAGTTTAGGATGTCCTCTAAACAACCTCTTTGGTTTCATCTCAATTGGATCTTCCATGTTCATGTAAGAAGCTTTGACCTAAAAGGTGTTTTTGTTGACTTTTTGAAATGACCTATAATGTCTGGATTTTTATCTTTTCATGAGTGCATTTATTGAACTTGAGGGCTGAAGATGAATTATAGGGAAATGGATTCTCTTCAAAATGAGCCTTGGATGAGAAATTTATGATAAAGTATGAGAAAGTTATGCCTGGTCAAAGTTTGGTTGACTTTTCCTATAGAAACCCTAATTTGCCATTTTTGAGTTTTGATGGATTAGGAGTATTCCTTGAGGAATCATGGTAAAAACTTTGATCAAATTATGGATATCACTTTAAAATATTGACGTTGACCAAAAATCTTGAAGTTTGATTGTATGTGGGTCACAGTTGACTTTTGACAGAATAGAGTTGATTTTTAGGCATTTGAGTAGTTGACTGAGCAAACTTCTTGTGCAAGGAATGAAACTTGACATGGATGGTCTTAAGAACATATTAGGACCATGAAAAAGATTTGAGGCCTTTGGAGTTCACCTATCTTGATGAAAATGGAAACCCTAATTGGAGATTCATTGCTTTAGGAGATAGTTTGTCTGGTCAACTCTTGGGCATCCTTAAGCAGATTGAGGGCTTCAATGAGCATATGTTGAGTGATATGAGAGGGAAACTTTTGGGGTACAACAGTTGTCCCTATTCAATCTTCTTAGACCTGAGGATGTAGATTGGCTTGTCTGCCTTTCGTGATCTGAAGGTGGAAGATGATTGAACACTAGAGTGTCAAGAAATTTGCACTCACATGAAGTGAGTGTTAGTCAATAATATCATGAATGGGCTTATAGATTCCATTTGGAAGACGATGGAGATTCATCAGAGATGGGCTTAAAGATGCCATCCAGAAAAGATATCGGTCGCATAAGAGATTCCTTTGCGAGAATTCCTGTAACTGCCATTGAGGAGAACTTCATCGTGGAATGCTGATTTATGTCTTGGGAAATAAAGGCTAGGAGCTTTGGTTGTCTGCTACTCTACTGGGGAATTAACTCTTGATTGAGGAGGTAGAAGTAAACTACATGTTTGTTCAGGGTCCAGGGTGCACAGCAACTTACTGAGGAAATATGAAATCGACCGTATCTGGTCGGATCCAGGTCTTACAGTGTTGTAAACTATTGTCTGAAGATAAGAGAGAAGGAACCTGGATAGTAGGGTTGCTTTGAAATGAAAGCTTGGGTAGTAGGGCTGTGAGAAGGAACCTGGATAGTAGGGTTGTTTCGAAATGAAAGCCTATATAGTAGGGCTATAAGAAGGAACCTGGGTCGTAGGGTTACTTCAAGGTGAAAGCCTGGATAGTAGGGCTTATAGGAAGGAACCTGGATAGTAGGGTTAATTCGAAATGAAAGCCTGGATAGTAGGGATTATGGGAAGGAACCTGGATAGTAGGGTTACTTCGAGGTGAAAGCTTGGATAGTAGGGCTTATGGGAAGGAACCTGGATAGTAGGGTTGCTTCGAGGTGAAAGCCTAGATAGTAGAGCTTATGGGAAGGAACATGGATAGTAGGGTTACTTCGAAATGAAAGCCTGGATAGTAGGGCTATGAGAAGGAACCTGGGCCGTAGGGTTACTTCGAGGTAAAAGCCTGGATAGTAGGGCTATGAGAAGGAACCTGGGTCATATGGTTACTTCGAGGTGAAAGCCTGGATAGTAGGGCTATGAGAAGGAACCTAGATAGTAGGGTTACTTCGAAATGAAAGCCTGGATAGTAGGGATATGAGAAGGAACCTGGGTCGTAGGGTTACTTCAAGGTGAAAGCCTGAATAGTAGGGCTTATGGGAAGGAACTTGAATAATAGGGTTGCTTCGAAATGAAATCCTAGGTAGTAGGGCTGTGAGAAGGAACCTAGATAGTAGGGTTACTTCGAGATGAAAGCCTGGATAGTAGGGCTTATGGGAAGGAACCGGGATAGTAGTGTTACTTCGAAATGAAAGCCTGGATAGTAGGGCTTATGGGAAGGAACCTGGATAGTAGGGATACTTTGAGGTGAAAGCCTGGATAGTAGGGCTTATGGGAAGGAACCTGGATAGTAGGGTTACTTCGAAATAAAAGCCTGGATAGTAGGGCTATGAGAAGGAACCTGGGTTGTAGGGTTACTTCAAGGTGAAATCCTGGATAGTAGGGCTTATAGGAAGTAACCTGGATAGTAGGGTTACTTCAAGGTGAAAGCCTGGATAGTAGGGCTTATGGGAAGGAACCTTGATAGTAGGGTTAATTCGAAATGAAAGCCTGGATAGTAGGGATTATGGGAAGGAACCTGGATAGTAGGGTTACTTCGAGGTGAAAGCTTGGATAGTAGGGCTTATGGGAAGGAACCTGGATAGTAGGGTTGCTTCGAGGTGAAAGCCTAGATAGTAGAGCTTATGGGAAGGAACATGGATAGTAGGGTTACTTTGAAATGAAAGCCTGGATAGTAGGGCTATGAGAAGGAACCTGGGGCGTAGGGTTACTTCGAGGTAAAATCCTGGATAGTAGGGCTATGAGAAGGAACCTGGGTCATATGGTTACTTCGAGGTGAAAGCCTGGATAATAGGGCTATGAGAAGGAACCTAGATAGTATGGTTACTTCGAAATGAAAGCCTGGATAGTAGGGATATGAGAAGGAACCTGGGTCGTAGGGTTACTTCAAGGTGAAAGCCTGAATAGTAGGGCTTATGGGAAGGAACTTGAATAATAGGGTTGCTTCGAAATGAAATCCTAGGTAGTAGGGCTGTGAGAAGGAACCTGGATAGTAGGGTTACTTCGAGATGAAAGCCTGGATAGTAGGGCTTATGGGAAGGAACCGGGATAGTAGTGTTACTTCGAAATGAATGCCTGGATAGTAGGGCTTATGGGAAGGAACCTGGATAGTAGGGATACTTTGAGGTGAAAGCCTGGATAGTAGGGCTTATGGGAAGGAACCTGGATAGTAGGGTTACTTCGAAATAAAAGCCTGGATAGTAGGGCTATGAGAAGGAACCTGGGTTGTAGGGTTACTTCGAGGTGAAAGCCTGGATAGTAGGGCTTATAGGAAGTAACCTGGATAGTAGGGTTACTTCGAGGTGAAAGCCTGGATAGTAGGGCTTATGGGAAGGAACCTTGATAGTAGGGTTACTTCAAAATGAAAGTCTGGATAGTAGGGCTATGAGAAGGAACCTGGGTCATTGGGTTACTTCGAGGTGAAAGCCTGGATAGTAGGGCTATGAGAAGGAACCTGGGTCGTAGGGTTACTTCGAGGTGAAACCTTGGATAGTAGGGATATGAGAAAGAACCTGGATAGTTGGGTTACTTCGAAATGAATGCCTGAATAGTTGGGTTATGAGAAGGAACCTGGGTCGTAGGGTTACTTCGAGGTGAGAGCCTGGATAGTAGGGCTTATGGAAAGGAACCTGGATAGTAGGGTTGCTTCGAAATGAAAGCCTGAGTAGTAGGGCAGTGAGAAGGAACCTAGATAGTAGGGTTACTTCGAGATGAAAGCCTGGATAGTAGGGCTTATGGGAAGGAACCTGGATAGTCGGGTTACTTCGAGATGAAAGCCTGGATAGTAGGGCTTATGGGAAGGAACCTGGATAGTAGGGTTACTTCGGGGGTGAAAGCCTGGATTATAGGGCTTATGGGAAGGAACCTGGATAGTAGGGTTACATCGAAATGAAAGCCTGGATAGTAGGGCTATGAGAAGGAACATGGGTCGTAGGGTTACTTCAAGGTGAAAGCCTGGATAGTAGGGCTTATGGGAAGAACCTGGACAGTAGGGTTACTTCGAGGTGAAAGCTTGGATAGTAGGGCTTATGGGAAGGAACTTGGATAATAGGGTTACTTCGAGATGAAAGCCTGGATAGTAGGGCTTATGGGAAGGAACCTGGATAGTAGGGTTACTTCGAGATGATCACGTAGGTTGGTTGACCCGTTTGGTTTTGGGAACTGATTTTCCATTAGTTGTCTGCAGATGTGACATGTATAACTGTTGGGATTATTGATGATATGTGATACATGAAATGCATTGTGGGATGATGTTCTGAAAATAAATGAGATTATGTTATATACGATATGTATGCGCATGTCATGATGTATGAACACGAGATGCTATTGTGACATATCCGAGTCTGGGAAAATAAATCTCTGACTGCTGCTGGAGAGTATTGGAAATAACATTCCTGACTGTTGTAGAAAACCGTGGTTCTTCTACTTCCGTTGGGGATGGTGAACGGAGATGACTATGCTGGAGATTTGCTCCTTGTTTACGGATATTCTACCGGGGGAGAGACTCTGCTTGAGAATAACTCTGCGGGGAAATAACTCTATTGGAGGATGAACTTCCATAGCTGAAGGGATAAACTATGTCAGGGATTGAGCTTCTGTATTCAGAGAAATAAACTTTGTCCGAGAGAAAACTTTATGACCCGCTTGCGATTATGAAATTCAGATGGGGAATATAGATGTCAGTTTTCTGAAGGAACCTGGCTGGGGAGAATACCTCCTGTTTTAGGGAAGCCAATGCCATAGATTTAATTGCCTCTACTTTGTGGGGAGTATAGACGTCACAGGGTTGTATGTACTGATGACTTTGTTTCAAAGTTGTCTCTGCCTCGGTACCTGCTGGACATAGTAACTTTCAGGTTTGACATTTTTTTAGTTTTTGCCCCTGTTTATTAAGTTACGAGCAATTGTATTTCCGTTTCCTATACAAATATTTATGAACAACAATCATATTCAAATGCATATGTCAAGAATAAATCATTGGACGTTTTTGCAAAACAAAATAGAAAAAGAAAAACAAATGGTTTTATAAAAATGACTTGTATTAATTTTTGAAGTTGGCCTATAACAGGCGTTTTTGTACAAGGAAGCCGACGCTCTAGTAAGAGAACACCGCCGTAAAAATGGAAGCTATACAATATTGTGTACAACGAAAAGAAAATAACTATGTGAAATAATCCCATTTAAGTTTCAATTCTGCTATTGCCGCTATGTCTTCGAGTGTCTCATCACTTTGCTGCTTGTCCAAAGCTGATTAGATTGATTGGTGCCATTCGAGCTTGATAGTTGATACTGAGGTCAGGTCGTAAGGTGATCCAATGGAGCATAGTGATACGCTTTACATCCCTAACTTTTTCCTGGACCGCCCTTTCGGGTTTTCAGTCCACCGGGATACCCTTTTTTGCCCAAGCCGCCTTTTTAGGTTTTTGACTTGTCGGGTGTATAATTTTTTTTCCATTTTCATCCCTAATTTTTGCCTGAACCCTTTTGGTTCGTCGGGAAGCCCTTATTTTTGCCTAGGCCAGTCAACCTAGCGGGTCTTTAATCATGCGTAGTATCTTTTCACTATGTCCGCATTGACAGGGTGCAGAAGGTCATCACCGTCCATGGTGGTTAGAATCATGGCTCCACCCGAGAAAATGTTTTTAATCACAAATGGACCTTCGTATGTGGGAGTCCATTTTCCCCTGGGGTCACCTTGCGGCAGTATGATTCGCTTGATTACTAGATCCCCGACTTGATATTCTTGGCGCCTGACTTTTTTATTGAAAGCCTTGATCATCCATTTTTGATACATTTGACCATGACAAACATCAGTAAGTCTCTTCTCATTGATCAAATTCAGTTGATCAAGTCGAGTCCGGATCCAGTCATCTTTGTTCAAACCCGCATCCTTCATAATCCTTAAAGAAGGGATCTGGACCTCAATAGGTAGGACTGCCTCCATGCCATATACCAAAGAATAAGGTGTTTCCCCTGTTGACGTCCGTGCTGAAGTGCGGTACCCATGAAGAGCAAATGGTAACATCTCGTGCCAGTCTTTATATGTCACCGTCATTTTCTGTATAATCTTCTTGATGTTATTGTTATCCGCTTCAACAGTGTTGTTCATCTTCAGCCGGTAGGGAGAAGAGTTATGATGCTGTATCTTGAACTGTTTACAGAGTTCGATGATCATCGTGTTGTTGAGATTCATACCATTATCAGTGATGATTCTCTCTGGCACACCATATTAACAAATCAAGTTATGCTTGATAAACCGCGCCACAACATTCTTGGTAACGATAGCAAAAGAGGCAGCTTTAACCCACTTCGTGAAGTAATCAATGCCCACCAAGATGAAGCGATGCCCATTGGAAGCGATAGGTCTAATCTCTCCGATCATGTCAATGCCCCACATTGAAAAGGGCCAAGGAGCCGTCAAGACATTCAAAGGAACCGAAGGCACATGCACCTTATCATCATAGATTTGGAACTTATGACAAGTTCGAGAGTGCTGATAACAATCTGCTTCCATAGTCGACCAATAGTATCCTGCCCGTAGGATCTTCTTAGCCATGGTATGTCCACTGGATTGAGTGCCAAAGGTACCTTCGTGTAAGTCTGCCATAATCCTCTCTGCTTCGCTCTTGTCTACACACCACAGTAAGGTAGATTCATGGTTGCGCTTGTACAGGATTCCATTATTGAGGAAGAATTTTATGGCGAACCTTCTCAGAAACTTCTTATCATTGACAGATTCCCCCTCGGGATACTCTTGAGTCTCGAGATACCTTTTTACTTCGTGAAACCAGGGTTTGTCTGCTACCTCTTTAATAGCAATCTCACAGTAGTACGTTGGTTCATCCAACCTCTCAATAGTGATTCGAGGAGCTTCGTTGTCCCACCTGACCTTGAACATAGAAGACATGGTAGCTAGCGAGTCCGCTAACTGATTCTCCTCTCGTGGGAAATGTTCAAAGGTTACCTTCTCAAAGTGTGGGAGCAATGTCAGTACATGTTCTTTGTACGGGATGAGATTTAGATGTTTCGTATCCCATTCTCCTATGATCTGACTTATCACCAAGGCTGATTCCCCAAAAATGTTCAAGAACTTGATCCTTAGGTTGATAGCAGCCTTGAGACCCATGATATATGCTTCATACTTTGCCATGTTGTTAGTGCAGTTGAAACATAGTCGGGAAGTGAAAAGAGTATGACAGCCCTCAGGAGATATGATTACAGCACCAATGCCATTACCGAGTGCATTTGAGGCCCCGTCAAAAACCATAGTCCATCGGGATCCTTCTTCAGGTCCTTCATCCGGTCCAGATTCTTCATAGTTAATCACTAGCATAATATTCTCGTCTGGGAACACAAAATTCATGGACTGATAGTCATCCACGGTGTTGTACCCCAAAATTTGCCCTCTCATATTCTTCAAAGTTTATCAAGAATCATCTTCAATTGGTTCAAGATTCCTCAAGGGATTGCACATTTCAAACACCCCCCTAAGCCAGTCAAAATTAGGGTTTTGGTTCCTTCAAAGAAATTGAGGTTTTCAATGGTCCAATCAAGTCCCATGTGCCCATATACATTGTCAAGCATCTACAATCCAAGTCTAAAGACTCATAGCATCAAATTGCACAGTCAAAAGCTTCATTTGCTTCACAGTCAACTGCAGGGGCAAAATGGTCATTTGGCAGTCAAAAGTCAAAAATTTTGGTCAACATCTTATTTTGAAGCCACAATCATCATTTTATCAAATCTTGATCATGATTCCACAAGAATGGCTCAAAAATCATCAAAGATGCAAAAGTTTCTATTTTGGGACAGTAGAAAAGTCAAATGTAACTTGACCAGGGCATAACTTTTTCATGGTTCATCAGAAAAATCCCATTCAATGCTCATTTTGAAGGGGATGACATTTCTTACAACTCATCTTCACATTCCAAGTCCTAGAAATGCTCTCACAAAAAGTTATCAATTTCTACATTATAGGTCAATTTCAAAAGTCAACAAAAATGCACTTTAAGTCAAAGACCATAACTTGGGATTGGTAAATCAAAATGACATGGAACCAAAGGCATTGGTTAGAGAACTTCAAGACCTTTCCAAAATGTCCAAGAACATGTTCATATGATCAAAATTGAACAAGATATGCATTGGAGAAGTTGGGAAGTTTTTGTGAACTTGCAAAAGTCAACTTTGCCCAAAACACCTCATTTTTGCTAATGGGCCTCAAATTCCTTCTTGAAACTTTGTCCAAGGCCTATGCACGACCCATTGAGCTTAAATTGATTTATTTTCTTATTTTTAATTAATTAATTGAATTTTTTATTAATATTAATTCATTTAATTGATTTTAAATGTAGGAAATGCCAAGACATGGTTTTCAAATCTTTTTATGAAGCAAATAAACTCAGGGCAAGCTGGCAAATTCGTGCATCAATCAAAGAGACAAAAATCTCCATGTTTGGCAAGTTTTGGCAATCAAAAAGATTGAAAATTATTTGATTTTCAATCAAATATTGAAATCATAATGCCATGGATCCTTGACCAAGATTAAACCCTAATTCCATTCCAATACATATACTAAAGCTAAACCTAATTGCATAAACGTGGAAAAGCTGTTGTAAGAGCCATAACCAATATTGAAAAATCAAGAAAAAAGCCAAAACTATTTTTTATATTGCAGACCAATTCAAAGCCTTGGAGCGATTCAAACACATTGCTAGGCTTCCCAGGAACGATTTGCAAACAAAACCAAGCTTCATAGCTCAAGAAATCGTGGCAAACAGTTTTACGGTTTGAAGTTTTTTTCCACAATCGCATATCATTATTCATGCATATTTGACCTCTTTTGTGGATTGTTTTGTGTTAATAGGACTGATACGAAGCTATTGGTATGATTCAATTGGATTAAGATGCCCTGAAACGTAAACCACCATTGATGAAACTTAGGGTTTCGAAGCTTCCAATTTGGGGGTTTGCTCTATAGGAAAAATTGGACCTTGAGACGCATATGGTTGAATTCGTCAAGGCCAGACGAATCCAACCCAACCCTCACGAACACTTTCTGTTCATCACACGCCTGTTCGCTATTTTTCCTCAGGCCATATTGTGGGGGTTAAAAACCCCCGCTATTTGTTTTGTTTTGTGTAGGTTACAGCGAAGAAGACAAGACGTGGAGGCATGGGAGTGGTCCGTTCAAATCAGGGCGCGTGTGTTTTGCTTTATTGCATCATTGTTTGGTTTCTTAATATATTATTTATTGATCATTGTATTAACAAAAGCAAGCAGGTGGTTGAGTTGGTGGAAAGCGCGTCAAATAACCACTGGGACCTGGGTTCGATTCCCAGGTCCACCCAAATCTTTGTTTCATATTTTTCTAACATAATCCTATGCAAGCTTCTCAAAGGATGAACACCATATACCTCACGCTTCAACTTGCCAAGTGTCTTCCCACTCAAAACCAATGGCCAAAGATGAAAGGCTTTGGTGTTCTCTAGTCAATGAGCATGCACCTGATTCCAGAAGTCAACAAGGGCTTGATCATTATTGGGCCAAATTGCTTCTTCACACCTCCATTGGGTCCATCAACCCCCCTGGTTAATTGCTTCTTTTATTTTCTTTTAACTAACTATTTTTATTATTAATATTATTATTTATTTAACTAACATAATTAATATTAATTTTCATAATAAATTCAGAATTAAAAAATGTTAATATTTTTATTATGTATTAATTTCATTATTAATTATTATTTTGGTAAATAAAATGTAAATTAATTAAATTAGTTAAATTAGGTTAACTTTGACATTTTTTTATAATAAATAAAATTAATCTAGAATTAGGGTTTTCTTGACTTTTAATTTCTTTTATTTTATTTTTATTAAAGACTTAAAAACACAAAAAAAAACATTTTTCTTTTAATTAATTAATTAATTAGTTTAGGGTTAATATTTAATTAATTGCAAAAAGGACAAATTTCAATTCTTTTCTCAAAAAGGGTCAAAACCCTAAGGACGTCCCGATTCATTCTTTCGCGCATTATTCTTATTTTGATTATTTATGTATCTGCTCAGAGGATGTAATAGTTAATTAGGATTTACCGCTTTCTTTTACTTTCCGCATTTATTTTCCAAAACGGATTATGTTTTTGGCAATGTATAGACCCGCGCCTTGTAATAGCGTAGATTTACCTTTCCGCAATTTATTTTCCGCACTCTTAACTGTTAATATGCATGAAAGACTTGTATGAAAATAAAAACAAACCGTAGCTCACAAATGACATGTACAAGATAAACATAAACTGAAACAACACACATGCACATGCCACTCCTAGGGTACGCCTCACTGGTTGCCTCGAACGTGGTCGTCAAGTATATGGTGTTGTAGAGGCCGCCCTCCTGTCTAAAGATCCAGTCGCCTCGAAACGGTTGCCTCGGATAAAAAGGATCTAGGACATTAGGGTTACCACTAAGGTGTCCTACTATTGCTTCGGTGACCACACATGTCCCTTATAATCGAATTGACCCGAACACCTCCAACGACGGTTCTACCTACTTCTCAATAGTGGGATAGTACTGTCTAAAGGACTCTTACATAGCCTAATTCCTTGGGGTAGGTAGATTTCTCTTAAGTACCTGCTCTTTCAAACAAACAAAAACAACTTTTCACACTGACACTTTCAAAAAGTTTTCAAACAAATTTTTCATACACTCTTGAGGACAGATACAAGAGTTACTTAGAAATTTTTCTAACGAAACTTTTTCAAAACCCACACACACTTGAAAAGCAAACAAAATTTTGAAAACATAGTGAGCAAGTACCTAAGAGCCCATGGATAACCATGGATAGAAAGGGTGCTAACACCTTCCCTTTCTATAAATCTACCTCCCGAACCGAGAAACATCTCGAAAAGGAATTTTGCTGTGCTTTTTTCCTTTCCTTGTTGGAGAACATAAAAGACGGTGGCGACTCTTGCTTACCGCGACATTTCGCGAACCAGCTTTAAACAGTCAGTTCTATTTCCACCGATCACAGAACTGGCGACTTTGCTGGGGACTCTGATAAGTGAGGTGTACCTTAGGATTAGATCATACTTATGTTTTCAATTGAATGTATTGTTTGCTTTATTATTATGGGCTGCATCGGAGTTTCATAGATCCTAACTCGGATATGGGGAATACCCTTTAGGTAGTATAAGTTGTGAGGGACCTGTCCGGCGTAGACCGACACGGGTGAAGCAGTGGCTACATTGGGGTGACACCTTGGTCTGTATCGATATCCCTTGTGTTGCAACGAGGAGAATATGGGTCTTCTGAGGAGTCATTAAGCACCAACCGACCTTAGAACCCTAAATTGACCCAACTTGGCCATAGAACAGTAGCAGTATGCTACACTCATTGAGGCTAAACTCTCACGATGGTTCTGGCCGCAAGAAAAGATTGCGATGCTGGAGTTATGACCGATTGAGGATAGTCGATGATAATGAGATCCTCTAGAACCCGGTTACTTTTGATAGGACAGGTCTTAACCAATGAAACTGAAAGAGGGTAGTACCTGAACTTCATGCTGGCCTAAACTCTAAGGGTTGTTTTGTGTGACTTGTGTGCCTTATCATGTTTGCCTTTGTGAATACTTGTGGTGTGCTTTATCATAACATCATACCATCATACCATTGCATGCATCCTGCATAAGGACTGACCCATTTCAAAGACAAGAGGGTTTCATCTTTGCTCTGTTTTGTAGGACATTATGATGCCTGTGCGAAGGAACACTATCCGGCTCAACTTTGTTCACCCACCTGATTTGCTTAAAGAATTGGTTGACAAAATTCCAAACACCACTTCCTTCATCCATAAGCATGGTTCTCTTCTCGGTTTAGTCACTTCAAAGTGGGACCAACAACTGATGAGTGTCCTAACACAGTTTTATGATCCCTTGTATCATTGCTTCACCTTTCAAGACTTCCAGCTGGTCCCTACCCTGGAAGAATTCTCTGATTTGCTTGGTATCCTTGTTTTGGAGCAGACTCCATTCACTGGTTGGGAGAATACCCTTAGGCTTGAGGAGATTGCTGCAGCCCTTCCTTTGACCAACAAGGAGGTAATGGATAACTGGGTGACTAGAAGCGGAGTTAAGGGCTTTTTGGCTAAGTTTCTGATTGGTAAAGCTAATAGTTTCTGGAATGACTTAGACTTCAGGGCGTACGAAGACATTCTGGCTCTCTTAATCTATGGTCTGGTATTGTTCCCAAATCCTGATAACTTTATTAACGTCAATGCCATAAGGATCTTCATGTCTCGGAACCCTGTGCCCACTCTCTTGGGTGATATCCTGCAACAACTCTATGCTCGTACTGCCTGAAGACGGGGAACTCTATGGTGTTGTACTCCTTTGTTAGTGAGGTGGTTTATTTCACACCTCCCTAAGTTCGTGCTGAAGAACAAAGAAGGAAGAGGATGGGCTCATAGGTTAATGTCCCTCACTGATAATGACATCATTTGGACTCTCAGAGGCTTGGATGAGGTAGCTGTTATTGATTGTTGCGGAGAATATCCTAATGTTCCATTGATTGGTACCTAGGGAGGAATCTCTTATAATCCATGTCTAGCTCTCCGTCAGTTTGGAAGGGCCCGAAGGGCAGGGCCTCATGAGATGTTGGTTCCTCACATCAGTTTTGAGTTTCAGGTAGACAGTGACGAGCTGCGTCGTAAATTCATCCGGGCTTGGGACAGAATTCACAAAGCCGACCCGCATGAGTTGGGACCGAAGACTTCTCTACCTATGGAACCCTACTACAGATGGGTCTGCATCCATGCTCAGAAGTTAGGTATGCCATACGAAGCCGTCAGACCTATCATTCTTGAATTTCCTGACAGAGACGGGGTTCCTCCAACTGTTCTCCCTCCTCAGATACCTACTGATGTTGATACACTAAAGAGGTCTTGGGCGCAACTACAAGAAGAACAGGATTCTTATCGGGAAAAGTTCAACGAATAAGAACAGAAAATCCAGAAGCTGACCAAGCAATTAGAGAACGAGCGGATCCTAAATGACTATATCCGTACTGAGAAGAGGAGGCCATGGGAGCACTAATGGATTTTGGATGATTCTTTTACAGCTTTTATTTCCTTTTCAGTATTTTCATTTATGTAACGCCTAAGGGCAATTTCTTGAACAATTCAAAGTTTAATCTAATAAAGTGTGTTTCCTTTTTGTTTACAAAGTTGAACCCCGATTGTCTTTGAAAACATAAATCATACGCATTCCATGCATCATATGCATAACAGGTACTCTTTTTTCTACAGGTTGCTTAATCTTCTTCACTGTTTATTTCAGCAATCATCATGAATCCTGAACTCACCAATGAACAAGCTATCAAGACCCTCCAGGCCCAGAACGCCCAGTTTCAAGAGATGGTCATGAGCTTGGCCCAGGGTCAACAGGAATTGAAGACTCTGCTGTTGAAGAAGAAGAAGAAGAAGACGGTGCTGTTTAACACTGGACGGAGGTTTGGGAATACACTGCAAAATGAGGCTGATCAGGCTACTTCCTCTGTAGGGAAAGATAGTCCCCAAGGGGGAAGGGTTCCTAGTCCCGTGGTCTCCGACAACGAGACAGATTTCAATGATGAATAGTACCCTCCTGCTGAGGACAGGTACAAGCAACTAGAGGACCGTCTGAGTGCTATGGAGATTCAGCATGTGCCCGGGTTGGATTTCGGAGATCTAGGTTTATCTTCTGGGGTGGTGATCCCACACAAGTTCAAGGCGCCTTCTTTTGCGAAGTATGACGGAGCTTCCTGCCCTAAGCTGCATCTCAGATCATATGTAAGGAAGATCCAACTGTATATTGCAGACAAGAACTTATGGATCCATCTCTTCCAGGAGATTCTTTCAGGGACTCAACTCGAATGGTTCTATCAGCTGGATGGAACCAGTATTCGTAATTGGGAGGATTTGGCAACTGCTTTTTATAAGCAGTATCAGTACAATGCCGACCTCGCTCCTACACGTACCCAACTCCAGGGTATGTCGCTAGGGACGGGAGAAGGTTTTAAGGAGTACGTGCAAAAGTGGAGAGACCTGGCTGGCAGGGTGCAACCACCTTTGACGGACCGTGAACTCGTGGACATGTTCCTGGGGACTCTGTCTGGTCCATTCTTCAACCATCTGATCGGTAATTCTTCTGCTGGGTTTACAGATTTGATCTTAACTGGTGAGAGGATAGAAGCTGGTATTAAGTGGGGGAAGATACAAAAAGGTGCCTCCTCGAATACTGAAAAGAAGCCCTTCAAGAAGGAAGCTAGTGTTGTTTATGGTCCAAGGAGACAAAATAAACCAGAATGCCGCCAAGCTGTCAACGCGGTGGTTATTTCTAAGCCTGCTGCTGCTCCTCAGCAATACAACCAGCCAAGAGGTGAGAGACCCAAAAGGCAGTACACTCGGCTTAGTATGACCCTGTCTCAGATTTTGCCGCAACTGCTGTCAACCAATCTGGTAACTGTCAAAGAAGCTCCGAAGGTAGTGAACACCACATCTCCGAAGTACAATCCCAATGCCCGCTGTGCTTATCACTCTGACAGCCCACGGCATTCTACTGATGATTGTTGGGCTCTGAGGAATAAGGTTCAGGACCTTATTGATGCTAAAGAAATACAGTTCGAGGCGCCCGAAAGGCCCAATGTTGTGACTGCTCCCATGCCCCAGCATGGAGTGAATGTTGTGGAAGAAGACCTGTATGTAGCCTCTGTGGATGAGATTGTTACTCTGTTGTTAGCTGTCAAAAGGAACCTGTTGCTAGCCGGTTTATTTCCGAGATGTAGTAAAGGTTGCCTTCTATGTTCTGTTTCACCTGCTGGTTGTCCTTTGTTGAAGTCAGGTATCCAAAACCTGATAGATAATAAAGAGATCTTGTTTAAGAAGGTTGTTGTTCCTACTACCCGTACCGAAGAAGTTTCTATTGTCACTATTTTCAACAACCCTCCTAAGGCTCCCTCAAAGAAGCCTGTCAAAATCATGTCTACTCAGAAGATTGTTCCCATCATCATTATTGTTCCGGGGCCCATCCCTTATAAATATGACAAAGCTGTCCCTTGGCACTATAGGGCAGGTGTTTATGTTCTTGGAGTAAAGAAAGAGTTTGATACTAGTACCGGCATCAGTAACATCACCGGGCCTGCCAAAGTCACTCGTAGTGGTAGGCTCTTCTCGCCTGATATTGCGCCACCAGCTATTCAGAGACCTCTTGTCATTACGCCTGCAAATGTGCCTACTTCCTTGCCTGACCAAGTTCTTGTTTCTACCCCTGTTGCCGAGTCATCTGACGCTAGGGGCAAAGGGATTGCTACTGATGTGCCTGCCCAGATGGAGGCACCGAAGACCGTCAATGTTGAAGCTTCCAAGCAAGAGATGGAAGAGATTCTTAAAATTATCAAGAAGAGTGATTTCAATGTAGTTGAGCAGCTGGGGCACACCCCCTCAAAGATATTTATGCTATCACTATTGTTTTGTTCAAAGGCCCATGCCAAGGCCCTGATTTCCTTCCTGAAGACGGCCCATGTGCCATAAGAAACGTCTACTGATCAATTTACCGATTGTGTGGCCAACTTGACTGCTGACAATGGGTTGGGTTTCTCTGACGCCGATTTGAATGCCAAGGGAAAGAACCATAACGACGCCCTGCATGTCTCCATTGAATGCAGGGGCACTACTCTTGCCCATGTGTTGGTAGACACCGGTTCTTCGTTGAACGTATTACCCAAGAAGGCCCTAGATAGGTTGGGTTGTGAGGGTTTAGAGCTCAAGCCTAGTAACATTGTTGTCCGGGCCTTTGACGGGTCGAAGAGGATGGTACATGGTGAAGTTGACATTCCAATCAGGGTTGGTTCTCAGGTCTTTGATTCAACATTTTATGTGATGGACATTCGGCCATCCTACTCTTGTTTGCTGGGTCGTCCTTGGATCCACAAGGCTGGAGTTGTGACCTCCACATTGCATCAGAAGCTTAAGTACCCGGTCAGAGGGAAGATAGTTACAGTGCAGGGGGAGGAAGAATATATGGTCAGCCACCTCAACTCGTTCCGGTACATAGAAATGGACGGGGAGTTCATTGAAACCCCCTTTCAACACTTTGAAGAGGTCCCTCAGACATTGGCAGTAGCAGAGACCGTGATTGATGATTCTCCTTTGAAGATGGCTTCCTTGAAGGATGCCCGGGCTGTGGTTGAGAAAGGTGAGTGTGCAAGCTGGGGCAGGCTTCCTGATTTCACTCCGAAGACTGACAAGTTCGGCTTGGGTTTCACTGCAGAGGCTCAGAGGGCTGTCCGTAAAGAAAGGATTGGAAGACCTCCTGTGTTCATCACCAACCCGGGAGTAAATGCTATTGAAGACGATGCGGAGGAATCTGAAATTGACAGCTGGATCTACCCAACGACCGACGGTGGACTAAGCAACTGGACTGCCAAAGACTACATACCTATCACTTTTGTCACTCAGTAATGAACTCCTTTATTTTAAAATTTGTAACGAACAATAATTTGAAACTTTATAGCCCGGTGTCTTACCCGGGGCACCATGGCTTCATTTGTGAGGGCTTATTATTTGTCATTTTCATATATCATGAATAAAAGCATTGGACGTTTTTCACATTTCAAATCTTGCGCTCCTTTTCTTTCTTTATATATTGCAAAACAACTATATTTACACACACTCACTTATACATGTTCCACTCCACTCTGGATCTCACTGGTAACGACTCTGCTACTGCCAGTTATGACTTCAAAAATCCGATCAACTTAGCCGAAGACGAAGGTGAAGATGATTGAGAAGTGCCTGGTGAGCTCGCAAGACTGCTACTCCAGGAAGAGAGGGCCATTCAGCCACATGAAGAGCCAGTGGAAACGGTAAATCTGCATACTGAGACAGACAGAAAGGAAGTCAATATTGGTGCCAATCTGGAGGCTAGTGTGAAACAACGGTTGATTCAGATGCTGCATGACTACGTGGAAATCTTTGCCTGGTCTTACGAAGACATGCCTGGGTTGGATACCAACATTGTGGTTCATCACCTGCCTACCAAGGAAGAATGCCCTCCGGTAAAACAGAAAGTCCACCGTATGTGTCCAGAGATGTCCGAGAAAATCAAAGCTGAGGTTATGAAACAATTTGATACCGGGTTTCTAGCAGTGACTTCTTACCCTCAGTGGGTTGCCAACGTGGTTCCAGTGCCGAAGAAGGATGGTAAGGTCCGAATGTGTGTTGATTACAGGGACTTGAACAGGGCAAGCCCCAAGGATGACTTCCCTCTACCTCACATCGATGTTCTGGTTGACAATACTGCTCAGCACAAGGTGTTCTCCTTCATGGATGGGTTCTCAGGTTATAATCAGATCAAGATGGCTCCTGAAGACATGGAGAAGACCACTATTGTTACTCAGTGGGGCACTTTTTGCTACAAAGTCATGCCTTTTGGGTTGAAAAATACTGGGGCAACCTACCAACGTTCCATGGTTGCTTTATTCCATGACATGATCCATCATGAGATCGAAGTATATGTCGACGATATGATTGCAAGGTCCCAAACTGAAGAGGAACACCTGGACCATCTACAGAAGCTGTTTGACCGTCTGAAGTTGTACAAGCTGAGGTTGAACCCAAACAAGTGCACCTTTGGGGTGAGATCTGGAAAATTGCTAGGCTTCGTCGTGAGCGACAAAGGTATTCAAGTGGACCCTGCCAAGGTGAAATCCATACAAGAGATGCCAGCTCCCAAGACAGAGAAATAAGTCAGAGGCTTTCTAGGACGACTGAACTATATTGCCCGATTCATCTCGCATCTAACTGCTACCTGTGAACCAATCTTCAAGCTGCTGAAGAAAGATCAAGTAGTACGTTGGAACGATGAATGTCAGGCCGCTTTCGACAGAATCAAAGAGTATCTCCAAGAACCACCCATTCTTATGCCACCGGTTGAAGGGAGACCTCTAATCTTATACTTGACAGTACTTGACAGCTCAATGGGGTGTGTGCTGGGGCAGCATGACGAGTCTGGCCGAAAAGAGCACGCCATTTATTACCTTAGCAAAAAGTTTACCGACTGTGAGACCCGATACTCACTGCTCGAGAAAACTTGCTGCGCTTTGGTATGGGCTGCTCGCCGGCTGAGACAGTATATGTTGACTCACACTACTTTGTTGATTTCAAAAATGGATCCAATCAAGTACATATTCGAAAAGCCTGCCTTGTCTGGAAGAATAGCAAGATGGCAGATGATCTTGACAGAATACGACATCCAGTACATAACTCAGAAAGCAATCAAGGGAAGTGTATTGGCAGACCATTTGGCACACCAGGCAGTGGATGACTACCAATCAATGAACTTTGAATTTCCAGACGAGAATATCATGGTAGTAACTGATTGTGAAGTACCTGGACCGGATGAAGGACCTGAGGAAGGATCCCGATGGTCTATGCACTTGACGGAGCCTCGAACGCTTTGGGTAACGGTATTGGCGCTGTGATCATATCTCCTAAAGGCACTCATACCCCACTTACTGCCCGACTATGTTTCAACTGCACCAATAACATGGCGGAGTATGAGGCATGCATCATGGGTCTTCAAGCTGCAATTGACTTAAGGATCAAGTTTCTGAGTGTCTTCGGATATTCTGCTCTCGTGATCAGCCAGATCAAAGGCGGGTGGGATACGAAACACCCAAACCTTATTCCTTACAAGGAGTATGTATTGACATTGATCCCCCATTTCGAGGAGATAACCTTTGAACACTTCCCAAGAGAGGAGAATCAGTTGGCGGATGCGCTAGCTACGATGTCTTCTATGTTCAAAGTCAAATGGGACAACGAGGCTCCCCGGATCATTATCTGGAAATTGGACGAACCTGCACATTGCTGTGATCTTGAGGCTGAAAAGGTGACTGAAAAACCTTGGTATCATGAAGTGAAGAGGTGCCTGGAAGCTCAAGAATACCCTGAGGGTGCATCTGTTAATGACAAGAAGTTTCTGAGTAGGTTTGCAGCAAAGTTCTTCCTCAGCAACGACATTCTTTACAAGCGAAACCATGACTCAACCTTACTGTGTTGTGTGGATAAAAATGAAGCAGAAAGGATCATGGCAGAGCTGCATGAAGGTACATTTGGAACACATTCCAGTGAACATACTATGGCAAAGAAAATCCTTCGGGCAGGATATTTCTGGTCCACAATGGAAGCTGACCGTTACCAACATTCTCGGACATGTCACAAATGCCAGATCTATGCTGATAAGGTGCACGTTCCTCCAGTTCCTCTGAACATCTTGACAGCACCTTGGCCGTTTGCAATGTGGGGCATTGATATGATCGGCGAGATCAGACCTACGGCATCCAACAGGCATCGCTTCATCTTGGTAGCGATTGATTACTTTACGAAGTGGGTCGAAACAGCTTCCTATGCCACCGTAACAAAGAACGTCATGGCGCGGTTTATTCGGCACAACCTGATATTTCGATACGGTGTACCTGAGAGGATCATTAAGGACAATGGTACCAATCTTAACAACAAGATGATCACTGAGCTCTGTGAGCAATTCAAGATACAACACCACAATTCTTCTCCTTACCGGCTGAAGATGAATGGGGCTGTCGAAGCGGCAAATAAGAATATCAAGAAGATTGTGCAGAAGATGACAGTGACCTACAAAGATTGGCACGAGATGTTACCGTTTGCTCTTCATGGGTACCGTACCTCAGCAAGGACGTCAACAGGAACAACACCCTTTTCCTTGGTCTATGGCATGGAGGCAGTCTTGCCTATTGAAGTCCAGATACCCTCTCTCCGGATAATGAAGGATGCAGGTTTGAGCGAAGATGACTGGATCCAGACTCGACTTGATCAATTAAATCTAATCGATGAAAAGAGACTCACCGCTATTTGTCATGGTCAGACGTACCAAAAACGGATGATCAGGGCATTTAACAAGAAAGTCAGACGACAAGAGTATCAAGTCGGAGACCTGGTAATCAAGCGCATCATTCTTCCTCAGAGTGATCCCAGGGGCAAATGGACCCCTACGTACGAAGGTCCATTTGTGGTTAAACATATCTTCTCAGGAGGAGCTATGATTCTAACCACCATGGATGGTGGCGACCTTCCTCACCCCATCAATGCAGACATAGTAAAAAGATACTACGCATGAATAAAAGACCCGCTAGGTTGACACACCTAGGCAAAAATAAGGGCTTCCCGGCGAACCAAAAGGGTTCGGGCAAAAATAAGGGATGAAATGAAAAAAATCTGTACACCCGGCAAGTCGAAAACCTGAAAAGGCGGCTTGGGCAAAAATGGGTATCCCGGTAGACTGAAAACCCGAAAGGGCAGTCCAGGAAAAAGTTAGGGATTAAAGCGTAATACTATGTCTCATTGGATCACCCTGCACCCAGAATTCGGTATCAACTATCAGGTTCAGATGACATCGATCAATCAGCTTCATCTTCAACTGAGCAGCAAAGTGATGAGACGCTTGAAGATATAAAGGCGATAACAGAGTTGGAACCCAGTGGGATTTTTCACATAGCTGTTTTGTTTTCCTTTTCAAAATTGTATAAACTCTATGTTGTTCGGCGGCGTCCTCTTACTAGGACGTCAGCCTCTTGTACACAAAACGCCTATTTACAGGAAAATTTCAAAAATCAATACAAATCCACTTTTCCAGACAAATTGCCAATTGTTTTTCCTTTATCTGTTTTGTTTTGCAAAGAACGTCCAATGTCCATTTTTGATATATGCATTTGACATTAATTGCTAACTCATAAATACTTGCATACGAAACAAAGGATTAATTACAGGTGACATTAGAAACAGGGGCAATAATGAGTTGTCTAAGCGATCTAGTTGCTCTGTCCACCAAGGTACCAAGGTAGGTTCGGCTGAAGAACGAAACCAGGATACCTTCACTCCCTGTAGAGCAAGACAAGAACCAACAATACTCTCCCCAAGCAGAGTTGGTCTCCCATCAGCCCTAAAAAGGCACAATATCTCCAGCAAGTCAGCAACACTCTCCCCAAGCAGAGTTAGTCTACTGTCAGCCTTAAGGAAGATGGGTATCCCCAGAAAATCTCAATATTCCCAAGCAGAATATACAGATGTTCCTAAGCAAGCATCCCCGGCAGTCTTAGTATAAGATTGTTCCCCGGCGGAATACCAGACACCCCAGTGGAGCCATTCCCCAGTACAGTCCAAAAGTTTCCCCAGGAGAGCTGAATCAATCTCCCCAGTAGATTCCAGAAGCTTATCCCTGCAGAGTACGAAAGCTTCTCCCCGGCTTTATTCAAAGGTCATTCCCCACCAGAGCTTATAACTGGGTTATCCTCAACTAATTAGCACGGAATGATCGTCCTCGGCGAAGTTCTTCCTATTCCCCAGTGGAGTTATCATCAAAACCCCAGCGAAGTATCTCTCCACCACAGAGTAATATCTTCACCAGGCTTATTCCCAATGGAGTCATCTTCTCCTACCGATTTATTCTTGCAACCATCATCCCCAGTGGAAACGAAGAATTCTACTCGTTCAACATCAGCCCAGGATTCAACTTCCCGGCATGCGTCAAGGATTTATTTCCCTAGACGAAAATACATTCATAAACATTTTACATTTTATACATCCTGCTTACATACATGATAAAGTGCATACAACACTATCTCATTTTTGAACATCATGACATCATGCATTTCATACATCATGACATTGCATACAACTGATGTTTTGCCTTTTCAGGAAAAAGGTCAATCCAAAGATGATTACTATCAACCGTCGCAATTCCAGATTCGATACCTGTATCCAGCCAGGGCATATCTGTAGACGACTAATTCCAGATTCGATTCCTGATCCAGCCAGGGCATATCTGTAGACGATTAATTCCAGATTCGATACCTGTATCTAGCCAGGGCATATCTGTGAGTAACTAATTGTAGATTTGACACTTGTATCTAGCCAGGGCATGTCTGCATGAAGAGTTTAGAGATTCGATACCTGTATCCAGCCAGGGCATATTTGTAGACGACCAATTCCATATTCGATTCTTGTATCCAGCCAGGGAATATCTGTGAGTAATTGATTTTAGATTCGATACCTGTATCCAGCCAGGGCATGTCTGCATGAAGAGTTTAGAGATTCGATACCTGTATCCAGCCAGGGCATATCTGTAGACGACTAATTACAAATTCGATTCCTGTATCTAGCCAGGGCATATCTGTGAGTAATTGATTATGGATTTGACACCTGTATCTAGCCAGGGCATATCTGCATGAAGATTTTAGAGATTCGATACCTGTATCCAGCCAGGGCATATCTGTAGACGACCAGTTCCAGATTCGATTCCTGTATCCAGCCAAGGCATATCTGTGAGTGATTGATTGTAGATTCGATACCTGTATCTAACCAGGGCATATCTGCATGAAGAGTTTGAAGATCAACCCTTGTAACAGGCCAAGAAATTATCTTTCTTTCTCAGGTACGCAAGTTCTCGCCAAGGAATCTCTTACGCGATCGACACCCCGGATGGCATCTTTAAGCCCATCTCTGCAACTATCCATTACACTTCCAAATGGCATATATGAGCCCATTCCCGACAAGGTTTTGTCACATCTCCAGATGGCATCTATAAGCCCATCCTCCTATCCATCATCTCTCCAAATGACATCTGTAAGCCCATTCCCGACATCACATGGCTGATATGCTACTATGCGAGTGCAAATTTCTGGGCACTTTAGTGTTCAATCATCTTCCACCTTCGGATCACGAAAGGCACGCCAGCCAATCTACATCCTCAGGTCTAAGAAGATCGAACAGGGGCAACTGTTGTACCCCAAAATTTGCCCTCCCATATTCTTCAAAGTTTATCAAGAATCATCTTCAATTGGTTCAAGATTCCTCAAGGGATTGCACATTTCAAACCCCTCCTAAGCCAGTCAAAATTAGGGTTTTGGTTCCTTCAAAGAAATTGAGGTTTTCAATGGTCCAATCAAGTCCCATGTGCCCATATACATTGTCAAGCATCTACATGCCAAGTCTCAAGACTCACAACATCAAATTGCACAGTCAAAAGCTTCATTTGCTTCATAGTCAACTGCAGGGGCAAAATGGTCACTTGGCAGTCAAAAGTCAAAATTTTTGGTCAACATCTTATTTTGAAGCCACAATCATCATTTGATCAAATCTTGATCATGATTCCACAAGAATGGCTCAAAAATCATCAAAGATGCAAAAGTTTCTAATTTGGGACAGCAGAAAAGTCAACTGTAACTTGACCAGGGCATAACTTTTTCATGGTTCATCAGAAAAATCCCATCCAATGCTCATTTTGAAGGGGATGACATTTCCTACAACTCATCTTCACATTACAAGTCCTAGAAATGCTCTCACAAAAGTTATCAATTTCTACATTATAGGTCAATTTCAAAAGTCAACAAAAATGCACTTTAAGTCAAAGACAATAACTTGAGATTGGTAAATCAAAGTGACATGGGACCAAAGGCATTGGTTAGAGGACTTCAAGACCTTTTCCAAAATGTCCAAGAACATGTTCATATGATCAAAATTGAGCAAGATATGCATTGGAGAAGTTGGGAAATTTTTGTGAACTTGCAAAAGTCAACTTTGCCCAAAACACCTCATTTTTGCTAATGGGCCTCAAATTCCTTCTTGAAACTTTGTCCAAGGCCTATGCACGACCCATTGAGCTTAAATTTATTTATTTTCTTATTTTTAATTAATTAATTGAATTTTTTATTAATATTAATTCATTTAATTAATTTTAAATGTAGGAAATGCCAAGATATGGTTTTCAAATCTTTTTATGAAGCAAATAAACTCAAGGCAAGCTGGCAAATTCGTGCATCAATCAAAGAGACAAAAATCTCCATGTTTGGCAAGTTTTGGCAATCAAAAAGATTGAAAATTATTTGATTTTCAATCAAATATTGAAATCATAATGCCATGGATCCTTGACCAAGATTAAACCCTAATTCCATTCCAATACATATACTAAAGCTAAACCTAATTGCATAAACGTGGAAAAGCTGCTGTAAGAGCCATAACCAATATTGAAAAATCAAGAAAAAAGCCAAAACTGTTTTTCATATTGCAGACCAATTCAAAGCCTTGGAGCGATTCAAACACATTGTTAGGCTTCCCAGGAACGATTTGCAAACAAAACCAAGCTTCATAGCTCAAGAAATCATGGCAAACAGTTTTACGGTTTGAAGCTTTTTTCCACAATCGCATATCATTATTCATGCATATTTGACCTCTTTTGTGGATTGTTTTGTGTTAATAGGACTGATACGAAGCTATTGGTATGATTCAATTGGATTAAGATGCCCTGAAACGTAAACCACCATTGATGAAACTTAGGGTTTCGAAGCTTCCAATTTGGGGGTTTTCTCTATAGGAAAAATTGGACCTTGAGACGCATATGGTTGAATTCGTCAAGGCCAGACGAATCCAACCCAACCCTCGCGAACCATTTCTGTTCATCACACGCTTGTTCGCTATTTTTCCTCAGGCCATATTGTGGGGGTTAAAAACCCCCGCTATTTGTTTTGTTTTGTGCAGGTTACAGCAAAGAAGACAAGTCGTGGAGGCACGGGAGTGGTCCGTTCAAATCAGGGCGCACGTGTTTTGCTTTATTGCATCATTGTTTGGTTTCTTAATATATTATTTATTGATCATTGTATTAACAAAAGCAAGCAGGTGGTTGAGTTGGTGGAAAGCGCGTCAAATAACCATTGGGACCTGGGTTCGATTCCCAGGTCCACCCAAATCTTTGTTTCATATTTTTCTAACATAATCCTATGCAGGCTTCTCAAAGGATGAACACCATATACCTCACGCTTCAGCTTGCCAAGTGTCTTCCCACTCAAAACCAATGGCCAAAGATGAAAGGCTTTGGTGTTCTCTAGTCAATGAGCACGCACCTGATTCCAGAAGTCAACAAGGGCTTGATCATTATTGGGCCAAATTGCTTCTTCACACCTCCATTGGGTCCATCAACCCCCCTGGTTAATTGCTTCTTTTATTTTCTTTTAACTAACTATTTTTATTATTAATATTATTATTTATTTAACTAACATAATTAATATTAATTTTCATAATAAATTCATAATTAAAAAATGTAAATATTTTTATTATGTATTAATTTCATTATTAATTATTATTTTGGTAAATAAAATGTAAATTAATTAAATTAGTTAAATTAGGTTAACTTTGACATTTTTTTATAATAAATAAAATTAATCTAGAATTAGGGTTTTCTTGACTTTTAATTTCTTTTATTTTATTTTTATTAAAGACTTAAAAACACAAAAAAAAACATTTTTCTTTTAATTAATTAATTAATTAGTTTAGGGTTAATATTTAATTAATTGCAAAAAAGGACAAATTTCAATTCTTTTCTCAAAAAGGGTCAAAACCCTAAGGACGTCCCGATTCATTCTTTCACGCATTATTCTTATTTTGATTATTTATGTATCTGCTCATAGGATGTAATAGTTAATTAGGATTTACCGCTTTCTTTTACTTTCCGCATTTATTTTCCAAAACGGATTATGTTTTTGGCGATGTATAGACCCGCGCCTTGTAATAGCGTAGATTTACCTTTCTGCAATTTATTTTCCGCACTCTTAACTGTTAATATGCATGAAAGACTTGTATGAAAATAAAAACAATCCGTAGCTCACAAATGACATGTACAAGATAAACATAAACTGAAACAACACACATGCACATGCCACTCCTAGAGTACGCCTCACTGGTTGCCTCGAACGTGGTCGTCAAGTATAGGGTGTTTTAGAGGTCGCCCTCCTGTCTAAAGATCCAGTCGCCTCGAAACGGTTGCCTCAGATAAAAAGGATCTAGGACATTAGGGTTACCACTAAGGTGTCCTACTATTGCTTCGGTGACCACACATGTCCCTTATAATCGAATTGACCCGAACACCTCCAACGACGGTGCTACCTACTTCTCAATAGTGGGATAGTACTGTCTAAAGGACTCTTACACAGCCTAATTCCTTGGGGTAGGTAGATTTCTCTTAAGTACTTGCTCTTTCAAACAAACAAAAACAACTTTTCACACTGACACTTTCAAAAAGTTTTCAAACAAATTTTTCATACACTCTTGAGGACAAATACAAAAGTTACTTAGAAATTTTTCCAACGAAACTTTTTCAAAACCCAAACACACTTGAAAAGCAAACAAAATTTTGAAAACATAGTGAGAAAGTACCTAAGAGCCCATGGATAACCATGGATAGAAAGGGTGCTAACACCATCCCTTTCTATAAATCTACCTCCCGAACCGAGAAACATCTCGAAAAGGAATTTTGCTGTGCTTTTGTCCTTTCCTTGTTGGAGAACATAAAAGATGGTGGCGACTCTTGCTTACCGCGACATTTCGCGAACCAGCTTTAAACAGTCAGTTCTATTTCCACCGATCACACACGGCCTGATGATCCAAATGATCAGCCAATACACTTCCCTTGATTGCTTTTTGGGTTGTATATTGTATATCGTATTCAGTTAAGATCATCTGCCATCTTGCTATTCTTCACGAGAGGGCTGGCTTCTCGAAGATGTACTTGATTGGATCCATCTTAGATATCAACAAAGTAGTGTGCCTCAACATATACTGTCTTGGTTGGCGAGCAGCCCACGCCAAAGCGCGACAAGTTTTCTCGAGCAGTGAGTATCTTGTCTCACAGTCGGTAAACTTTTTGCTAAGGTAGTATATTGCGTGCTCTTTTCGACCAGAATCGTCATGCTGCCCTAGCACACACCCCATTGAATTGTCTAGCACCGTTAAGTATAATATCAAAGGTCTTCCTTCAACCGGAGGCATCCGAATTGGTGGTTCTTGAAGGTATTCTTTGATTCTTTTGAAAGCGGTCTGGCATTCATCATTCCACTTTACCACTTAATCTTTCTTCAGGAGTTTGAAGATCGGCTCACAAGTAGCAGTCAGATGTGAAATGAACCTGGCGATATAATTTAGGCGTCCCAAAAAACCTCTAACCTCCTTCTCAGTACGAGGAGCCGACATCTCTTGTATGGCCTTTACCTTTGTAGGGTCTACCTGAATACCTTTGTCACTAACTATGAACCCCAAAAGCTTACCAGACCTTACCCCAAAGGTGCACTTGTTCGGATTCAACCTCAACTTGTATGTATTCAGCCTGCCAAATAACTTTTGTAGATGATCCATGTGTTCTTACTCGGTTTGAGACCTGGCTATCATGTCATCAACGTAAACCTCTATCTCATGATGAATCATATCATGGAACAAAGCTACCATGGCTTGCTGATAAGTTGCCCCAGCATTCTTTAATCCGAACAACATCACCTTGTAACAGAAGGTGCCCCACTGTGTGATGAAGGCTGTCTTCTCCATGTCTTTGGGATCCATATTGATCTGGTTGTAGCCAGAGAAACCTTCCATGAAGGAAAATACCTTGTAATGTGAGGTGTTGTCAACCAAAACATCAATGTGGGGAAGCAGGAAGTCATCTTTGGGGCTTGCCCTGTTCAGGTCTCTGTAGTCCACACACATCTGTACCTTACCGTCCTTCTTAGGTACCGGAACGACGTTAGCAACCCACTACGGATAAGAGGTGATAGCTAAGAACCCAACGTTGAACTGTTTCATAACCTCTGCTTTAATCTTCTTTGACATTTCAGGGCGCATACAACGAACTTTTTGTTTAACCGGAGGACAATCTTCTTTAGTCGGCAGACAATGTACAACAATATCAGTGTCTAAACTAGGCATGTCTTCATATGAACAGGCGAAGATATCAACATAATCCATGCAAAATCTGTATCAACCGCTTTTTGACATTATTCTCCAGATTTACGCCGATCTTGACTTCTTTTATGTCTACCTCTGTGCCCAAGTTTATCATCTCAACTGGCTCTTCATAAGGCTGTATAGCCCTCTCTTCTTGCTGTAACAGTCTAGCAAGTTCTCCAGGCACCTCAAAATCTTCCTCACCTTCGTCCTCGGCTTGGTTGATTAGATTTTCGAAGTTATAACTGACAATAGCAGAATTGTAATCAATGGGATCAGAGTGGATATGGATCTGCAGTTTGATATGTGAGTGTGTGTAAGAGCATAGCTGTATTGATAAAGTGAAAAAGCAGAAAAGAAAACAGAGAGCGCACAATTTTTATGCAAGAAACATCAAATGTTTTATTGATTACATATGAAAATGACATATGACAACTCTCACAAATAAACCATCATGCCTCGGGTAAGACACAAGGCCATAGAGTTTATATTGTTTATTACAAATTCAAAAAACAAGTAAGACAATTACTGTTGAACAAAAGAAATTGGCACAAAATCTCTGGCCATCCAGTTACTAGGTCCACCGTTGGTAGTAGGGTAGATCCAGTTGTCAATATTATAATCCTCATCATTATCTTCTATAGCATTAACCCCTCGATTATGGATGCGTAGAGGAGGTCCTCTAGCCCGAGCACGCCGAACAACCCTTTGAGCTCCTAAAGTAAAGCCCAAACCAAATTTGTCAATTTTATGCAGAAAATCAGGGAGTTGTCCCCAAGTGGTACACCCACCTTCTTCAACTACCGCTCTGGCGTCCTTGACAGAAGCCATCTTCAAAGGAGATTTGGTGATCTTCGGCACATTAGTGATGGCCTCGGTTGATGCCATAATCCGGGGAACCTCTTAAAATTTTTGACAAGGGGTCTCTATGAATTCCCCGTCCATCTCCACATACTTGAAAGAGTTTAGGTGGCTCACCATATACTCCTCTTCACCATGCACGGTGACAATCTTCCCCTTTACTGGATACTTCAAGATTTGGTGCAGCGTAGAAGTAACGGCCCTAGCTTCATAGATCCAAGGACGACTCAACAAACAAGAGTATGATGGTCTGATGTCCATCACGTAGAAAGTGGATCCAAAGGTCTGGGAACCCACCTTGACAGGGATGTCCACCTCCCTGTGCACCATTCTTTTTGAACCGTCGAAAGCCCTCACCACAATGTTACTGGGCTTTAAGGTCAAACCTTCACAATCTAGCTGATCAAGAGCCTCCTTAGGCAGAACATTCAGTGACGATCCAGTGTCCACTAGCACATGGGTCATAGTAGTTCTCCTGCATTCTATCAAGACATGCAGAGCATCATTATGCTTTCTCCCCTTTGGTGTCAAATCGACAACTAAAAATACCCAACCCATTGTCAACAGTCAAACTGGCCACACAGTCCTTGAATTGGTCAGTGGAGGTTTCTTGTGGTACATGTGCAGTCTTGAGAAATGCAATCAAAGTCTTTGCATGAGCTTCGAAACACAACATCAAAGATAACATTGATATCTTCGATGGGGTCTGCCCCAGCTGCTCGACCACGTTGTAGTCGCTCTTCTTGATTATTTTTAAAATTTCCTCCATTTCTTGCTTAGAGGATTCCAAAACAAATTTTCTAGGTGCCTCCGTCTGGGAAGGCTCACCTATAGCTTCTTTTCCACGAGTCCCAGATGACTCATCGACAGGGGTAACAACTGGAGTAAGAATGGGAGTAGTATCAGAAGTACTAACAGGAACAACAGATGAAATAACAACATGCTTAGCAACATTCTTTAGGGAGATCTCAGGAGAGAAAACCCTTCCACTTCGAGTAACTTTATTGGTCCCGACAATTTTACTGATATCGGGATCAGCCTCTTCAATCTTCAAATCCTATTTGACGCCATGATAGTAAATGTCGGCACCATAGTTCCAAGGGACAGCTTTGTCCGAGGAGTACGGTACAGGACCAGGAAAAGTGATTATCAACGGAGCAATTCTTGGAGCAGGTGTAATCCTAACAGGTCTTTTAGAGGAGACCTTGGAAGGATTGGCGGAAATGGTTATGATAGCAACATCTTCATGTAGGACAGTCGGAATCGAAGTCTTTTCAAACAAAATCTCTCTTCTATCCATCAGGCGTTGAACACCTACTTTCAACAAATAACAACCAGAAGGTAGAGATAGACACATGTGGTATCCTTCACCACAGCCTGGAAATAAACCGGCTAGTAACAAATTCTTCTTGACAATCATGAGAGGAGTGGAAACTTCATCAACAGAAGTAATAAACAGATCAGTATCAATGGCATTAACACCACGATTGTGCTTGGGCATGGGAGCAATTATGACAGTAGGCTTCTTCTGAGAATTAAACTCAATCTCCTTGGCTTCGATCAGATCCTATATCTTATTTCTCAGAGCCCAACAATCATTTGTATCGTGGCCTGGGCTTTCAGAATGGTAAGCACACCGAGCGTTTGGATTATACCGAGGAGATGCGATGTTAGGATTCTTGGGAGCCTCCTTTAAGGTTTTCAAGTTAGATCTTAACAAATGGGGTAAAACCTCAGTCAACGTCATATTAATCTGGGTGAACTGCCTTTGCGGTCTTTCTACCCTTTGCTGATTATTTCGTTGTTGAGTAGCTGCAGGCCTAGGTATCATCACAGCCCCTACCGTTGGACGGTGTTCAGCTTAGCTCTGACCTCTTGAGTTATAAATGGAACTAACCTCCTTCTTACCCGTGAATGGCTTCCTCACTGTACTTGACGAGGTGTCTTTCTGGATCTTGCCACTCCAGATCCCAGCTTCTACCCTTTCTCCAGTAAATATCAGCTCGGTGAAACCAGCTGAAGAGCTACCAATCAAATGATTGAAGAATGGACCAGACAGTGTACTAAGAAACATGTCGACAACTCCCTATCAGACAAAGGGGGTTGGACTCTCCCTGCCAAATCTCTCCATTTCTGCACATAGTCCTTGAACCCTTCGCTTGCACCCATGGACATACTCTGGAGTTGAGTACTGGTAGGAGCAAGGTCAATGTTATATTGATACTGATTGTAAAAAGCAGCAGCCAAATCTTCCCAGTTGCGGACATTGGTTCCCTCTAGTTGATAGAACCACTCAAGTTGAGTCCCAGACAGACTGTCCTGAAATAAATGGACCCACAAGTTCCTATCATCAGTGTGAGGATGAATCTTCCTCACATAGGAACAGAGATGAAGCTTGGGACAAGACACCCCATCATACTTCGCAAAAACCGGAGCCTTAAACTTCTGTCGGATGACTACCCCAGATACCAAACCCAACTCTTCAAAATCCAGCCCTAGTATTCTTTTGATCTCCATTGCATTCAGACGATCCTCTAACTGTTTGTATCTATCCTCAGCAGGAGGATACTATTCATCATTGTAATATGTGTCATTATCATAAACCTCAGGGCTAGGGTCCTGCTCCCTTGTCTCTCCTCCTTGATTCTCCCCTTCTTTGGACGAGGAGGTCAGATCAACCAGTTGCTTCAATGGTCCTTTGAATCTTCTGCCCAAATTCAGGACACCAACGGTCTTCTTCTTCTTCTTCTTCTTCTTCTTCTTCTTCTTCTTCTTCTTCTCTTTCAAAATAAGGGCCTTCAGATCTTCCTTCCCCTTAGCCAAGACTACGAACATTTGCTGAAATTGGGCATTTTGTGCTTGAAGATCCTTGATGCTTTGTTCAGAAGACATTATTGCTGAAATAAATAGCGAAGAAGATGAGAAACATATTATGGTACCTGTTTATGTATTGATATGTATGGCATGTGTATGCAATGATTTCAAGGACTTTGGGAAATTTAAATTTGCGAATCCAAAATGAAACAAAGATTTTATTAGTAGAATTCAAAATACAATTTCCTTTTAGGCGTTACAATTGAACATTCTAAAAACTAAAAGAAATCAAGTTTCCCATGGGTGCTTCCTCTTCGTTCTGAGATAGACATTAATGCTTCTTTCCTCATGAAGCTGCTTTGTGAGCTCTAAGACTTTCTTCTCCTAGGCATAGAACTGGTCCCTATAAGCATTACGCTCCTTCTTCAACTGAATCCAGAACCTCTAATTCTTCAAGATCAATGGGCATATCAGGATGAAGAACCGTGTAGGGAATATCCCCTTCAGTAATGGGCTCCACAATCACTGGTAAGACAGCTATGTATGGCATCATCAGTTTTTGAGCACGAGCTCGTACCCATTGGAGATAAGGTTCCATAGGAATGGAATTCTTCGGCCCCAAAGTCTTGGCGTCAGATCTGTTTACCATGCCCCAGGCGCGTATGAACCTCTGGCGATACCTTTGAACATCATCCTCATAGTTAAACATAATGCCCTGGATAAGCATCTCATGAGGACCATCCCTTCGAGCATAGCCAAATTGTTGCAGATCCAAACAATGATTGTAGGTTATGCCTCCCCTAATGTCAAGTAGTGGGACATTAGGCAACTCCCCACAGTGGTCAATAATAGAAATATCTCCCATAGATCGGGAATACCAGAGAATATTCGCGTGAGAAAGTGACATTATCCTTTGCGACCAACCCAAACCTTCTTCATTCTTCAGCACTGACTTAGGGAGGTAAGAAATAAACCACCTTGACAGTAATGGCATGCAGCACATAAGAACCCCACTTCTCTTCATAGTACGAGTGTGGAGAGCATGCAAGATATCTCCGAGAAAAGTAGGCACAGGATTACGAGAGAGGAAGATTTTGATAGCATTCACATTGTGATCGGTGGGAATGAGAACTGACTGTTTTGGAATGCTGGTTCGCGTTTACGTTTGTTTTTGCAAAATGTCGCGGTAAGCAAGAGTCGCCACCGTCTTTTATTTTATCCAACAAGAAAAGGACAAAAGCACAGAAAAATTCCTTTTTGAGATATTTCTCGGGTTCGGGAGGTAGATTATAGAAAGGGAAGGTGTTAGCACCCTTTCTATCCGTGGTTATCCACAGGCTCTTAGGTACTTGCTCATTATGTTTTCAAAAGCTTGCTTTTCTTTGTGTTTGTGGGTTTGAAAAGAGTTTTTATTTTGAAAGGAGTGTAAGTGCGAAAAGTTTTTGTTTTGTTTTAAAAGGAGCAAGTACTTAAGAACCATCTACCTACTCAAAAGGGAATTAAACTGTGCAAATATCCTTTAGACAGTGCTATCCTACTATTGAGGAGTAGGTAGCACCGTCATTGGATTTTTCGGGTCAATTCGATTAAGGGACGTATGGTCACTAAAGCAATGTTAGGACGCCTTAGCGGTAACCCTAATATCCTAGATCATTTTTCCGAGGCAACCGTTTCGAGGCAACTATGATCTTTGGACAAGAGGGCAACCTCTAAAACTTCCTATACTCAATGACCACGTTCGAGGCAACCACGTGAGGTGTACCCTAAGAGTGGCATGTACAAATGTGTTATTTCGATTAATTTTATATGTACATGTCATGGGTGAGCTACTGTTAATTTTAAGTTAAAGATTAATCTTGTCATGCATTGCCTAGTTATCAAACATCTAACAGTTAATATTGTACGGAAATTAAATCTAAACTATTACAAGGCGTCAGGTATTTACATCGCCAAAAACAAACCCTTTAAAATTAAATTGCGGAAAGTAAATAAAAGCGATAAATAAATAAAAGTCCTAATTAAACCATTACGTTCCGGGAAACAGATACAATAATATGATAAAATGAATCGCGTGCGGGAAATTAAATCGGGTGCAAGTTTTTTGGGGTTTTGACCCTTTTTTGAAAGAAAGTGATTTTTTTGGTTATTTTTGGATTAAAAGAAATTAAATTAAGTTAACAATTAAATTAATAAACTAATTAACTAATTAAAATATTTTTGGATTTTTGAGTATTTAAAGAAATAAAATAAATTAATCAAAGCTAATAAAAACCTAATTATCTAAATTAATTTTAATTATTGCAAAAATATTAAAGTTATTTCCTAATTAAACTAAATTAATTGAATTAATATTTATTTACAAAAATAAAGTGCTGAATTTAATTTTAATAAATAAAATATATTTTTTGTTTTTTATTTTATTAAGAAAAAAGATTAATTGGTTAGTGATTAATAAAAAGAATAACAATTAATTAATTAAAGGAAAATAATAAAAATAGAGAGAGAGTTTAGGAGTATACGAGCCTGATTGGAGGGGTGAAACAGCAGTTGGCGTCATGTGTAAACTGTTTTGTTTTGGCCATTTGTGTTTTGGCTTTTGGCCATTTGTGTTCTAGCCTCAACGTTCCTTAACCTTCTCAGGATGTCTGTCTCGCCATGTATTGGTGTCATGTGTAAGCTATTCTGTTTTGGCCATTTGGGTTTTGACTTTTGGCCATTTGTGTTTTGGCCTCAACGTTCCTTAATGAACCTGCATGGGATCCTGTCTAAATCTGCAGTGTTGAATCTCATGAACATATTAAAAAAATTACTATATATATATATCATAAAATACAAATAAAAGCCAATATATGAAGAAATTTAATGTTTAGGCCCAATATGGCATGTATGAATGATTATACCCTTTTGATCATGGAGATCAAATCAGCCTTACCCTTGGAGAAGTAGTGATATGAATGCTTTTATGTCTTTTGATCATGGAAATCAAGCCAACCTTACCCTTACTGGAGAAGTAGTGAGATGTTGGTTTGTAACCGGGATGGCCTGTTTGTAGTGAGATGTTGGTTTGTAATCGGGATGGCTTATTTGTAGTGAGAGAGAGATTTATAATAAGGATTTCAAGGTTTTAGGGTTCTTGAAAGAATTTGATATTCTGACAGCATTGTGGTAAGGGTTTTTTTTTCTCCTTCCTATTTGTGTGAAAAGAATGAGATTATATAATGGAAATTAGAGCGAAGAAAATGGGCTTTGAATGTGCAATTGGGCCTCCAATGTTCACTTGAATTCGTCACGTTGCAGGCTAAATTGCAGGGGCTTAAGTGTAATTTTTGGAGTTGAAATGTGAAAACAAAATGTAGCTGACATCGAGAAATAACTCCTGTCTGAAAATAGGCTCGATCAAATAAACGGTGAATTAGTTATGAATTTTTGAAGTTTCAGCTCAGACAAACTTATTTTGGGCTCCAGTGTCGACTCTGACACGTTCTTCAATAAAAAACTTGTATTGATCGGAGTATAATCCGGTCTCGACTTTTGAAGCAAATTTGTAGATGTCTGAGTTAGTGACCTTGTGTAAAAATATGAGCCCAATCCGATAAAAATTGACCGAGTTATGAATTTTCGAATTTTCGGCCCAGATGAAATAGTATTCAGCATTCAGGATTTTCGGTGCATCACGCGTGCTCTGAGCAAAAAACGAAGACCTTTTGGATACCTTTCGAACTCAATACCTTCTGTGAAAACTTAGTCAACTCAATTTTTGAAATATTTCCGCCGGAACCAGCTCGATATGATGAAAATCGACCAAGTTATGATTTTCTGAACATGACGCAAATAAACTTCTATCACAAATTTTCTTTATGAAAATACTTGATAAATCCACATTTTTGAAGACCTTCTGATCGAAATTGGCTTCCATCCGTGAGAGATGAAAACGTAGATAATGTCAAGACGGAATTTTGACCACCGGAACAGGTTCAAAACAAGCCACGATCTTCAAGTTATGAATTTTTTAGCGCATAAAAATTGCACTTTCAACACACTTTTTCACCATATTTCTTCGAGAAAACTCACACATACGGATACCTTCTTTAAAGAATTGACTCTTGAGCCGAACCTGGATTTGAGAATATGTTATCAGAGATATCTTGGCGAAAGAACACTTGAATATAACGCGCCGGGTTGGACTTGTGAATCTTTCTTGAAATGTTTTGAGAAATATGAGAGGACAAATTTTGGGGTACAACAGTTGCCCCTGTTCAATATTCTTAAACCTGAGGATATAGATTGACGTTCGGGTCTTTCGTGATCCGAAGGTGGAAGATGATTGAACACTAGAGTGCCCAGAAATTTGCACTCGCATGAAGTAGTATTTGTCTTATGATGTCGGGAATAGGCTTACAGATACCATTTGGAGATTGATGATGGGAGATGGGCTTAAAGATGCCATCCGAAGTAGTATCGATCGCGTAAGAGATTCCTTAGAGAGAGCTTGTATACCTGTTGTTGAGGGAGATTCCGCTGGGGAATGTTGTTCTTTGTCTTAGGAGAAATAGAACTTTAGGAGCTTCGGTCGTCCGTTATTCTACCGGGGAATCATCTCTGTTGAAGAGGTGAGAGTGAACTACTATCTGGTTGCAACCCAGGCTTCATAGTGATAAGACCGACTGCTATCTGGTCGCAATCCAGGCTTTACAGTGACTTACTGGGGAGATGAGATTAAACTTGCTATCCGGTCGTAATCCAGGCTTTGTAATACCTCACTTCTTATCTGGTCGAAATCCAGGCTTCATAACAAATCAAGTGGTTATCCGGTTGCATCCAGGCTTCAACTTGAATTTAGGGCACACTAATATCCGGCCGATTTCGGGCTTCTTAGTAACTGTCCATGTAAACTGCTATTTGGTCGAAATCCAAGCTTCACAGTGTCTTGTACCGCTATCTGGTCGTAATCCAGGCTTCACGATGCGTTATACCATTATCTGGTCGAATCCAGGCTCCATGGTTTCACGTACTGCTATCTGGTCAAATCCAATCTTCACAATACCTCACTTTTTATCTGGTAGAAATCCAGGCTTCAGAACAAATCAAGTGGTTATCCGGCCGCATCCGGGCTTCCCTTTGACTGTTGGGTTTACTAGTATTCGGTTGAATCCGGGCTTCATAGCAACTGGCTGGGTAAACTGTTATTTGGTCGTAATCCAAGCTTCACAATACCTCACTTCTTATCTGGTCGAAATCCAGGCTTCAGAACCAATCAAGTGGTTATCCGGCCGCATCCGGGCTTCCCTTTGACTGTTGGGTTTACTAGTATCCGGTTGAATCCGGGCTTCATAGAAACTGGCTGGGTAAACTGTTATTTGGTCGTAATCCAAGCTTCACAATACCTCACTTCTTATCTGGTCGAAATCCAGGCTTCAGAACAAATCAAGTGGTTATCCGGCCGCATCCGGGCTTCCCTTTGACTGTTAGGTTTACTAGTATCCGGTCGAATCTGAGCTTCATAGCAACTGGATGGGTAAACTGTTATTTGGTCGTAATCCAAGCTTCACAATACCTCACTTCTTATCTGGTCGAAATCCAGGCTTCAGAACAAATCAAGTGGTTATCCGGCCGCATCCGGGCTTCCCTTTGATTGTTGGGTTTACTAGTATCTGGTCGAATCCGGGCTTCATAGAAACTGGTTGGGTAAACTGTTATTTGGTCGTAATCCAAGCTTCACAGTGTCCCTTAACGCTATTTGGTCACAATCCAGGCTTCACGATGTATCATACCACTATCTGGTCGAAATCCAGGCTTCGTAGTACTCTTGGTTGCAATCTGGTCGTAATCCAGGCTTCACAATGTATCATACCACTATCTGGTCGAAATCTAGGCTTCGTAGTACTCTTGGTTGCTATCTGGTCGTAATCAAGGCTTCACAATGTATCATACCACTATCTGGTCGAAATCCAGGCTTCATAGTACTCTTGGTTCCTATCTGGTCGTAATCCAGGCTTCACAATAACTTGCTAAGCTATTATCCGGTCGTGATCCGGGCTTCACGGCTTGTGTTTATGATATACCACTATCTGGTCAAATCCAGGCTTCATAGTACTCTTGGTTGCTATCTGGTTGTAATCCAGGCTTCACAATGTATCATACCACTATCTGGTCGAAATCCAGGCTTCGTAGTACTCTTGGTTGCTATCTGGTCGTAATCCAGGCTTCACAATGTATCATGCCACTATCTTGTCGAAATCCAGGATTCGTAGTACTCTTGGTTGCTATCTGGTTGTAATCCAGGCTTCACAATGTATCATACCACTATCTGGTCGAAATCCAGGCTTCGTAGTACTCTTGGTTGCTATCTGGTCGTAATCCAGGCTTCACAATAACTTGCTGAGCTGTTATCCGGTCGTGATCCGGGATTCACGGCTTGTGTTTATGATATACCACTATCTGGTCGAATCCAGGCTTCATGGTGCTTACTGAGCTGCTATCCGGTCGTAATCCGGGCTTCACGACTCACTGGGGAATAAACTATTATTCGGTCGTTCTCCGGGCTTCATAGCTTACTTTTGAGAGATATCACTATCTGGTCATAATCCAGGCTTCGTGGTAGTCTGACATTATTACCCGGTCGTAATCCGGGCTTCACAATATGCTGTAGAAATCAAGATACTATCCTGGTCGTACCCGGGCTTCATAACTTGAATTTTGATTGTATCTTTCCTGAAAGGTAAAGGTTAGCTGTATGTAATGCATGATATGTATCAGGCAATGATGTTCTCAAAATAAATGAGATTGTATGGTATGATGCGTATATGCATGTAGCATGATGTATGGACATGTAATGTTTTAGCTGGGGAAAATAAATCCCGGAGCTGCTGGAGAATAAAGTTGAATGCTTCGCTTCCGCCAGGGATGGTGAACGAAGATGATTGTGAGGATAAACCTGCAGGAGAAAAGAACTCCGTTGAGGAATAAACTGATGAAGAGATTACTCTGAGGGGAATTACTCTGTGGGGGAGGGATATTCTGCTGAAGATTTTAACGATAAACTCTGCTGGAGATTCCGCTGATAAGCTCCGTTGGGGATTTCAACGATAAACTCCGCTGGGGGGGTGGATTACCGTTACTGGTGATATTGAATTTTTTGAGGATTGTATACCTGTTAGTGAAAGGAAAGAACTTCGCTGGAGATGAACTTTCAGTTGCAACTTGCTGGGGATAACCCTGTTAGACTCTTGTGGGGATAACCCTCTGAATTTGGCTGGGGAGATTTATTGTACTCTGCTGGGGGTAAACTTCCAGAGTCTACTAGGGATGATGATTCAACTCCGTTGGGGAAGCTTTTTCAGACCATGCTGGGAAAATTGACTCCACTGGGGGTATCTTGTATTCTGCCGGGGAACATTCTTATACTCTGTTGAGGAATATTAAGACTTCCGGGGATACTCTGATACTTGTTAGAGAATATTCTTATACTCCGCTGGGGAATATTAAGACCTTCTGGGGATACCAAGCCTTTTTAGGGCTGATGGTATACTAACTCTGCTTGGGGAGAGTATTGCTGATTTGTACATAGCTGCAAGTCTCAGTTGGGAGAGCTACCATTACTGCCTTATTCTACGGGGAGTGAAAGTATCTTAGCCATATTCTTCAGCTGAATCTACCTTTATACCTGGTGAGCAGAGCAGCTGTACAGTTTGGACAATTTTTATTGCCCCTGTTTCTGCGGGAGAAGGTGCCTGCGGAGGCCCTGTGGATCGAGTATTATCCCCACCTATGAGGTGCTTGGTATCTTTCGGTCAAAATGACAAGTCTTCTTCTGGTAGGCCAGTGACGAGATGACGAGATAGAGTCGTACGCTTTGATCCCTAATTTTTTCCTGGACCGCCCTTTCGGGTTTTCAGTTCATCGGGATACCCTTTTTTGCCCAAGTCGCCTTTTCAGGTTTTCGACTTGCCGGGTGTACAAATTTTTCATTTTCATCCCTTATTTTTTCCCGAACCCTTTTGGTTCACCGGGAAGCCCTTTTTTTGCCTAGGCCAGTCAACCTAGCGGGTCTTTGATACACGCGCGGTATTTTCTGACTATGTCCATGCCCTCAGGATGCAGAGAGGTGTCACTGTCGATAGTGTTGTGTTTCCATACTACCAGAAGATCTTCGTTTGATCATGCAAGATTCGTTGCTGGAATTCATGTCCAATGCCCCAATTGATTCTGATGGAGATTTGCCCCTGGCTATTTGGCATTTTGAGAGATTCCTGGAATCTTGACTTAACTGCCCCAAATGATGGACAATGCTCATGCCGTGCCCCTTAGTTGGAAGTGTTTTCCCACTTGAGGTGATCCTTTTTATTTAGAAGGTTTTTTTGTTCACTAGATATTCGTCGTGCGAATTTCTCAGCTGTTGAACAAATAGTCATATGCAAACAATATTATTTTAAGAATGCAAAGCTTATGTCTGTTTTGAAATTTTTTGAAAATGCATTTTTCCAGTAAAACAGGCAATTTTTTTGTAAAATGTGATGTCAACTCAGGATTTACAGCAAGCCCTACAGGAGTCAGGATACCTTTGTAACAATATGCTTTCAGACTAACCCAAGCTTCAGCTAGGACTTTTTAAGGGTTATAACGTGGCCTGGTTCACGGTTTAAGAAACAAAGAATAAAGGCTCAAATTTTATTTGTACCCACCCGTTCTTCGTGATGTTCTTCGATCCTAAACTCAGCTAATCGTGCATTAGATCCCGTTTGAGTCTTTGCTCTGATATTCCAGTGATGGTTCGGATACTGACAATTTATTTTGAATAGGCAGTCATTTTTGTTGAGAGTTTTTAGGACCTCTTTTTGATTTTATCATCCCTGTCTTTTTCCTGAACTGTTTCTTTTTGTATTTACAGTCAGCGGGATGCCCCAGTTTTTCTTAAGTCTTCTTCATAGGTTTTGACTTATTGGGCTTTTATTTTGAGAGATAATGACTGCCTGTCTGGACGCTTATGGGGAGCCATCACCGTCTTTATTTTGGAAGGACTTCTTTGATGTCATTCATTGTGCACCTAGATTAACTGAGAAAACTACCCTGCCCTAGGTTATAATTAAGGGTTTTAATTTTTGTGTGAAAAGAAAAACTCCAACTTCTTTGGCTCAAATGGGTTGACTAGGGATTATCTTCCTTATAACTCCACTGTTTAGTATTTGAAACAATGTCTGTACCTCGTCAGCGGGGTCTGTTCAAAAGCATACTGTGGAGATTTTGATATCATTTTCGTCATCCTCCCTCAAAAGGCTTAGAATTTTTTAATCGAGAGTTGAACATCACAAAAAATGAAAGCAATTAGAATATAGTGAATACGAATGGGCTGATTCAAAACAGACATATGCAATGCATTGATAAAGTAATAAAGTTTGACATGAATAAATGTTCGAACAATCAAAAGAAAATTACAACTTGAAAATTCTAATGAACAAAAAGTCTTCTCGTCTCGGTACTTGTCACTTCAAATGGTGAACCTTGGGGGGATGGCAAAAGAATTCAATCTGACCATCTTGTGTGAGTTCCAATGCTCCTTCATCAATTAGGTCTTGAATTTTGTTGCTCAACGCCCAACAGATGTTAGTATCATGCCCCGACTGTTGGAGTGATATGTACATCTTGCATCAGGATTGTAATTTTGGGAGGCTGTGTTAGGATTCTTAGGAGGGTCCCTTAACGTCACCATATTCAATCTCAACAGGTGTTGTAAAGCCTGAGACAACGACATGTTGAGCTTGGTAAATTGCCTCCTGGGCATATTTGGCTTACTCTGATCAAACCATTGTTCTTGGCAAGGTCGTTGTTGGACCTGTGAGGTAGTAACAACTTGGAAAGGTCTATTCTTCGTCAAACCAAACCTTTGACTTCTCAGAAGTTGATTAATGACTTGGTCCCCGTACTTGACTATTTGCTTCATGTTGTTGTATCTGTCTTGACGAAGCTGGTTGACAATGGTTCTCAGCTCTTCTTGTTCCCGAGATAAGCCTTGGATAAGAGCCATCTGCCCCAAAATCTGGGTTTTCATGGCACTGAACTCAGCTTGTAGTTGTTCCAGTCGTTCGTCCTTATTGTCTTTAGGATTTTTCTTGACCAAGTTCCCAACGAGGAGTGTTTTCAACTCTTCCTGCCCCTTGGATAGGTTTAGGAATACGTCCCTGAACTGAGCTTCTCGAGTTTGAAGATCTTGGTTGTCTGGTTGGAAAGCCATTGCTGAAATAAACAGCTAGAACATGAGAGATCTGTACTGGGAGACATGTTATGCAATGATATGTATGATATATGTATGCAATGTTTTCAAGGATCTCGCAGGGTAAATAAGAAATTGTTAGAATTTGTTTGAAGAAGCTTCGTATTGTTAAGAGTCCTTCTTCAAGAGCCAAGCTCACCATATCGAGTGGGTCATAGCCCCTGACTCAAGTCATCGTGTTTTGATTCATAGACGACATTGGCTAGAGGAAAATAAATCCTCTTTGCCCCTTGCTTGACGTCTGATTTATCATGACCTGCATCACAGACCCTTGAGATTCTTGAAATGGTTAAGGAAATGTTAAGGCATGATGTTATGATGTGTATGATATGCGTTTAAGCAAAAGTGTGAGGTGCTGTAAGTAAACCCTACAATAAATCCAAATTATTGGATAAAGACTGTAAACAAAACCTGCAAGGAACTCATGTTGTCAGATAACAAGAATGTGCAAGTAGTTCAAGTTTGAAGGCACACAAGTAACACAAACAGCCTTAAGTTTAGGCTGGCATGGAGTTTAGGTACTACCCTCTTTCAGTTCAGTTGGTTTAAACCTGTCCTAAAAATAGTAACCGGGTTCTAGAGGATCTCAATATCACTGACTACCCTCAATCGGTCATAATTCCAGTTTAGCAACCTTTTCTTGCGGCCGGAATCATCGCGAGAGTTTAGTCTCAATGAGTGTATCATACTACTACTGTTCTATGGCCAAGTTGGTCAATTTAAAGGTTCTAAGGTCAGTTGGTGCTTAATGACCCCTTAGAAGACCCATATTCTCCTCGTTCCAACACAAGGGATATCGGTACAGACTAAAGTGCCACACTAACGTAGCTACTGCTTCATCCGTGTCGGTCTTCGCCGTACAGGTCCCTCACAGTTTATTGCTACTTACCTAAAGGGTATCCCCAGATCTGGGTTAGGATCTATAGAACTCCGATACAAGCCCACAAAATTAAAGCATACAAAGCCTACAATTGAAAACACAGTGATCTAATCCTAAGGTACACCTCACTTTAAATATTATCCCCAGCAGAGTCGCTAGTTCTGTGATCGGTGGGAATGAGAACTGACTGTTTTGGAATGCTGGTTCGCGTTTGCGTTTGTTTTCGTAAAATGTCGCGATAAGCAAGAGTCGCCACCGTCTTTTATTTTATCCAACAAGGAAAGGACAAAAGCACATAAAAATTCCTTTTTGAGATATTTCTCGGGTTCGGGAGGTAGATTATAGAAAGGGAAGGTGTTAGCACCCTTTCTATCCGTGGTTATCCACAGGCTCTTAGGTACTTGCTCATTATGTTTTCAAAAGCTTGCTTTTCTTTGTGTTTGTGGGTTTGAAAAAAGTTTTTGTTTTGAAAGGAGTGTAAGTGCGAAAAGTTTTTGTTTCGTTTTAAAAGGAGCAAGTACTTAAGAACCATCTACCTACTCAAAAGGGAATTAAACTGTGCAAATGTCCTTTAGACAGTGTTATCCTACTATTGAGGAGTAGGTAGCACCGTCGTTAGATTTTTCGGGTCAATTCGATTAAGGGACGTGTGGTCACTAAAGCAATGTTAGGACGCCTTAGCGGTAACCCTAATATCCTAGATCATTTTTCCAAGGCAACCGTTTCGAGGCAACTATGATCTTTAGACAAGAGGGTGACCTCTAAAACTTCCTATACTCAATGACCACGTTCGAGGCAAGCACGTGAGGTGTACCCTAAGAGTGGCATGTGCAAATGTGTTATTTCGATTAATTTTATCTGTACATGTCATGGGTGAGCTACTGTTAATTTTAAGTTAAAGATTAATCTTTTCATGCATTTCCTAGTTATCAAACATCTAACAGTTAATATTGTACGGAAATTAAATTGCGGGAAATTAAATCTAAACTATTACAAGGCGTCAGGTATTTACATCGCCAAAAACAAACCCTTTAAAATTAAATTGCGAAAAGTAAATAAAAGCGATAAATAAATAAAAGTCCTAATTAAACTATTACATTCCGGGAAACAGATACAATAATATGATAAAACGAATCGCGTGCGGGAAATTAAATCGGGTGCGAGTTTTTTTGGGGTTTTGACCCTTTTTTGAAAGAAAGTGATTTTTTTGGTTATTTTTGGATTAAAAGAAATTAAATTAAGTTAACAATTAAATTAATAAACTAATTAATTAATTAAAATATTTTTGGATTTTTGAGTATTTAAAGAAATAAAATAAATTAATCAAAGCTAATAAAAACTTAATTATCTAAATTAATTTTAATTATTGCAAAAATATTAAAGTTATTTCCTAATTAAACTAAATTAATTGAATTAATATTTATTTACAAAAATAAAGTGCTAAATTTAATTTTAATAAATAAAATATATTTTTTTGTTTTTTATTTTATTAAGAAAAAAGATTAATTGGTTAGTGATTAATAAAAAGAATAACAATTAATTAAGTAAAGGAAAATAATAAAAATAGAGAGAGAGTTTAGGAGTATACGGGCCTGATTGGAGGGGTGAAATAGCTGTTGGCGTCATGTGTAAATTGTTTTGTTTTGGCCATTTGTGTTTTGGCTTTTGGCCATTTGTGTTCTGGCCTCAACGTTCCTTAACCTTCTCAGGATGTCTGTCTCGCCATATATTGGTGTCATCTGTAAGCTGTTCTGTTTTGGCCATTTGGGTTTTGACTTTTAGCCATTTGTGTTTTGGCCTCAATGTTCCTTAATAAACCTGCATGGGATCCTATCTAAATCTGCAGTGTTGAATCTCATGAACACATTAAATAAATTACTATATATTATAAAATACAAATAAAAGCCAATATATGAAGAAATTTAATGTTTAGGCCCAATATGGCATGTATGAATGATTATACCCTTTTGATCATGGAGATCAAATCAGCCTTACCCTTGGAGAAGTAGTGATATGAATGCTTTTATGCCTTTTGATCATGGAAATCAAGCCAGCCTTACCCTTGTTGGAGAAGTAGTGAGATGTTGGTTTGTAACCGGGATGACTTGTTTGTAGTGAGATGTTGGTTTGTAACCGGGATGGCTTGTTTGTAGTGAGAGAGGGATTTGTAATAAGGATTTCAAGGTTTTAGGGTTCTTGAAAGAATTTGATATTCTGACAGCATTGTGGCAAGGGTTTTTTTTCTTCTCCTTCCTGTTTGTGTGAAAAGAATGAGATTATATAATGGAAATTAGAGCGAAGAAAATGGGCTTTGAATATGCAATTGGGCCTCCAATGTTCACTTGAATTCGTCACGTTGCAGGCTAAATCCCAGGAGCTTAAGTGCAATTTTTGGAGTTGAAATGTGAATAAAAAATGTAGCCGACATAGAGAAATAATTCCTGTCCGGAAATCGGCTCGATCAGATAAACGATGAATTAGTTATGAATTTTTGAAGTTTCAGCTCAGACAAACTTATTTTGGCCTCCAGTGTCGACTTTGACACGTTCTTCAATAAAAAATTGGTATTGATCGGAGCATAATTCAGTCTGGACTTTTGAAGCAAAGTTGTAGATATCTGAGTCAGTGACCTTTTGTAAAAATACGAACCCAATCCGATAAAAATTGACCGAGTTATGAATTTTCGAAGTTTCGGCCCAGATGAAATAATATTCAGCATTCAGGATTTTTGGCGCGTCACGCGTGCTCTGAGAAAAAAACGAAGACCTTTTGGATACCGTTTGAACTCAATACCTTCTGTGAAAACTTAGTCAACTCATTTTGTGAAATTTTGCCGCCGGAACCAGCTCGATATGATGAAAATCGACCAAGTTATGATTTTCTGAACATGACGCAAATAAACTTCTGTCACAAATTTTCTTTACGAAAATACTTGATAAATCTACATTTTTGAAGACCTTCTGATCGAAATTGGCTTCCATCCGTGAGAGATGAAAACGTAGATAATGTCAAGACGGAATTTTGGCTACCGGAATGGGTTCAAAACAAGCTACGATCTTCAAGTTATGAATTTTTTAGCGCGTAAAAACTGCACTTTCAACACATTTTTTCACCATATTTCTTCGAGAAAACTCACACATTCGGATACCTTCTTTAAAGAATTGACTCTTGAGCCGAACCTGAATTTGAGAATATGTTATTAGAGATATCTTGGCGAAAGAATACCTGAGTATAACGCGCCGGGTTGGACTTGTGAATCTTTCTTGAAATGTTTTGAGAAATATGGGAGGGCAAATTTTGGGGTACAGCACACATCTATGAGCAAGTCTGGATTAGGAAACAATACTAACCCATAAATTAGAAGAGCCAAAACCTCCTCAAAAGCCTGAAAGTCCAAATCATTCCAAAACAGCTCGGCCTTCTCTATTAGGAATTTGGATAGAAAACCCTTGACTCCGCTTCTTGTTTCCCAGTTGGATACCATGTCGGCCCATTTCAGATGCAAATCTAAGGCAATGACCTCTAGCTTGGGAACCTCTTCTAAACCTGTGAAAGGCATCTGGTCAAGAATAGGTAGATCCAATAACTGAGAGAACTCTTCCATGTTAGGCACCAACTGATAGTCTGGAAAGGTGAAGCAATTGTGCTTAGGATCAAAGAACTGAAAGAGTACCCCCATCATCTTTTCATCAAAGCTCGAAGTAACTAGGATGAGAATTAGACCATGTTTCTTAGTGATTGTAGAAGTTTTAAGAACCCTTGATACTAGCTCCTTGAGTTGGAGAGGTATTATCACAAAGCTGATTCAGATAGTGTTTCTACGAGCAGAAGCCATAATCTGCAAAACAGAACAAAGATAAATTCCCTTGGTCCTTGAAATGGTTAGTGTAATGGGAATGGATGCTATGTTATGATGCATGATGTTATGTTCAAATGGAGTAAATCAAACACAAGCAAAGCACACAATAAACCTTAGGTTCAAAGGCTTGCATGAGGTTAAAGGTCAGTACCCTCTTGAAGTTTAGTTGGTTTCAAACCTGTCTTAGAAAAGTAATCGGGTTCTAAGGATTCTAAATATCATTGATCATCCTTTATCGGGCATTGTTTCAGCTCAGACAATCTTTTCTTGCGGTCGAAATATCCCAAAAGTCTGATCTCAATGAGTGTAGTATCGAGTATCATCCAATCCTCATCTTTATACCGAGGCCAGCTATCTCACAACTTTCTAATGGCCAAGTTTGTTCAACTAAGGTTCTAAGGTCCGTTAGTGCTTCACGACACCACGCGGCGGCCCCATATTCTCCTTGTTTCAACACGAAGGATACCGGTTGTGATACAGTGGCAGAACCGACTGTTATACTGGTTTACATTTTTTGTTTGCAAATGTTGCGGTAAGCAAGAGTCGCCACCGACTTTTATTTCATCCAACAAAGGAAAAGTAAAAAGAACAGGAAAAACCTTTTTCGAGAATGTTTCTGTGTACGAGGGGTAGGTTATAGAAAGGGAAGGTTTTAGCACCCTTTCTATCCGTGGTTTTCCATGAGCTCTTAGGTACTTGCTCATTTAAAATTGCTTGTGTGTGCTTGTTTTGAAAAGTTTTGTTTACTTCGTGATAACCCTTGTATCGGTCCTCAAGGATGTGACAAATTTGTTTTGAAAACTGTTTTGAAAAGTGTTTGTGTGAAAAAGTTTTTATTATTTTGAGCAAGTACTTAAGATTTCTACCTACTCGAAAAAGTCTGTTCATTTTCATTTCCTTTAGACAGCGCTATCCTACTATTAAGGAGTAGCTAGCTATGTCGTTGGATTTAAAAGGGACGTTCGAAGGGACGAAATGGTCTCTGAAGGCAACAAGTAAAGATACCTTAGCATTTTGAAGGGACTATCATCATAAGATCAATTCATAGGCAACTCGAGGGACAAGTAGGGACTATGATCTTTATGACGATTTTGAATCACGGGTCATTGCTAAGGTATCCCTACATTCGAGGGACACGACCATTATTTCCGAGGCAACCAAGTGGGGCAAACCCTAGGAGTTAACATGTGCAAGCGTGTTTTTTCAGTTAATTATCTTTGCACAATTAGGATTTTCTACTGTATTAATCATTTATCTTTTACATGCAAGCCTATTGTCCATATATCTAGCAGTTAAATAGTTGCGGAAATTAAAAGTGAGAAATTAAAATCCTAACTATTACAAGGCTTTGGGGAGGGGATTACATAATCAAAAACTGGGGAATAAATAGTAAATAAAACCCTAATTCGAAACTATTACAAACCATCAACAGTTACATTAATTGAAAAAATAATGGCACGGAAAGAAATAAATGCGCGGAGAATTAAGATGGGAATAAGTTGAAAAGTACTAAAATCTAATTAATAAAAAAAAATGCTTTTGTATTTTTTTATTGAGAAAATAACATAAATTTTGAAATTTGCAAGTTAGTCCTAATTTCTATTAAATTATAATTACAAAAAAATGTTTAAGTTGACCTAAATAAAACTTGTTAATTAAATGCAAATAAATATTTTATGAAAATAATTAACTAAATCTAATATTCTTTGTGATTTTTCTGATTTTATTATTTAATAAAAATAATTTATTGTGAAATAATTAAATCAAATGGTTTTTGTAAAATAATTAAAACAAATAAAAAAATTAAAAGTTAAAAGAGAATTGGAATTAGGCCTGTTGCTGGAGGGAAAAAGGGGGGGGTGTGATTCTGAATTTGATGGGCCCAAGGTTGGTGGCCCAAAAGCTGCAAAGGATCTTGTGATGCTGACCCTTTGAATCTCTAGTGTGGTCATCAAATCTGGGGCATTTGATCCAGGCTTGAGGAGATATGACAGACTGTTGATGGGAACGAATGATGGACGCTAGACTGGGAGGCATACTAGATCTGGAGAGAATCATTCAGAAAATGAGAAAATGTTTGGACCTAGGATCGAAACCAGGTCCCTTGCTTCACATGCCCACACTCCTTTCCATCTTCGCCGTATTGCTTATCTGGTAATATAATAAACAAATAATATTATAATAACAACACACGCCTTATTCCTAAGAAACACACGTAAATTCAAATTGGCTAGTGGTTGACTGCCACTCCACCGTCTTCTTCCCTGGACAGTGGCTTTAGATATCAACCCTTTTACCTATCGACGTCCACTGTCACTACAACCCTACAAACCTCAAAAATCAAAGTCAGGCATGATAAATCAATTCTAAGCATACATATCAACTCGTTTTGATCTCACGAGTATAATGGTAACCTTCTTTTGGTCTAATTTTCCCTGCATCTCAAAGCCCTAAAACAGAGGTTAAAACCCTAACAATGGCAATTTGGCATTGATGCATCAAAACTAAAAATTAAGTACGCAAAAAGCTTTTAGGCATCCATATGAACACGAATATGCAATCAAAATAGATTAACAATGCAAGAGTGTATGGATACGAATTTGAAAAAAATGGCAAACCGTGATGATGTTGTGCAACGATTCCTGGAGTTTTGAGGCGTACAAATGGTACTGTTAGCTGCAGGAAGTGCCCAGGAGTGAATTGCAATCCTCAAATCCCCTTGAGGAAGGCTGCAATGTAGATTCCGAGTTTGATTTTTTTCTTGAATTTTGGAAGCTTGAGATCAGGTATTTTTGCATCAGCTGCGTGCCTACTAGGTCTGGCCATATTGTGTATATGTATTAGGATGCATTAGGTCAACAAAAGAAGAAAGAAATCCATGATTTTAATGAGAAAAATAATTACTTTCAATGATTTTATTTTGCTCATTTTTGGAACAAATCCAATCTTGCTCTCTTTCCACGATTCTCCTTTGATTTTCCAGCACATTTTGATGTATATTTGATGAGAAAAAGATTCGCAATCATATCTTACATATTTTTCATTACTTATTTATTTAATTTTGACTTTTAATGAATAAATAATTAAAAGAAATAATAAAAATAATGAAAAAATATATGAGTGAGCTCAAGGGTCGTGGGCCATGTTAGAAGCACAATGCAAGCATAAAAAGTTAGACCCATTAGACAAAAAATGCAATTTTGAGCATTATTGACTTTGGGCAAATTTCCAAAAATGGCCAACTTTGACAATGCATATCTCTCTCAATTTTGACCTTAAGAGGGTTTTCTTGGACTTTTTAGAAATCTTAGGGTGTCCCCTAAGCAACCTCTTTGGTTTCATCTCAATTGGATCTTCCATGTTCATGTAAGGAGCTTTGACCCACAAGGTGTTTTTGTTGACTTTTTGGAATGACCTATAATGTCTGAATCCATATCTTTTGATGAGTGAATTTCTTGAAATTGAGGGATGAAGATGAGTTGTAGGGAGTTGGATTATCTTAAAAATTAGCCTTGTATTAGAAATTTCTGATAAAGTATGAGGAAGTTATGCCTGGTCAAAGTTGGGTTGACTTTTCCTAAGAAACCCTAATTTAGCAACTTTTGAATTTTCATGAATTAGGAGCATTCCTTGAGTAATAATGATCAACCCTTGATAAAATGATGTATATCACTTCAAAATGTTGATGTTTACCAAAAATCTTGAAGTTTGACTGTATGTGGGCCACAATTGACTTTTGACCTAATATAGTTAATTTTCAAGCATTTGAGCAGTTGACTGAACAAACTTCTTGTGCAAGGCTTGAAGCTTGACATGGAGGGACTTGAGAACATATTAGGGCTATGGAGAGCATATGAGGCCTTTGGAGCTCACTCATCTTGATGAAAATGGAAACCCTAGTTGGAGGTTCATTGCTTTAGGAGAGAGTTTTCCTGGTCAACCCTTGGGCATCCTTGAGCAAGTTGAGGATCTCAATGAGCATGTGTTGAATAAAATGAGAGAGAAAATTTTGGGGTACAACATCTGCCCCTATTCAATCTTCTTAAACCTGAGGATGTAGATTGGCTGGTCTGCCTTTCGTGATCTAAGGGTGGAAGATGATTAAACACTAGAGTGCCCAGAAATTTGCACTCGCCTGAAGTAATACTAATTAGTGATACCGGGAATGGGCTTACAGATGCCATATGGAAGCTGACAGAGAATCATCAGAGACGAGCTTAAAGATGCCATGTAGAATGGATATCGGTTGCATAAGAGATTCCTTTGCGATAATTCCTATACCTACCGTTGAGGAGGACTTCACTGGGGAATGTTGATTGATGTCCTGGGAAATAGAGTCTAGGAGCTTCGGTTATCCATTACCCTACTGGAGAATTAAATCCTGATTAAGGATGTGGAAGTAAACTTCCTATCTGGTCAGGGTCCAGGCTGCACGGAAACTTACTGGGGAAATGTGAAATTGTCCGTGTCTGGTCGGGTCTAGGTCTTACAATATTGTAAATTGTTGTCTGGAGATAAGAGAGAAGGAACCTGAATAGTAGGGTTACTTCAAAATGAAAGCTTGGATAGTAGGGCTATGAGAAGAAACCTGGGTCGTAGGGTTACTTCGAAATGAAAGCCTGGATAGTAGGGCTGTAAGAAGGAACCAGGGTCGTAAGGTTTCTTCGAGATTAAAGCCTGGATATTAGGGCTTTGAAAAGGAACCTGGATAGTAGGGTTACTTCGATACGAAAGCCTGGATAATAGGGCTTATGGGAAGGAACCTGGGTCGTAGTGTTACTTCGAGATGAAAGCCTGAATAGTAGGGCTTATGGGAAAGAACCTGGATAGTATGGTTACTTCGAGATGAAAGCCTGGATAGTAAGGCTTATAGGAAGGAACCTGTATAGTAGGGTTACTTCGAAATGAAAGCCTGGATAGTAGGGCTGTGAGAAGGAACCTGGGTCGTAGGGTTTCTTCGGGATGAAAGCCTGGATAGTAGGACTGTAAGAAGGAACCTGGATAATAGGGTTACTTCGAGATGAAAGCCTGGATAGTAGGGCTTATGGGAAGGAACCTGGGTCGTAGGGTTACTTCGAGATGAAAGCCTGGATAGTAGGGCTTATGGGAAGGAACCTGGATAGTAGGGTTACTTCGAGATGAAAGCCTGGATAGTATGGCTTATGGGAAGGAACCCGTATAGTAGGGTTACTTCGAGATGAAAGCCTTGATAGTAGGACTTATGGGAAGGAACCTGGATAGTAGGGTTACTTCGAGATGAAAGCCTGGATAGTAGGGCTTATGAGAAGGAACCTGGGTAGTAGGGTTACTTCGAGATGAAAGCCTAGATAGTAGGGCTGTGAGAAGGAACCTGGGTCGTAGGGTTCTTCAGGATGAAAGTCTGGATAGTAGAGCTTATGGGAAGGAACCTGGATAGTAGGGTTACTTCGTTTTTGGTTATAGAGATTAGTTGACCCGTTTGGTGTTCGGGCACTGATTTTCCATTAGTTGTCTGCAGATATAGATTTAATCTTGAACTGTTGGAATTGTTGATGATAACCATCTTTCCTGAAAAGATACATAATTAATTATATGCGATGCATGAAATGCATTGTGTGATGATGTTCTCAAAATAAATGAGATTATGATGTATTCAATATGTATGCGCATGTCATGATATATGTACATGAAATGCTGTTGGGACATGTCCGAGCCTGGGAAAGTAAGTCCCTGACTGCTGCTGGAAGGTATAGTATTCTTGACTATTGTAGATAAATATGGCTCTTCTACTTCCGTTGGGGATGGTGAATGGAAATGACTGTACTTCTGTAAGGGAGAGACTCTGTTTGAGAATAACTCTGCAGGGAGTAACTTGGAAGGTGAATTTCCGTAGCTAAAGTAATAGGCTCTGTCGGGGATTGAACTTCTGTATCCAGAGAAATAAACTCTTCTTGGGGAGATAAAAATTATGATAACATGCTCGCGATTATGACATTCGGCTGGGGGATATAGATGTCAGGTTTCTGAGAGACCCTGGCCGGGGAGCTTACTTCCTATTTTGAGAAAGCTGTCATCAAATGCCTTGATTGCTTTTACTCTGTGGGGAGTATAGATGCTACGAATTCGTATGCACTGATGATTATATTTCAAAGTTGTCTATGCCTCGGTACCTGCTAGGCAGAGTAACTGTCGGGTTTGACATTTCTTGTTTTTTGCCCCTATTTTTTAAGTTACAAGCAATTGTCTTTTCATTTCTTATGTAAATATTTATGAGCAGCAATCATATTCAAATGCACATGTCAAGAATAAATCATTGGACGCTCGTGCAAAACAAAACAGAAAAGAAAAAACTCATAGTTTCTGGTGAAAATGATTTTGTATTGATTTTTTAAAGTTGGCCTGTAATAGGCGTTTTTGTACAAGGAGACTGACGCTCTAGTAAGAGAACGCCTCCGTAAAAATAGAAGCTATACAATTTTGTGTAAAAATAAAACAGCTATGTGTAACAATCCCAATGAGTTCTAACTTTGTTATTGTCCCTATGTCTTCGAGTGTCTCATCACTTTGATACTTGGCCGAAAGTTGATTAGATTGATTGGTGTCGTTCGAGATTGATAGTCGATAATGAGGTCTGATCGCAAGGTGATCCAATGGGACATAGTGATACGCTTTACGTCCCTAATTGTTTCCTGGACTATCCTTTCGGGTTTTCAGTCCACCGGATACCCTTTTTTGCCCAAGCCGCCTTTTCAGGTTTTCGAATTGTCGGGTGTACAGATTTTTTTCATTTTCATCCCTTATTTTTGCCCGAACCCTTTTGGTTTGCCGAGAAGCCCTTATTTTTGCCTAGGCCAGTCAACCTAGCAGGTATTTTAATCAGGCGTAGTATCTTTTCACTATGCCTGCATTGATATGGTGAAGAAGCTCATCAAAGTGTGGGAGAAATGTCAGTACGTGCTCTTTGTACGGGATGAGATTCAGATGCTTCGTATTCCAATCTACTTTGATCTGACTTATCACCAAAGTTGAATCCCCGAAAACATTCAAGAACTTTATCCTTAGGTCGATAGCAGCCTTGAGACCCATGATACAGGCTTAATATTCCGCCATGTTGTTAGTGCAGTTGAAACATAGCCGAGCAGTGAAAGGAGTATGACAACCTTCAGGAGATATGGTTACTGCGCAAATGCCGTTACCGAGTGCGTTTGAAGCTCCGTCAAAAACCATGGTCCATCGAGATCCTTCTTCATGTCCTTCATCTGGTCCAGGTTCTTCATAGTTAGTCACCAGCATAATATTCTCATCCAGGAACTCAAAATTCATGGACTGATAGTCATCCACGGCCTGATGAGCCAAATGATCAGCCAATACACTTCCCTTGATTGCTTTCTGGGTTGTATATTGGATATCGTATTCGGTTAAGATCATCTTCCATCTTGCTATTCTTCCGGAGAGTGCGGGCTTCTCGAAGATGTACTTGATTAGATCCATCTTAGATATCAACAAAGTAGTGTGAGTCAGCATATACTGCCTTAGTCGGAGAGCAGCTCATGCCAAAGCGCAACAAGTTTTCTCGAGCAGTAAGTATCTTATCTCACAGTGAGTATCTTGTATCACAGTCGGTAAACTTTTTTCTAAGGTAGTATATTGCATGCTCTTTTCGACCAGACTCGTCATGCTTCCCCAGCACACACCCCATTGAATTATCTAGCACTGCTAAGTACAATATCAAAGGTTTTCCTTCAACCGGAGGCATCAGAATTGGTGGTTCTTGAAGGTATTCCTTGATTCTTTCGAAAGCAGTCTGGCATTCATCATTCCACTTTACCACTTAATCTTTCTTCAGAAGCTTAAAGATTGGCTCACAAGTAGCAGTCATATGTGAAATGAACCTGGCGATATAATTCAAGCGTCCCAAGAAACCTCTAACCTCCTTCTCTGTACGGGGAGTCGTCATCTCTTGTATGGCCTTTACCTTTGCATGGTGTACCTGAATACCCTTGTCATTGACGATGAACCCCAGAAGCTTACCCGACCTTACCCCGAAGGTGCACTTGTTCGGATTCAGTCTCAACTTGTATGTCTTCAACCTGTCGAACAACTTTTGTAGATGATCCAGGTGTTCTTCCTCGGTTTGAGACCTAGCTATCATGTCATCAACATAAACCTAGATCTCATAGTGAATTATATCATGGAATAAGGAGACCATAGCTCGCTGATAGGTTTCCCCAACATTTTTCAACCCAAAAGGCATCATCTTGTAACAGAAGGTGCCCCACTGTGTGACGAAGGTTATCTTCTCCATGTCTTCTGGAGCCATATTGATCTGGTTGTAGCCAGAGAAACCATCAATGAAGGAGAAGATTTTGTGATGTGCAGTGTTGTCGACCAGAACATCAATGTGAGGAAGCGGGAAGTCATCCTTGGGGCTTACCCTGTTCAGATCTCTGTAGTCCACACACATCCGTACCTTACCATCTTTCTTTGGCACCAGAACAACATTAGAAACCCATTGCGGATAGGAGGTGACAACTAAGAAACCTGCATCAAACTATTTCATGACCTCTGCCTTGATCTTCTATGACATTTTAGGGAGCATACGAAGGACCTTCTGTTTAACCAGATGACAATCTTCCTTGGTCGGCAGGCGATGTACCACAATATCAGTGTCTAAACCAGGCATGTCTTCATATGACCAGGCGAAGATTTCAACATAGTCGTTCAACATCTGTATCAATTGCTGTTTGGTCTTAGCTTCCAGATTTACACCGATCTTGACTTCTTTTCTGTCCACCTCCGCGCCCAAGTTTATCGTCTCAACTGGCTCTTCATGGGGCTGTATAGCCCTTTCTTCCTGCTGTAACAGTCTAGCAAGTTCTCCAGGCACCTCACAATCCTCCTCACCTTTGTCCTCGACTTGGTTAATCGGATTTTCAAAGTTATAACCAGCAGTAGTAGAACTATTATCAATGGGATCCATAGTGGATTTGGATCTGCAGTATGAGACGTGAGTGTGTGTAAGAGTATAGCTGTTTTGATAAAGTGAAAGCAGAAAAGAAAAAACAAAGAGCTCAAAATTTGTTTGCAAGGAACGTCCAATGTTTTATTGATGATATATGAAATGACACATAATAGCCCTCACAAACAAGGCCAATGTGCCTCGGGCAAGACACAGGCTGTAGAGTTTAAATTGTTTATTACAAATCTAAAAAACAAGTAAGACAATTACTGCGGAATAAAAGAAACTGGTATAAAATCCCTAGCCGTCTAGTTACTCGGTCCACCGTTGGTAGTTGGGTAGATCCAGCTGTCAATGTCAGAGTCTTTCCCACTATCTTCAATGGTATTAATTCCTCGATTGCTGATGCGTAGGGGAGGTCCTCCAGCTCGAGTGTGTCGAACATCCCTTTGAGCTCCTGAAGGAAAGCCCAAACCAAACTTGTCAGTTTTGTGAGTAAAATCAGGGAGTTGTCCCCAGTTGGTATACCCACCTTCTTCAACCACTGCTCTGGCGTCTTTGAGAGAATCCATCTTTAGAGGAGGTTTGTTGCTGGTAGTAGTTTCAGTCGATGCCAAGATCTGGGGAACCTCTTCAAAATTCTGGCAAGGGGTCTCTATGAATTCCCCGTCCATCTCTACGTATCTGAAGGAGTTGAGGTGGCTCACCATATACTCCTCTTCTCCACGTACAGTGACAATCTTCCCCTTTACTGGATACTACAGCATCTGGTGCAGTGTAGAAGTAATAGCCCCAACTTCATGGATCCAAGGACGACCCAACAAACAAGAGTATGACGGCCGGATGTCCATCACATAGAAAGTTGACTCAAAAGTCTGAGGACCTACCTTGACGGGGATGTCCACCTACCCATGCACCATTCTCTTTAACCCGTCAAAATCCCTTACCATAATGTTACTAGGCTTTAAGGTCAAGCCCTCACAATCTACTCGGTCGAGAGCTTTCTTCAGCAGAACATTCAGTGAAGACCCAATATCTACCAGCACATGAGCCATAGTGGTGCCCCTGCATTCGGTCGAGACATGCAGAGTGTCATTATGCTTCCTCCCTTTCAGTGTCAAGTCTACATCTGAAAACCCAGCCCATTGTCAGTAGTCAGGCTGGCCACACAGTCTTTGAATTGATCAGTTGAGGTCTCCTGCAGCACGTGCGCAGTCTTGAGGAATGCGATTAAAGCCTTTGCATGGGCCTCGGAGCACAACAGCAGAGACAACATGGATATCTTTGAGAGGGTCAACCCCAGTTGCTCGACCACATTGTAGTCGCTCTTTTTGATTATTTTCAATATTTCCTCTATCTCTTGCTTAGAGGCTTCTACGACAATTTTCCTAGGTGCCTCCGTCCGGGAAGGCTCACCTATAACTTCTTTTCCTCAGGTACCAGATGACTCTCCAGCAGGGGTAACAATTGGAGTGAGAACAGGAGTAGTAGTTGAAGCATCGGTAGGAATAGTAGGTGAAATAACAGCAGGTCTATTGACAGTCCTTGGGGAAATCTTGGGGGAGAAAAACCTTCCACTTCTGGTAATTTTACTGGTCCCGACAATGTTACTGACATCGGGATCAACCTCTTCATTCTTCAGGTCTTGTTTAACGCCATGATAATAGAAATCGACGCTATAGTGCCAAGGGACAGCTTTATCTGAGGCATATGGGACAGGACCAGGAAGGGTGATTATTAGCGGAGCGACTCTTGGAGAAGATGTAATCCTAACAGGTCTTCTCGAAGAGACCTTAGAAGGATTGGCGAAAATAGTTATAATTGCAATATATTCACATGGAATAGTTGGAATCAAAGTTTTCTCAAACAAAATCTCTCTGTTGTCCATCAGGCGTTGGACACCTGTTTTCAACTAATGGCAACCGGAAGGCAGAGATGAACACACGTGGAAACCTTCACCACAACCCATAAATAAACCGACCAACAACAAAATTTTCTTAATAGTCATAAGAGGAGTAGAAACTTCATCAGCTGAGGTTAGAAACAGATCGGTATCAACAACATTAACTCCACGATTGTGCTTAAGAATGGGAGCAGTTATGACATTGGCCTTTTCCGGAGCATCGAACTTAATTTCCTTGGCCTCGATCAGATCCTGTACCTTATTTCTCAGATCCCAACAGTCATTTGTATCGTGTTCATGACTCTCAGAATGATAGGCACACCGAGCATTTGGATTATATCGAGGAGATGTGGTATTCAGATTCTTGGGAACCTCCTTCAAGGTTGCCAAGTTGGATCTTAGCAAATGGGGTAGAACTTCAGCCAACGTCATGTTAATCCGGGTAAACTGCCATTGTGGTCTTTCCACCCTTTGTTGATTGTTGCGTTGTGGAGCCTCCACAGGTCTAGGTATCATTACAACACTTATTGTCTGATGGTGTTCAGCTCTGCTTTGGCTTCTCGGGCTATAGATGGCACTAGCTTCCTTTTTACCAGTAAAAGGCTTCCTTACCGAACCCGAAGAGGCATATTTATGTATCTTACTGCTCCGAATCCCATATTCTACCCTTTCTCCTATTAATATCAGCTCGGTAAAACCAGCTGATGAGCTGCCAATCAAATGTTTAAAGAAAGGACCAGACAACGTCCCAAGAAACATATTGACTAACTCCCTGTCAGATAAAGGGGGTTGGACTCTTCCATCCAAGTCTCTCCACTTCTGCGCATAGTCCTTAAAGCCTTCACCTGCACCCATGGTCATACTCTGGAAATGAGTACGAGTGGGGGCAAGGTCGGTGTTGTATTGATACTGCCTATAAAAAGCAGCGGCCAAATCCTCCCAGTTTTGGACATTGGTTCTTTCTAGTTGGTAGAACCATTCAAGTTGAGTCCCTGATAGACTGCCTATCAGCGGTGTGGGGTTGGATCTTCCTTACATAGGAACGGAGATGGAGTTTTGGGCAAGACACTCCATCGTACTTTGCAAAGATTGGAGCCTTAAATTTATGCGGGATGACCACTCCCGATTCCAATCCCAATTCTTCAAAATCCAACCCAGGTATTCTCTGGACTTCCATGGTGTTGTACCCCAAAATTTTCCCTCCCATATTCTTCAAGATTTGCCAAGTCAAAGGTTCAAAAAGCTCTCAAGGGTTGCACAGTTCAAGGGTCTCCTAACAGTCAAAAAACTAGGGTTTTGGTTCTGACAAAGAAAATGAAGTTCCCAAGGGTCCAATCAAGTCCCACATGCCTATAAACATGGTCAAGCATCCACATGCCAAGTTTCAAGACTTACAGCACAAAATTGCACAGTCAAAAACCCTAATTGCCCTACAGTCAACTGTAGGGGTAAAATGGTCATTTGACAGTCAAAAGTTCAAATTTTTGGTCGACATCTTATTTTGAAGCCACAAACATCATTTGATCAATTCTTGATCATGATTTTCAAGGTATGGCTCAAAAAGTCTCAAGATGCAAAAGTTTCCATATTTGGACAGTTGAAAAAGTCAACTGTAACTTGACCAAGGCATAACTTCCACATGGTTTATCATAAAAATTCCATCCAAAGCTCATTTTGAAGAGAATGACATTTCCTACAACTCCTCTTCACACATCAAGCCCAAGAAATGCTCTCACAAAAAGTTATCAATTTCAACATTATAGGTCATTTTCAAAAGTCAACAAAAAGGGACTTTAAGTCAAAGGCCATAACTTGAGATTGGTAAATCAAAATAACATGGAACCAAAGGAATTGGTTAGAGGACTTCAAGACCTTTCCAAAATGTCCAAGAACATGATCAAAGCTTAAAAATTGAGCAAGATATGCCCTGTGGAAGTTGGGAAATTTTTGGGAATTTTAAAAAGTCAACTTTACTTCAAATGCCTCAAAATTGCTAATGGGCCACATTTTCTTCCAAGATTCATCATCCAAAGGATATGCACGACCATTTGGCCCAAGGGGAGTTATTTCATCATTTTTTATTATTTATTTGAATTTTTAATTACCATTAATTCATTTAATTAAATAAAATATGAAAAAATACTCATCCATGCTTTTTAAATCTTTTTGTGCATAGAATACCTTCAAGATTTCGTGCACTATCCAATATGGAAAGAATCAAGGTGATTTGGTCATGATTGGCATCAAAACACATGGAAAAGATTTGAAGAAATATGCCATTAAAATCAAATATTGGATCCATCAAAACATGGATCTTTTGGCTCAAAATTCCAACCCTAATCCATCCCATACAGAAACAGATGCAAACCCTAAAGCTCAGAACCTGGAAGCTGCGCCTCACATCAAGAACAACTTTGGCATTTTTGTGAAAAAAATTGAAAATTGAAAACTGCATTAGAGTTGGTTTTAAGGCAAGATAACTATTCCAATCGCTTGCCAAGGCCACAAGGAAAGTTTCTGGATCAAAATCACAACTTCTAACCTCAAGAAACGGTAAAACGGAGCAGCCCTGTTCATGATATATTGCATACTCGTGTTTTGATTTATAGGACATATTCATACATTCTAATGCTTGTTTTACACTAATATGGACTTACTGAACCTCATGATATCATTGAATTGAATTAATACTGCTTGTATAGAAAAGTGCCATTGATGCTTTTTAGGTTTTCAGAGATGTGAATTTGGGGCTTCCTTATTCTGGAAAAATTGGCCAACGAGACTTATGCCATTAAAACCAGAAGCTTCACATGAGTTAATTCCATATGTCGCGCTCAATTTATGATTAACAGGGTGTTATTCGCTATTTTTGTATGCAGCACTTAGTGGGGGTTTAAAACCCCCGCTATCTAATTTGTTTTTTCAGGCAAAAGTGAAGAACAAGTGGAGAAGACGAGGCGTGGAGGCTGGGGATTGGTGCGTTTGAATTTCGCGCGAAAAAATACCACTCACCCTTGTTTTGCATTATATTGTTTATTTGTCATGTTATGTTACAAACGCGCAGATGGCACAGTTGGTGGACGAAGCATTTGGTAAACTCTGGGACCTGGGTTCGATTCCCAGGTCCCTCCCTTTCTCATATTATTTTCTTTTCCATAATCCTATGCAGGGTACGCCCAGGGGTTTATCATACACCCATCATCCAGGCTTGCCACATGGCCAATGATCTCAATCTAATGGCCATGACCTAAGGAACACCCTATGCATTGGTCAATGATGCCACTCACGTCCCAGGAAAGTCAACAAGGCCAGGAATTAAATGGGCCTAATTGCTGGCCAGATACCTCCAAATTGGGGTCAACACCCCCCCATTGGTTTGCATTAATTTTTTCTTTCTCTTTTATTCTTTTCTATTCATTTGTTTTATTTCTTTTTTAGTTTGATTCATAAATTAATTTTTTTCTTTAACATAAAAAAATAATAAAAAAAATCAGAAAGACAAAAATAAGAATATATTTTATTTAATGTTATTTTGTAAAAAATCTTATTAATTAATTTAGTTTTAATACTAGGTTTAATTTCAATGTTTTTTTTATAAATTAAAAAATGTAGAATTAGGGTTTTATACTTTTATCCCTTTTTTCTTTTTCACCATATTTAATTATTAATTATTATTTTTGTAAATAAAATTTGCCATGTAAATAATTAATGTAAATTAGGTCTAATTTAAATATTTTCTTAATAAATAAAAATAGTTAGAACTAGGGTTAATTAACTTTTCTTTTTAATTCCATTAATTCTCATTAAAATACATAAATACAAAAAACTCCAAAAAAAACAATCTCTTTCTTTTATTTAAGTTAATTAATTTGTTAATTATAATTTAATTTCCTAAAAAGGGTCCAACGCCCTCGCATTCCCGACTTTTAATTCTCTTCGCATTTTTATTTCTTTTTGTGAATATTCATGTAATTCTCCCAAAGCCATGTAATAGCTTAATTAGACATTTATCTTTTCCGCATTTCTATTTTTTTCAAATCGGGTCTTGGATTAATTTGGCGATGTAGACCCGCGCCTTTGTAATAGCGTAGGACTTTTAATTCTCGTATCTTTTTAACTGTTAATTATTGCATGAAAGAATGAATGCCAAAATAAAAGCAACGCGTAGATCACCAACACATGAACAAGATAAAACTATCTGAAAACGACACACAAATCACACACCACCCCTAGGGTACGTCTCACTGTTGCCTTGCCCCTCGAAAGGTGATCGTCGAGTAGAGGACGTTTTAGTAAGTCCTCATGTCCATGAACATGGCATGAGGGTAGCTTCTAAGGTGTCTTCCTATTGCTCCGGTGATCACCATGTCCCGAACCCTCGAATTGACCCGAACACCTCCAACGGTGGTGCTACCTACCTCTCAATGGTGGGATGGCACTACTTTAAGGATATTTACACAGACGAATTCTTTAGGGTAGGTAGACGACTCTAGATACTTGCTCTAATTTCAAAATAAATCAAAAATACTTTTCACACCGACACCTTTTCAAAAAGCTTTCGAAAGCAACTTTTCAAACACTCTTGAGGACTGATACAAGAGTCGAACTGAAATTTCCAAAGAACTTTTTAAAACCCACAATTGAAAAGAAAACAAATAATTTTGAAAACACAAATGAGCAAGTATCTAAGAGCCCATGGATAACCATGGATAGAAAGGGTGCTAACACCTTCCCTTTCTATAAATCTACCTCCCGAACCGAGAGCAATCTCTATAAGGAATTTTTCTGTGCTTTTGTCCTTTCCATTTGGAGAAAATAAAAGACGGTGGCGACTCTTGCTTCTGTGACATTTTGCGAACCAGCGTTAAACAGTCAGTTCCAGATCCACCGATCACACATGGCACTCAGACGAACTTCCAACTGCTTGTATCTATCCTCAGTAGGAGGATACTGCTTATCATTGTAGTCTGTATCATTTTCAGAAACTTCAGGACTGGGGTCCTTTTCCCTTGTCTCTCTTTCTTGGTTCTCCCCTTCCTTGGATAAGGAGGTCAGATCGACTGGTTGCTTTAACGGCCCCCTGAACCTTCTGCCCATATTCAGAATACCAGAGACCTTCTTCTTTTTCTTTTTCTACTTCAAGATGAGGGCTTTCAGATCCTCCTGCCCTTTCTCCAGAGTTATGAACATCTGTTGGAATTGGACATTTTGCGCCTGAAGATCTTTGATGCTTTGTTCAGAAGACATTTCTGTTGAAATAAACAACGAAGAAGATGAGAAGTCTGTAATGGTACCTGTATTTGCAGATTTTCTGGATGGGATACGTATGTAATTATTTCAAAGACTTTGGGAAATTTAAATTTGCGAACCAAAATGAAACAAATATTTTATTAGTAGAATTCAAATTTCAATTTCCTTTTAGGCGTTACAATTAAAACAATTCTAAAAAACTAGAAAAATCAAATTTCCCATGGACGCTTCCTCTTTGTGCCGAGATAGACATTAAGGCTTCTTTCCTCATGAAGTTGCCTTGTGAGCTTTTAAACCTTCCTCTCCTGGGCATAGAACTGACCCTTGTAAGTATCCCGCTCTTTCTTCAACTGAATCCAAGACCTCTGTAGTTCTCCAAGATCAGAGGGAATATAAGGATGGAGAACCGTGTAAAGAATACCCCCTTCAGTAGTGGGTTCCACAATCACTGGTAAAATGGCCATGTAGGGCATCATAAGTTTCTGGGCGCGAGCTCGTACACATTGGATATAAGGTTCCATAGGAATGGAAGCCTTCACCCCAAAGCCTTGGCGCCAGATCTGTTTACCATGCTCCAAGCTCGTATGAACCTTTGGCGATACCCCTGAATATCATCCTCATAGTTAAATACAATGCCCTCGATAAGTAATTCATGGGGACCATCCCTTCGAGCGTAACCAAATTGTCGCATAGCTAAACAAGGGTTGTAAGTTATGCCTCCTCTCATGCCAAGTAATGGGATATTAGGGTACTCCCCACAGCAGTCAATAATAGCAGTATCTCCCATAGCTCGGGAATACCAGAGAATATATGTGTGAGCGAGTGACATTATCCTTTGCGACCAACCCAAACCTTCTTCATTCTTCAGTACAGACTTAGGGAGGTGATAAATAAACCATCTCGATAGCAATGGCATGAAGCACATAAGAACCCCTCTTCTCTTCATGGCACGAGTGTGGAGAGCATGCAAAATATCTCCGAGCAAGGTAGGCACAGGGTTGCGAGAGAGGAAGATATTGATAGCATTCACATCTATGAATAAGTTTGGATTAGGGAATAGTACTAACCCATAGATTAGAAGGGCCAAGACCTCCTCAAAATCCTGAAAGTCCATATCATCCCAAAACAGTTGGGCCTTGTCTATTAGGAACTTGGCTAGAAAACCCTTGACTCCGCTTCTTGTTTCCCAATTGGATACCACATCGGCCCGCTTCAGATGTAAGGCTGAGGCAATGACTTCTGGCTTAGGAACTTCTTCCAAACCTATGAAAGACAACTGTTCAAGAATGGGTACATCCAATAACTGAGATAACTCTTCCATGGTAGGCACCAACTGATAATCTGGGAAGGTGAGGCAGTGGTGCTTGGGATCAAAGAACTGAAAGAGTACACCCATCATCTTTTCATTAAAGTTTGAAGTAACCAGGTTGAGAAGTCTACCATGTCTTTTAGTCAATTCGGAAGTTTCAGGAACCCTTGATACTAGCTCCTTGAGTTGGGGAGGTATTCTCACAAAGCTGATTCAGATAGTGTTTCTACGAGCGGAAGCCATAATCTGTAAAACAGAACAAAGATAAATTCCCTTGGTCCTTGAAATGATTAGTGTAATAAGAATGGATGCTATGTTATGATGCATGATGTTATGCTCAAACAGAGTAACTCACACACAAGAAAAACACACAATAGACCTTAGGTTCCGAGGCCTGCATGAGGTCAAATGTGAGTACCCTCTTGAAGTTTAGTTGGTTTTAAACCTGTCTTAGAAAAGTAATCGGGTTCTAAAGATTCTCAATATCACTGATCATCCTTTATCGGGCATTGTTTCAGCTTAGGAAATCTTTTCTTACGGCCGAAATATCCCGAAAGTATGATCTCAATGAGTGTAGCATCGAGTATTAACCAATCCTCAGCTTTATACCGAGGCCGGCTATCTCACTACTTTCTAATGGCCAAGTTTGTCCAACTAAGGTTCTAAGGTTCGTGAGTGCTTCACGACACCACACGGCGGCCCTGTATTCTCCTTGTTTCCAAACGAAGGATATCGGTACCAACCAAAGTGTCACACCAACACAGCCACCGCTTAAACCATATCAGTCTACGCAGTACAGTCTCCATGATCTATTTCTGTTTACCTAAAAAGTGCCTCAGATCCGGGTGTAGGATCTTTAACAATACCCAAGCAAAAACCCTTAAAGATAAAGCAAGCAAAGCAAACAGGAAAGAAATTTAAAAATTACCTAAATCCTAAAGTAAACCCCACTTTATAAAGTTTGTCCCCAGCAGAGTCGCCAGTTCCGTGATACGGTGGCAGAACCGACTGTTATACTGGTTTGCATTTTTTGTTTGCAAATGTTATGGTAAGCAAGAATCACCACCGACTTTTATTTCATCCAACAAAGGAAAAGGAACAGAAAAATCCTTTTTCGAGAATGTTTCTGAGTACGGGGGGTAGATTATAGAAACGGAAGGTGTTAACACCCTTTCTATCTGTGGTTTTCCACGGGCTCTTAGGTACTTGCTCATTTAAAATTTCTTGTGTGTGCTTGTTTTGAAAAGTTTTGTTTACTTCATGATAACCCTTGTATCGGTCCTCAATGATGTGACGAAGTTGTTTTGAAAACTATTTTGAAAAGTGTTTCTTTGAAAAAGTTTTTATTATTTTGAGCAAGTACTTAAGATTTCTACCTACTCGAAAAAGTATGTTCGTTTTCATTTCCTTTAGACAGAACTATCCTACTATTAAGGAGTAGGTAGCTCCGTCGTTGGATTTAAAAGGAACGTTCGAAGGGACGAAATGGTCTCTGAAGGCAACAAGTAAAGATAGCTTAGCATTTTGAAGGTATTATCGTCACAGGATCAATTCGTAGGCAACTCGAGGGACAAGTAGGGACTATGATCTTTATGATGATTTTGAATCGCGGGTCATTGCTAAGGTATACCTACATTCAAGGGACATGACCATTATTTCCGAGGCAACCAAGTGGGGCAAACCCTAGGAGTGAACATGTGCAAGTGTGTTTTTTCAGTTAATTATCTTTGCACAATTAAGGTTTTCTACTGTATTAATCATTTATCTTTTACATGCATGCCTATTGTCTATACATCTAGCAGTTAAATAGTTGCAAAAATTAAAAGCGATAAATTAAAATCCTAACTATTACAAGGCTTTAGGGAGGGGATTACATAATAAAAAACCGGGGAATAAACAGTAAATAAAACCCTAATTCGGAACTATTACAAACCATCAACAATTACATTAATTGAAAAAATAATGGTACGGAAAGAAATAAACGCACGGAGAATTAAGATGGGAATAAGTTGAAAAGTACTAAAATCTAATTAATAAAAAAAAGCTTTTGTATTTTTTTTATTGAGAAAATAACATAAATTTTGAAATTTGCAAGTTAGTCCTAATTTCTATTAAATTTTAATTACAACAAAAATGTTTAAGTTGACCTAATTAAAACTAGTTAATTAAATGCAAATAAATATTTTATGAAAATAACTAACTAAATCTAATATTCTTTGTGATTTTTCTGATTTTATGATTTAATAAAAAAAAATTATTGTGAAATAATTAAATCAAATGGTTTTTGTAAAATAATTAAAACAAATAAAAAATTAAAAGTTAAAAGAGAATTGGAATTGGGCTTGTTGCTGGAGGGAAAAGGGGGGGTATGATTCTGAATTTGATGGGCCCAAGGTTGGTGGCCCAAAAGCTGCAAAGGATCCTGTGATGCTGACCCTTTGAATCTCCAGCGTGGTCATCAAATCTGGGGCGTTTGATCCAGGCTTGAGGAGATCTGACGGACTGTTGATGGGAATGCATGATGGACGCTAGACTGGGAGGCATACTAGATCTGGAGAGAATCATTCACAAAATGAGAAAATATTTGGACCTGGGATCGAACCCAGGTCCCTTGCTTCACATGCCCACACTCCTTGCCATTTGCGCTGTATTGCTTATATGGTAATATAATAAACAAACAATATTATAATAACAACGCACACCTTATGCCTAAAAAACGCGCGTAAATTCAAATTGGCCAGTGGTTGAATGGCACGCCACTGTCTTCTTCCCTGGACCGTGGCTTTAGATATCAACCCTTTTACCTACAGACGCCCACTGTCACTACAACCCTGCAAACCTTAAAAATCAAAGCCAGGCATGATAAATCAATTCTAAGCATACAGATCAACTCGTTTTGATCTCACGAGTATGATGTTAACCTTCTTTTGATCCAATTTTCCCTGCATCTCAAAGCCATAAAATGGAGGTTAAAACCCTAACAATGGCAATTTGGCATTGATGCATCAAAACTAGAAATTAAGTACGCATAAAGCTTCTAGGAATACATATGAACACGAATATGCAATCAAAATAGATTAATAATGCAAGAATGTATGGATACGAATTTGAAATAAAATGGCAAACCGTGATGATGTTGTGCAACGATTCCTGGAGTTTTGAGGTGTGCAAATGGTACTATTAGCTTCAGGAGGTGCCCAGAAGTGAATTGTAATCCTCAAATCCCCTTGAGGAAGGCTGCAATGTAGAATCCGAGTTTGAGTTTTTGCTTGAATTTTGGAAGCTTGAGATCAGTTATTTTTGCATCAGCTGCGTGCCTACTAGGTCTGGCCATATTGTGTATATGTATTAGGAGGCATTAGGTCAACAAAAGAAGAAAGAAATCAATGCTTTCAATGAGAAAAATAATTGCTTTCAATGATTTGATTTTGCTAATTTTTGGAACAAATCTAATCTTGCTATCTTTCCACGATTCTCCTCTTATTTGTCAACACATTTTGATGTTTATTTGATGAGAAAAAGATTCACAATCATATCTTACATATTTTTCATTATTTATTTATTTAATTTTGACTTTTAATGAATAAATAATAAAAATAATGGAAAAATATATGAGTGAGCTCAAGGTTCGTGGGCCATGTTAGAAGCACAATGCAAGCATAAAAAGTTAGGCCCATTTGACAAAAAAATTCAATTTTGAGCATTATTGACTTTGGGCAAATTTCCAAAAATGGCCAACTTTGACAATGCATATCTCTATCAATTTTGACCTTAAGAGGGTGTTCTTGGACTTTTTAGAAATATTAGGATGTCCCCTAAGCAACCTCTTTGGTTTCATCTCAATTGGATCTTCCATGTTCATGTAAGGAGCTTTGACCCACAAGGTGTTTTTGTTGACTTTTTGGAATGACCTATAATGTCTGAATCCATATCTTTTGATGAGTGCATTTATTGAACTTGAGGAATGAAGATGATTTGTAGGGAGTTGGATTCTATTCAAAATGAGCCTTGGATTAGAACTTTTTTATAAAGTATGAGGAAGTTATGCCTGGTAAAAGTTTGGTTGACTTTTCTTGAGAAACCCTAATTTAGCAACTTTTGAATTTTGATGATTTAGGAGCACTCCTTGAGTAATAATGACCAACCCTTGATCAAATGATGGATATGACTTCAAAATGTTGATGTTGACCAAAAATCTTGAAGTTTGACTGTATGTGGGCCATAGTTGACTTTTGACCTAATATAGTTGATTTTCAAGCATCTAAGCAGTTGACTGAACAAACTTCTTATGCAAGGCTTGAAGCTTGACATGGAGGAACTTGAGAACATATTAGGGCTATGGAGATCATATGAGGCCTTTGGAGCTCACTCATATTTATGAAAATGGAAACCCTAGTTGGAGGTTCATTGATTTAGGAGAGAGTTTGTGGGGTCAACCCTTGGGCATCCTTGAGTAAGTTGAGGATCTCAATGAGCATGTGTTGAATAAAATGAGAGGGCAAATTTTGGGGTACAACACCGGTACCAACCAAAGTGTCACACCAACACAGCCATCGCTTAAACCATATCGGTCTATGCTGTACAGTCTCCATGATCTATTGTTGTTTTCTTAAAAAGTGCCCCCCAGATTCGGGTGTAGGATCTTCAACAATACCCAAACAAAACCCTTAAGGATAACACAAACAAAGAAAACAAGAAAGAAATTTTTAAAAATGACCTAGATCCTAAGGTATACCCCACTTTATATCATTCCCCAATAGAGTCGCCAGTTTTGTGATACGGTGACAGAACCGACTGTTATACTGGTTTGTGTTTTGTATTCGTAAATGTTGCGGTAAGCAAGAGTCGCCACCGACTTTTATTTCATCCAACAAAGGAAAAGGGAAAAAGAACAGAAAAAAACCTTTTTCGAGATGTTTTTGAGTATGGGGGTAGATTATAGAAAGGGTAGGTATTAGCACCCTTTCTATATGTGGTTTTCCACGGGCTCTTAGGTACTTGCTCATTTTTAAATTGTTTTTGTGTGTGTTTGGAAAAAACTTTGAAAATGCCTTAGTGCGGCGTTTCACTTTATGGTAACCCTTATATCAGTCCTCAAGATTGTGATAAAGTTTTTTTGAAAAATTTAGTTGAAAAGAGTGTGAAAGCGTAAGTGTGAAAATTCGTTTGAGCAAGTACTTAGGAGTTTCTACATACTCGAAAAAGACTGTTCGTTTTTCTATTTCCTTTAGACAGCGCTATCCTACTATTAAGGAGTAGGTAGCTCCACCGTTGGAGTTTGAGGGACAATCGAAAGGGACGTTTTTACAGTCACATAAGCAATGATTAGGAAACCTTAGTAATTACCCTAGAGTCTTAAAGATCTTTCCGAGGCAACATTCGAATGGGTCATTTTTTATCCTTTGGGACTAGAGGGCGACCACTAAAATTCCCTATACTTCATGACCGTTTACCGAAGGAAACCGAAGTGGGATAAACCATAGGAGTGAACATGTGTATGTGTTTGATTTCAGTTGATTATCTTTGCACAGTTAGGGTTATTTACCATTTTACTCGTTATTCTTTCCATACAAGCCTATTAGTCTAAGCAGTTAATAATAGCGGAAAGTAAAGTGCGAGAATTTAAAACCTAGCTATTACAAGGCTTTGGGGAGGGGGTTACATGACCAAACTTGGGGAATTGAAACAGTAAATGAAAGCAATAATAAACCTAAGTTAAAAGCTATTACAAACTCAGAGCAATTACAACAATTGGAAAATAAAGTGAAAATAAATAAGCGCGTGAAAGTTAAGACGGGAACAAATTAGAAGCCTAAAAAATATAATTAATTAAAAAATATTTTTGTATTTTTTATTGAGAAAATGATTAATTTGCAATTTAGACCTAATTTCTAGCTAATTTTAATTATGAAAATAAACCAAATTATCCTAATTAAAATAATCTATTTTCAAAATTAATTTTAATAAATAAAGAAGAAAAAAATAATTTTACATTTTTTATGATTTTTGATTTTAAGATTTAATTAAAAAAGGATTTTTTTTAAAACAATTAAAAATAAATAAAACAATAAAAATATTAAAGAAATTAAAAGCACAAGAAAATAGAATGGGCCTGTTGAGAAGCAATTTGGGGGGTATATGACTGGAATTTTCCAGGCCCAAGATTGCTAGCCAGTATCCAGCGTGAGATTCAGTGTGAGCAACGCCTGAGGGTACACCAAAGGCTTTACTGGCAGGAGCGTTGGATCTGTTTGATGATGGATCTGGTGGATAAGATCTAAGGTACATGATAGTTTCCTGGCAGGGAGATGTATTGGATCTGGGACAGAAAAATTAGAAAATATGAAAACATGGGATTCTGGGATCGAACCCAGAACCTCTTGGTTCACTAGCCTACGCCTTTGCAATCTGTGCTGGGATGGTTAGTTGTTAATATAATAAACAAATAAAACATAATGAAAAACACATAATATACCCAGAAAACGCGCCAAGATTTAAACGAGCCAGTGTCTGGCTTCCGCGTGATCATCTTCCTCCTTAGAATTATCGTTTTTGGCCTGAACTTTTACCTACAGAAGATGTCCGTAGCTATAACCCTGTGTCATTCAAAAATTAAATACAAGCAATATAAATTAAAACCAAAGGTATAGATCAATTTCAAATCATGCCCTGAGTTCATCGGTACCCATAATTTGGTCTAATTTTTCCTCTACAGAGAGTCCCCAATTTGGGACCTTAAAACCCTAACAATGGCATCGTGCCATTCCTGCACCTGAACTCAGATTAAACTATCCAGAAACAATGCAAATATGATAACAGGCATGGATATGTGATCAAAACATGTTTATAATGGGTGAATCAATAAATTCGATTTTGAGAAAAATATGCAAACCGTGGTACTGTAAGGGCACGATTCTTGATGTTTCGCGCCTTGAGGATGATTGGAATAGCTTCCGAACACGTCCAGGAATGGATTGCTGGCTTTGAAATTGCTTGAATGGGTCTATGGAAGAGAATCCGATCAACACTTTTCTTCCAAAATTTTCAACTCTGTTCTTTAGTTTTCACGACCCAATCCTTGTTTTCTTGCTCTGGGAATGTTGTGGACATATAAGAGACTGATTTAGGTTAACAAAATTGGACTGTATCTTCACACATTATTGAGATTTGATTTGATTTTGTTCCTTGCATAATTTGTTTCTAAAACAAGCCAAATTATGATTTTTTTCCAATCAATTAGCTCTTGCATGATTTGGATGATTTGCTAGTTGTTCATTGACTCATAATATGCTCATGAAATCAAATCTTGGATTTTATTTCATTATTCTACTATTTAAATTGATTTATTTTGATTTAAATGGATAAAAAATCAAAACAAATAATAAAAATGATAAAATAATAGGTGGATAAGCTCAGAGGTTGTGGGACATCTTAGGAACAAGTTTTAAACAAGAAAACATGGGCCCATTTGGAAAAAAAGTCATTTTGATCAATGTTGACTTCATGCACATTTCCAAAAATTGGTCAACTTTGATAATACATATTTCCCTCAATTTTAACACTAAGAGGGTGTTCATTGACTTTTTAGAAATCTTAGGATGTCCTCTAAATAACCTCTTTTGTTTCATCTCAATTGGATCTTCCATGTTCATGTAAGAAGCTTTGACCCAAAAGGTGTTTTTGTTGACTTTTTGAAATGACCTATAATGTCTGGATTTATATCTTTTCATGAGAGCATTTTTTGAACTTGAGGGATGAAGATGAACTGTAGGGAATTGGAGTCTCTTCAAAATTAGCCTTGTATGAGAAATTTCTAATAAAGTATGAGAAAGGTATGTCTGGTCAAAGTTTGGTTGACTTTTCCTATAGAAACCCTAATTTGCCATTTTTGAGTTTTTATGGATTAGGAGCATTCCTTGAGGAATCATGGTCAACCCTTTGATAAAATGATGGATATCACTTCAAAATATTAACGTTGACCAAAAATCTTGAAGTTTGACTGTATGTGGGTCACAGTTCACTTTTGACCTAGTATAGTTGATTTTTAGGCATTTGAGCAGTTGACTGAGCAAACTTTTGTGCGAGGCATGGAACTTAACATGGATGGTCTAGAGAACATATTAAGACCATGGAAAAGATTTGAGGTCTTTGGAGCTCACTCATCTTGATGAAAATGGAAACCCTAATTGGAGATTCATTGCTTTATGAGAGAGTTTGTCTGGTTAACTCTTGGGCATCCTTGAGCAGATTGAGGGCTTCAATGAGCATATGTTGAGTGATATGAGAGGTAAAATTTTGGGGTATAACATGTATCCAATCCCTTTGTAAGTCTTCGAGAGAAGTGGGCATGTTAGGATGAAGGACAATGTATGGGACATCTCCTTTCAACAACAGGCTCTATGATAACTGGGAGGATGAAGGGGTAGGGCATTGCGAGACTCTGAGCGCGAGCCCGTACCCACCTAAGGTAAGGCTCAAGGGGAATGGAATTCTTGTGCCCCAATTTCCTACTGTCCACCTTGCTTACCATCCTCCAGGCTCGTATGAACCTCCGACGTTAGTCTTGATTGTCACTTTCATAGTCAAACACTACACCTTGGATGAGCGCGTCATGTGGACCATCTATTCATGCGTACCCAAAATGTAGCAAAGCTAAGCAAGGGTTATAAGTGATGCCTCCCCTAATTCCAAGCAAAGGAACATTAGGGAATTACCCATAATGATCGATGATAGTAATGTCCTCCAAGGATCGATAACACCAGTAAATATCTGAATTCCTAAGTGACATCAGCCTGTTAGACCACCTCAAACCTTGCTCATTCTTCACAACGGATCAGGGAAGATGCGAAACAAACCATTTAGCCAATAGAGGAGTACAACACATGAGGGTTCCTCTTCTCTTCATGGTGCGAGCATGGAGAGAATGCAAGATATCTCCCAACAAAGTAGGCACCGAATTGTGAGAAAAAAATATTTTGACAGCATTCACATCTATAAGTTGGTAAGGATTTGGAAATAGTACCAACCCATAGATGAGAAGAGCCAAAATTTATTTGAAAGCTTGTAAGTCCAGGTTGTTCCAACAGTCTTGAGCTTTTTCTAGTAAGAACTTGGCTAAGAACCCTTTGACACCACTTCTTGTTTATCGATTAGCCGTGACGTCGGATTGTTGCAAGTGTAAAGCTCGGACAACCTCTTCAGAGCTTGAGTTTCTTTTGGTACCATTGAAAGGTAGTTGATCGAGGATAGGAATTCCCAAGAGCTGGGAGAACTCTTCCATAGTTGGTACAAGCTGGTAATCGGGGAAGGTAAAATAATGGTGCAACGAGTCAAAGAACTGGAAAAGAACATTCATCATGTCTTCATCAAAGCTCGAGGCAACCAAGTTGAGAATTCGTCCATGTATTTTGGTGAACGGAGAATTCTTAAGGACCCTTGACGCTAAATCTTTGATCTGAAAAGGTACTCGTACAAGGTTGACTTGGATTGTGTTCCTGCGAGTGGGAGTCATATCCTACAAAACAGAACAAAGATGAATCTCAAAATCCTTGAAATGGTTAGTCTAAAATGCTATGGTATGATATCATGATGTTATGTACAAGCATATGCACAAGTTAAATCAAACAAATCCTTAGGTTTAGGCTTGCATGAGGTTTTATAGGTAAGTACCCTCTTGAAGTTTGGTTGGCTCAACCTGCCCTAGTAATAGTAACCGAGTTCTAAGGGATCTCAATATCATTGGTTTGTCTTCTCGGGCATTGTTTCAGCGCAAGCCTCTTTCATTGCGACCAGAATATCCTAAAAAGCCAAACCTCAATGAGTGTAGTATCGAGTATCTACCAACTTCAGACTGCACCAAAGCCGGTCATCTCACTACGTCCTAATGGCTAAGTTGGTCAAGTAAAGGTTCTAAAAGTTAGTTAGTGCTTCATGACATCACTCAGCGGCCTCGTATTCTCCTTGACTACTCAAGGGCTACCGGTACCCACAAATATGTCACACTAACATAGCTATTGCTTAGACCATGTCGGTATACCCCACATAGTTTCCACAATGTATTGCTACTTACCTATAAGGTATCCCAAATCCGGGTAGAGGATTTAAGCCCAAACAAAGAACCAAAATGTAAAGCATACAAGTCAAACAAAGAAAGCAACTAAAGGTGATCTAGCCCTAAGGTAACCCTACTTTTAAGTTTTCTCCCCAGCAGAGTCGCCAGTTCTATAACACAGTGGGAGAACTGACTTGGGTGTTATACGTTTGATTGCAAATGTTGCGGATAGCAAGAGTCGCCACCGACTTTTCTTTTATCCAAAAGGAAAGGCTGAAAAGAATAGGAAAGACCTTTAGAGATGTTTTCTTGAGTTCGGGGGGTAGGTTATGAAAAGGGAAGGTATTAGCACCCTTTTCATCTGTAGTTATATACGGGCTCTTAGTTTCTTACTAGATCACTTTCTTTTTGTTTGAAAATGTGCTTGTGGTATGGGTTTTGAAAGTATTTTGAAAATGTCTTTGTAATGGTTCTCGTTTCTATAAGAACGCGTACAAAGTGTTGTTTCAAAAATAGTTCAAAGAGGTTGTGGGATTTGTTTTTGAAAGTGATTTTAAAAAAAAGGTGTCTTTGTAATGGCTCTCGTTTCTATAAGAACACGTACAAAGTGTTTGTCTTTAAAATGTTTCAAGATGAGAGTGTTGGTGTATAAAACATTTTTGTTGTGAGCAAGCGAGCAACTAGGAGTGAATATACCTACTCAAAAGGTCTTAAATGTTCTTTTAATCTTTATATGTGGCTATCTTACCATTGATTTGGTAAGAAGCCCCGTCGTTGGATATGAAGGGACAAGCGCGGGTCAACCGTGCAGTCATAGAAGGCAACTTGTGAGACACTTTTGAAATTTTCGTAAGGGACTAGATCATTTTACCAAAGGCAACATCGAGGGACATTGAGGGACTACAATCTCTTTTTATCGAAGGGTCTTTGCTAAAGCATCCCATATTCGAGGGACATGACTGTTTTTCCGAAACAACAAATGGAATTACCCTAAGGGTGCATGTGTGGATAGTGTATTTGATTTGTATGCATTTAGTCTTTGATTAAGGGTTATCTATTTGTTGTTTTTTTATCTTGCCATACATACCCTATCTTACTAGCAATTATATGAAAAGCGGTAAACTTGCGGAAATTAAATTCCTACACTATTACATCATTAGGGGGATGGGGATACAGTTTGCAAATGGGGATGAAATAGGTGTCTAATTATTACAACCATATCGAATAAGTGGACAGTAGTGGAGTATATATGTATATAATACAGAAACAGTGTAAAAAGAAAGAAAAATAGCATTTTAAACTATTATGTGTCGACACATGTTGTTATGCATCGACACATAACTTTCCTTGTCCCTACCAAACCAAATCAACTCAGTATGAGTCGACGTATAATGGGATGTGTCGACTCATTTCCTGCTTGTGTCGACACATACGTGTTTTGTATCGACTCATGCACTTTCCATCTTTCTGTTTTAGGCCCTGGATAGCAGTATGAGTCGATGCATACGACCATGTGTCGACTCATACCATGCCTTTTCACTTAGAATGAGTCGACCCATGTGGGTATGTATCGACCCATGTTACAGTTTTTTGCCTCTATCACCATTCTTTTGCATGTGTCATTCAGTTTGCAACATATAAATGATAAAAATGAACAAGAAGGAAATGATTAACTTCAAGAGTAATGATTACTTCATCTTATCCTCAGAAATAAATCAACAATGATGTATGGAAAATGCAAGGTTGAGATGACTTACCTTGCAACTGCACTTTCGGTTTTGAGTCTGAAACCCTTCAAGATGATGTGTGGACTTTAATGAAACTCCAGGAAGCTGCTAGACTTTCCTTTGGGTTGAAGGCTACTGGATCAACTCCCAACAGTCAAGTTTATGTAGTGTTTTCTTTTGTTTAGAAGTTGAGAATAAGAGCACTACAGAAATTGTTCTTGAGCTGGATCAGTATCTATGTGATATGAAGTGTTTTTTTGAGGATTTATGGGAGGGTTAGAAAGGTTGTATAATAGTGGGTTATGGATCTTTTCTGTTTTGATCAGTCCAAACAGAGTTGAAAATGAACAGAGCTTTTATGGATGAACTAGTTTTAACAAAAATTATGTTTTTTTCTTTTCTCTCCTTTTTTTTCTCTCTCTCTCTCTCTCTCTCTCCAAAAAATCATCCCTACTGTCTTATGAATCAGTCCCTTTTGTAGCCCCTTGACTGAGGTTTAGAAGGGAAACAAAATAAGTTGTTGTGAACTATTTTTGCCTACTGCTTTGATGTTTTTTCCATACAATTTTCTTTTGCCATTTTGGTGCAATTTTGTGGTTGTTATGATGCAGGTTAGAGCAGACTGTGTAGAGCAGTTTTGGACTGGTTTTTTGGATTGTATAGGGCAACATATACAGGTTTTGTGAGAGGTTTGTGGTTCAGCATAGCACAAGGTTTTGTAGGACAACAAATGAACAGGTTTTTAGATTTTTGTTGCAATGCATTGAAGTAGTATATCATTTTTTGTTGAGCCATAATTTGGACATCATAGTTTGCAGCATGAAACAAGTTTGGTTTGTGGAGCAATTTATGCATATTGTATCAAACACAAAGCATTGTGGTAAGGCTTTGAGTCAAAGGGAAAAGTCCAAGCAATACAAATTTTAGGGTTTGTAAACTTGTAGAAATGCCACTTTGTAATAACTTGAATTATTTTTAAATATGGTGACAAGATGTCATGAAGCAACAAACTTAACTTAGAAAAATTTCCAAGTCTTGCAAAAGTTGGATTTTTGACTTTCTTGATTTTTGATGATCAAATTTCATATTTTGGATGTCTTGATGAAATATAGTTTTTGGGACTCAACTTTTGGTCAAAAAGTCAAAGTTTGACTTTTTTAGTGTACGGTTGACTTTTCCCACCAGTTGACTGAATTTTGTCTATCAATCCACTGATCTCAGGAGATGAATTGAAAAATGCAATTAGGTCAAAAATGACGCGCTCGGATCCTGGTGATCATACTTCCAACCAATAACCCAAGTATTAGGTCAAAAATCATAGTTCGGTCATTTTCAGTAAAAACCCTAATTTTGCCCATTTTGTCCTTGTGAATGTCTTTCTTGGGAAGTTGTAGTCCAAGACTTGAAACTTGATAGAAGCAAGCCTGAGAGTCTAGGAGGATCCTTTGAGAAATGAGATGGCAAATTTTGGGGTACAACATCAAGGAATACCTTCAAGAGCCTCCAATTCTGATGCCTCCGATTGAAGGAAGACCTTTGATAATGTACTTAACGGTGTTAGATAATTCAATGGGGTGTGTGCTGGGGCAGCATGACGAGTCCGGTCGAAAAGAGCATGCAATATACTACCTTAGCAAAAAGTTTACCGACTGTGAAATAAGATACTCACTGCTTGAGAAAACTTGTTGCGCTTTGGCATGGGCTGCTCGTCGACTAAGACAATATATGTTGACTCACACTACCTTGTTGATATCTAAGATGGATCCTATCAAGTACATCTTCGAGAAGCCCGCTCTCCCCAGAAGGATAGCAAGATGGAAAATGGTCTTGACTGAATACGATATTCAATACACAACCCAGAAAGCAATCAAGGGAAGTGTATTAGCTGGTCATTTGGCTCATCAGGCTATCGACAACTACCAATCCATAAACTTTGAATTCCCAGATGAGAATATTATGTTAGTGACTGACTGTGAAGAACTTGGGCCGGATGAAGGGCCTGAGAAAGGATCCCGATGGACTATGGTTTTTGATGGAGCTTCCAACACACTCGGCAATGGTATCGGTGCCGTAATCATATCTCCCGAGGGCTACCATACTCCTTTCACCACCAGACTATGTTTCAAATGTACCAATAATATGGCTGAGTAGGAAGCATGCATCATGGGTCTCAAAGTTGCTATTGAACTGAGGATCAAGCTCTTGAGTGTTTTTGGAGATTCAGCTTTGGTAATAAGTAAAATCAAAGGAGAGTGGGAAACTGTTGTACCCCAAAATTTTCCATCTCACTTATCAAATATTTTCTCACAAAGATCTCTCTTGGTTCAAGACTGCACTAGGGTTGATCAGCTCAAGACACCTCCTCAAGCACTAATGACCAAAATTAGGGTTTGAGATTGCACAAGGACATTTGAACTTTCAATTCTTTATATGACTTTAATGGATCATTATGGACCCCCAAGATTACTCATGTCAAGTTTCAAGCCTTGGATCACACTTTTGCTCAGTCAATGGAGCAGTTGACCTAAAAATCAGTTGTATTGGGGAAAAAGTAAACTATGGCCAATTTACAGACAAATTTCATAATTGTTTATCCACATCCACATTATAAACTCATATGTATCATTTGATCAAGTTTGGACCATAATTCCTCAAAAAAATTGATCAAATCATCAAAAGGGCAAAATGGTCAAAATTAGGGTTTTGACTGAGGAAGGGCAATTTCTGATTTTTGACCTAGAAAATGGTCAATTGGTTTGAAGCATGGTTTCAAGAGTTAAATTGAATCGTTGTGACCTAATTGCATGACCTAAAACATTACTCAAGATCAATTGGATTGATAGTGAATTTTCAGTCAACTGATCAAAAGTCAATTGTACACTAAAAAGTCAAACTTTGAATTTTTGGTCAAAATTCAATGTCAAAGATCAAAATTCATCAAAACATGTCAAAATAAGAAACTTATTCATCAAGAAATCAAAAATTCAAGATTTCATTTTGAAAAGTCAAAGTTTTCTAACTTAGAAAATTTTCTAAGTGTTTAAAACTTCATGTTTTTTCATAACTTTGAGCCAATTTTTCACCATGATGCAAGAGGATTCAGAAGAAACTTTCAACATGAAAGTTGTAGATCTCCATGATATATAAAACATTTATTTACACAACTTCTTCTAAAAATGCTTGGATCTCAAGTTATTAATTCACAAAGTCATGGTCTTGAAATTGAACACTTAGTGAAATTTTGCCCTAGTTTTGGTCAGGATTTTGACCTAACTTCATGGCACTTTTTCATTTAGTTCCAAGGGGAATTTTAAAAAGTGGTTCAAATAGGGGTTGTGGATCAAATTGCAAGCTTTCCAAAATGTCCAAGAACTCCTTGAGATCATTCTTGAGCAGGGAGAATTAAAGAGATGAAGTTAGGGTTTTCACACTTGAAATACAAGTCATTTTGTGATGAACAAGAGTTCAATTTCAAACCTATGTTGCACAATCTTGCTTTGCAGGCATCTAAACCTCAAGATCTCTCCATAATCAGAATATTACACTTGCTTTTGAGCTATTATCCACTTGATTCAAGCTTTATCCAAGCAAATTTTCCATTTATGGCACAAAGTAACCATTCCATTCTTGTAAAGAAACTTTAATCACAAAGTCAATGCATAGAGATTTGCACTTGTTCCTTCTGAGCACAAGCAATGTAAAAGGAAAAAGCAACATGTCTAGAGCCTCCCATAAACTCAGGCCATGCTTGTACTTCATCTTGGAACCATATTGTCACATTTCTTCAAAATCAAGTAACATAGCCATAAGTTTATATCTTGCTTTTCTGACCTCCTCAAGTTCTCTAATATTTTTCATATAACCATACAAGTGTATTTTAACAAAACACACGATTGAACAAGCCCTCAAACTCCCAAAAAACCAGAAATTTCCATATAAGCACAAAAACTTATCATTTCTGATTTTTGAATCCAATCTCCAAATCCCATCGTGCGTTTCTTGGCCAAACCATCCGCAAAGCTTCTAATACACATATAGAAGCTATCCCAACCCTTGTTTTTAAACTGTAATACCATTTGCACCATCCTCCATTTTCAAAAACAGGGCATTGCACATTGACTTCTTTAGCTTGATTCAAGAACTCTCAGCATAAAGTAAGATTTGCAATAGCTTCCTGGAGGTTCAAGGAAGCTAACCCAATCATCAAAACACTTTGAAAGCAACTCTAATTCAAAACACGATCTCCAACTGCAAGGTGAGTTTTCTGACTTTTCATCTCATTATTTAGGCATTGTTAAGCTTTGATTTGTGAAGATAAAATGTAGATAACATTGCCACGAAGCTGTACATATCCATAGTTTGCATTTATATGGCCTAAGCTTAGAGAATTTTAGAGTTGAAGTTTTTCTGAAATATTTAGGTTTTAAATTAGGGCCAAAAAAATTCTCATTCATCTTTGATTGTTAGCTTAAGTTATTTACATGGTTGGATTCGAGGGAAGAAATGCCACAACTTTCATGTTTGAACTTTTCATTTTTGTTGAGAGATGAAGAAGATACAGGTCCTTTGGCTGGAGGTTGAAAATGAAGTGTAATCAGGATGCGTTTTGTATCATATATTTTTTTTTGCTTATATCAATGGATGTATAGCCACCTCAGTGGTAAAGCGCGCACCTGTTCACCCTTAGGTCCTGGGTTCAAGCCCCCGCGTGACCTTTTGCTATTTTTCACAATTTTCTGACTTTCTTTGGTTTGTTTGGCAGCGCTTGGGCTCTCTTTGGGCCTAATCTTTTTTCCTCATAATAAATCTTGGGTTACTGATTCACCCCCCTGACTTTTTATTTATATTTATATTTTTTATTTATTTTTTCTTCTTCATTATTATTATTATTATTAATATTAATATTTTTATTATTATTATTGTTATTATTACTATTATTATTATTATTTTCATAAAATTATAAAAATCTAAATTTATTTTTATTTATTTTTTATACTCGTGTATTTTATTTTCCATAAAACAAAAGACTAAAAATATTTTCTTAAAGACAGATTAATTTCTTTTCTCCTTAAATAAATTCTTAGACTTGGGATAAATTAATATATTATATTATTTTTTAGTTAAAATTAATTTAGAATTTAGATTATTTTTATAATTAAACTTCATTTTATTTTCATTAATTTAAAACCTTTTTCATAAAAAACCCTAAAAATCCTTTTCAAATTAATTTCTTTTCTTAATTAGTTTAAGTTAATTTTATTTAATTTTAATTAATTATTTTCTTTAATTAGGTCAAGACAAAAAAAACCTTTCATAAAAACTACAAAAATCATCTCTTTTCTCCATTTATATTCTTGCATTTTATTTTCAATCTTGTATAATATTCAATATGATTGTAATAGATAATTAGGTTTAATTTTCATGCAATCCCCATTTGTAAATTTGTACACCCCTCCCCTAATCATGTAATAGTGTAGTAATTTTACTTTTCGCAATTTACCGCTTTATATAAATGTTAGTAATTAGGGTTTGTATGGAAAGACTAAAACCAATCAACTAGCAAACCTTAATCAAAGATAAACAAAGCATGAAAATCAATACACTTGCACACAAGCACCCCTAGGGTAAAATCCACTTGGTTGCCTAATAAAAATGGCCATATTATGCATGTGAGGTATTGTGGTACGTTGGGAGAACTGACTTGAGGGTTTTGCGTTTGATCGCAAATGTTGCGGTTAGCAAGAGTCGCCACCGACTTTTCTTTTATCCAAAAGAAAAGGTGAAAAAGCATAGGAAAGACCTTTGAGATTATTTCTTGAGTTCAAGAGGGTAGATTATGAAAAGGGAAGGTATTAGCACCCTTTTCATCCATGGTTTTCCATGGGCTCTTAATTACTTGCTAGATCACTTGCTTTTGTTTGAAATTATGCTTTGTGTGGTTTTTGAAAGTATTTTGTAAAGAGGCCATTGTTTAGGAAATCTTTTAATGATTCTCGTTTGTAAGAATGTATACAAAGATGTTGATCTTTTGAAAATGTTTTCAAATTTGTAAGATGTTTTGATAGTGTAGGTGTTTGTTTTACCAGAGGACATTCCTCTTTTGTAGGTAGATGATGTACTACGATATCTGCATCAAGTCCTAGCATGTCTTCGTACGACCAGGAAAAGACCTCGCCATAATCGTGTAGCAACTAAATCAGACGCTCTTTGACACTGGGTTCCAGATTGGCACCCACCTTGACTTCCCTTTTATCTTCTTCGGTACCTAGGTTAATTGTGTCCACTAGTTCTTCGTGGGGCTGAATGGTCCTCTCTTCTTGTTGTAGTAACCTGGCGCGTTCCCCTGGCACTTCACAATCTTCCTCACCTTCATCTTCAGCTTGGTAGATTAGAATTTCAAAATCACATAAGGCCATAGCAGAACCATTACCCATGGGATCCCGAATGGATGTAGATCTGCATTTTGAATGTGAGTGCGTGTAAGAGTATAACTATCTTTAAAAGAAATGAAAATGTAAAAAAGAAAAACAATGAGCACAAAGTTTGTATGCAAAAACGTCCATGATTCATTGATGTCATATGGAAATGAGATAATAACCCTTACAAATGAACCAGTGTGCCTCGGGTAAGACACAAGGTTTTAAGAGTCTGAATTATTTTAATATTACAGATCCTACAAAATTTAAAGACAAATTACTGTGTGATAAATGTGATCGGGACAAAATCTCTAGCTTCCCAGTTGCTGAGCCCTCCATTTACAGTTGGGAAAATCCAACCCTCCAGGTCAAAGTTGTCTTCATCATCCTCCATGGTGTTGACTTCACAGTTGCTGATCTTCAAGGGTGGTCCTCCGGAACGAGCACGGCGTACAGCTTTCTGGGCTCCTGAAGTGAAACCCAAACCAAATTTGTCAGATTTGCATGGGATATCTGGGATTTGGCCCCAAATAGTGCACCCACCTTCTTCTATCACTGCCTTGGCATCTTTCAAAGATGACATCTTGAGCGGAGGCCTCGTAATCTTGGAAACTTGAGACACAACCTTGGTTACTGCCACAGTCTGTGGGACTTCTTCGAAGTGATAGAATGGAGTTTCAATAAATTCACCATCTAATTCCACATATCAGAAGGAATTTAGATGGCTGACCATATACCCTTCTTCTCCATGAACGGTGATGATTTTCCCTTGAATTATATATTTCAGCATTTGATGCAACATAGAGGTAACAGCACCAACATTATGAATCCACGGTCGGCCGAATAAGCATGAATATGAAGGGAGAATATCCATGACATAAAAAAGTTGAATCAAATTTTTGGGTTCCAACTTTTATGGGGATGACCACTTCCCCATGCACCATCCTTTTTGAGCCGTCAAAGGCCCTCACTACTGTGTTGCTTGGTTTCAATGTCAATCCCTCATAGTCAATCCTATCAAGATCCTTTTTAGGAAACACATTCAGAGACGAACTGGTGTCAACCAAGACATGAGCCAATGTCGTGCCCCTGCATTCAACTGAGACATGCAATGCCTCATTATGCTTCCTCCCTCTTGGTGTTAAATCAGCATCCAAAAAACCTAGACCATTATCTGCAGACAAGCTGGCTACGCAGTCTTGGAACTGATCGACAGATGTTTCTTGGGGTACATGGACATTTTTGAGGAATTTTACCAAGGCCTTTGCATGAGCCTCGGAACATAGTAATAAATCCAGCATGGAAATATTTGATGGAGTTTGTCCCAGTTGCTCGACTATGTTGTAGTCGCTTCTTTTTATAATCTTTAGAATTTCCTCCATCTCTTTTTGGGAGGTCTCAGGGATAGCTACTTATTGTGCCTTCGTCCGGACAGGCTCAACCAAAATACCTTTACCTTGAGTCTCAGTTGACTCGGCAACAGGAATGTCAGTAGGGGTGATAACAGGGACTGCAACAATTTTGTCAACAAGAGTATTAGCAGATATTATTGTAGGACTGGGAATAGCCTTTGGAGGAGCAACAACAACATGAATGATTACGGGTCCAGAAATAGCTTTTGGAGGAGCAATTTTTGGAGAGAAAACCCTTCCACTTCAGGTTATCTTACTAGTCCCTGTGATATTACTGATATCAGAGTCAACTTTCTCAGAACTTAAATCTTCAGCAGCTGGCCAATCTTGCTTGATACTATGGTAGTAGACATCACCTCCATAATTCCATGGGACAGTTTTGTCTGACGAATACGGGATTGGTCCAGGCATTGTAATTATCAACGAAGCTACTTTAGGAACTGATGTAATTCTAACGGGTCTTTTGGTGGAGACCCTGGAAGAATTGGCGGAAATTGTCACGGTGGAAACATCATTATAAGAAACAGTTGGAACAGAAGTCTTCTCGAACAAGATCTCCTTGTCATCTATTAGGCCTTGAACACCTATTTTTAACAAATGACAACTGGTTGGTGAGGATAAACATAAATGACAGCTTTCATCACAGCCTAGGAATACACCAGCGTTCAATAAGTTCTTTTTGATAGTCAGGAGTGGGGTCTCAAGTTCATCAACTGAAGTAACAAACATATCTTCCTCAACGGCGTTGGCATTATGTCCGTGTTTGGGCATAGGGGCAGTGATGACATTGGGAATTTATGGCGCATCGAATTCAATCTCTTTGGCTTCAATGAGTTCTTGTACCTTGTTCTTCAGAGCCCAACAGTTGTTAGTATCATGGTCAAGACTCTCAGAATGGTATGCACAACATGCATTAGGATGATAGTAAGGAGAGGTTGTGTTAGGATTCTTTGGAGCTTCTTTCAAGGTCACTAGATTAGATCTTAACAAATGGGGAAATACTTGAGATAATGTCATATTAATTTGGGGGAACTGTCTGACTGGTCTTTCAATTCTTGGTTGGTTGCTTCTTTACTGAGCAGGTGAGGGTTTAGGAATCATGACAGCCCCCACCATTAGACGGAGTCCAGCCCTATCTTGATTTCTATGAGTATATACAACAACCACTTCTTTCTTTCCAATGAATGATTTCCTTACAGCAGCAGAGGATGCATCTTTTTGAATCTTTCCATTCTTTATCCCAGCTTCTACCCTTTCTCCAGTCAATATCAATTCCGTAAAACCTGTCCAGGAACTCCCAATTAAGTGGTTGAAGAAAGGACCAGACAAGGTTCCCAAAAACATGTCTACTAATTCTCTTTCAGATAGGGGAGGCTGGACTCTTCCTGCTACGTCCCTCCATTTTTGCGCATAGTCTTTAAAGCCTTCACTTGAAACCATGGCCATACTCTAGAGTTGAGTACGGGTGGGTGCAAGATCAGCGTTGTATTGGTATTGTTTGTAAAAGGCGGCGACCAGATCTTCCCAATTATGAACATTGGCTCTTTCTAGCTGGTAAAACCAATCAAGTTGAGTTCCGGATAGGCTGTCTTGAAAGAAGTGTACCCATAAATCCTTATCGACAGTGTGAGGTTATATTTTCCTCACATAGGACCGGATAAGCATTTTGGGATATGAAACTCCGTCATATTTGGCGAACACGGGTGCTTTGAATTTTGGAGGAATGAAAATCTCTAATACTAAACCTAATTCCTCAAATTCCAATCTAGGCACTTTTTGGATTTCCATTGCACTTAACTGTTCTTCCATATGCTTATACGTGTCGTCGGCTGGAGGATATTGTTCTTCAGAATAATCTTTTTCTTCCTCTTCCTCTTCTGAATCTGGCGGGACAACTGTTTCTTTGCCTTTCCCATCTTGATTGTCTTTCTCACCAGATGACGTTGCAAAGTCTAGGGTCCTTCTTGCTTGTCCTTGGAATCTTCTTCCCATATTTAGAACTTCGATTATCTTCTTTGTCTTCTTATTTTTCTCTTCAACCAGCAAGGTCTTCAACTCTTCTTGTCCTTTGGCTAGAGTTAAGAACATACGTTGAAACTGTGCATTCTGTGCTTGGAGGTCCTTCACCTTTTGCTCGAGATCCATCTTGCTAAAATAAATAGTAGAAAGATGAGGAGACTTGTTGCAAGAAACCTGCTTATGTTATGATGAATGGTAAATGTGTATGTAATGATTTCAAGGATTTTAAAGATTCAAATTTATTTTATACAAAAAGGAAAGACATGTTATATTAATAAATTAAAGCTTGAGTACATCAATGCCTCTTTGGGCAACAAAAATACAAAAACTCTAAGATAAAAAGGTTGTACACATCCTCTTTAGTGGATGTAGGCATTCAGATTCCTCTCCTCATGAAGTTTCTTAGTGAGTTCCAAAACCTTCTTCTCGCTAGCATAGAATTGGGCTTCGAAAGTATCTCGCTCCCCCTTGAGTTATATCCAATCTCTTTGTAGGTCTTCAAGAGAGGTGGACATGTCAGGATGTGGGATAGTGCATGGAACATCTCCTTCCATAACAGGCTCAATGATTACCGGGAGAATGGAGGGATAAGGCATCATAAGACTTTGAGCACAAGTTCATACCCATTTGAGGTAGTGCTCAAGAGGGATGGAATTCTTGTACCCCAATTTATTTCTATCTACCTTTTTCAACATCCTCCAAGCTCGGATGAATCTCTGGCGAAGACCTTGATCATCGTTCTCGTAGTTAAAAACCAGACCTTGAATGAGCATCTCATGTGGGCCATCCCTTCGGGCGTAACCAAACTGTCTTAAGGCTAAGCATGGGTTGTAGGTGATACCTCCCCTAATGCCAAGTAAAGGGACATTAGGGAATTCTCCACAACGGTCGATAATAATAACATTCTCCATGGATCGGGAACACCAATGGATGTTTGAATGTTGAAGTGTCATCAACCTATGTGACCACCTTGAACCTTGTTCGTTCTTCAATACAGATTGGGGAAGATGCGAAATAAACCATCTTGCCAAGAGAGGAGTACAACACATAAGGACACCTCTTTTCCTCATAGTGAGAGTGTGAAAAGAATGTAGGATGTCCCCTAGCAAAGTAGGCACCGGGTTGCAGGATATGAAGATTTTGATGGTGTTCACGTCTATGAGTTGGTCAAGATTTGGAAACAAAACCATCCCATAGATGAGGAGAGCCACAATTTCCTCAAAATCTTGCAAATCCAAAGAGTTCCAACAGTTTTGAGCTTTCTCAAACAAGAACTTTACTAGGAAACCTTTGACACCACTCCTTGTTTCCCAATTAGTTGTGACATCAGAAGATTGCAGTAGAGCTTGAGCAATCTCTTATGGCTTTGGGTCTCTTTCCGTACCGTTGAAAGGTAGTTGATTTAGAATGGGAATCCTCAAGAGTCAGGAGAATTCTTCCAAAGTTAGCACAATTGATAATCAAGAAATGTGAAGCAATGATGTAAAGGATCAAAGAACTGAAAGAGCACCTTCATCATGTCTTCATCACTGTTGGAGGTGACCAAGTTTAGTAGGCGACCATGTCTCTCGGTGAATGGAGAATTTTCTGGAATCCTTGAAGCTAGCTCCTTAAGTTGTAGAGGGATCCTTACAAGATTTACTTGAATGGTTTTCCTGCGAAGAGAATCCATATCTTACAAAACAGGACAAAGATAAATCCCAAGATCCTTGAAATGGTTAGTGAATGAGTATGATGTTATGATGTTCATGATGTAATGCACAAGTATGTATATACAAACAAAGCAAACAAGTCCTTAGGTTTAGGCTTGCATGGAGTCTCATAGGTAAGTACCCTCTTGAAGTTTAGTTGGCTCAAACTTATCCTAGTAATAGTAACCGGGTTCTAAGGAGCTCAATATCACTAGTTTGTTTCCTTGGTCATTGTTTCAGCATAAGCCTCTTTAATGGCGACCGAAGTATCCCAAAAAACCAAACCTCAATGAGTGTAGTATCGAGTATCTACCAACTTCGGACTGTACCAAAGTCGATTATCTCACTACGTCCTAATGGCCAAGTTGGTCAAGTAAAGGTTCTACAAGTTCATTAGTGCTTCATGACATCACTTAGCGGCCCCGTATTCTCCTTGGTTAACTCAAGGGCTACCAGTACCCACAAATATGTCGCACTAACGTAGCTTTTGCTTAGACCATGTCGGTATACCCCGCACAATTTCCACAATGTATTTCTACTTACCTATAATGTATCCCAATCCGGGTAGAAGATTCAAACTCAAACAAAGAACCATAATGTAAAGCATACAAGTCAAACAAAAAAAGCAAGTAAATGTGATCTAACCCTAAGGTAACCCCACTTTTAGAAAAATCCCCAGCAGAGTCGCTAGTTCTGTGGTACGATGGGAGAACTGACTTGAAGGTTTTGCATTTGATCACAAATTTTGCGGTTAGCAAGAGTCGCCACCGACTTTTCTTTTATCCAAAAGGAAAGGTGAAAAAGCACAGGAAAGACCTTTGAGATTATTTCTTGAGTTCGGGGGGTAGATTATGAAAAGAGAAGGTATTAGCACCTTTTTCATCCATGGTTTTCCATGGGCTCTTAGTTACTTGCTAGATCACTTGATTTTGTTTGAAATTGTGCTTTGTGTGGTTTTTGAAAGTATTTTTAAAGAGGCCATTTTTTAAGCAATCTTTGTAATGATTCTCGTTCGTAAGAATGTATACAAAGATATTGATCTTTTGAAAATGTTTTCAAATTTGTAAGATGTTTTGAAAGTGTAGGTGTTTGTTTTGAAAATAGCAAGGATGTTTGTTTTGAAATGGAGCAAGTAATTATGAGCATTCTACCTACTCGAAAGTCTTTCTTGTTCATTTTCTTTTCCTTTGACATTGTTATCTTACCATTGATTTGGTAAGTAACTCTATCTTTGGATGTAAACGGGACGGGCGTGGGCCATCGTATAACCATAATTAGCAAGGTTGCAAGGTATCTTAGCATTCTCTTTAGGGACTAAGATCATTTTGAAAGGTAACTTTTGATAGCGTCATCGAGGGACTATGATCTTGTATTTTGCTTGTTTTTTTGCTAAGATACCTCACATGCGTAATATGGCCATTTTGTAGAGGCAACCAAGTGGAATTTACCCTAGGGGTGCTTGTGTGCAAGTGTATTGTTTTCATGCTTGATTTTGTCTTTGATTAGGGTTTTCTAAGCATTGGTTTTAGTCTTTCCATACAAACCCTAATTACTAGCATTTGTATATAAAGCGATAAATTACGGAATTTAAAATTACTACGCTATTACTATACTTGTGGGAGGGGGGTGTACAAACTATAAATGGGGATTGCAAGAATTTAAAGCCTAATTATCTATTACAACCATATTGAATTGGTACAAGAATTAAAATAAATAATGTACAAAATGAATAAATGTACAAGAATGTAAATCTGAAGAAAATAGATGTTTGTTTGGATTTTTTAGAAAGGAAGGAGTTTTGTTTTTAACCTAATTAACTAAAGGGGAAAATAATTAATTAAAAGTAAAACTTAAATTTACTAGGAAAAGAAAATAAATAAAACCCTAATCTATTAATTTATAAGAAGAATATTTTTGGTATTTTTTTGTCTTAAAAATAATTTATAGTATTATAAAATATTTTTTGGTCTTTTTTTGTTTAAAAATAATGTATTTTAATGCTGTAAAAGAAAATAACTAAAACCCTAGTTGTTTAATTAAATTTTAAAAAAAAATTAGTCAAAATAAATAAAGTATGATTAAATAAAATAATTTTTGTGGAAAAAAATAAATAAACTATTTCAAAATATAAATCTACTATTTTTATATTTTTTTGATTTTTTTAATATTAGATAATATATTTAAGAAAATAAATAAATAAAAATAAGAAAAAAGAAATAAAAATGGGTCAGGGGCTGTGTAAGTGAAACAGGTGGTTAGCAGCAAGAAAAAAGAAGAAAGAAAAAACATAAAGGCCCAAGGGAGGCCCAGCGCATGCCAAAAAAGTCAGAAATGCAAAAAATGTGAAAAAATCCAAAAGGATACCACTGGGGCTCGAACCCAGGTCCCTCAAGTCACAAGCGCACGTTTCTACCACTGGGGTGGCTATACATCCATTTATACAATCAAAATAATAAATATATATGGAAAACATGTTCCTGAGGCCAACTTCATCTTCAACCTCACTCCCAGCCAGAGCCTCTGTATCTTGTTCAAATCTCAACAAAAATGAAAACTGTAAACATGAAAATTATAGCAAATTACCTCACGATTCCAGAAGTGCAAAGAAAAATAATTATAGATCAAAGTTAAGCTGGAATTTTAATGGCCCTATTCTGAACCCTAAAAATCTCATAAACTTCAATCTTAAAATTCTCTAACCTCAAACAAAATTAATGAAAACTATGGACATGGTTAGCTTTAGGGCGATGATATCTACATTTTTTATTCACAAATAAACCATTAATGATGCCTCTATGAAAAGTTCCAAAGTCAGAAAACTTACCTTGCAAGAGGGTATCGTGTTTGGAGTTTGAGAAGTTTTCAGTGAGTTCCAATGATTGGGTTAGCTTCCTCAAGTTCCTAGGAAGCTAATGGGATGCTTAGCTTGAGCTGAAAAATACCTGAGGAGTTCTAGAGAAGTCCAAGTGCAAAGCTCTATTTTTGAAAATAGAGGATGGTGTTAATGGTGTTATAGTCTTGTAACAGGGTGTGGGATGAGTTCTAAATGATGTTTATAAACTTTAGGAACCAAAAAGCTTGAAAAAGCACGAGGGAGATGTGAGTTTCAAACTTTTGGTTAGGTTAGGAAACAATGGAGGTATGTGATGCAGTTCTGAGCTCTTGGTGTTTTTAGGGGTCAAGCATGCGTGTAATTTATGGGAAATGGCTTGTGTATCTATAAGCAAAGAGGTTTGAGTGCATTGGAAAGTCAGAAGTACAAGTTACAAGCTATTTGCTATGTTACTTGATTTTCAAGAAAAGTGGGAAACCAAATTTCAATGTGAAGTACAAGCATGGGCTGGGTGATTGTAAGTGTCTAAACCATTTCTCTTGTGTTATGAGACATGTATGATCAGAAGAGAATAAGTGCAAGGCTCAAGAACAAGTTTTGTGCAAAAAGTCACTTTATCAAAATGGCAATGTGCACTTTCTTCCCAAAATGGATATAAAGCATGGCCTTGCATTGAATGCTTGAAATGAGACCTCTAACAGCTGTGCAAGAAATTAATTATGGAATGCCTAACAAGTTTGAGGCCTTCAAAGTAGAGGTTATGCATCACAACTTTGAATTTTGAATTTGTTCATCACAAAATGACTTGTAATTCAAGTGATAAAACCCTAACTTCATCTCTTCGATTCTCCCTACTCAAAAATGATCTCAAGGAGTTATTCGACATTTTCGAAAGCTTGCAATGTGCTCTACAATCCATCTTTGAATCACTTTTGAAAATTCCCCTTGGAACCATATGAAAAAGTTCCATGAAGTTGGGTCAAAATCCTGACCAAATTAGGGCAAAATTTCACTAAGTGTTTTGTTTCATGACTATGTGTTCTTAAAATTATAACTTGAGATCCAAGAACTTTTGGAAGGAGTTGTGTAAAGAAAAGTTGTAGATTTCATGGAGATATACAACTTTCATGTTGGAAGTTTCTCTTGAATCATCTTGCATCATGGCGAAAATTTTGCTCAAAGTTGTGAAAAAATAAGAAATTTCCAACACTCAGAAAAATTTCTAAGTTTAGAAATTTTAACTTTTCAAAATGAAATCTTGAATTTTTGATTTCTTGATGAATAAGTTTCATATTTTGACATGATTTGATGAATATTCATCTTTGACATTTGATTTTGACCAAAAAGTCAAAGTTTGACTTTTTAGTATACAGTTGACTTTTGATCAGTTGACTGAAAATTTATAGTCAATCCATTGGACTTGAGTAATGTTTTGAGCCATGTCATTATGTTAAAATGATGCAATTGGACTCTTGAGATTATGCCTTAAACCAATTGATCATTTGCTAGGTCAAAAATCAGAAATTGTCCTTTTCCAGTAAAAACCCTAATTTTGACCATTTTGCCCTTTTAAGGATTTGATCAAATTTCTTGAGGAATTATGGTCACAACTTGATCAAATGATACATATGAGTTTAAAATGTTGATGTGGATAAAAAATTATGAAGTTTGACTGTAAATTGGCCACAGTTGACTTTTTCCCCAATACAGCTAATTTTTAGGTCAACTGCTCAATTGATTGAGCAAAAGTGTGATCCAAAGCCTGAAACTTGACATGAGTAAACTTGAGGGTCCATAATGATCCATGAAAGTCATATGGGGAATTTGAAGCTCAAAAATCCTTGTGCAAACTCAAAACCTAATTTTGGTCATCAGTGCTTAAGGAGGTATCTTGAGCTGATCAACCCTAGTGTAGTCTTGAGCCAAAGGAGATCTTGTGAGTAAATTCTTGATAAGTGAGAGGGAAAATTTTGGGATACAACAACTTCCCCTGTTAAATCTTCTTAAGCCTGAAGAGGTATATTGGCGAGTTTTGCCATTCGTGACTCGAAGGTGGAAGATGATTGGACACTAAAGCGCCCAGAAACTTGCACTCGGCGATGTGATGGTTGATGGTATAGGGAATGTGCTTAAAGATGTCATTTGGAGAGATGATAGAAAATTATTGGAGATGGGCTTGTAGATGCCATCCAAAAATGATTGCTGAATTGAAACTGAAAGAGAATTTGAATGAGTATCAGAATGGCATCCGTGTCTGGAGTGTATCTATATTATATCTGAAAATTGAATCTGAATGAGTATCAGAAAGGCGTCCGTGTATGGAGCATATCTGAACTTTATCTGAGAGCTGAATCTGAATAAGTATCAAGATGGAGTCCGTGTCTGGAGCGTATCTGAACTGTATCTGTAAGTTGAATCTGAATGAGTATCAGAATGGCGTCCGTGTTTGGAGCGTATCTGAACTGTATCTGAGAGATGAATCTGAATGAGTATCAGGATGGAATTCGTGTCTAGAGCGTATCTGAACTGTATCTGAGAGCTGAACTTGAATGAGTATCAGGATGGCATTCGTGTCTGGAGCGTATCTGAACTGTATCTGAGAGCTGAATCTGAATGAGTATCAGGATGGCATCAGTGACTGGAGCGTATCTGAACTGTATCTTAAAAGCCTTTGAACATTGTTAATGGTAGCTATTGATTAACCTTATCCTGAAAAGGGTAAAATGTTAGCTAATATGCAATTTCATGTTGTATGAAATGCATGGTATAATGAGATTGTGATACATGTAGTCGTGTTATCGATGTTTATGATATATGAATGTGATGTATGCATATGTGGGCTAATCCGATGTACTGCTTATTGGATTGGGGAAAATAAATCCCCGACTGCTGCTGAGGATATGGAGTGGAAGTCTTCAAGTTTTGAAGTGCTGATGAATTTCCACTTAGAGAAATAAACTCTGTTGTAAGGGAAACATCATGTACTGCTTGTAAAATCCTGTTGGGGAATCCTGAACAAATAGGAGACTTCTAACGGGGAGTGATAGTTGGAAGTTTGTTCCGCTGGGGATTAAACTGCATACTGCGGGGAATTTTATGGAAATAGCCTAGAGAGATTTCCCTTTTTCTTAAAGCCATTTAGTGATTGTCTCTTTATTTTGTTCATTTGTAAACATTAGTTATGTTCAAATGCATATGTTCAAAAATAAATCATTGGACGTTTTTGTAAACAAAACATAAGAGTAAAGAAAAATAGCACAGATAGTTTTGTACATTCAAAGGGGTATCTTTGTATTTACTTTGAGTAAGTATTTTTGTACAATGAGACGAACATCCTAGTAAGAGAATGTCATCGTAAAAAATGAAAATTTGATACAAAGAAAAGATAGCCATGTGTAATCATCTCAAGGGGTTCCCATTCTGCTATAGCCTTCGTGTCTCTGAGCATCTTGTCCACTTGCTGCCTTGTCCGAAGTTGATTGGATTGATCAAAACCGCTGAGTTTATCAGTTGAAGCCAAAGGTCGCCCTTAAAGGTGATCCAACGAGACATAGTCGTACGCTTTAATTCCCTAACTTTTGCCTGGACCGCCTTTTCGGGTTTTCAGTCCATCGGGATACCCTTTTTTGCCCAAGCTGCCCTTTCGGGTTTTCAGCTTGCCGGGTGTACATATTTTTTTTGTTTTATCCCTAATTTTTGCCCGAACCTTTTTGGTTCGCCGGGATGCCCTTTTTTTGCCTAGGTGTGTCAACCCAACGGGTCTCTTACGCGTAGCATCTTTTGACTATGTCCGCGTTCACAGGGTGCGGTAGGTCGTTGCCATCCATGGTGGTCAAGATCATTGCTCCACCAGAGAATATGCTTTTGATTACAAATGGTCCTTCATATGTAGGAATCCAATTAACCCTGGGATCACTTTGCGGCAGTATGATGCATTTGATCACCAGATCCCCAACTTGATATACTTGGCATCTGGCCTTTTTGTTGAAAGCCTTGATCATCCATTTTTGATACATTTGACCATGACAGACAGCAGTAAGCCTTTTCTCATCAATCAAGTTTAGTTGATCAAGTCGAGTCTGGATCCAATCGTCTTTGTTTAGCCCTGCATCCTTCATAATTCTCAGAGAGGGGATCTGGACCTCAATAGGCAAGACCGCCTCCATGTCGTATACCAGAGAGTAGGGTGTTGCCCCGGTTGATGTGTGTGTTGTGGTACGAAAACCATGGAGAGAAAATGGCAGCATCTCATGCCAGTCTTTGTATGTGATTGTCATTTTCTGTATGATCTTCTTGATGTTCTTATTTGCGGCTTCGACAACACCATTCATTTTTGGCCGGTAAGGGGAAGAGTTATGATGCTGGATCTTGAATTGTTTGCACAGGGCGGTGATCATAGTATTGTTTAGATTTGTACCATTGTCTGTGATGATCCTCTCTGGGATACCATACCGACAGATGAGATCTGTTTAATGAACCGGGCTACCACATTCTTGGTAACAGAAGCGAAAGAAGCCGCCTCAACCCACTTTGTAAAATAGTCAATGGCCACTAAGATGAAGAGGTGTCCATTAGAAGTTGTTGGCTTGATTTCCCAAATCATATAGATGCCCCACATAGCAAAGGGCTAAGGAGCCGTTAAGACATTCAGAGGAATCGGAGGTACGTGCACCTTGTCAGCATAGATCTGACACTTATGGCAGGTTCGAGAGTGTTGATAGAAATCCGCTTCCATGGTAGACCAGTAATAGCCTTCCCGTAGGATCTTCTTTGTCACTGTATGCCCACTGGAATGGGTGCCAAAAGTGCCCTCATGTAGATCAGCCATGATATTTTCTGCTTCAACCCTGTCTATGCACCGAAGTAATACAAAGTCATGGTTGCGTTTGTAGAGGATGCCATTACTAAGGAAGAATTTAGCAGAGAATCTCCTTAATAACTTCTCATCATTGACTGAAGCTCCTTCTGGATATTCTTGAGCCTTGAGATACCTCTTGACTTCATGAAACCCAGGCTGGTCCACTACTTCTTCGGTATTAATCTCGTGACAGTGAGCTGGTTCATCCCTTCATTCAATGATGATCTGGAGAGCCTCGTTATTCCATTTAAGTTTAAACATGGATGACATTGTGGCTAGTGTTTCCGCTAGCTGATTTTCTTCTCGCGGGAAATGCTCGAAGGTAATCTTCTAAAAATGTGGGATCAATGTCAACACATGTTCTTTGTAGGGGATAAGGTTAGGGTGTTTGGTGTCCCATTCCCCTTTGATCTGGCTGATAACCAAAGCTGAATCTCCGAATACATTTTAGGATTTGATCCCCAAATCTATGGCAGCTTTGAAACCAAAGATGCATGCTTCGTATTCTGCCATGTTGTTTGTACAATTGAAGTAGAGTCTTGCCGTAAAGGGGGTATGACATCCTTCCAGAGATATGAGTACAACACCTATACCATTTCCGAGTGCGTTAGATGCCCCATCAAAAACCAGGGTCCATCGGGATCCTTGTTCAGGTCCGTCATATGGTCTGAGTTCTTCACAGTTGTTTACCATCATGATATCTTCATCTGAGAATTCGAACTTCATGGACTGGTAGTCTTCCACAGCTTGGTGAGCCAGGTGATCAGCTAGTACACTGCCCTTTATTGCTTTCTGGGTAGTATATTGTATGTCATATTCTGTCAGGATCATCTTCCATCTCGCTATTCTCCCAGAGAGAGGAGGTTTCTCGAAGATGTATTTTATTGGATCCATTTTAGATATAAACAAGGTAGTATGAGTCAGCATATACTGTCTTAGCCGGCGAGCAGCCCATGCTAGAGCGCAGCAAGTTTTCTCGAGCAGTGAATATCTGGTTTCACAGTCAGTAAACTTTTTGCTCAGGTAATAAATAGCATGCTCTTTTCGGACAGACTCGTCATGCTGGCCCAACACACACCCCATTGAATTTTCTAAAACAGTTAAATACATGATCAATGGTCTTCCCTCGACTGGTGGCATCAAAACAGGAGGCTCTTGCAGGTACTCTTTGATCTTGTCGAAATAATTTTGGCACTCATCATTCCATTTGACTACTTGATCTTTCTTCAGTAATTTGAAGATTGGTTCACAAGTAACTGTCAGGTGAGAAATGAATCTGGCAATGTAGTTTAAACGTCCCAAGAATCCTCTGACTTCCTTCTCAGTACGAGGAGCAGGCATCTCTTATATCGCTTTCACCTTGGCAAGATCTACTTCAATACCTTTATTGCTGACCACAAAACCTAGGAGTTTACCAGACCTTACCCCAAACGTGCATTTATTCGGGTTCAACCTCAACTTGTATTTCTTTAGCCTCTCAAACAGTTTCTGTAAATGGTCAAGATGCTCTTCTTCTGTTTGAGAACTAGCTATCATGTTGTCCATATAGACCTCTATTTCGTGATGTATCATATCGTGAAATAGAGCTACCATGGCACGCTGATAGGTTGCCCCAGCATTCTTTAGCCCGAATGGCATAACCTTGTAGCAGAATGTGCCCCACTGTGTGACAAAGGTTGTTTTTTCCATGTCCTCAGGCGCCATTTTGATTTGGTTGTAGCCTGAGAAACCGTCCATGAAGGAAAAAACTTTGTGATGTGCCGTATTGTCAACTAGAATATCAATATAGAGAAGTGGGAAATCATCCTTAGGGCTTGCCCTATTCAAATTTTTGTAGTCCATGCACATTCGTACCTTGTCGTCCTTTTTGGGCACTGGAACAACATTGGCAACCCATTGCGGATAAGAGGTCACGGCCAAGAATCTGGTGTTGAATTGCTTCATGACTTCCGCCTTAATCTTCTCTAACATGTATGGTCGCATTCGACGGACCTTTTGTTTTACCAAAGGACGGTCCTCTTTTGTAGGTAGATGATGTACTACGATATCTGCATCAAGTCCTGGCATGTCTTTGTACGACCAGGCAAAGACCTCGCCATAATCGTGTAGCAACTAAATCAGACGCTCTTTGACACTGGGTTCCAAATTGGAACCCACCTTGACTTCCCTTTTGTCTTCTTTGGTACCTAGGTTAATTGTGTCCACTGGTTCTTCGTGGGGCTGAATGGTCCTCTCTTCTTGTTGTAGTAACCTGGCGCGTTCCCCTGGCACTTCACAATCTTCCTCACCTTCATCTTCAGCTTGGTAGATTAGATTTTCAGAATCACATAAGGCCATAGCAGAACCATTACCCATGGGATCCCGAATGGATGTAGATCTGCATTTTGAATGTGAGTGTGTGTAAGAGTATAGCTATCTTTGAAAGAAATGAAAATGTAAAAAAGAAAAAAAATGAGCACAAATTTTGTATGCAAAAACGTCCATGATTCATTGATGTCATATGGAAATGAGATAATAACCCTTACAAATGGACCATTGTGCCTCGGGTAAGACACAAGGTTTTAAGAGTCTAAATTGTTTTAATATTACAGATCCGACAAAATTTAAAGTCAAATTACTGTGGGATAAATGTGATCGGGACAAAATCTCTAGCTTCCTAGTTGTTGAGCCCTCCATTGAAATTTGGGAAAATCCAACCCTCCAGGTCAAAGTTGTCTTCATCATCCTCCACGGCGTTGACTTCACAGTTACTGATCTTCAAGGGTGGTCCTCTGACACGAGCACGGCGTACAGCTTTCTGGGCTCCTGAAGTGAAACCCAAACCAAATTTGTCAGATTTGCATGGGATATCTGGGAGTTGGCCCCAAATAGTGCACTCACCTTCTTCTATCACTGCCTTGGCATCTTTCAAAGATGACATCTTGAGCGGAGGCCTCGTAATCTTGGGAACTTGAGACACAACCTTGGTTACTGCCATAGTCTGTGGGACTTCTTCTAAGTGCTAGAATAGAGTTTCAATAAATTCACCATCTAATTCCACATATCTGAGGAATTTAGATGGCTGACCATATACCCTTCTTATCCATGAACGGTGATGATTTTCCCTTGAATTGGATATTTCAGCATTTGATGCAACGTAGAGGTAACAACACCAGCATTATGAATCCACGGTCGGCCTAATTAGAAAGAATATGAAGGGAGAATATCCATGACATAAAAAGTTGAATCAAATGTTTGGGTTCCAACTTTTATGGGGATGTCCACTTCCCCATGCACCATCCTTTTTTAGCCATTAAACGCCCTCACTCCTATGTTGCTTGGTTTCAATGTCCATCCCTCATAGTCAAGCCTATCAAGAGCCTTTTTAGGAAACACATTCAGAGACGAACCGGTGTCAACCAAGACATGAGCCAATGTCGTTCCCCTGCATTCAACTGAGACATGCAATGCCTCGTTATGCTTCCTCCCTCTTGGCGTTAAATCAGCATCCGAAAAACCTAGACCATTATCTGCGGACAAGCTGGCTACGCAGTCTTGGAACTGATCGGAAGATGTTTCTTGGGGTACATGGGTAGTTTTGAGGAATTTTACCAAGGCCTTTGCATGAGCCTCGGAACATAGTAATAAATCCAGCATGGAAATTTTTGATGGAGTTTGTCCTAGTTGCTCGACTATGTTGTAGTCGCTTCTTTTTATAATCTTTATAATTTCCTCCATCTCTTTTCGGGAGGTCTCAGGGATAGCTACTGATTATGCCTTCGTCCAGACAGGCTCAACCAAAATACCTTTACCTCGAGTCTCGGTTGACTCGGCAACAGGAATGTCTGTAGGGGTGATAATAGGGACTGCAACAGTTTTGTCAACAGGAGTATTAACAGAGATTATTGTAGGACTGGGAATAGCCTTTGGAGGAGCAACAACAACAGGAATGATTACGGGTCCAGAAATAGCTTTTGGAGGAGAAATTTTTGGAGAGAAAACCCTTCCACTTCGGGTTATCTTACTAGTCCCTGTGATATTACTGATATTGGAGTCAACTTTCTCATAACTTGAATCTTCAGCAGCTGGCCAATCTTGCTTGATACTGTGGTAGTATACATCACCTCCATAATTCCATGGGACGGTTTTGTCCGACGAATACGGGATTGGTTCAGGCATTGTAATTATCAACGGAGCTACTTTAGGAACTGATGTAATTCTAACGGGCCTTTTGGTGGAGACCCTGGAAGAATTGGTGGAAATGGTCACGATGGAAACATCATTATAAGAAACAGTTGGAACAGAAGTCTTCTCGAACAAGATCTCCTTGTCATCTATTAGGCATTGAACACCTATTTTTAACAAATGACAGCTGGTTGGTGAGAATAAACAGAAATGACAGCTTTCATCACAGCCTGGGAATACACTAGCATTCAATAATTTCTTTTTGATAGTCAGGAGTGGGGTCACAAGTTCATCAACTGAAGTAACAAACATATCTTCCTCAATGGCGTTGACATTATGGTCGTGTTTGGGCATAGGGGCAGTGATGACATTGGGAATTTATGGCGCATCGAATTCAATCTCTTTGGCTTCAATGAGGTCTTGTACCTTGTTCTTCAGAGCCCAATAATTGTTAGTATTATGGTCAAGACTCTCAGAATGGTATGCACAACGGGCATTAGGATGATAGTAAGGAGAGGTTGTGTTAGGATTCTTTGGAGCTTCTTTCAAGGTCACTAGATTGGATCTTAACAAATGGGGAAATACTTAAGATATTGTCATATTAATTCGGGTGAACTGTCTAACTGGTCTTTCAATTCTTGGCTAGTTGCTTCTTTGCTGAGCAGGTGAGGGTTTAGGAATCATGACAGCCCCCACCATTGGAAGAAGTTCAGCCCTATCTTGATTTCTCTGAGGATATAAAACAACCACTTCTTTCTTTCTAATGAATGATTTCCTTACAGCAGCAGAGGATGCATCTTTTTGAATCTTTCCATTCTTTATCCCGGCTTCTACCCTTTCTCCGGTCAATATTAATTCGGTAAAACCTGTCGAGGAACTACCAATTAAGTGATTGAAGAAAGGACCAGACAAGGTGCCCAAAAACATGTCTACTAATTCTCTTTCAGATAGGGGAAGCTGGACTCTTCCTGCTAAGTCCTTCCATTTTTGCGCATAGTCTTTAAAGCTTTCACTTGAAACCATGGCCATACTCTAGAGTTGAGTACGGGTGGGTGCAAGATCAGCGTTGTATTGGTATCGTTTGTAAAAGGCGGCGACCAGATCTTCCCAATTATGAACATTGGCTCTTTCTAGCTGGTAAAACCAATCAAGTTGAGTTCCGGATAGGCTGTCTTGTAAGAAGTGTACCCATAAATCCTTGTTGACAGTGTGAGGTTGTATTTTCGTCACATAGGACCGGATATGCATTTTTGGACATGAAACTCCGTCATATTTGGCGAACACGGGTGCTTTGAATTTTGGAGGAATAACAATCTCTAATACTAAACCCAATTCCTCAAATTCCAATTTAGGCACTTTTTGGATTTTCATTACACTTAACCGTTCTTCCAGATGCTTATACTTGTCTTCGGCTGGAAAATATTGTTCTTCAGAATAATCTTTTTCTTCCTCTTCCTCTTCTGAATCTGGCTGGACAACTGTTTCTTTGCCTTTCCCATCTTGATTGTCTTTCTCACCAGATGAAGTTGCAAAGTCTAGGGTCCTTCTTGCTTGTCCTTGGAATCTTCTTCCCATATTTAGAACTTCAGTTATCTTCTTTGTCTTCTTATTTTTCTCTTCAACCAGCAAGGTCTTCAACTCTTCTTGTCCTTTGGCTAGAGTTAAGAACATATGTTGAAACTGTGCATTCTGTGCTTGGAGGTCCTTCACCTTTTGCTCGAGATCCATCTTGCTAAAATAAACAGTAGAAAGATAAGGAGACTTGTTGCAAGAAACCTGCTTATGTTATGATGAATGGTAAATGCGTATGTAATGATTTCAAGGATTTTAAAGATTCAAATTTGTTTTATACAAAAAGAAAACACACGTTATATTAATAAATTAAAGCTTGAGTACAACAATGCCTCTTTGGGTAACAAAAATACAAAAACTCTAAGATAAAAAGGTTGTACGCATCCTCTTTAGTGCGATGTAGGCATTCAGATTCCTCTCCTCATGAAGTTTCTTAGTGAGTTCCAAAACCTTCTTCTCGCTAGCATAGAATTGGGATTCGAAAGTATCTCGCTCCCCCTTGAGTTGTATCTAATCTCTTTGTAGGTCTTCAAGAGAGGTGGACATGTCAGGATGTGGGATAGTGTATGGAACATCTCCTTCCATAACAGGCTCAATGATTACCGAGAGAATGGAAGGATAAGGCATCATAAGACTTTGAGCACGAGTTCATACCCAATTGAGGTAATGCTCAAGAGGGATGGAATTCTTGTACCCCAATGTCTTTCTATCTACCTTTTTCGACATCCTCCAAGCTCTGATGAATCTCTGGCGAAGACCTTGATCGTCGTTCTTGTAGTTAAAAACCAGACCTTGAATGAGCATCTCATGTGGGCCATCCCTTCAGGCGTAACCAAACTGTCTTAAGGCTAAGCATGGGTTGTAGGTCATACCTCCCCTAATGCCAAGTAAAGGGACATTAGGGAATTCTCCATAACGGTCGACAATAGTAACATTCTCTATGGATCGGGAACACCAATGAATGTCTGAATGTTGAAGTGTCATCAACCTATGTGACCACCTTGAACCTTGCTCGTTCTTCAATACAGATTGGGAAAGATGTGAAATAAACCATCTTGCCAAGAGAGGAGTACAACACATACAGACACCTCTTTTCCTCATAGTGAGAGTGTGAAAAGAATGTAGGATGTCCCCTAGCAAAGTAGGCACCAGGTTGCAGGATATGAAGATTTTGACGGTGTTCACGTCTATGAGTTGGTCAAGATTTGGAAACAAAACCATCCCATAGATGAGGAGAGCCACAATTTCCTCAAAATCTTGCAAATCCAAAGAGTTCCAACTGTTTTGGGCTTTCTCAAACAAGAACTTTACTAGGAAACATTTGACACCACTCCTTGTTTCCCAATTAGTTGTTGTGATCGGTGGAAATAGAACTGACTGTTTGGAATGTTGGTTCGCGAAATGTCGCGGTAAGCAAGAGTCGCCACCGTCTTTTCTTTTCTCCAACAAGGAAAGGACTAAAGCATAGCAAAATTCCTTTTCGAGATGTTTCTCGGCTCAGGAGGTAGATTATAGAAAGGGAAGGTGTTAGCACCCTTTCTATCTGTGGTTATGCATGGGCTCTTAGTTACTTGCTCACTATGTTTTCAAAATGTTTTTCTTTTCTTGTGTTTGTGGGTTTTGAAAAGAGTTTTGTTTGAAAACTTCAATTTAACCCTTGTATCTGTCCTCAAGAGTGTATGAAGTGTTTGTTTGAAAACTTTTTGAAAGTGTAGGTGCGAAAAGTTGTTTTTGTTTTTTGAAAGAGCAAGTACCTTAGAGAAATCTACCTACTCAAAAGAAATTAAGCTGTGTAAATGTCCTTTAGACAGTACTATCCCACTATTGAGAAGTAGGTAGCATCGTCGTTGGAGTTATTCGGGTCAATTCGATTATAGGGACATGTGTGGTCACCAAAGCAATATTAGGACGCCTTAGCGGTAACCCTAATGTCCTAGATCCTTTTTATCCGAGGTAACCGTTTCGAGGCAACATGGATCTTTAGACAGGAGGGCGACCTCTAAAACACCCTATACTCAATGACCACCTCGAGGCAACCAAGTGAGGCATACCCTAGGAGTGGCATGTGCGAGTGTGTCAGGTTTCATGTTAAGATTATCTTTGCACAAGTATTATGGTGAGCTACGAGTTGATTTTATTTTCAGGCAAGTCTGGTCATGCATAGTTAACAGTTAATAATTTGCGGAAAGTAAATCTACGCTATTACAAGGCGTTAAGTATTTACATCGCCAAAAACATAACCCTTGAAAAGTAAATGCGAGAAAATAAAGAAAGCGATAAAAGAGGTCCTGATTATCTATTACATTCTCGGAACAGATACATAAATATGATCAAAAATAATATGCGCGAAAAGAAATTAAATCAGAGAAGTCTTAGGGTTTTGACCCTTTTTGAGAAAAGAATGGGAATTTTGGTCCTTTTGCATTTAATTAAACCTAATTCTAATTAATTAATTAATTACAAAAAAAGTATTTTTTATGTTTTTTTTAATGAAAATAAAATAAAGGAAAAGAATTAAAATTGTCAAAAGAAAAACCCTAATTTTATGTTGATTTTATTTATTGTAAAAAAGATTAAAGTTAACCTAATTAAAAGACTAAATCAATTTTGTTAGCATTTATTTACAAAATAATAATTAATAGTGAATTTAATAAATAATAATAATAATATTAGTTTTCAGAATTTATTATAAAAGTAATTTGTTAGTTAATAATAATAATAATAATAATAATAATTAATTAAAAGAATTAAATAGAAATTAAAATATAAAAGAAAAAAAGGATAAAGAAACCAGGGGGTGATGGGCCAGCAAGGAGGCAAGTTAGCAATTTCCAAGCCCATTTGTTTGCCAGTCCATTTGACTTTGGTAATTGTCCAGGACGTTGGTTGACTGGGAGTACCATGGTCTTCCAATCATGGCCATTGGATTGATGCTTAAGGCCACTTGGCGCGTTGGTAAGTGAGGCACATGGTGAATCACGCTGGGAAGTCTGCATGCAATTATGTTAGAAAAAACAATATAAGCGTTTTGGGTGGACCTGGGATTCGAACCCAGGTCCCAATGGTTACCAGCCAGCTCATCTTCCACTACGCCATTTGCTTGCTTTGATAATATAATAAGAAGTGAATATAATATATCAAAAATAACGATTATGCTGGAAAGCAAATAAAACCGCGCGCTTTTTGAATAGACCAACCATGCATCACCATGTATTCATCTTCTTCACCATGCCTGTAAAAAAACAAATTAGATAGCGGGGGTTTTTAACCCCCACAACCTGCAATAAGGAAAAATAGCGATTAGCTCTAGGATTTATATAAATGTTTCGCGAGTATGGCTTTGTGTTCGTCTGGATGCAACGGTTCCAACCATGGGTCTTAAGGGGTCTAATTTTTCCTGTACTGTAAAGCCCCAATTCGAAGGCTTATGAACCCTAGGATTCTCCAATGGTAACTTGTGATTTTGTACACTATAATCCAATTAAACTATGCCATTAGTTTCATATGGATTCAAGCAATGCAAAACAGTCAATAAATCATGTTAAACATGCATGAAATATGAATTACGATTATGAACAAAAGTGTCAAACTGTGCGACTGTTCTTGAGTATTTCTTGAGCTTTAGCGTGTGGTTTTGATTCCTACACGTTTCTGGGAACCCCTGCAATAGATTAGAATCAATAAAAAGCTTTGAATTGTGCTAGAACATGGAAATCAGTTTTGACTTTTCTTTGAATTTTCTTGAATGTGGTTATGGCTTTTCTGCAGCAAATTCAAGTCTGCATGATTAGGTTTAGCTTGTGCATATATAGTAGAATGAAACTAGGTCAAATCTTTGCCAAGAAATCCATGGAATTGATGTTTCAATATTTGATTGAAAATCAAATATTTTTGAATCTTTTTGATTGGAAAAACTTGCTAAATTTGGAGATTCTTGTCCCTTTGATGTGCACACGAATTTTCCAGCATATATTGACCACTTTTGCTTCACAAAAAGATTGAAAAATCAAATCTTTGTATTTCCTACAATTTAAATTAATTAAATGAATTAAAATCAATTAAAAATCCAATTAATTAATAAAAATAAAAAAATAAATTCAAATAGTCTTGATGGGTCGTGCATAAGTCATGGATAAAGTTTCAAGAAAAAATTTGAGGCCCATTAGCAAAAACAAGGTGTTTTGAGCAAAGTTGACTTTTACAAATTCACAAAAATTTCCCAACTTCTCCAATGCATATCTTGCTCAATTTTGATCATATGAACATGTCTTGGGATATTTTGGAAAGGTCTTGAAGTCCTCTAACCAATTCCTTTGGTCCCATGTCATTTGGATTTACCAATCTCAAGTTATGGCCTTTGACTTAAAATGCATTTTTGTTGACTTTTGAAATTGACCTATAATCTAGAAATTGATAACTTTTTGTGAGAGCATTTCTTGGACTTGGAATGTGAATATGAGTTGTAGGAAATGTCATCCCCTTCAAAATGAGCATTGGATGGGATTTTTCTGATGAACCATGAAAAAGTTATGCTCTGGTCAAGATACAGTTGATTTTTCTACTGTCCAAAAATAGTAACTTTTTGCATCTTGATAATTTTTGAGCTATCCTTGTGGAATCATGATCAAGACTTGATCAAATGATGATTGTGGACTCAAAATAAGATGTTGACCAAAAATTCTGACTTTTGACTATGAAATGACCATTTTGCCCCTGCAGTTGACTGTTGATCAAATAGGGCTTTTGACTGTGCAAATTGGCACTGTGAGTCTTGAAACTTGGCATGTAGGTGCTTGAGAATGTATATGGACCTATGAGACTTGATTGAGCCATTGAAAACCCCAAATTCCTTGAAAGAACCAAAACCCTAATTTTGACTGGCTTAGGAGGTGGTTTGGACTGTGCAATCCTTGAGTAGACTTGAGCAATTTGAAGATGATTCTTGATAAACCTTGAAGAATATGGGAGGGAAAATTTTGGGGTACAACAGTTGTGACATTAGAAGATTGTAGTAGAGCTTGAGCAATCTCTTCTGGCTTTGGGTCTCTTTCCGTACCGTTGAAAGGTAGTTAATTGAGAATGGGAATCCTCAAGAGTCGGGAGAATTCTTCCAAAGTTGGCACAAGTTGATAATTGAGAAAAGTGAAGCAATGGTGTAAAGGATCAAATAACTGAAAGAGCACCTTCATCATGTCTTCATCAGTGTTGGAGGTGACCAAGTTTAGTAGGCGACCATGTCTCTCGGTGAATGCATAATTTTCTGGAATCCTTGAAGCTAGCTCCTTAAGTTGTGGAGGGATCCTTACAAGATTTACTTGAATGGTTTTCCTGCGAAGAGAATCCATATCCTACAAAACAGGACAAAGATAAATCCCAAGATCCTTGAAATGGTTAGTGAATGAGTATGATGTTATGATGTTCATGATGTAATGCATAAGTTTGTATATACAAATAAAGCAAACAAGTCCTTAGGTTTAGGCTTGCATGGAGTCTCATAGGTAAGTACCCTCTTGAAGTTTAGTTGGCTCAAACTTGTCCTGGTAATAGTAACCGGGTTCTAAGGAGCTCAATATCACTGGTTTGTTTCCTTGGTCATTGTTTCAGCATAAGCCTCTTTAATGGCGATCGAAATATGCCAAAAAACCAAACCTCAATGAGTGTAGTATCGAGTATCTACCAACTTCGGACTGTACCAAAGTCGGTTATCTCACTACATCCTAATGGCCAAGTTGGTCAAGTAAAGGTTCTACAAGTTCATTAGTGCTTCATGGCATCACTTAGCGGCCTCGTATTCTCCTTGATTAACTCAAGGGCTACCGGTACCCACAAATATGTCACACTAACGTAGCTTTTGCTTAGACCATGTCGGTATACCCCGCACAGTTTCCATAATGTATTTTTACTTACCTATAAGGTATCCCAATCCGGGTAGAAGATTCAAACTCAAACAAAGAACCATAATGTAAAGCATACAAGTCAAACAAAGAAAGCAAGTAAATGTGATCTAACCCTAAGGTAACCCCACTTTTAGAAAAATTCCCAACAGAGTCGCCAGTTCTGTGGTACGGTGGGAGAACTGACTTAAAGGTTTTGCGTTTGATCGCAAATGTTGCAGTTAGCAAGAGTCGCCACCGACTTTTCTTTAATCCAAAAGGAAAGGTGAAAAAGCACAGGAAAGACCTTTGAGATTATTTCTTGAGTTCGGGGGGTAGATTATGAAAAGGGAAGGTATTAGCACCCTTTTCATCCATGGTTTTCCATGGGCTCTTACTTACTTGCTAGATCACTTGCTTTTGTTTGAAATTATGCTTTGTGTGGTTTTTGAAAGTATTTTGTAAAGAGGCCATTATTTAGGCAATCTTTGTAATGATTCTCGTTCGTAAGAATGTATACAAAGATATTGATCTTTTGAAAATGTTTTCAAATTTGTAAGATGTTTTGAAAGTGTAGGTGTTTGTTTTGAAAATAGAAAGGATGTTTGTTTTGAAATGGAGCAAGTAATTAGGAGCATTCTACCTACTCAAAAGTCTTTCTTGTTCATTTTCTTTTCCTTTGACATTGTTATCTTACCATTGATTTGGCAAGTAACCCTATCTTTGGATGTAAACGGGACGGGCGTGGGCCACCGTATAACCATATTTAGCAATGTTGCAAGGTATCTTAGCATTCTCTTTAGGGACTAAGATCATTTTGAAAGGCAACTTTTGATAGCGTCATCGAGGCAGTATGATCTTGTATTTTGCTTGTTTTTTTCCTAAGATACCTCACATGCGTAAAATGGCCATTTTGTAGAGGAAACCAAGTGGATTTTACCCTAGGGGTGCTTGTATGCAAGTGTATTGTTTTCATGCTTGATTTTGTCTTTGATTAGGGTTTTCTAAGCATTGGTTTTAGTCTTTCCATACAAACCCTAATTACTAGCATTTGTATATAAAGCGATAAATTGCGGAATTTAAAATTACTATGCTATTACAATACTTGTGGGAGGGGGTGTACAAACTATAAATGGGGATTGCAAGAATTTAAAGCCTAATTATCTATTACAACCATATTAAATTGGTACAAGAATTGAAATAAATAATGTACAAAATGAATAAATGTACAAGAATGTAAATGTGAAGAAAATAAATGTTTGTTTGGATTTTCTAGAAAGGAAGGGGTTTTGTTTTTAACCTAATTAACTAAAGGGGAAATAATTAATTAAATGTAAAACTTAAATTTACTAGGAAAAGAAAATAAATAAAACCCTAATCTATTAATTTATAAGAATATTTTTGGTATTTTTTTGTCTTAAAAATAATTTATAGTATTATAAAATATTTTTTGGTCTTTTTTGTTTAAAAATAATGTATTTTAATGGTGTAAAAGAAAATAACTAAAACCCTAGCTGTTTAGTTAAATTTAAAAAACAATTAGTCAAAATAAATAAAGTATGATTAAATAAAATAATTTTTGTGAGAAAAAATAAATAAACTATGTCAAAACATAAATCTATTATTTTTATATTTTTTTGATTTTTTAATATTAGATAATATATTTAAGAAAATAAATAAATAAAAATAAGAAAAAAGAAATAAAAATGGGCCAGGGGCTGTGTAAGTGAAACAGGGGGTTAGCAACAAGAAAAAAGAAGAAGAAAACATAAAGGCCCGAGGGAGGCCCAACGCATACCAAAAAAGTCAAAAATGCAAAAAATGTAAAAAAAATCCAAAAGGGTACCACTGGGGCTCGAACCCAGGTCCCTCAAGTCACAGGCGCGCGCTTCTACCACTGGAGTGGCTATACATCCCTTTATACAATCAAAACAATAAATATATATGGCAAACATGTTCCTAAGGCCAACTTCATCTTCAACCTCACGCCCAACCAGAGCCTCTGTATCTTGTTCAAATCTCAACAAAAATGAAAACTATAAACATGAAACTTGTAGCAAATTTCCTCATAATTTCAGAAGTGCAAAGCAAAATAATTATAGATCAAAGATAAGCATGAATTTTAATGGCCCTATTCTGAATCCTAAAAATCTCATAAACTTCAATCTTAAAATTCTCTAAGCTCAAACAAAATTAATGAAAACTATGGACATGGTTAGCTTTAGGGCAATGGTATCTACATTTTTTATTCACAAATAAACCATTAATGATGGATGTATGAAAAGTTCCAAAGTCAGAAAACTTACCTTGCAAGAGGGTATCGTGTTTGGATTTTGAGAAGCTTTCAATGAGTTTCAATGATTGGGTTAGCTTCCTCAAGTTCCCGGAAAGCCAATGGGGTGCTTAGCTTGAGCTGAAAGTACCCGAGGAGTTCTGGAGAAGTCCAAGTGCAAAGATCTATTTTTTAAAATGGAGGATGGTGTTAATGGTGTTACAGTCTTGTAACAGGGTGTGGGATGAGTTCTAAATGATGTTTAGAAACTTTAGGAACCAAAAGGCTTGAAAACGCACGAGGGAGATATGAGTTTCAAACTTTTGGTCAGGTTAGGTAACAATGGAGGTATGTAATGCAGTTCTAAGCTCTTGGTGTTTATAGGGGTCAAGCATGCGTGTAATTTTTGGCAAATGGCTTGTGTATCTATAAGCAAAGAGTTTTGAGTGCATTGGAAAGTCAGAAGTACAAGTTACAAGCTATTTGCTATGTTACTTGATTTTCAAGAAAACTGGGAAACCAAGTTTCAATGTGAAGTACAAGCATGGGATGGGGTGATTGTAAGTGTCAAAGCCATTTCTCTTGTGTTATGAGACATGTAAGATCAGAAGAGAACAAGTGCAAGGCTCAAGAACAAGTTTTGTGCAAAAAGTCACTTTATCAAAATGGCAATGTGCACTTTCTTCCCAAAATGGATATAAAGCATGGCCTTGCATTGAATGCTTGAAATGAGACCTCTAAAAGCTGTGCAAGCAATTAATTATGGAGTTCCTACCAATTTTGAGGCCTGCAAAGTAGATATTATGCAGCACAACTTTGAATTTTGAATTTGTTCATCACAAAATGACTTGTAATTCAAGTGATAAAACCCTAACTTCATCTCTTCGATTCTCCCTACTCAAAAATGATCTCAAGGAGTTCTTGGACATTTTGGAAATCTTGCAATGTGATTTATAATTCATATTTGAATCACTTTTTAAAATTACCCTTGGAACCATATGAAAAAGTGCCATGAAGTTAGGTCAAAATCCTGACCAAATTAGGGCAAAATTTCACTAAGTGTTTTGTTTCATGACCATGTGTTCTTAAAATTTTAACTTGAGATCCAAGCACTTTCAGAAGGAGTTTTGTACAGAAAAGTTGTAGATTTCATGGATATATACAACTTTCATGATGGAAGTTTCTCTTGAATCATCTTGCATCATGGTGAAAATTTTGCTCAAAGTTGTGAAAAAAATAAGAAATTTCCAAAACTTAGAAAAATTTCTATGTTAAGAAATTTTAACTTTTCAAAATGAAATCTTGAATTTTTGATTTCTTGATGAATAAGTTTCATATTTTGACATGCTTTGATGAATAGTGATCTTTGACATTTGATTTTGACCAAAAAGTCAAAGTTTGACTTTTCAGTATATAGTTGACTTTTGATCAATTGACTGAAAATTTATCTGTCAATCCATTGGATTTGAGTAATGTTTTGAGCCATGCCATTAGGTTAAAATGATGCAATTGGATTCTTGAGATTATTCCTTAAACCAATTGATCATTTTCTAGGTCAAAAATCAGAAATTGTCCTTTTCCAGTCAAAACCCTAATTTTGACCATTTTGCCCTTTTGAGGATTTGATCAAATTTCTTGAGGAATTATGGTCCAAACTTGATCAAATGATACATATGAGTTTAAAATGTTGATTTGGATAAAAAATTATGAAGTTTGACTGTAAATTGGCCACAATTGACTTTTTCCCCAATACAGCTGATTTTTAGGTCAACTGCTCAATTGACTGAGCAAAAGTGTGATCCAAAGCCTGAAACTTGACATGAGTAAACTTGAGGATCCATAATGATTCATGAAAGTCATATGGGGAAATGGAAGTTCAAAAATCCTTGTGAAAACTCAAACCCTAATTTTGGTCATCAGTACTTAAGGAGGTGTCTTGAGCTGATCAACCCTAGTGCAGTCTTGAGAGTAAATTCTTGATAAGTGAGAGGGAAAATTTTGGGGTACAACAGGTATCTTAGCAAAAAAAACAAATACAAGATCATAGTCCCTCGATGACGCTATCAAAAGTTGCCTTTCAAAATGATCTTAGTCCCTAAAGAAAGATGCTAAGATACCTTGCAACATTGCTAATCATGGTTATACGATAACTCATGCCCATCCCGTTTACATCCAAAGATAGGGTTACTTGCCAAATAAATGGTAAGATAACAATGTCAAAGGAAAGAGGAAATGAACATGAAATACTTTTGAGTAGGTAGAATGCTCCTAGTTACTTGCTCACTTTCAAAACAAAACATCCTTGCTATTTTCAAAACAAACACCAATACTTTCAAAAAAATCTTTCAAATTTGAAAACATTTTCAAAAAGATCAACACTTTGTATACATTCTTACGAATGAGAATCATTACAAAAGTTTACCTAAACGATGGCGCTTTTTCAAAATACTTTCAAAAACCATACAAAGCATATTTTCAAACAAAAGCAAGTGATCTAGCAAGTAACTAAGAGCCCATGGAAAACCATGGATAAAAAGGGTGCTAATACCTTCCCTTTTTATAATCTACCCCCCGAACTCAAGAAACAATCTCAAAGGTCTTTCCTGTGCTTTTTCACCTTTCCTTTTGGATAAAAGAAAAGTCGGTGGCGACTCTTGCTAACCGTAACATTTGTGATAAAACGCAAAACATCCCAAGTCAGTTCTTCCACCATATCACAGACAAGAAACACCCTAATCTCACCCCTTACAAAGAACATGTGTTGATGTTGCTTCCACACTTTGAAGAGGTTACCTTTGTACATTTTCTACGAGAAGAGAATCAGTTAGCGGACGCGCTAGCTACTATGTCATCTATGTTCAAGGTCAGATTGGACAACGAGGCTCCTCAGATCACTATTAAGAGATTGGATGAACCAGCATACTGCTATGAGATTGATACTGAAGAAGTAGCGGACAAACCTTGGTTCCATGAAGTGAAAAGGTATCTCGAGACTCAAGAATATCCTGAGAGGGCATCTGTCAATGATAAGAAGTTTCTGAGAAGGTTCTCTGCAAAATTCTTCCTCAGTAATGGAATCATCTACAAGCGCAACCACAATTCTACTTTACTTTGGTGTGTAGACAACAGTGGGGTAGAGAGGATTATGGACGATTTACACGAAGGTACCTTTGGCACCCATTCTAGTGAACATACCATGGCTAAAAAGATCCTATGGGCAGGATTCTATTGGTCCACATGGAAGTAGACTGTTATCAGCATTCCCGAACTTGTCACAAATTCCAGATCTATACTGATAAAGTACATGTACCTCTAGTTCCCTTGAACGTCTTGACTGCTCCCTGGCCCTTTGCAATGTGGGGCATTAACATGATTGGAGAGATTAGACCTACCACTTCCAATGCGAATCACTTGATCTTAGTGGCCATTTATTACTTCACGAAGTGGGTTGAGGTTGCCTCTTTTGCTACTGTTACCAAGAATGTTGTGGCGCGATTTATCAAGCATAACCTTATCTGTCGGTGATCCGCTGTCGCACACGGATCAAAAATGAGTATTTTGTAAAATGCAGTATAGCGACAATGGCTCGAGTCGTATCGCAAGGATTCTTGATTTTATTATTAACTAATAGAAATCGAATGGGGGGTTGGTTTTAGGATCGACTTATAACACGAAATAAGTGATTAAAATAAGTGATTATAAAAATAAGTCGATCTACTGTTTTTATGTTCCTGCTAATCATTGGTTTTTACCTTACCAATTCCCTAAGAGGCTTCGACCTCTATTCGATTTCAATACCAATTGACAAGCGCAATAGATATAAAATAGATTGAATTTCCATTCCGAATTAAGCAAACGGATTAATACAATCGTGAATTAAGCAAACACGATATTAAACGCGATTTAACGACTAAACGACGTAAACAACGATTAAAGATTAGGAATATAATCATACGAATTTAATCAAGACATTCCATGAAATAAAAAATTAAGCAAATGCAATTTCATAAAATAGAATTGAAAGAGAAACGAAATTGAATTGATAAGTTAAAAACCTCAAAGCAACGGAACACGATTACAGTAGATCAACTCTGGATGATTAGTTCTTCATTCAAGCATAAAAGCAAAATGTATTTTTTTCTGAATAATGAAAAGGTCCAAACTCAATTACTGTAGCGGCTTCTAGGTATAGCAAGGACAAGGATTCGGTTCATAACCCAACTGGGTCGAAAACATAACCCAGACCCAAAACAAATGACCCAAAACTTAAATATAAAATGCTGCAACTTTGACGAATTTTATGGCCCTGCTACAGTCCGATTCAGCTCTCGACTTCTAAATGAAAATCGTAGCTCTTTCTCTTAGCTTTCCAACGACTGGTAGCATACCTTACTCCGACTCTCGTAGCTCAAGCTATGAATTTATTTGTGAAGACTGCTAATGCTGAAAATAAAGTGCGAAAATCAAATAAGAGTAGAAATAAACTAAAATAGAAAAATACTATAAAATACATAAATAATCTAAACAAACCATGAAAATGAATAAGTACAATCATGGAAGAATGTGCATCAAAATGCACTGATCAAATTCCCCCACACTTGAACTTTTTCACTCCGAGCAAAATAAAATCAAAAGAAACACAACAACATCATCAGCTACTCATTCTAGGCTACAAACTCTTCTTCGGTTAAGATTGCATTAATAGGTACTAATCTTGCATACTAAGGATATCATAGGAACAATAATATTGCCTCTTGAATATACAAACTAATTCGAATCATATTATTATGCCAAAGCTTAACTTACTCATCCTCTTTTTTGCTCTTTTTCATTTAGGCGGAATCACATTAAGCCTGTTATCTCCACACACTCATAGTAAGGCGACTGGTTAGTGACTCTGATCCTTTTTGCACGGGGTTCTGGTACTTACGTGGCATAACCCTTTGCTTACTCGGTTGTATTTTCGGGGGATCGGACTGTAATTTGCCTTACCAAGTTCAGCACCAGAAATCGATGAACCAACTAACAACGAGTCTTATTATCAACTTTTTTTGTAGGTTCTATGACCGTTGGGTTAAGTGACCGGGTGAGGGTCACAAAACTTAGAAGGCGCATTCCTTTTTCTTTCTTTTTTTTCCAAATAAAACTTGAATCACTCACTTATTTTCATCGGCTTCCCTGCATAGAGTGCGTGTGAGATAGTGCTGACTGCTGAAATAAACTACTCAAGAGCTATTAAAAGATGAGAATTCAATGCTACGTCATAATAAAAATTCAAATTAACTTCCATATGCATGAGACTTACAGTGTTAAGATGATACCGATCTTGTGAACTTTTCCCAAGTCTCCACAACTAACCTCATATTAATCTATAACCCAAAACTTTCAAAAAGATGCATATATATTTTTTTATAACTGAAAATAAAACAAGAAAACAGAGAACAAAAGCAAAGAAAACAAAACAAATAAATGATTACCTCCCCCACACTTAAAACGCACATTATCCTCTATGAAAGAAACATGCATAAAATAAGAGAGAGGAGAGAGAGGAAAGAACACACCCGAGGAATCAAGGCGGATAGATGATTGCATAAGTAGCCTTTCCCAATGAGAGTCCTTTTATAGTTTCCTCTTCTAACGTGGGACTCTCATGGAATAGCTTGAGGCAATGTCCTTTTACTTTGCAATTTTTATGAGTACCTTCACTTTTTATTCCTGGATCAAAGAATATTCTTCTAAAAGTAAAAGTGTCAAATGGACACGTGAACATGATATCATCTTTCACAACATCAAGGATCAAAAGGTTACGGGGCTGCCTCCCTTCTTTTACTACATATTCAAGTGAGATCCTATGCATACACATGGACAGACTAATATCATAAATATCATCTAAGGTCCATCCAATTCCTTTCTTATGCTTCTTCAAAACGAAATAAGCGTATTTCAGGTTTTCAGGGAGTTGTTTCAGCTCTAAGGACGGGGGCTGCTCTATGGATGGAGGGTTTGGGGCAGCAAGGATGTCAAGGGCATCAAATGCAAAAACAGATTCATCAATAACAACTTCACATGTAGGAAACACATCAGCCTGCAAGGCAGCATCAATCTCAGCACACACAACACACAAGTTATTGTCAGAACAATCAGAACACACGTAAACATCATCAAATCCAGATAAAGACGGGAAATCAATGGAAAATAATTCAGAACAAGTGTCATCAGCCAATCTAGAGATTAACTCAATGTGAAAAATGGAATTCTCCTCCAGGGGATGTTTCATGGCATCAAAAATGTTGAATTTTGCGATAATGTCACCAAATTCCATGGACATGGTTCCATCGTCAACATCATTTTTGTTTTTGCTGTTTTCATGAACGGTCTGCCTAAAATGATGGGAGCTCTGCTGGATTTTGTTTCTCCTTCCATGTCCAGAATATAAAAATCAGTAAGAAAAATCAAATCTTTAACTTGAACAAGGACATCTTCGACTAAGCCGGCGGGGCGAGTGTTGCTCATGTTCGCCAATTGAATGATAAAACCTGTATGCTGCAAAGGACTAAGACAAAAGTTATTATAAATAGAAGTACGCATCACATTAATGCCCGCTCCCAAATCAAGTATGCAATTATCAAATTTACTGTTCCCGATGGTGCAAGGAATAGCAAGTGTTCCTGGATCCTTCTACTTTTGTGGCAGAACCTGAGTAGTGAGGGCTGAAACATTTTGCTCGCCTACAACCTTTTCGAATGAAGGTTTTGGCTGAATAAAAGCAGAAATATTTCTTCCTAAGTTAACTCTTTCACTTCCCTTAATCCTCCTCTTGTTGGTACACAAATCCTTCAGAAACTTAGCATACTTAGGAACCTGCTTAATTACATCAAGAAGCGGAATGTTTACCGTGACTTTTCGAAAAACATCCAATATCTCTCTTTCTTTCTCTCCCTCCTCAATTATTTTATTTTTCATAACTCTATGTGGGAAGGGAACTGGTGGAACATACTCATTTTCTTTAATTTTTTCAGTTTCCACCGCAACAGAAGAAGGTGAGGAAAGTTCAGGTGAAACAGATTCAGAAGGAGAAGGTTCAGATGTTACCTCAATAATTTTTTTTATTTTTTTCAGGGACTGGTTCTGTAACTTTTCCAGATCTCAAAGAAATTGCACTGACATTAGCATTAGGACCATTCAGATTGACAACTGTTTGGGCTGGAAGTTGGTTTGACCCTTGGGATTGCATGGCGTTTATTTGAGTAGCAAGTTGTCCCATTTGTGTGTGCAAGGTCTGAATGCTAGAATTAGTCATTTGTTGGAACTGGAGGTTGTTAACAGCCATTTGTTTGACAAGATCCTCTAAGGATGGTCCCGAAGGTGCAGGGACAACCACTTGGGGTGGGTTCTATTGTTGGCTGGTTTGTGGATTTCCATATCGAAGGTTGGGATGGTTCCTCCAATTGGGATGGTATTTGTTGGTGGACAGGTCAGGAGTGTTATTGTACCTGTTTTGATTGTAAAGGTTGGCTGCATAAGCTTGAGGCAGCTAAGTAATGGACTCGTCTCTCATAATAGGACAGGTATCGGTCGGATGCTCATGGGAAGTACGAATACCACACACATTTGTTGTTTGAGGTTTTACTACTGCCAACTGTTTGACTAAGGCAGTGAGCTCGTCAATTCTGGTCTCTAAAGCTTTGTTGGAAGAAACCTGAATTTGATCCATGCCTTTGCTTTGAACATAATTGTCTCTAGTGGTAAACTGTTGAGAATTAAGAATAAAGGCTTTGGCAGCAGCTGGAGTTTTATCGACAAGTGCTCGACCACTAGCAGCATCAAGAATGTTCCTATCCATCGGTAACAAACCTTCATAAAAGTACTGGATAAGTAGTTGCTCGATAATCTGGTGTTGAGGACAGCTAGATACCAAGTGTTTGAATCTCTCCCAATACTCAGTCAACGACTTATTGCCTTGTCTAATACCACAAATCTCCTTTCTTATTGAGGAAACTCTATAGGCAAGAAAATATCTCTCCAAAAACACTTTTTTCAGAGCATTCCAGCTTGCGATTGAATTTGTCTCAAGCTAGTATATCCAATCCTTTGCCGCACCCTGTAATGAAAAAGGAAAAGCTCGAAGTTTGATGTGATCTTCAGTGATCCCTTCAGGCTTCAATGGTGTAGAACACACGACCTGAAATTCTTTCAAATGTTTGTGTGGATCCTCACCTGCAAGACCACTAAACTTGGGCAACAAGTGTATTAAACCCGATTTTAATTCAAAAGGAAAAGCAACATTATCATATTCAATACACATGCCATTATAATTCACATCAGGGGCAGCCAATTGCCTTAAGGTTCTTTGGTCAGCCATATCAAAAACAAATTCAGAATTTGAAGCAAACAAGTTATGCAAATAGTCAGACTCAGAATCAAACTCAATTGTGGGTGGTGAACTAGTGGTAGCCTGGACTTTATACGCCGTGTGTGCAAGGTTTTCTCTACTTCAGGATCAAAAGCAACAAATTTAGAACAGCAAGACCTAGTGGCCAGGACTAATACACAGCAATGCAGCAACAATGTTCAAAATGCCAACAATGTCCCTAATAATAAAAAAACAAACACAATGAAGGAAATCGATTAAATAAAATTCAGAAAAATAAAATAACACCATATTTAATCTAATTAGGAAAAATAACAATTTTGAGAATTTTTTCGATTTTTTTCGACTCTATGAAAACAGTAAAAAATTCGTTAAAAATAGAAAAAAGATGAATTTGCGATTTTGAGGGCCTACTGTTCGTCAATTTTTTTTGGAACTTCAGGAAAAAATTCGGAGCAAATCGAAACAGTAGGTTTCAAACTTACCTGGCAGGCTGAAAAACTGTACTGCAACCGAAATTGCAATCCTGAAAATCAACAAACACAACAAAACAACAAAAAAACTAAGAAAAAAATAACAAGAACACTAAACTTATGATTATAATATTAATTAATAACAACAAGAATCCCCGGCAACGGCGCCAATTTTGATCCGCTGTCGCACACGGATCAAAAACGAGTATTTTGTAAAATGCAGTATAGCGACAATGGCTCGAATCGTATCACAAGGATTCTTGATTTTATTATTAACTAATAGAAATCGAATGGGGGGTTGGTTTTAGGATTGACTTATAACACGAAATAAGTGATTAAAATAAGTGATTATAAAAATAAGTCGATCTACTGTTTTCAGGTTCCTGCTAATCATTGGTTTTTACCTTACCAATTCCCTAAGCGGCTTCGACCTCTATTCAATTTCAATACCAATTGACAAGCGCAATAGATATAAAATAGATTGAATTTTCATTCCGAATTAAGCAAACGGATTAATACAATCGTGAATTAAGCAAACACGATATAAAACACAATTTAAGACTAAACGACGTAAACAACGATTAAAGATTAGGAATACAATCATACGAATTTAATCAAGACATTCCATGAAATAACAAATTAAGCAAATGCAATATCATAAAATAGAATTGAAAGAGAAAAGAAATTGAATTGATAAGTTAAAAACCTCAAAGCATCGAAACACGATTACAGTAGATCAACTCTGGATGATTAGTTCTTCATTCAAGCGTAAAAGCAAAATGTATTTTTTTTCTGAATAATGAAAAGGTCCAAACTCAATTATTGTAGCGGCTGCTAGGTATAGCAAGGACAAGGATTTGGTTCATAACCCAACTGGGTTGAAAACATAACTCTGACCCAAAACAAATGACCCAAAACTTAAAATAAAATGTTGCAAATTCAACGAATTTTATGGCCCTGCTACAGTCCGATTCAGCTCTCGACTTCTGAATGAAAATCGTAGCTCTTTCTCTTAGCTTTCCAACAACTGGTAGCACGCCTTATTCCGACTCCCGTAGCTCAAGTTATGAATTTATTCGTGCAGACTGCTAATGCTGAAAATAAAGCGCGAAAATCAAATAAGAGTAGAAATAAACTAAAATAGAAAAACACTATAAAATACAAAAATAAGCTAAACAAACTATGAAAATGCATAAGTACAATCATGGAAGAATATGCATCAAAATGAACTGATCAGCCGGTATGGTGTTCCAGAAAGAATCATCACAAATAATGGTACAAATTTTAACAATACGATAACCACCAAACTCTGTAAGCAATTCAAGATCCAGCATCATAATTCTTCCCCTTACCGATCGAAGATGAATGGTGTTGTGCAGGCTGCTAACAAGAATATTAAGAAAATCATACAGAATATAACGGTGACGTACAAAGAATGGCATGAGATGTTACCATTTTCTCTTCATGGTTACCGCACCTCAGCACGTACGTCAATAGGGGCAACACCTTACTCTCTGGTGTATGGTATGGAGGTTGTCCTACCTATTGAGGTCCAGATCCCTTCTTTGAGAATCATGAAGGATGTAGGTTTGAACGAGGATGATTAGATCCAGACACGACTTGACCAACTGAATCTGATTGATGAGAAAAGGCTTGTTACTGTCTGTCATAGACAGATGTACCAAAAGCGAATGATCAAGGCTTTCAACAAAAAGGTCAGATGTCAGGTATATCAAGTGGGTGATCTAGTAATCAAGCACATCATACTTCCACAAGGTGATTCCAAGGGCAAATGGACGCCCACATACGAAGGGCCATTTGTCATTAAAAGCGTATTTTATGGTGGAGCCGTGATTCTAACCACCATGGATGGTGACGACCTTCCTCACCATGTGAATGCGGACATAGTGAAAAGATACTACGCATGAATAAGGACCCGCTAGGTTGACTGGCCTAGGAAAAAATAAGGGCATCCTTGCGAACCAAAAGGGTTCGGGCAAAAATTAGGGATAAATAATATAAAAAAATCTGCACACCCGGCAATTCGAAAACTTGAAAAGGCGGCTTGGGCAAAAAAGGGCACCTCGATAGACTGAAAACCCAAAAGAGCGGTCCAGGCAAAAGTTAGGGATTTAAAGAGTACAGCCATGTCCCATTGGATTACCTTGTGACCAGACTTCAACATCAACTATCAAGCTCAAACAGTACCAATCAATCCAGTCAGCTTCAGACAAGTAGAAAAGTGATGAGACGCTGATGGACATAAGGGCAATAGCATATTGAATCTCAATGGGATTATTACACATAGTTGTTTTTTCTTTGTACACTATTGTGATACGGTGGGAGAACTGACTTGAGGTTTTGCGTTTGTGTTCGTAAATGTTTTGGTTTAGCAAGAGTCGCCACCGACTTTTATTTTATCCAAAAGGAAAGGTAAAAAAGCACAGGAAAGACCTTTGAGATTGTTTTTGGGTTCGGGGGGTAGATTATGAAAAGGGAAGGTGCTAGAACCCTTTTCATCCATGGTTTTCCATGGGCTCTTAGTTACTTGTTTTAGATCACTTGCTTTGCTTTTTCAATTGTTTGAAATGGTGCTTTGTGTGGTTTTGAAAGTATTTTGAAAAGAGGCCATTGTTTAGGCAATCTTTGTAATAATTATTGTTTGTAAGAATGTATACAAAGATGTTTGTCTTTTGAAAAATGTTTCAATGTTTGAAAGTTGTTTGGAAATTGTTTTGAAATTATGTGTGTTTTTTTGAAAATAGCAAGGATTGTTTGAAAGAGATCAAGTAACTAGGAGTTATCTACCCTACTCAAAAGTCTTTCCTATACATTTTTATTCCTTTGATGTTGTTGACCTACTATTGTTTTAGTAGACAAACCTATCTTTGGATGTTAAACGGGACGGGCGTGGGTCATCGTATGACCATGATAGAAATAGTGCCAAGTATCTTAGCAAGTTCTAGGGACTAAGATCATTTGTTTTTAGGCAACATTTTGATAGCGTCATCGAGGGGCTATGATCTTTTTGTTTTGATTGATTTTGTTTTGCCAAGATATCTAGCATGCATACCATGGCCATTTTAAGGAAACAAAGTGGATGAAACCCTAGGGGTGCTTGTCTGCAAGGTGTTGTCATTTTTCATGCATTTTGTCTTGTATTAAGTCATGCTATTTGTTTGATTTTTGGTCTTTGCATACAAAACCCTAGTTTATTATCATGGTATATGAAAGCAATAAAATGCGTAAAGTAAATCTAGACTATTACAACAATATTATGGGAAGGGGGATACAAGTTTTGAATAGGGGGATATTGCTCAAAATAAAAACCCTAAAATGTTATTACAACCAAATTGAATTTATTGTACAAATAAATACATAAGCAAATATTTAAATATGCAATAAAATGTATGTATGCAAAAATGTTTTTTGTATTAATTTTATGTATGTAAAATAAAATTATTTAAGTCTTAAAAATAAGAAAATAAAATGATTATTTTTGAAAAGGGTGAAAACCCTAATTTTTGTTTAATAGAAAATATATTCTAATATTATTCCTTTTATTCATTTTTGTTCAAGAAAAGAATAATAATAATATATACAAAATGTTAAAAAATTGAATATTGTATGAAAATATTATTTTAAGTGTATAAATAATAAAAATAAAAAGGTATGATATTTTAATATTATTTACAAGTTTATTCAAGAAAATAAATTCTATTAAACCTAATAAACAATTTATTATGCAAAAAAAATGATAAAATTCCAAAAATAAAGATAATATTTTTTGTGATTTTAAAAGTTCAGAAAAAATAAATAAAAGTCAGAAACATGAAATATGCAAGAAAATACAAAAAAATATAAAATAAAAGGTCAGGGGGTGCAGAAGTAAAATGGGGGGTGTGAAGAGTAGCAAGCCCAAGCGCCAGGCCCAAGCTAGCCTCCATCCCTGACCTTCGTCTTCGCGCGTGCTCTGGTTCAGTTCAAATCATGTTCTCTCTATTCTTTGCACAAAAACAAAATCTTGCAACATGAAACTTGTAGCATTTTTTATCATGATTCCAATGATATAAAAAACGTGACCTAACTCTAAAAGACCAAAGAGAATTTTAATGGCCCTAATTTCTGACCTAGTTTTTTCAGCATGTTCAACATCCAAATACTCTTAGCTCAGTTAATATAAATGGAAACTAAGCATATGTACAGCTCAAGCATGTTAAAGACTACATTTTTGCTTCAGAAACCTAAGCTTAAAGATGCCTAAATAGAGAGATAGAAACTTGACAAATACCTTGTTCAGTTGAGTTTGAATATGGCAATGTGGGGACTTTGAGTGAGGCCTAAGGTCATGTGAGCTTGCTTGAAGTTCCCTCAAGCTATCCCAATGCTCAGCTGGCCTTGAAGTTGCTTGAAACTCCCTGTAGATGTCAACCTGAAAACTCATAAAATGGAAATGGTGAAGCTCGAAACAGGGGTTACAGTTGCTTGACAAAGGCCTGGATAGTTTAGGTAGGAGGTATGGAATGTGTTAGAAGCCTTGAAACAAAAAACGCACGAGCAAAATATGTTTTGGCTAGTGATTTGCAGAGGTTGCCCTGTTTTGGGCAGAAATGGTGTTTTTTGTGTTTGAAGGAGTTTGAGAGGTTATGAAATCGTGTCTTAGGCTTGCAACAATGTTCTGAGGTCGTTTGAAATGATACCAAGTCTTGGTTTTATCAGATACACAAGCTTGCTTGACTTTTGCAAGTTTGCTTATTTTTTGAAGAAAAGGTGAAGTGACAAAGCCAAAGGCCTGTACAGGCTAGCTCAAGGTCTGATGAGAGTTGGTACAAATTGCCTGATATTTGTGGATATTGTTTGCAGCAAGAGATTAGGTCCATGGCTCAAGATAAACAAAGTTGTAAAAGCAAGCTTTATGAAAATGGTATTACGCACTTTATGCCATTTTTGGATTAATTCAATGTACAATGCTCCAAAGATAAAAAATAAAGCCATTGTCCACTGAATTAGCATTCAATTTTGGAGTGTAGAAAGGATTAGGACATGTAATGCAAGTACAAGCATGTTTGAAACTGATTTGCAACTTGTAACATTGTGAAAAATGCCTTGGACAAAAGTGATAAAATGCCATTTTCATTTCTTCGATTCTCCCTAACCATAAATGATAGTGGAGAGTTCTTGGACATTTTGGAAATCTTGTAACATGCTCTACAATCCATATTTGAAATTAAACTTGAGATTCCTCTTGGAACTAGGTGAAAAGTTGCCATGAAGTTAGGTCAAAAATCTGCCTAAACTAGGGCAAAATTTCACAAGTTAAAAAGTTTATGGACCCTTATTCACAAAATCATAACCTGAGATCCAAGCATCTTTTGGGAAAACTTTGAATCAAAGTTGTAGATTTTGTGGAGGACTACAACTTTCATGTTGGAAGTTTTCTTTGAATCCAATTGCATCAAGGTGAAAAAGTTGGGAAAAGTTGGGAAAAAATAAGAAATTTTCATAACTTGGAAAAATTCTAAGTTATGAAAATTTTCAAACTTAAACCCTAATTTCCAAATTTAAGTTTCTTGGTGAACAAGTTTCATGTTTTGACACATCTTGATGAAATATGACCCTTGGCACTTGATTTTGACCAAAAAGTCAAAGTTTGACTTTTCAGTGTACAGTTGATTTTTGATCAGTTGACTGCAAAATTCATCTGTCAATCTTATGCATTTGAGATCTTTTGAAACTTGTGATTAGGTAAAGATGATGCTATTTAGTCCTTAAAATCATGCTTGAACCCAATTGGTCATTGGCTAGGTTAAAAATCAGAAATTGCTCTTTCTCAGTCCAAACCCTAATTTTGACCATTTTGCCCTTTTGATGATCTGATCAAATTTCCTGAGGAGTTGTGATCCAAACTTGATCAAATGGTACATAGGAGCCTATAATGTTGTTGTGGATCAAAAATTATGAGGTTTGACTGTAAATTGGCCATGGTTGACTTTTTCCCCAATACAACTGATTTTTAGGTCAATTGTCCAATTGATTAGGCAAAAATGTGATTCAAGGCTTGAAACTTGTCATGGGAAATCTTAGGGGTCCAAGATGCTGTATGAAAGTCACATGAAGCATTGATGGTCCAAAAATCCTTGTGCAAACTTAAACCCTAATTTCAGGTCATTAGTGCAATGAGATGTCTTGAGCTGAGCAAATCCTAATCTGGTCTTGAGTCTAAGAAGTCTTGTAAGGAGAATCTTGATAAAATGAGAGGGAAAATTTGGGATAAAATAGTTTCCCCTGTTCAATCTTCTTGAACCTGAAGAGTTAGATTGGCGAGCTTTGTCGTTCGTGACTCGAAGGTAAAAGATGATTGGACACTAGAGTTCCCGTAAATTTGCACTCGTCAAATTGTAGTTGATAAAATGGGCTTAAAGATGACATTTGGAGAGGTGAAAGAATCTTGTCAGAGACGGGCTTGTAGATGCCATCCAAGACTGTTTGCTGTAAATCAGGAGAATGAACATCAGAATGGTATCCGCATTTGGAACGTATCTGAGTTGTATCTGGAGTTTTGAATAAATGACAGAATGGCTTCCATGTCTGGAGCGTATCTGGACTGTATCTTGAATAAGTGGTAGAATGACTTCCATGTTTGGAGTGTATCTGAGCTGGGGAAAAAGTCAGAATAAGTGACAGAATGGCAACCGTGTCTGGAGCGTATCTGAACTGTATATGTACTCGAAATTTGAATAAGTGGCAGAATGGCAACCGTATCTGGAGCGTATCTGAACTGTATCATGAGGTTGAGGTATGAATGAGTAACAGAATGAATTATGTGTCTGGAGTGTATCCATACTGTATCTTGACTTTGAATTCTGAATGAGTAATAGAATGACTTTCGTGTCTGGAGTGTATCTTTACTGTATCATGAATAAGATATCTGAATGAGTAACAGAATGACTTCCGTATCTAGAGTGTATCTGTACTGTATCATGAATAAGAGATCTGAATGAGTAACATAATGACTTTCGCGTCTAGAGTGTATCCGTAATGTATCTGAATAAGAGATCTGAATGAGTAACAAAATGACTTCTGTATCTGGAGTGTGTATGTACTGTATCTGAAGTCTTTGAATATTTGTTAAAGATAGTTGTTAATCTTATCCCGAAAAGGGTAAAATGTTAGCTGAAACACAAAGTTATGTTGCATGAAATGTATGATGCAATAAATGTGCCTTATCAATGTTTATGATATATGAATGTAATATATGCGCATGTAAGCTGATTTGCTGAGGAAAATAAATCCTTGATAGCTGGAGATAATAAAACCCTTGACTGCTGTCGGGGAAAAATAAATCCTTGACCGCTGCTGGAGATTCAAAATCTTTGACAACTTCTCTAGGGATGTGAGAATCCTTCGTGTCTTGAAGTTGGAGTATTGAAAAAATCCGTTGTGAGAGTAACGTCAAACTGCTTGAGAAATCTGCTTGGGAAATCCAGAGAACTTTGAAGACTTCTACTGGGGGTTAAATAATGGGAATCCTTACTTGGCTAGGGAATAGGGAAAATTCTGATGATTTCTGCGGGGAACTAAGAATGAGAATCTACATTCTGTTGAAGAGTAATGAAAACTTTGGTGACTTCATTGGGGATATGAGAATCTTCAATCTGCTAGGGAGTGAAAAACTCTGTGGGGAAGAAGGCTTCCTGATGGAGAGTAAGTTCAGGACTCTGGGGGAAAAAGCTTATTCCTGTTTGGAAAAAGTTTTAGAGTTTGGGTTGTATGCTACTCTATTGGGAAGCTATCATAGGTTAGGGAGGGACAAAAGTTAATTATTATCTGGTTGACTTCCAGGCTTTAAGACAACTTGTTGGGGAAATTGGATAAACTGGATGGTCTCCGCTGGGGATTGATAGTTGGAGATTTGACTCGACTGGGGAAAAAGGTTTCATCTCCGTTGAGGGTCTGTAGTTCAAAGTTTTTACTCCGCTGGGGAATGGGAGTTTGAAGACTTAACTCTGATGGGAATTAAAGGTTTAAAATCATGACTCTGCTGAAGATATATACTTCAAGGTTTTAGCTCCGCTGGGGATCTAGATGATGTACTGCAGGGGATTTCTCTTGGAATAGCCTGAAGACGTTTTCCTATACTTTCAACCTGTCGGTAATTATTCTTTCCCATTTCGTTTATTTGTAAACATGTGATTATATTCAAATGCATATGCTCATTAATAAATCATTGGACGTTTTCAAATAAAACACAAGTGTAAAAACGGAAAAGACAAATAGTTTTCTGCACTTTGAAGTATCTTTGTATTAACTTTGTGTAAGTATTTTGTACAAAGGAGACAGACATCCTAGTAAGAGAACGTTGTCATAAAAATGAGAAAAATTTATACAAAGAAAGATGGCTATGTGTAAAAATTCCATGGGGTTCCTTTTCTGCTATAGCCTTCGGAACTCTGAATATCTTGTCCATTCATTGCTTCGTCCAAAGATGATTGAGTTGATCAGAAGCCTGGAGCTTGTCTGTGAAGAGATTGTCCTTAAAGTGATCCGACGAGACATAGTCATACACTTTAATTCCCTAACTTTTGCCTAGACCGCCCTTTCGGGTTTTCGATCCACCGGGAAACCCTTTTTTGCCCAAGTCGCCCTTTCGGGTTTTCAACTTGCCGGGTGTATAGATTTTTTTATTTATCCCGTACTTTTGCCTGAACCGCCCTTTCGGGTTTTCGATTCACCGGGATGCCCTTTTTTTTGCCTAGGTGTGTCAACCTAGCGGGTCATTTATGCGTAGTATCTTTTGACTATGTCTGCGTTCGCAGGGTGCGGTAGGTCGTCGCCGTCCATGGTGGTTAAGATCATTGCCCCACCAGAAAAGATATTCTTGATTACAAATGGTCCTTCGTAAGTAGGAGTCCATTTTCCCCTGGGATCACTTTGTGGCAAGATGATGCGCTTGATCACTAGATCTCCGACTTGATATACCTGGCGTCTGACTTTCTTGTTAAAAGCTTTGATCATCCGTTTTTGATACGTCTGATCGTGGCAAACAGAAGTAAGTCGCTTTTCATAAATCAAGTTAAGTTGATCAAGCCGGGTCTGAATCCAATCGTCTTCACTCAAACCAGCATCTTTCATGATTCTCAAGGAGGGAATTTGAACCTCGATAGGTAAAATAGCTTCCATGCAATATACCAAGGAATAGGGTGTTGCCCCAGTTGATGTGCGTGTCGTGGTACGGTACCCGTGGAGAGAAAACGGTAGCATCTCATGCCAGTCTTTGTAGGTGATTGTCATCTTTTGTATGATCTTCTTGATATTCTTGTTTGCAGCTTCGACAACACCGTTCATCTTTGGCCGATAGGGAGATGAATTGTGATGTTGAATCTAGAACTGCTCGCACAAGGCAGTGATCATAGTATTGTTAAGGTTTGTACCGTTATCAGTGATGATCCTTTCGAGGATACTGTACCGGCAAATGAGGTTCTGCTTGATGAAGCAGGAAACAACATTCTTTGTGACGGATGCGAAGGAAGCTGCTTCGACCCACTTGGTGAAGTAGTCAATGGCCACCAGAATGAAACAGTGTCCATTGGAGGTTGTAGGCTTGATCTCTCCAATCATGTCGATTCCCCACATAGCGAATGGCCAAGGAGATGTTAAGACATTGAGAGGAACTGGAGGTATATGTACCTTGTCCGCATAGATTTGACATTTGTGACAAGTCCTGGAATGTTGATAGGAGTCAGCTTCCATGATAGACCAGTAATAGCCTGCCCGAAGGATCTTCTTAGCCATCGTATGCCCGCTAGAGTGAGTGCCAAAGGTACCATTGTGCAGTTCAGCCATGATCTGGTCACCTTCAATCTTGTCCACACAACGGAGCAGAATGCAATCATGATTGCGCTTGTACATGATACCATTGCTCAGGAAGAACTTGGCATAGAATCTCCTCAAGAAATTTTTGTCATTGACTGAAGCTCCTTCTGGGTATTCTTGAGCCTTGAGATACCTTTTGACTTCGTGAAACCAAGGTCGGTCCACTACTTCTTCAGTATTAATCTCGTGACAATGTGCAGGTTCGTCCATCCGTTCAATGGTGATTTGGGGAGCCTCGTTATCCCAGTTAAGTTTAAACATGGATGACATTGTAGCTAGAGCATCTGCTAGCTGATTTTCTTCTCGCAGGAAATGCTCGAAGGTAATATACTCGAAATGAGGTAGCAATGTCAAGACATGTTCTTTGTAAGGGATGGGGTTGGGATGCTTAGTGTCCCACTCTCCTTTGATCTGACTGATGACCAAAGATGAGTCTCCAAACACAACCAAAGATTTGATTCCCAGGTCTATTACAGCTTTGAGACCAAAGATGCAAGCTTCATACTCTGCCATGTTGTTAGTACAGTTGAAGCAAAGTCTAGTTGTGAAAGGTGTATGGCAACCTTCTGGATAAATGAGTACCGCGTTGACACCGTTGCCAAGTGCATTGGAGGCCCCATCAAAGTACAGGGTCCATCGGGATCCTTGTTCAGGTCTGTCATATGGTCTGAAATATTCAATGTTGTCCAATGTCATAATGTCTTCGTCGGGGAAGTCGAACCTCATGGATTGGTAATCTTCGACAGCTTGATGAGCCAGATGGTCAGCTAGCACACTGCCCTTTATAGCTTTTTGGGTCGTGTACTGTATATCGTATTCCGTTAGGATCATCTACCATCTAGCTATTCTTCCATATAGAGCAGGCTTCTCGAAGATGTACTTGATCGGATCCATCTTAGATATCAGCAGAGTGGTATGAGTCAACATGTACTGCCTTAGCCGGCGAGCAGCCCATACAAAAGCGCAACAAGTTTTCTCGAGCAGTGAGTATCGGGTCTCACAGTCGGTAAACTTTTTTCCAAGGTAATAAATGGCATGCTCTTTTCGGCCAGACTCATCATGTTGGCCCAATACGCACCCCATTGAATTCTCTAAGACAGTCAGATACATGATTAGCGGTCTTCCTTCGACGGGTGGCATCAAGATAGGAGGTTCTAGCAAATACTCCTTAATTTTATTGAAAGCAATTTGACAGTCATCATTCCATTTAACTACCTGATCTTTTTTCAACAGCTTGAAGATTGGTTCACAGGTAGATGTTAGGTGAGAAATGAACCTAGCAATGTAGTTTAGGCGTCCCAAGAAACCTCTAACCTCCTTCTCAGTGCGAGGAGCAGGCATTTCTTGTATAGCTTTGACTTTGGCAGGATCAACCTCGATGCCCTTGTTGCTGACAATGAAACCCAAGAGTTTACCGGACCGGACTCCGAAAGTGCACTTGTTAGGGTTCAGTCTGAGCTTGTACTCCTTCAACCTGACAAACAGCTTTTGCAGATGGTCGAGGTGTTCTTCTTCAGTTTGTGAACGGGCTATCATGTCATCTACATAGACCTCTATCTCATGATGTATCATATCATGAAACAAAGCTACCATGGTGCGTTGATAGGTTTCCCCGACATTCTTCAGTCCGAATGGCATCACTTTGTAACAGAACGTACACCACTGTGTAACAAAAGTAGTTTTCTCCATGTCCTCAGGGGCCATTTTGATCTGGTTATAGCCTAAGAATCCGTCCATGAAAGAAAATACTTTGTGTTGAGCTGTGTTGTCAACCAGGATGTCAATGTGCGGAAGTGGAAAATCATCTTTAGGGCTGGCCCTGTTTAAGTCTCTATAATCCATACACATTCTCACTTTGTCGTCCTTCTTAGGCACGGGCACAATGTTAGCAACCCATTGTGGATAGGAAGTAACAGAAAGAATTCCAGCATTGAACTGCTTCATAACTTCTGCTTTGATCTTTTCAGACATGTCAGGTCTCATGCGGTGCACTTTTTGTTTAATTGGTGGACAGTGTTCTCTTGTGGGTAGACGGTGTACCATAATGTCTATATTAATTCCCGGCATGTCTTCGTAAGGCCAGATGAAGATCTCAACATATTCATGCAACAGTTGAATTAAGCGCTCTTTGACACTTGGCTCTAAGTTGGCACCCACTCTGACTTCTTTTCTGTCTTTATCAGTACCCAAGTTGATTGTCTCTAACAGCTCCTCATGAGGTAGAATAGCCCTTTCTTCCTGTTGTAGCAGTCTAGCCAACTCTCCCGGCACCTCACAATCTTCCTCACCTTCGTATTCGGCATGGTAGACCAGATCTTCAGAGTCACTGAAGGCTATAGCAGAATTGTTACCCATGGAATCCGGAATGGAAGGGTACCTGCATTTGTGAGTGTGGGTGTGTGTAAGGGATAACCACCTTTAAACAAATAAAATGTAAAAGTAAATACAATGAACACAAAAGTTTATATGTGAAAACCTCCATGATTCATTAAAATGGCATATGAAGATGAAAAATCAAACCCTTACAAATGGACCTATGTGCCTCGGGTAAGGCAAAAGGTTAAAAGTGTACGAATTGTTTGAGAATTATTACAAACCAACAGAAATGTTTGAAAGATAAATTACTGTGTTATGAAAGTAATCGGAACAAAGTCTTTTGCTTCGCAGTTGCACAGTCCTCCGTCAACAGTTGGAAAAATCCAGTCTTCCAGGCTGCTCTCCTCTTCACTATCCTCCAAAGCATTGACTCCATGATGGGTGATCTTCACTGGCGGCCCTCCAGCACGGGCGCGGCGTACATCCTTTTGAGCAGAAGAAGTGAATCCCAAGCCGAATTTATCTGATTTGAAAGGAAAGTCGGGAAGCTGCCCCCAAATTGTGCTTCCTCCTTCTTCAATCACGACCTTTGCATCTTTGAGAGACGACATCCGAGGTGGAGGTCTGGTAATCATGGGTACAGAAGACATTGTCTTGGTTGCCGCAATCTCCTGAGCTACCTCTTCAAAATGCTGAAAAGGGGTTTCGATGAATTCGCCATCCAATTCTTCATAGCGGAAAGAATTTAGATGGCTTATCATGTATTCCTCTTCGCTGTGAACATTTATAATTTTCCCCTGGACAGGGTACTTGAGAATTTGATGCAGAGTAGAAGTGACGGCTCCAGCATTGTGAATCCAGGGTCTTCCCAACAAGCAAGAATAGGAAGGACGGATGTCCATCACATACAATATGGAGTTAAAGGTTTCAGTTCCCACTTTAATAGGGATGTCCACCTCCCCGTGGACCATCCTTTTAGAACCATCAAAGGCTATGACAATTATATTGTTGGGCTTCAAGGTTAAACCTTCACAATCCAGTCTATCCAAGGCTTTCTTTGGCAAGACGTTCAGTGATGAACCAGTGTCTACCAGTACGTGTGCTAGGGTAGTCCCTCTGCATTCCACCGAAACATGCAAAGCGTCATTATGTTTTCTCCCTTTGGATGTTAAATCAGCATCGGGGAATCCTAGACCATTGTCAGCTGTTAAGCTAGCTACACATTCCTAGAACTGATCCGCGGAGGTTTCCTGTGGCACATGGGCCGTCTTCAAAAATCTGATCAGAGCTTTAGCATGAGCTTCTGAATAAAGCAGCAGGGCCAACATAGAGATCTTTGAGGGGGTTTGCCCCAGTTGTTTCACAACATCATAATCGCTTTTCTTGATTATTTTCAAAATCTCTTCCATTTCTTTTTGAGAGGTCTCAGGGATGACCAATGGCTGAGCCCTCGTCCTGACGGCCTCTTCTTGGATCCCTTTCCCTCTATCATCAACAGCAGCAGAGGGGACAACCACATGAGTTACAACTTCTTCAATAATTGGAGTTCTTTGAGATATGTTTACCGGTGTAGAGGTAACCTTAGGAGCAGCTGAGGGTCCAAATATTGCCTTTGGAGGGGCAATCTCTGGAGAGAAAATTCTTCCACTACGGGTGATTTTTCTCGTTCCGGCAATGTTTCCAATATCGAAAGTCTCTTCATCAGAACTCTCTTCAGTTGATTCAATTTGTTTAATACTGTGGTAGTATATTTCTCCACCATAGTTCCACGGTACTGATCTGTCGGACTTGTACGGGACGGGCCCGGGCATGGTTATCTTCAAAGGTGCAGTCTTTGGAGCGGATGTAATCTTAACAGGTCTTTTGGAGACCTTGGAAATATTGGCGGATATGGTTATTATTGAAACATCATTGACAGGAGTCAGTGTAACAGGAGTCTTTTCAAAAAGGATTTCTTGGTTATCCATTAGGCGTTGGATGCCTAACTTCAACAATGGATAGTCGGTTGGTAAGGATGAACAAAGGCAGCAATCTTCTTCACAACCTGGGAAAATCCCAGCCTTCAGCAAATTCAACTTAATTATCGGTAGCGGAGTTATCAAATCATCAACAGTAGCAACAAATAGATCCTCTTCAACATTGTGGCCATGCCTTTGCATTGGAGCAGAGATTACATTTGGCTTTTCAGGGGCGTCGAATTCAACCTCTTTAGCGTCTATCAAATCCCGAATCTTATTCTTGAGGGCCCAACAATGGTTGGTGTCGTGCCCCGAGATCTCTGAATGATAAGCACACTTGGCGTTCGAATGGTAGTACGGAGAAGCAGTATTCGGATTCTTCAGGGCCTCTTTCAGACTTGCAAGGTTTAACTTCAAGAGATGGGGTAGAACCTGAGCAGGAGTCATGTTTATCTGGGTGAATTGCCATACAGGCCTTTCCACCCTTGCTTGGTTAGTTCTTGGTTGATTGTTTCTGGGTTGATCAGTTGCAGACTTCTGAATCATTACGGCCCCCACCGCTGGCCGACGCTCAACTCTTCCTTGACCTCTCTGGGAGTAGACAGCTGATACTTCCTTCTTTGCTGGAAAATTCTTTTTGATGGCAGCGGAAGAAGATGCATCTTTTTGAATTTTCCCGCTTTTTATGCCGGCTTCAACTCTCTCACCAGTTAGAATCAACTCAGTGAACCCCGTAGACGAACTTCCAATCAGGTGATTAAAGAAAGGCCCTGAAAGAGTTCCCAAGAACATGTCTACTAGCTCCCTCTCAGATAGAGGTGGTTGTACTCGTCCCGCCAAGTCTCTCCATTTCTGGGCATACTCTTTGAAGCCTTCATTTGAGACCAAGCCCATACTCTGTAATTGAGTACGGGTTGGTGCTAAGTCCGCATTGTATTGATACTGTTTATAGAAGGAGGCTGCCAAATCTTCCCAATTATGCACATCAGACCTCTCCAACTGGTAGAACCAATCTAGCTGCGTCCCCGACAAACTGTCCTGGAAAAAGTGGACCCACAAGTCTTTGTCAGAAGAATGTGGTTGAATTTTCCTGACATAAGATCGTAGGTGCATCTTGGGACAAGACAACCCATCGTACTTAGCAAATAGAGGTACTTTAAATTTGGGAGGGATTACAATTCCAGATACCAACCCTAACTCTTCAAAGTCCAGCCCAGGCACTCTCTGTATCTCCATAGCTGCCACAAGTTCTTCCAAGTTTTTGTATTTGTCATCGGCTGGAGGGTACTGTTGTTCAGAGTAGTCCTCATCCTCCTCTTCTTCAGCTTCCGAATCTGAAGGCACTGCAGTCTCCTTACCATTTCTCTCTCCTTCCTTAGAGGTTGATGTAAAATCTAGGACCCTTCTGGCTTGACCTTCAAACCTTCTGCCCATGGTAGCCACACCAGCCCTCTTCTTCTTCTTTTTCTCTTTTTCCTTTTCTAGTAGAGTCTTGAGCTCCTCCTGCCCCTTAGCCAAGGTCAGAAGTAGCTGTTGAAATTGTGAATTCTGGGCTTGTAAATCTTTGATCGTCTGTTCAATATCCATCTTGCTGAAATAAACAGCAGAGAGATGAGGAAACTTGGTGTGAAGACATGTTTATGTATATGATGAATGATATGTATTCATGTAATGCATTCAAGGATTCAGAAATTCAAATTTGTTTTAAACAAAAAAGAAACACATGTCATATTAATAAGATAGAATTTGTTAGTAAATCAATGCCTCATGGGCAAAATAATACAAAATTCTAAGGTAAAAAGACGTTGTGCATCCTCTTTGGTGCAATGTAGGTGTTGAGAGTCTGTTCTTCGTGAAGTTGACGAGTGAGTTCCACAACCTTCTTCTCGCTTGCGTAGAATTGGGCTTCAAAAGTATCGCGCTCTCCCTTGAGCTGTATCCAACTCCTTTGTAGATCTTCTAGTGATGTTGGCATGTCAGGATGTAGAAGGGTGTATGGAACTTCTTTTTCCATAACAGGCTCTATAATCACTGGGAGAATGAAGGGGTAGGGCATCATAAGACTTTGGGTGCGGGTTCGTACCCACTTGAGGTAAGGCTCAAGAGGGATGGAATTCTTGTGTCCCAAGGTCTTATTGTCCACCTTGTTGGGCATCCTCCAAGCTCGGATGAACCTTTGTCGGAGTCCTTGATCGTCGTTGTCGAAGTCAAAAACCAAGTCTGGAATCAGCATGTCATGTGGGTCATCCCTTCGGGCATACCCAAACTATCTCAGAGCCAAGCAAGGGTTGTAGGTAATGCCTCCCCTAATGCCAAGTAGGGGGACATTAGGAAACTCCCCACAACGGTCAATGATAATGACATTCTCTCTGGATCGAGAACACCAATGAATATCTGAATGGGTAAGAGTCATCAATCGTCGTGACCACCTCAAACCTTGCTCATTCTTCAAAAGTGATTGGGGAAGATGAGAAATAAACCATCTTTCCAGTAGAGGAGTGCAACACATGAGAACACCTCTTTTCCTCATTGTACGAGTGTGAAAAGAGTGGAGGATATCCCTAAGCAATGCAGGCACCGGGTTGCGAGCCATGAAGATTCTGACAGCACTCACATCTATGAGTTGGTCAGGGTTAGGGAATAATACCATCCCATAGATGAGAAGATCTACAATCTCCTCAAAATCTTGTAAGTCCAAGGAATTCCAGCAGCTTTGGGCCTTCTCAAACAGAAACTTTGATAAGAAGCCTTTGACACCACTTCTAGTTTCCCAATATGTTGTGACATCAGAGGAGTGCAAGTGTAAGGCTTGAGCAATCTCTTCTGGCTTTGGATCTCTTTCTGTACCGTTGAAGGGTAGTTGATTGAGAATAGGAATCCTCAAGAGTTGAGAAAATTCCTCCAAAGTAGGCACAAGTTGGTAGTCAAGAAATGTGAAGCAATGATGCAAAGGGTCAAAGAACTGGAAGAGAACTTTCAGCATATCCTCCTCTGTGTTGACAGTGACCAAGTTGAGAAGACGACCATGTCTTTCAGTGAGTGGAGAATTCTCAGGAATCCTTGAAGCTATCTCCTTTAGTTGTGGAGGAATTCTTACAAGGTTGACTTGGATAGTTTTCCTGCGAAGTGAATCCATTACCTACAAAACAGGAACAAAGATGAACATCCAAAATCCTTGAAATGGTTAGTGGATGCATATGATGCTTCATGATGTCCATGATGTTATGCACAAGTATATATGTACAAACAAATCACACAGGTTCCTAGTTTCAGGCTTGCATGGGGTTTCATAGGTAAGTACCCTCTTGAAGTTTAGTTGGCTCAACCTGTCCTAGAAATAGTAACCGGGTTCTAAGGAGCTCAATATCACTATATTGTTTTCTATGTTCATTGTTTCAGTTTAGCCACTTTACTGGCGACCGAAATATTCCAAGAAAACAAGCCTCAATGAGTGTAGTATCGAGTATCTACCAACTTCGGACTGCACCAAAGCCGGTCATCTCACTACATCCTAAAAGGCCAAGTTGGTCAAGTAAAGGTTCTAAAAGTCCATTAGTGCTTCATGACATCACTCAGCGGCCCCGTATTCTCTTTGATTGACTCAAAGGCTACCGGTACCCACAAATATGTCACACTAACATAGCTATTTCGTAGACCGTGTCGGTATACCCCGCACAGTTTCCATAACGTATTGCTATTTACCTATGAATGTTTCCCAAATCCGGGTAGAGGATTCAAACCCAAACAATAGAACCAAAGTGTAAAGCATACAAGTCAAGCAAGATAAGAATGTAAAGGTGATCTAAAACCCTAAGGTAACCCCACTTTTATATGGATCCCCAGCAGAGTCTCTGGTTCTGTGATGCAGTGGGAGAACTGACTTGAGGTTTTGCATTTGTATTCGCAAATGTTTCGGTTTAGCAAGAGTCGCCACCGACTTTTATTTTATCCAAAAGGAAAGGTAAAAAAGCACAGGAAAGACCTTTGAGATTTTTGTTGGGTTCGGGGGGTAGATTATGAAAAGGGAAGGTGTCAGCACCCTTTTCATCCATGGTTTTCCATGGGCTCTTAGTTACTTGTTTTAGATCACTTGCTTTGCTTTTTCAATTGTTTGAAATGGTGATTTGTGTGGTTTTGAAAGTATTTTGAAAAGAGGCCATTGTTTAGGCAATCTTTGTAATGATTCTTGTTTGTAAGAATGTATACAAAGATGTTTGTATTTTGAAAAATGTTTCAATGTTTGAAAGTTGTTTGGAAATTGTTTTGAAATTGAGTGTGTTTGTTTGAAAATAGCAAGGATTGTTTGAAAGAGATCAAGTAACTAGGAGTTATCTACCCTACTCAAAAGTCTTTCCTATACATTTTTATTCCTTTGATGTTGTTGACCTACTATTGTTTTAGTAGACAAACCTATCTTTGGATGTTAAACGGGACGGGTGTGGGTCATCGTATGACCATGATAGCAATAGTGCCAAGTATCTTAGCAAGTTCTAGGGACTAAGATCATTTGTTTTTAGGCAACATTTTGATAGCGTCATCGAGGGGCTATGATCTTTTTGTTTTGATTGATTTTGTTTTTCCAAGATATCTAGCATGCATACCATGGCCATTTTAAGGCAACAAAGTGGATGAAACCCTAGGGGTGCTTGTGTGCAAGGTGTTGTCATTTTTCATGCATTTTGTCTTGTATTAAGTCATGCTATTTGTTTGGTTTTTGGTCTTTGCATACAAAACCCTAGTTTACTATCATGGTATATGAAAGCAATAAAATGCGTAAAGTAAATCTAGACTATTACAACAATATTATGGGGAGGGGGATACAAGTTTTGAATAGGGGGATATTGCTCAAAATAAAAACCCTAAAATATTATTACAACCAAATTGAATTTATTGTACAAATAAATAAATAAGCAAATATTTAAATACGCAATAAAATGTATGTATGCAAAAATGTTTTTTGTATTAATTTTATGTATGTAAAATAAAATTATTTAAGTCTTAAAAATAAGAAAATAAAATGATTATTTTTGAAAGGGTGAAAACCCTAATTTTTGTTTAATAGAAAATATATTCTAATATTATTCCTTTTATTCATTTTTGTTCAAGAAAAGAATAATAATAATATATACAAAATGTTAAAAAATTGAATATTGTATGAAAATATTATTTTAAGTGTATAAATAATAAAAATAAAAAGGTATGATATTTTAATATTATTTACAAGTTTATTCAAGAAAATAAATTCTATTAAACCTAATAAACTATTTATTATGCAAAAAAAAATGATAAAATGCCAAAAATAAAGAAAATATTTTTTGTGATTTTAAAAGTTCGGAAAAAATAAATAAAAGTCAGAAACATGAAATATACAAGAAAATACAAAAAATACAAAATAAAAGGTCAGGGGGTGCAGAATTAAAATAGGGGGTGTGAAGAGTAGCAAGCCCAAGCGTCAGACCCAAGCCAGCCTTCATCCCTGACCTTCATCTTCGCGCGCGCCCTGGTTCAGTTCAAATCTTGTTCTCTCTATTCTTTGCACAAAAACAAAATCTTGCAACATGAAACTTGTAACATTTTTTATCACGATTCCAATGATATAAAAAACGTGACCTAACTCTAAAAGACCAAAGAGAATTTTAATGGCCCTAATTTCTGACCTAGTTTTTTCAGCATGTTCAACATCCAAATACTCCTAGCTCAGTTAATATAAATGGAAACTAAGCATATGTACAGCTCAAGCATGTTAAAGACTACATTTTTGCTTCACAACCCTAAGCTTAAAGATACCTAAATAGAGAGATAGAAACTTGAGAAATACCTTGTTCAGTTGAGTTTTAATATGGCAATGTGGGGACTTTGAGTGAGGCCTGAAGGTCGTGTGAGCTTGCTTGAAGTTCCCTCAAGCTATCCTAATGCTCAGCTGGCCTTGAAGTTGCTTGAAACTCCCTGTAGAAGTCAGCCTGCAAACTCAGAAAATGGAAATGGTGAAGCTCGAAACAAGGGTTACAGTTGCTTGACAAAGGCCTGGATAGTTTAGGTAGGAGGTATGGAATGTGTTAGAAGCCTTGAAACAAAAAACGCACGAGCAAAATATGTTTTGGCTAGTGATTTGCCCAGGTTGCCCTGTTTTGGGCAGAAATGGTGTTTTTTGTGTTTGAAGGAGTTTTAGAGGTTATGAAATCGTTTCTTAGGCTTGCAACAATGTTTTGAGGTCATTTGAAATGATACCAAGTCTTGGTTTTATCAGATACACAAGCTTGCTTGACTTTTGCAAGTTTGCTTGTTTTTTGAAGAAAAGGTGAAGTGACAAAGCCAAAGGCCTGTACAGTCTAGCTCAAGGTCTGATGAGAGTTGGTACAAATTGCCTGATATTTGTGGATATTGTTTGCAGCAAGAGATTAGGTCCATGGCTCAAGATAAACAAAGTTGTAAAAACAAGCTTTATGAAAATGGTATTATGCACTTTATGCCATTTTTGGATTAATTCAATGTACAATGCTCCAAAGATAAAAAATAAAGCCATTGTCCACTGAATTAGAATTCAATTTTGGAGTGTAGAAAGGATTAGGACATGTAATACAAGTACAAGCATGTTTGAAACTGATTTGCAACTTGTAACATTGTGAAAAATGCCTTGGACAAAAGTGATAAAATGCCATTTTCATTTCTTCGATTCTCCCTAACGATAAATGATCTTGGAGAGTTATTTGACATTCTGGAAAGCTTTTAACATGCTCTATAATCCATCTTTGAAATGAAAATTGATATTCCTCTTGGAAATAGGTGAAAAGTTGCCATGAAGTTAGGTCAAAAATCTGCCTAAACTAGGGCAAAATTTCACAAGTTAAAAAGTTTATGGACCCTTATTCACAAAATCATAACCTGAGATCCAAGCATCTTTTGGGAAAACTTTGTGAATCAAAGTTGTAGATTTTGTGGAGGAATACAACTGTCATGTTGGAAGTTTTCTTTGAATTCAATTGCATCAAGGTTAAAAAGTTGGGAAAAGTTGGGGAAAATAAGAAATTTTCATAACCTAGAAAAATTCTAAGTTATGAAATTTTTCAAACTTAAACCCTAATTTCCAAATTTAAGTTTCTTGGTGAAAACGTTTCATGTTTTGACACATGTTGATTAAATATGACCCTTGGCACTTGATTTTGACCAAAAAGTCAAAGTTTGACTTTTCAGTGTACAGTTGATTTTTGATCAGTTGACTGCAAAATTCATCTGTCAATCATATGCATTTGAGATCTTTTGAAACTTGTGATTAGGTCAAGATGATGCTATTGAGTCCTTGAAATCATGCTTGAACCTAATTGGTCATTGGCTAGGTTAAAAATCAGAAATTGCCCTTTCTCAATCAAAACCCTAATTTTGACCATTTTGCCCTTTTGATGATCTGATCAAATTTCTTGAGGAGTTGTGATCCAAACATGATCAAATGATACATAGGAGCCTAGAATGTTGTTGTGGATCAAAAATTATGAGGTTTGACTGTAAATTGGCCATGGTTGACTTTTTCTCCAATACAGCTGATTTTTAGGTCAACTGTCAAATTGATTGGGCAAAAATGTGATTCAAGGCTTGAAACTTGCCATGGGCAATCTTAGGGGTCCAAGATGGTGTATGAAAGTCACATGAAGCATTGATGATCCAAAAATCCTTGTGCAGACTCAAACCCTAATTTCAGGTCATCAGTGCAAGGAGATGTCTTGAGCTGAGCAAACCCTAATCTGGTCTTGAGTCTAAGAAGTATTGTAAGGAGAATCTTGATAAAATGAGAGGGCAAATTTTGGGGTACAACAACTATTTTTTATAGTTTTCATTTTCACGGTGGCGTTCTCCTACTAGAACGTCAGTCCCTTTGTACAAAAATGCCTGTTATAGGCAAATTTCAAAATCAATGCAAATCATTTCTTTGAAAGTACAAAACTATTTGTTTTCTATTTTTCTATTTTGTTTTGCAAAAACGTCCTGTGACTATTTTTGACATATGCATTTGAATATGATTAATGTTTACAAATACTTGCATAAGAAATAGAAAGACGGTTGCAAATGACTTTAAGAAACGGGGAAAAGTCTAAAAAAGCCATTTGTAGTCCCGACAGTTACTCTTTCCAGCAAGTACATGGGCAGAGACATTTTGAGATAAAGTCACCGCTAAATCCTTAGCATATGACCTAGAGATGTCTATGTTCCCCACAGAGTGGAAACAACCAAAATTTTGATCTCTTCTTCCCCAAGCAGGAATTACCTCCTCCAGCAAAATTCCCTCAGAGAGGTTAACTCAAAGATCCCCAGCTGAGTTTTACAAATCTCAAACAGTTTATAAATCCTTATCCTCTGGTAGAGTTCATTTCTCTAGCTGCAAAAGTTTATCCCCCAACAGAGTTTATTCCTCTACATCGGTAAAATCTTCCAACAGAGAATATTTCTCCCCCATAGAGTCATTCTCAAGCAGGAGTCAAAAATCCACGGCAAATCATCTTCGCTCATCATCCCCAGCGAGAATGAAAGAATCACTTTCCTCATCTACCAAAAAGCAGTCCAGGATTCAGCTTCCTAGTACTCTCCAGTAGCAGTCAGGGATTTACTGTCCCAGACTAGGAGATATCGCAACAGCATTCCATATTCATATATCATGGCATGCGCATACATATTTCATACAGCATAATCTCATTTATTTTGAGAATGCCATTACACAATGCATTCCATACATCATGACATTGCATACGAATAACTCTTTACCTTTTCAGGAAAGATCAAATCAAAAAACACCATTGAATACTTATATGGCCTGACAATCTACACAAAAGCTACATCTGACAAAGGGCTATTTCAGCATTTTTATAAATAAAAAATCATTCTCAATACCTCTATTGGTTCAGTTTAAATTGACCAATGATTTATTCTGATTCTTTTCCGGTAGAGACCTTTCTCTGGTTCAGACAAATCGACCCTGAGATTTTTCTGATTCTTATCCAGTTAAAGATAATTCAAGACATTTCTTTGGTTCAGTCAAATCGACCCTAAGATTTTTCTGATTCTTATCCAGTTTAAGATAATTCAAGACCTTTCTCTGGTTCAGTCAAATTGACCCTAAGATTTTTCTGATTCTTATCCAGTTAAAGATAAATCAAGACCTTTCTCTGGTTCAGTAAAATCAACCCTAAGATTTTTCTAATTCTTATCCAGTTAAAGATAATTCAAGACCTTTCTCTGGTTTAGTCAAATCGACACTAAGATTTTTCTGATTTCCGTTCCAGTCAAAGTTAATCCAAGACCCTTCTCTGGTTCAGTTAAATCGACACTAAGATTTTTCTTATTTCTATCCCAGTTGAAGATGATTCAATACCTTTCTCTGGTTCAGTTAAATCGACACTAAGATTTTTCTGATTTTTACCCAGTTAAAAAAACTGTAAAGCCTGGAGTTCAACCAGATAGCAGTTAATTTCATGTTCCCCCAATAAGTCGTTGTGAAGCCTGGAGTACAACCAGATAGCAGTCAGCCTTATTATCCTCAATAAGTCACTGTGAAGCCTAGATCCTGACCAGATAGCAGTTCACTTTCGTCTCTCTAGTCAAGAGATGACTTCCCAATAGAGTAATGGACAACTAAATCTCCTAAACTCTATTTCTAAAATAGAGACTAACATTCCCCAGCGGAGTTCTCCTCAACAACGGAAATAGGAATCCCCACAAAGGATTGTCTCGTGAAATCAACATTGTTCTCTAGATGGAATCTTTAAGCCCATCTTCGACGACTCTCCATCATATTCCCTAGATGGAATCTCTAAGCCTATCTTTGACGATCTTCTGCCATCTTTTCCAAATGGAATCTATAAGCCCATTCCCGATATCATCCATCAACAGTATCACTTCAGACGAGTGCAAATTTCTGAGCACTCTAGTGTTCAATCATCTTCCACCTTCAGATCACAAAAGACAGACCAGTCAATCTACATCCTCGGGTTTAAGAAGATTGAACAGGGGCAGCTGTTGTACCCCAAAATTTTCTCTCTCATTTTACTCAACACATGCCCATTGAGGTCCCCAACTTGCCCATAGATGACCAAGAATTGACTAGACAAATTCTCCTCCTAAAGACAATGAACCTCAAACTAGGGTTTCAATTTTCATCAAGATGTGTAAACCCCAATGGTCACAAATGTTGCACATGGTCCTAATATGTCCTTAAGATTATTCATGTCAAATTTCATGCCTTGCACAACAAGTTTGCTCAGTCAACAGCTCAAATACCTAGAAATAAACTATACTAGGTCAAAAGTCAATTGTGGCCTATATACAGTCAAACTTTAATATTTTTGGTCAACATCAACATTTTTAAGTGATGTACATCATTTGATCAAGGGTTGATCATGATTCCTCATGAAATTCTCCTAATTCATCAAAAGTCAAGAATTGCTAAATTAGGGTTTCTATAGGAAAAGTCAACCAAACTTTGACCAGGCATAACTTTCTCATACTTCATCCATGTTTCTCCAACCAAAGCTAATTTTGAAGAGAATCCAATTCCCTACAAGTTCTCTTCAGCCCACAAGTTCAAGAGAACCACCATTTGAAAGATATAAGCTCAGACATTACAGGTCATTTTCATAAAGTCAATAAAAGCCACTTCTTTCCAAGACCTTTTACATCAAGATAAAATATTCAAATGCAAAATTTATCAAACGAGAGATTGAAGTAGACATATTGGGATTTCCAAAAAGTCCAAGATCATCATCATGAGATAAAAATTGAGCAAGTTATGGCTTGCCCAAGTTGGGAAAATTTTGGAAATTTCAAGAATGGTGCATTGAGCAAATTTGAACTTTTGAAGCAATGGCTTATTTTCTTAGGCCTCAAAAATCTTCCTAAGCTTATAAAGGACCCCTAATATAATTTTTGCAATGCCTTACCATTTTTTATCTATTTTATTCATATTTATTTTTGATTTATTTCAAATAAATACAAAATAAATTATATAAAACAAATGGATATGGGATTAGGAATTTGGGTTGATGCTTTGGTTTGCTTAAAGGCCCACAATTTCGTACAAGGAGTGACCAAGTTCATTCTAACATGAAAAAGGCATGAAATCTCCATTTTGGGAAATTATTCAAACTTTGCTCATGTGTTAAAATCCATGTTTATGGTGATGATTCTTTCCATCCAAACTTGTCCCCTCCTCTCTACTATAAATACATAACCTTCATGCAAGTTTTCCTGACGCATACACAACCCTAAGCACTCACACCAAAAATTTCCAAAATTATTAAAAATCGTGAAATTCAAAAGAGCAGGCTCCAGCTTCTTTCAATCCAAGCTAAGCCTTCCATCAACCTTATGAGCTACCCAGAAGTACATATCACTCCTCATCCACATCGTTTCACGCCCAGAACGCACCCAGCCAACTCACTGTTCCCTTGGTAAAATTTTGATTTCAAATCTTTTGATTTATGTATCATTGAATGTTTTAATTCTTTGATTTATGCTCGGGACCTTCATTAGGACAAGATATACGTTTCGCATGAGAGGTTTAGAACCTAGAATGATGGATGCCATTGTTAGGGCATCCATGGCTGTTAGGGTTGAAGCTCCTAATCCAGGGGTTTTCAGGCGAATCTAAGGCCAGATTTGAAATCGGCGCGTGACTTTGTGAAGGATAAAATTCTTGCTTTTGCTTTAGCTTTCTTGTTTTGCAGGGTTTAAATTTTGAATATACCAGAGATGGTGACCTGAGTTTTGACTCTGGCACCGTTGATTTGTTGACTCCGGTGCAATATGTGTGGCTTTCCCATTGGACAGTTCCAGTCACTGTGCGCGTTGTTTGAATTTCAAATATTAGTGCTAGCTTTCTAACATATAATTTTCGTTTTATCTATATACACGAATGAAGAGTTAGCACATATGGAAAAGTAAGGCATGTGGGAAATGGAGGACCTGGGTTCGAATCCCAAGTCCAAAGTTTTGTTTTTTCTAACATTTGTTGATTGCAGATCCCATGTGCACCAGGCTTAGTTAGCGCATGATGTGGCCTTCAATCTGGGCCATCAGCTACCAATGAAGGCAGATCCAACGCTTCTGGGGTGCTCCTTCATGATGAACCTCCCATGAGCCAACAACACTGAGTTAAGCCAGCCTCTGGCCCCTATTTGTTGTTTGTCTTGGCCCATTTTGTTTTTATTTTCTTGTTTTTTTTATTTGTTTTATCTTTTTCATTTAACCCCTTTTTTATAATAACATAAAACAAATAATAATAAAATCATTAAAAATTAGGATTAGTTTCTTTTTATTAAATTAATTTCTGAAATTAATTAATTAATTAAACTTTAACTTTTTTAAATTAAAATAAAATAGACTTAGGTTTCTTTTTTCTTAAATTAACCTCAACTTTGTAAATTAACTTAATTAATTATTTAGACTTTATTTCTATTAATTCAAAACTAATTAGATTTAGATTTTTTTTCTAAATACTTTCTAAACAAAAAAATCACAAAAAAAAAATATTGGGATTAGTCATTATATTTATTTAATTAATTAGGATTAAAACTTAATCTTCCTCATTTTTATTTAATTATTTTCTTAACGAAAAACAACAAAAAGATTTTTCTTTATTTAGATTTTTTTAAGTTCTTAGACGTATTTTATATCTCGCGCGCGTTTATTTTTCGCATTTTTACAATAATGTAACTATATCCTGGTATGTAATAGCTTAAGTAGGACTTTTATCGATTTTCTTATTTTACTTTTCCCCATGTTTTGTATATTGTAAATCCCCCCATCCCGAAGCATTGTAATAATGTAGGTTTAACTTTCCGCACTTTTAATTTATGTATATTAACTGTTAATAATTAGGCGTGCATGACAAGACTGAAAATTAAAACGTTAGCAAATTTAATAATGCAAGATAAATAACTGAACTTAACACATACGCACATATGCACCTCTAGGGTATCCCCACTTCAGTTGCCTTCGGTAAAACAGTTACAATTCTCGAAACTTAAGAAGTTTTAGTGACTATCCTTTAGTTTAAAGATCACTAGTCCCTCGATGATCCTCTCGACGTTGCCTCGGTTTAAAAGTGATCTAGAACTTTAGGGTGGTTACTAAAGCCTCTTGCCAACTTGCCTTCGTGATTGTAAACGTCCCTTCGATTGTCCCTCTAACATCCTACGACAAGGCTACCTACTCATTAAGAGTAGGATAGCATTTTCTAAAGGATAGGAGGAAAAGAACGGCCCTTTTCGAGTACAAAAGTAGACAGTTGTTAGAAGTTTGCTCAAACATTTTTCACTTACACAAAAAACTACTTTTCAAAAACAATTTCAAAACACTTTGTATACTTTCTCGACTATCCCGAGAAACATTATAAAGATCGTCGTACTAAGGCATTTTCAAAACATTTTCAAACACACAAAGCACAAAGGTATTTCAAAATGAGTAAACCTCTAAGAGCCCATGGAAAACCATGGATGGAAAGGATGCTAACCCCTCCCCTTTCCATAATCTACCCCCCTTACTCAAAATTCTCGAAAAAGGTCTTTTTATGTTCTTTTCACCCTTTCCTTTGTTGGATAAAAGAAAAGTCGGTGGCGACTCTTGCTTACTGCACATTTGTAAATACAAAATACAAACCAGTATAAACAGCTGGTTCTGCCACCGTATCATAACATGTTATGCTGAAACTAAAAACAAGTGAAAGGTTATTTACATGTTATGCTGAAACGAGAGATGCAATGTCAAGAGGACTTACCTTGCTTGAAACTGGAACTTGTGTATGGACTGAGGTTGTTGGATGCTCTTGGATTCAAAAGGAGAGAGGCAAGTGTGGTGTGATCTTGTTGAATTTTGAGAATTTTTGGTATGCTTCTCTTAGGTTGTGTATGCGTGTAAGGAAATATATGTGTAGTTCCTGGGCCTCTGTCTCTAGTCCCCTGGCGAATGTCCCCTTTGTGTATGTGTCTAGCTTTATATTTATAGGGATGTGAGGGTGCATGGAAATGGAAAGGGACAGCCATTAAATAGGCTTTGAAGGCCATGAGACAAGAATCCAACACATTGAAAGTTGGCCATATTTGGATAATTCTTGCCATTTTGAAATCTTGAGTGAACCTGGACACATTTGACTCTTTTGAATACCTTCCAACCTTGCTCTTCGATTGACCCTGAGTTTCCTCCTTCGAATAGCTCTGGTTCCATTCTTATAGCTCCTTCGATTGAGTCCAACTTCATCAATTCGAATTACTCAGATCTTTGATGACTCTGAATTCCAATTGTTCAGAGTTTTCCCTTGTCAGAGTTTCTTCAATTAATTCACCATCTTCATCAATTCAAATTGCCCAGAATTCTCTTTGTTAGAGCATTGTTCTTTTTGATGATTCTGAATTCCAATTTGAACCTGTTCAGAGTTTCCCTTATCAGGGCTTCTTCAAAAGCCCATCATATCTTTACTTTTCGATTGACTCTTGTGATACGGTGGCATAATCGACTGTTTAATATTGATTTTTGTGTTTGTGTTTGCAAATGTTGCGGTAAGCAAGAGTCACCACCGACTTTTCTTTTATCCAAATTAAGGAAAGGGTGAAAAGAACAGAAAAAGACATTTTTCGAGAGTTTTCTGAGTAAGGGGTAGATTATGGAAAGGGAAGGTGTTAGCACCCTTTCCATCTGTAGTTATTTACGGGCTCTTAGAGGTTTGCTCATTTTGAAATACCTTTATGCTTTGTGTATTTTGAAAGATTGTTTTGAAAATTCCTTGGTATGGTAGACTTTGTAATGTTTCTCGGGAATGTGGAGAAAGTATACAAAGTGTCTTAAAAATGTTTTTGAAAAGTAGTTTTTTGTGTAAGTGCAAAGATATTTTGATAAAACTTCTAATAGTTATCTACTTTGTACTCGAAAAGACGTTATTTTCCTCATATCCTTTAGACAATGCTATCCTACTATTAGTGAGTAGGTAGCCCTGTCGTTGGATGTATGAGGGACATCGAAAGGACGATACGGTCACGAAGGCAACTTGGCAAGAAATTTTAGTAATTGTCCTAAAGTTTTAAGACCACTTTTAACCGAGGCAACATCGAAAGGGTCATCGGGGGACTTGTGATCTTTCAAACTAGAGGACAGCCACTAAAACTTCTCACGTTTCGAGAATTGTGACTGTTTTCCGAAGGCAACCGAAGTGGGATACCCTAGAGGTGCATATGTGCAATTGTGTTTAGTTCAAGTATTTATCTTGTGCATTTAGGTTTGCTAGCGTTTTAATTTCAGTCTTGCCATACATGCCTAGTTACTAGAAATTAATATTTACAGAATATAAAGTGCGGAAGTATGAACCTACACTATTACATGGTTTCAGGGAGGGGATTTACAATGTACAAAAAGTTGGGGGGGAAGAAAATAAAGAAAGCAGATAAAAGTCCTAATTAGTTATTATATACCAGTATGCAGTTACAATAATGTAAAGATACAAAAATAAATAACGCGCGAAAGATTGAAAGTTCGTCTAAGAAAAACCTAATAAGAAAAATCTTTTTTGTTGTTTTTGATTTAAGAAAAATAGTACATTATCCTAAATTCTATATAATAAAATTAAATTAAGAAAAATAATCTAATTTCTTTTTAGTTTTTTTATCATTTAAAGAAAATAATTAAATATAAATTAAGTCATAAGTTCTAATTTATTTTTAATTAAAGAAAAATAGTTAAAATAGTTATTAACTAATTCACAAAATTAATTTAATTAAAAAACTAAAACTATATTTTTTGTGATTTTATTATTATATTATACTAATTAAATAAATGAATAAAACAAATTTTAAAAAAAAATATAAAGCAAAGTGACAAAAACAATGCGAAATGGGCCAGGATAATTAGAAATTGGGGGGGTGCTGAAATTGAATTTTGTTAGGCCCAAGTGAATGTTAAGCCCAGGCCATGCTGGATCAGGTGAGATGAGGCCTTGATGGAGCATGGTGGATCTCAAATTGAAGCCTTTAGATCTAGACCCCTTATGATTTGAAGGCTAGATCTGATGGTGTTTGGTACACTTCTGGCCATGTAGTGCATCGAATCTGCATGAAACAAGTTAGAAAATATAAAAATGGAGCTTGCTGAGGCATTTTGTGATATTTCAGGGCTTGGTAATGATTGCAAAAGCTTCAGGGAGCCTCCATGAATGTATTTGGATCTTTTGTTTGGACTGAGGAAGGCTGGAACCTAAAATACGAATTTTATAACTTTGATAATTTTTTCAAAATTTGTAGAGCTTTTCCAGGATGTATATCATGTGTCTTGAAGCTTGATAATGTGTCCTTTATATAGAGAGTAGGGAGGAGACAAGAGAACAAAGGTAATAACAACCATAAACATATGTTTTTAAAGCCATGAATGATGTTTTGTAACTTTGCTAAAGACATGGAATCTTGTCCTTTTTGAATTTGAATGAATATGGACATTTCTTGCACAAAATTTTATGGGCCTAGGCTGTCCAAAACATCAACCCAAATCTCAAAGCCCATTTCCAATTATTTTATACATTTTATTTTATATTTATTTGAAATAAATTAAAATAAATATGAATAAAATAGTTAGCAAATGCATGGCATGGAAAGAATAATTTTAGAGGTCCTCATAGGCTTATGAATATGTTTGAAGTCCAATAAATTAATCCATTGACCTAAAACTTCAAGTTTGCTCAATGTATAATTCTTGAAAATTCCCAAATTTTCCCAACTTGGGTAAGTCATAACTTGCTCAATTTTTATCTCATGATGATGATATTGGACTTTTTGGAAAGCCCAAGATGTATACTTCAATCCCTATTTTTATAAATTTTTCATTTGAATATTTTATCTTGATGTAAATGGTCTTGACAAAAAGTGCCTTTTGCTAACTTTTTGAAAATGACATGTAATGTATAAGCTTGTGTCTTTCAAATGGTGAATTTTTTGGACTTTATGGATGAAGATAAGTTGTAGGTAATTAGATTCTCTTAAAAATGAGCTTTGGTTAGGAAAAAATGGATGAAGTATGAGAAAGTTATGTCTGGTCAAAGTTTGGTTGACTTTTCCTATAAAAACCCTAATTAGCAACTCTTGACTTTTGATGAATTAGGAGTATTTCTTGAGGGATCATGATCAACCCTTGATCAAATGATGGATATCACTTCAAAATTTTGATTTTGACCAAAAATCTTGAAGTTTGACTATATATAGACCATAGTTGACTTTTGACCTAGTATAGTTGATTTTCAAGCATTTGAGCAATTGACTGAGTAAACTTGTAGTGCAAGCTATGAAATTTGTCATGGATAATCTTGAAGACATATTAGGACCATGTAAGACATTTGAGACCTTTGGATCTCACACATCTTGGTGAAAAATGAAACCCTAGTTGGAAGGCCAATGCTTAGGAGGAGAATTTGTCTGATCAATTCTTGGTCAACCTTGAGCAATTGAGGACCTCTAGGAGTATGTCTTATGTGAAAATGAGAGGGAAAATTTTGGGCTACAACAGCTCTGGATCTTAATTCTAATTGTACAAGGCCTCAAATTCCTTGCTTCTTTGATCAGCCCCTAAGTTTGCTCTTTTTGATTGCTCTGACAATACTCAACTAGCCCAACTAAAAGACTTCATTATGTCCAGTCGAAGCTTCCTTTGGCAGGAATGTGCTTGTGCATGGGGCTTAGGCTTGGCCAGCAAGCATCTTGGACCAAGATTCATCATAAAGCAAACTTGTTTTCAATAATCACATGTCCTTCGAATGGACCAATGAATGCTTCTTCGAAGGGAATACCTAAATGCGCCTTCGAAGGGACTATCATGTGTGTCGAAGTGTGGAAAACTGTGTGTCTTTTGATTCATTGAATCGAAACTGTTTCAAAGGGGACCATTATCCAGTCAAAGCTGGAACAAAGGAAGCCAATTCCTTGTGGACGCTAGCATGAGGGAGGCCAAAGCAAGCATAAAATAGGCCATTCCCTAGTGAATCGAATCATACACGAAGGAGGTATTTGCCTTGTGGGTCGAAGGAAATTTTTTGCCTAGTGGGTTAAAGGCAAATCTGAAGAAGTCTTGGCCTTGTGTGCCTTGCGAACTAAACTTGATTGAATGGGGCCCAACGCTTAATCGAAGTTGATGGACCAAAGCTTGATCGAAGGGTTTTAAATGCCCAGTCGAAGCTTGTGAGACACATATCGCTCGAAGGGTCCTAGAAGCCTAATCGAAGCTCTTTGTCCAGATGCCAATTGAAGACCCTTTTATTCACCTGCCAATCGAAGGATATTATTGACATGCCTTAAAAGTACACTTTACTGAGATGCCAATCGAAAGACACATGACCATCATTTAAAACATTTCATTTTCTTTAAGCAAGTGTTTGTAAACCGCCCATGTAAGAGAAAACCTTGGAAGACATGAGAGGGAAAATTTTGGGGTAAAACATAGTCGATCCAAACGGTGCGGCAAACGGACACCCAAGTTAAAAGTTATGAATTTTACAAGTTTTGAAAAAAGTCTATCAACTTCAGGAATCGCTTTCCCAAATTCTGGAAATCGGTTTCCCCACTGCCAGTGGCCATTTGTTTGCAATTTTCATTCAGGAAATCGGTTTCCCCAATACTGGAAACTGGTTTCCTCACTACGATAATGAAAAATTCTGCTATTTTTCTAAGTACAAGAATCTATATTTTCAACCCAAAAATATCAATTCCTTCATTCAAAACAGTGTCTCTTAGTTTCACCAATTATGCACAAACATTACCCATCCTTCTAACCCATTTCACATCATAAATTTTATCATTTTAATCACAATGCATCAACAATTCGTCAACAATATTTAATCACACAAAAACGTAATTTTAAGAACAAAAGAATACACAACTATAATAACCTAATCACTACCATGACCCATCATTATGCAGTCCGTTATAGAACTAGAACCCCACCCTTATCTTAGATTGACGCATCTTAACTTCTACCACGAATTTGCTTGCCCTAGCCTCTTGGTGCACTCTTCTCCTCTTCTCTCTTTCCACGATCTGTTTCTCATTCTATCTTCTCACTTCGTTGTTTTCCAAATATTAACCTCTAGACCCTTAATTCGTAATTCCAATTTTACCCTAATCTAATTAAATAATTATTAACTTAATAACAACATAATAATTATTTTATTATTCTATTAATAATAATAGTAAAATAAATACTAGTCATCTAACTACACCCATGTATCTCTATGTTATTAGACATACACCTCCAACCTTAATTATTTAATTTCTAAGGTAATCACCTCTTGTCAAAGTACAACAACACATTCCGACATTCATTAAAATAAACAACTGCGTCAAATTGAATAATCAATTGTTTTAAAATTATTTAAACAAAAAAAGGGTGTTACAACTCTCCCCCACTTAGATTATTTTCGTCCTCGAAAATTACCTGACACAAATAACTCTGTATGTGACTCTCGCATCTTACTCTCCAATTCCTATGTCACGTTCTCTCTGGAAGTTCCTCCTCAAACCACTTTCATGAGAACAATTTCCTTGCCCACCAGCTTCTTTATTTCACGATCCTCGATCCTCACAGGTACGGTCTCAACAATAAGATTATCCCGCACTTGCACATCATCCACCAGAATCACATGAGACAGGTCTGAAATATACTTTCGGAGTTACGATACATGGAACACATCATATAAATTTGACATATTATGTGGCAAGGGCACTTTATACTCAACAGTCCCCACCTTCTCAGGAATTTGATACAGACCAATAAACTGAGGAGTAAGCTTTCTCGATTTCAAAGCGCGTCCAGCACCAGAAATCGGAGTGACCCTCAAGAATACATGGCCTCCTTCTTGAAATTCAATGTCCTTCCTTCTCTTATCATGGTAACTCTTTTGTCTAATATGTAAAGCTTTCATCTTATCCTGAATTAACTTCACTTTCTCTGTAGCTTGCATAACAATTTCAGGTTCAAGTACTACGCTCCCACCAGATTCATACCAACACAATGATGTTCTACACCTCTGATAATACAATTCCTAAAAAGGTGTCATTCCAATACTAGAATGAAAACTATTGTTATAAGTGAACTCAATCAGTATAAGATAACTATCACATGTACATCCCTGCTCAAGAACACAAGCTATCAATAAATCCTCCAATAACTGAATAGTCCTATCCATCTGGCCATCCATCTGTGGGTGATACGCAAAACTCAATCTCAGCTTAGATCCCAACGCATCCTGCAATATCTTCCAAAATTCACAAGTAAACCTCATATCTCTATCAGAGACAATACTTGACTGGACCCCATGAAGTTTCACAATCACACAGATGTAAATCTCCGCCAACTTTGGTACAGGAAAACTGATATTAATCGGAATGAAATGAGCTGATTTTGTCAGCCTATCAACAATCACCAAAATTGTATCATACCCTCTTGGAGTACTCGGTAACCCCATTACAAAATCCATAGATATACTATCCCACTTCCATTCCAAAACATCTAATGGTTTCAATAGTCCTGTAAGTTCTGATGTTCAAGTTTCAACTTCTGAGAAGTCAAACACGCATACACAAACTGTGATACGTCCCATTTCAATCCGGACCACCAAAATAACTTCTTCAAGTCTTGATACATCTTAGTTGCACTTGGATGGATATTTAAATTGCTTCTATGACTTTTCTCTATAATCATCTTTTTCGACTCAGAATCATTAGGAATACAAATTCTATTATGGAATCTCAACACACCTTGCAAGTCAACTTTAAAATTGCTATCCTCATCCTGATTACTCCCAACCATCAAATCTACCAGTTTTACATCCAACTTCTGAGTCTCTTTAATATTATTCAAGAATTCACTGTTAATCTTCGACATTGCCAATATCACACTCTGAAGTGTCAACTTACAGACTAAACTCATGTCTCTAAATTGTTCAATCAATTCTAATTCTCTAACCATCATAGCAGACAAATATAATGATTTCCTACTTAAAGCTTCTGCCACAATATTAGCTTTACCTAGATGGTAATTTAAGCTGAAATCATAGTCCTTTAACAATTCTAGCCACCTTCGTTACCTCATATTTAATTCCTTTTGGTCAAACAAATACCGCAAGCTCTTATGATCGCTAAACACTTCAAATCTGGAGCCATAAAGGTAATGCCTCCAAATCTTTATCACAAACACTACTACAACTAGTTCTAGATCATGAGTAGGATATTCCCTTTCATGAATCCTTAACTACCTTGATGCATAAGCTACCACTTTATCATTCTGCATGAGCACACCACCTAAACCCAATTTAGAAGCATCATAATACACAATAAACGATTCTTCAGGATTAGGTAATATAACAATCGGAGCCATCGTCAATTTCTTCTTTAGCTCGGTACAACTTTCCTCATATTGGATATCCCATGCAAATGATTTATCTTTGCAAGTCAGCTGAGTTAACGGAAGTGCTAACTTATAAAAACCCTCAATAAATCTCCTATAATATCCAGCCAAGCCCAAAAAGATTCTAATTTTTGTAACTGATTTTGGAGCTTCCCATTGCAACATTGCATCTACTTTGGATGGATCTACAACAATACCATCACTTGAAATAACGTGATCAAGAAAACTAAATTTTTCTAACCAGAACTCACAGTTTGACAAATTTGCATATAACTTCTTCTCTTTCAACACTTTCAATACAATTTGCAAATTCTCAACATTTTCCTCTTCTGATTTAGAATAGATCAAAATATCATCAATGAAATACTACTATGAACTGATCCAAATAAGTGTGAAAGATACAATTCTTATACTCTATAAACACCCCTGACGCGTTAGTAACATCGAATGACATTACTGAATACTCATAATGTCCATTCCGAGTCTTGAAAGTCGTCTTCTAAATATCGCCATCTTTAACTCGAATCTAGTGATAACCTGATATCAAGTCTGAGTCATAGCGTGCAAAGCAGCAGGAATCGCATCATAGTTTCTTCCAGCCACTTCTCTGTTTCACACTGTGATACGATGTCTAGAATCGGGACGTGGTTTCCCTATTTCGTTAAGCAAGAGTCACCGCCGACTTTTATTTTATCCAACAAGGAAAGGAAAAAAGCACAGAAAAATTCCTTTTTCGAGATATTTCTCGGGTCCGGGGGGTAGATTATAGAAAGGGAAGGTGTTAACACCCTTTCTATCTGTGGTTATCCACGGGCTCTTAGGTACTTGCTTAATTGTTTTCTTTGTGCTTGTGGGTTTGAAAAAAGTTTTTGTTTGAAAACTTCGATTTAACTCTTGCTTCTGTCCTCAAGAGTGTAATGAAGTGTTTTGAAAACTTTGTTCGAAAAGTGTAAGTGTGAAGAGTTTTGTTTTAAAAGAGCAAGTATCTAAGAACCATCTACCTACTCGAAAACGGAATCGTTCTGTGCTAATGTCCTTTATACAATGTTATCCCACTATTGATGAGTAGGTAGCACCGTCGTTGGAGTTTAAGGGTCAATTCGAATGAGGGACTTACGGTCACTAAAATAATGTTAAGACGCCTTAGCGATAACCCTAATGTCCTAGATTATTTATTCGAGGCAATGATATCCGAGGCAACCTTTCCGAGGCAACTATGATCTTTTGGACAAGAGGGCTACCTATAAAACGACCTATACTCAATGATCGTGTACGAAGGCAACCAAGTGGAGTGTATCCTAAGAGTGCGCATGTGCGAGTGTGTCGTTTTCAGTTATTTTTATCTTTGTACATGTTAAGGGTGATCTAATTTGATTTTAAGATTAACATTCAGTCTTGTCATGCAAACCCTATTATCAAACATCTAACAGTTATAATTTGCGGAAATAAAATGCGGAATTTAAATTACAAGGCGTCGGGTATTTACATCGCCAAAGACAAACCCTTTAAAAAATAAAATAAAGCGATAAAAATAATTAAACGTCCAATTTAACTATTACAATCCGTAAGCAGATACATAATTGGATAAAAATAAGTAACGCGCGCGGGAAATTGAATCGAATGCGAATTTTAGGGTTTTGACCCTTTTGAAAGAAAATTGCTTTTTTTTGTTGTTTTTATTTTATTTGAAAAGAAATTAAATCCTAAGTTAATTACTAAATAAGAAATTAAATTAATTAATGAGAAAAAAAATAAATTAATGACATATTTTTGGATTTTTATTATCTTAGGAAAGAAAATAAAATTAATTAAATTAGTAGTTAAAGACCTAATTAAATCTAATTAATTTTAATTATTTACAAAAATAAGTTAGAGTTTTCTAGAATTAGAACCTAAACTAATTGGTTAGTAATTATTAATAAAATAAAAATTTTAAAATTTGATTGGATAAAAAGAATATTTTTTATGGTTTTTATTTGATAAAAAAGAAGGAATTTTGTGATTGGTTAGAAAACTAAATAAAAATAATAAAACAATTAATAAAACAAAATAAAATAAATAAAAGAGAGAAGGGAGTGTTGGGCCTGATTTAAGAGTGTTAGTAGCAATTTCATAGGCCTAATAGAAGTTGGCCCTTTGGACTTTCTCTGATCTAATACGCATGCATTGACCTGGCCTATGGTGGACTCTCACCGTGGACCACCAGATCTGACTCCTTGGCCATCTGGCACATAGATCATGAGGGAGTATGGTGGGCTGAAGATGGGCGCGTACACTGGAATACCTGAAAACCAAAATTATTGAGAAAGTGGGGGACCTGGGATTCGAACCCATGTCTTGAAGGGGATACACTGCTCGCTTTACCACTACACCACATTGCCTTGTTTGTTATAATAATGCAAAAGAATAATAATATAATAAAATGAAATCAATTGGTTAGAAAATTTAAAAAGGGCGCCAAGATTTGAAATAGCCAATGGACGGGGGACACCTCATTGTCCATGTCCTCAAACCTGTAACACAAATTTCTGTGGATTTGAATCCGCAGCTAAAAGTGCAGCCTTATCCTAAAATTCTCTCCAGGCCATGAAAATACATTCTACGAGCATGGTTGAACTTGTCATCTTCTCCTGATTGCAACCATGCCCTTCACGTGGACCAATTGTGCCTGAAACAAGAATCCCCAAAACCACGAGCCAAACCCTAGCAATGGTGTTTCTTCATACAGAGCACATAAATGAAATTAAACAATGCAAAAAGTTTGAACATGTTCTTGTGATCACGAATGTACCATTAGTTTGTTCAATGGATGCCAGAATGCTTCAAATCGAAATCAAGAACAGGGGTGGTTAACGTGAGACTTACAGTGCGTTAGGGAGTCTGAAAATGCTTGGTTTTGGTTTGGATGGCTTGTGTGAATGGCCAGGAATCGATTGGGATACGTCTTGCCTCCTGAAACTTCCTCTAACCTGGTTTTTAATTTCCAACTTTTTTATGATTTTTTCAATTCTTGTTCCGCCTCTTCCAACACTTGCCAACCCTTATTTTCGTGTGTTTTGCTTCCTTATGTAATGCTCAGTGCATTAGGTTTACAAACTTGGTACAAATCTCCCTCTATCAATGACTTTGATGTGGATTTGATTCTTCTATTAAATCTTTCCAAATTTGATTCATTTCAATCTTTTTGCACATGATTTGATTTGATACGAATTTGATGGTGATGCTAGCTGTGAACAAAGCCTAAAACAATCATAAAATCATGAGTTATTAATTCCTTGGATTTTATATGATTTTATTTGATTAAAAATGAATAAATTCAAATAAAAATCAAATTAAATAATAAAAATGAGATATGGGAACATGGATGGAGCTAGGTCACGTGGGTTATAGTGAAAACTCAAATCAAGTGAAAAAGAATGGGCCCATTTGACAAAATTTGAAGTTTTGGGGATAGTTGACTTTTGACAATTTTGCAAAAAAGTCCAACTTCAACAATGCATAACTTCTTCCATTTTGAACTTTTGGAGATGTTCTTGGACTTTCTAGAAATCTTGAGATGTTCTCTAATCAACCATTTTGGTCTCATCCCATTTTGATATTTCGTTCTCAAGTTATAAGCTTTGACAAAAAAGGTGTTTTTGTTGACTTTCAAAAATGACCTATAATGTCCAAATTCATAACTTCTTCTGAATGCATTTTTTGATCTTGGGTTATGAAGATGGATTGTAGGAAATTGCATACTATTCAAAATGAGCTTTGGATGGGTCATTTCTCATAAAGTATAATAAAGTTATGCTTGGTCAAAGTTGGGTTGATTTTTCCTACAAAACCCTAATTTAGCAACTTTTGAATCTTGATGAATCTTGAGCAATCCTTGATGAATCATGATCAACCTTTGATCAAATGATGAAATATCCTTCAAAATGAGAATGTTGACAAAAAATCTTGAAGTTTGACTATTTGTAGGTCACAGTTGACTTTTGCCCTAGCACAGTCGATTTTTGGACCTTTGAGCAATTGACTGAGCAAACTTCCTCTGCAAGGCATGAAATTTGACATGGATGATCTTGAGAACATATCAGGAAATTGGTGAGCACTTGAGGTCATTTGGATTCAAGGATCTTGATGCAACACAAAACCTTAATTTAGGGTAGACTGCCTTAGGAGAGGGCTTGTCTGACCAACTCTTGAGCTACCTTGAGCCACTTGGAGATTTTTCTTGCAATGCTTTGAGGAATATGGGAGGGGAAAATTTTAGGGTACAACATCTGCCCCTGTTGAATCTTCTTAAACCCTAGGATGTAGATTGGCTTTCATGCCTTTCATGATCCGAAGGTGGAAGATGATTGAACACTAGAGTGCCCAGAAATTTGCACTCGCATGAAGTGATATCAGCCTTGTGATGTTGGGAATGGGCTTACAGATGCCATTTGGAGGTTGTTGACGAGAGGATGGGCTTAAATATGCCATCTGGAGGAGTTTCGATCGCATAAGAGATTCCTTAGCGAGAGCTTGTATACCTGTTGTTTGAAGATTCCGCTGGGGAAGTCTGATTTTGTTGAGATTTAGGAACTTGCATGTACTTCAACCGAGAGAACATCTCCGATGAGTTTTAAGAACTTGTCCGTAATTCAACTGGGGGGAAACATCTTCATCGAGACTTAAGAATTCGCCCATAATTCAACTGAGAAAACTCTGTTGAGATTTAGGAACTCGTCTGTAATTCAATGGAGGAACTTGTCGAGATTTAGGACCTTATCTGTAATTCAACTGAGGATAATTCGGTTGAGATTTAAGAATTGGTCAGTAATTCGACGGAGGGAAACATCTTCATTGAGATTTAAGAACTCGCCCGTAATTCAACTGAGAAAACTCTGCTGAGATTTAGGAACTCGTCTGTAATTTGACGGAGGTAAATTTTCGAGATTTAGAACCTTATCTGTAATTCAACTGAGGATAATTCGGTTGAGATTTAAGAATTGGTCGGTAATTCGACTTTGGAGAAACATCTTCATCAAGATTTAAGAACTCTCCCGTAATTCAACTGAGAAAACTCTGCTGAGATTTAGGAACTCGTCTGTAATTCGATGGAGGTAAATTGTCGAGATTTAGAACCTTATCTGTAATTCAACTGAGGATAATTCGGTTGAGATTTAAGAACTTGTCGGTAATTCGACTTTGGAGAAACATCTTCATTGAGATTTAAGAACTCGCCCGTAATTCAACTGAGAAACTCTGCTGAGATTTAGGAACTCGTCTGTAATTTGATGGAGGAACTTGTCGAGATTTAGGACCTTATTTGTAATTCAACTGAGGATAATTCGGTTGAGATTTAAGAACTGGTCAGTACTTCGACTGAGGGAAACATCTTCATCGAGATTTAAGAACTTGCTCGTACTTCAACTGAGGATAACTCTGCTGAGATTTAGGAACTCGTCTGTAATTCGACGGAGGAACTTGTCGAGATTTAGGACCTTATCTGTAATTCAACTGAGGATAATTTTGTTGAGATTTAAGAACTGGTCATTACTTCGACTGAGGGAAACATCTTCATCGAGATTTAAGAACTCGCCCGTAATTCAACTGAGGTTAACTCTGCTGAGATTTAGGAACTCGTCTGTAATTCGACGGAGGAACTTATCGAGATTTAGGACCTTATATGTAATTCAACTGAGGATAATTCTGTTGAGATTTAAGAAATGGTCAGTACTTCGACTGAGGGAAACATCTTCATCGAGATTTAAGAACTTGCCCGTACTTCAACTGAGGATAACTTTGCTGAGATTTAGGAACTCGTTTGTAATTCGACAGAGGAACTTGTCGAGATTTAGGACCTTATCTGTAATTCAACTGAGGATAATTATGTTGAGATTTAAGAACTGGTCAGTACTTCGACTGAGGGAAACATCTTCATCGAGATTTAAGAACTTGCCCGTACTTCAACTGAGGATAACTCTGTTGAGATTTAAGAACTGGTCTATAATTCGACTAAGATAAAAGCTTCATAGCTTTGAATTTTATGAGAATTTTAACCGCACCCTTCCTGAAAAGTAAAGGTTTGTTGTATGTAATGCATGATATGTATCAAGCAATGATGTTCTCAAAATAAATGAGATTGTATTGTATGATGTGTATATTCATGTATCGTGATGTATGTAAATGTAATGTTTTTAGTTGGGGGAAATAAATCCCGAGTAGCTGCTGGAGAAAGGAATTGAATTCTTCATTTCCACTGGGGATAGCGAATGAAGACGATTGTGAGCATAAACTGGCAAGAGAGGATAACTCCGTTGGGGAATAAACTGATGAGGAGGTTACTCTGTGGGGAAGAGATGCTCTGTAGAGGATTCCGTTGATAAATTCCGCTGGGGATGAATTACCGTTGCTGGTGATATTGAATCTTGTTGGGGGTTGAATTCTTGTTGGTGAAAGGAATGAACTCCGCTGGGGATGATTTGTTTTCAATAGCGGCCTTACCGGGGATAACCTTTTAGGCTCTACTGGGGATAATCCTTTGAGCTCTGCTGGAGACAATCTTCCAAAGTCTACTAGGGATGATTCTCCAAACTCCACTGGGGGAAGCTTTTTTAGACTGCGTTGGGAAAATTTTCAAACTCCATTAGGGATGTTTTGTACTTTGCCGGGGAATATTCTTATACTCCGCTGGGGAATATTAAGACCTTTCAGTGCTTATGGTAAATAAACTTTGCTTGGGAAGAATATTACCGATTCATTCATAGTTGCAAGTCTCAGCTGGGGAGAGCTATCACTATTGTCTCTTTCTTATTCTGCGGGGAGTGAAAGTACCTTAGCCATATTCTTCAGCTGAATCTACCTTTGTACCTTGTGGATAGAGCAACTGTAAAGCTTGGACAAATCTTATTGCCCCTGTTTCTGATATTACCAATAATCGTCTTTTGTTTCGCATGTAAATATTTATGAGCAGCAATTAATGTCAAATGCATATATCAAAAATGAACATTGGACGTTCTTTGCAAAACAAAACAGAAAAAGGAAAAAACAGTTTGAAATTTCTCTGAAAGTGAATTGTATTGATTTTGAAGTTTTGGCCTGTAAATAGGCGTTTTGTACAAGAGGCTGACGTCCTAGTAAGGGAACGCCGCCGAACAATAGAATTTAAAAAATTTGTGAAAAACTAAAACAAAACAGCTATGTGAATAATCCCACTGGGTTCCAACTCTGTTATTGCCCTTATGTCCTTGAGCATCTCATCACTTTGCTACTTGGTTGAAGGTAGATCAGATTGATTAGTGTCGTCCGAGCCTGATAGTTGATACCGAAGTCCGGTTGCAAGGTGATCCAATGAGACATAGCGTTACGCTTTGATCCCAAATTTTTTCCTGGACCGCCCTTTCGGGTTTTCAGTCCATCGGGATACCCTTTTTTGCCCAAGCCGCCCTTTCAGGTTTTCGACTTTCCGGGTGTACAGATTTTTCATTTTCATCCCTTATTTTTACCCGAACCCTTTTGGTTCGCCGGGAAGCCCTTATTTTTTCCTAGGCCAGTCAACCTAGCGGGTCTTTGATTATGCGTAGTATCTTTTCACTATGTCTGCATTGACGGGGTGAGGAAGGTCGTCACCATCCATGGTGGTTAGGATCATAGCTCCTCCTGAGAAAATGTTCTTAACCACAAATGGCCCTTCGTAGGTAGGGGTCCATTTGCCCTTAGGATCACCTTGAGGTAAGATAATGCGCTTGATTACCAGGTCCCCAACTTGATACTCTTGTCGTCTGACTTTCTTGTTAAATGCCTTGATCATCCGCTTCTGATACGTCTGACCATGACAAATAGCAGTAAGTCTCTTTTCGCCGATTAGGTTCAGCTGATCAAGTCGGGTCTGAATCCAGTCATCTTTGCTAAAACCTACATCCTTCATAATCCGAAGAGAGGGTATCTAAACTTCAATGGGAAAGACGACCTCCATGCCGTAAACCAAGGAATAGGGTGTTACCCTTGTTGACGTCTGTGCTGAGGTACAGTACCCATGAAGAGCAAATGGTAACATCTCGTGCCAATCTTTATATGTCACTGTCATTTTCTGCACAATCTTCTTAATATTCTTATTAGCCGCTTCTACATCCCCATTCATCTTCGACCGGTAGGGAGAAGAGTTGTGATGCTGTATCTTGAACTGCTTGCAGAGCTCGGTGATCATCTTATTGTTGAGATTTGCACCATTGTCCATAATGATCCTCTCTGGTACACCATACCAGCAGATCAGATTGTGCCGAATAAATCGAGCCACGACGTTCTTGGTTATTGTAGCAAAGGAAGCTGCTTCAACCCACTTCGTAAAGTAATCAATAGCTACTAGGATGAAACGATGCCCGGTGAACGTTGTAGGCCAGATCTCTCTGATCATGTCAATGCCCCACATTGCAAAAGGCCATGGAGCTGTCAAGACGTTCAGAGGTACTGGAGGTATGTCCACCTTATCAACATAGACTTGGCATTTATGAAAGGTCCGAGAGTGCTGATAACAGTCAGCTTCCATTGTGGACCAAAAATATCCTGCCCGAAGAATCTTCTTTGCCATGGTATGTCCACTAGAATGAGTTCTGAAAGTACCTTCATGTAACTCAACCATGATCTTTTCTGCTTCATTCTTATCCACACATCGCATTAAGGTTGAATCATGGTTACGCTTGTAGAGGATGTCATTACTGATGAAGAACTTCGCCGCGACCTCAGAAACTTCTTATCATTAACAGATGCACCCTCAGGGTATTCCTGAGCTTCAAGATGCCTCTTCACCTCATGAAACTAGGGTTTTTCTGCTACCTCTTCAGTCTCAATATCACAGCAATGTGCAGGTTCGTCTAACCTCTCAATGGTAATCTGGGGAGCCTCATTGTCCCATCTGACCTTGAACATAGAAGACATTATAGCCAGCGTGTCCACCAACTGATTCTCCTCTCTAGGGAAGTGTTCAAAGGTTATCTCCTCGAAGTGTGGAAGAAACGTCAACACATACTCTTTGTAAGGAATAAGATTAGGGTGTTTCATATCCCACTCGCCTTTGATCTGATTGATCACGAGATAGGAATCTCCGAAAACACTTAAGAACTTAATCCTTAGGTCAATAGCTGCTCGAAGACCCATAATGCACGCTTCATACTCCTCCATATTGTTGGTGCAGTTGAAACATAGTCAGGCGGTGAATGGAGTATGAGAGCCTTTAGGAGATATGATCACGGCGCTAATACCATTACCCAAAGCGTTTGAAGCTCCATCAAAGTACATAGACCATCGGGATCCTTCCTCAGGTCCTTCATCCGGTCCAGGTGTCTCACAGTCAGTTACTATCATGATATTCTCATCCGGAAATTCAAAGTTCATAGACTGGTAATCATCCACTGCTTGATATGCTAGATGATCCGCCAATACACTTTCTTTGATTGCCTTTTGGGTCGTGTATTAGATGTCATACTCAGTCAAAATCATCTGCCATCTTGCTATTCTTCCGGACAAGGCAGACTTCTCAAAGATATACTTGATTGGATCCATCTTGGATATCAATAGAGTAGTGTGAGTCAGCATATATTGTCTCAGCCGGCGAGCAGCCCATGCCAAAGCGCAGCAAGTTTTCTCAAGCAACGAGTATCGGGTCTCGCAGTCGGTAAACTTTTTGCTAAGGTAGTAAATAGCATGCTCTTTTCGGCCAGACTCGTCATGCTTCCCCAGCACACACCCCATTAAATTGTCGAGTACTGTCAAGTATAAGATCAAAGGTCTCCCTTCAACTGGAGGCATCAGAATGGGAGGCTCTTGGAGATATTCTTTGATCCTTTCGAAAGCGGCCTGACATTCATCATTCCATCTTACCACTTGATCTTTCTTCAGCAACTTGAAGATTGGCTCACAAGTAGCAGTCAGGTGTAAGATGAATCGGGCAATATAGTTCAAACGTCCCAAAAAGCCTCTGACTTCTTTTTCAGTTCGGGGAATTGGCATCTCCTGTATAGCCTTCACTTTTGCAGGATCCACTTGAATACCTTTATCGCTTACGACGAAACCCAGCAACTTACCAGATCTCACCCCGAAGGTGCACTTGTTCGGGTTTAACCTCAGCTTGTACAACTTCAACCTGTCAAATAGCTTTTGAAGGTGGTCAAGATTTTCTTCCTCAGTCTGGGATCTTGTAATCACGTCGTCGACGTATACTTCAATCTCATGGTGAATCATGTCATGGAACATAGCGACCACAGCACGCTGATATGTTGCCCCAGCATTTTTCAATCCGAAAGGCATGACCTTGTAGCAAAAGGTACCCCACTGGGTAACAAAGGTTGTCTTCTCCATATCTTCGAGAGCCATTTTAATCTGATTATAGCCGGAGAAACCATCCATGAAGGAGAAAACCTTATGTTGTGCGGTGTTGTCAACCAGAACGTCGATATGAGGTAGAGGGAAATCATCCTTGGGGCTTGCCCTGTTCAGATCCCTATAGTAGACGCACATCCGAACTTTACCATCATTCTTAGGCACCGGGACCATGTTAGCCACCCACTGTGGGTATGATGTAATTGCTAGAAAGTCGGCGTCAAGTTGCTTCATAACTTCAGCCTTGATCTTCTCAGACATCTCTGGGCGCATTCGGCGAACTTTTTGTTTCACTGGAGGATAGTCTTCCTTGGTAGGCAATCGGTGAACCACAATATCGGTATCCAACCCAGGCATATCTTCATAAGCCCAGGCAAAGATCTCAATGTAGTCCCGCAGCATCTGAATTAACCGTTGCTTAACACTGAGCTCTAGATTTGCACCAATCTTGACCTCTTTCTTGTCTACTTCTATACTCAGATTCACTGTTTCCACTGGCTCTTCCTGCGGCTGTATGGCCCTCTCTTCCTGAAGTAAGAGTCTAGCAAGTTCACCAGGCACTTCGCAATCATCTTCACCTTCGTCTTCAGCTAAGTTGATCGGACTTTCGAAGTCATAACCGGCAGTAGCAGAGTCGTTATCAGTGGGATCCAGAGTGGATGTGGACCTGTATATGTGAGTGTGTGTAAAATAGTTGTTTTGCAATATATAACAAAAGAAAGACAAGGAGCGCAAAATTTGAAATGCAAGAAAACGTCCAATGCTTTTATTAATGATATATGAAAATGACACACATAAAGCCCTCACAAACAAAACCACAGTGCCTCGGGTAAGACACCGGGCTGTAAAGTTTAAAAACTGTCTGTTACAAATTCAAAACAAAAAGTTTCATTACTGGGTAACAAAAGAAATTGGGATGAAGTCCTTTGTTGTCCAATTGCTCAGCCCATCATCAGTAGTAGGATAGATCCAACTGTCGAACTCAGATTCTTCAACATCGTCTTCAATGGCATTTACTCCTGAATTGCTGATAAATAGGGGAGCTCTTCCAATTTGTGCACTCTGAACAACCCTTTGAGCTTCTGCAGTGAAACCCAAACCAAACTTGTTACTCTTATGTGCAAAATCAGGTAGTTGGCCCCAATTCGCACACCCACCTTTCTCAATAACAGCCCGGGCATCCTTTAGGGAAGCTATCTTCATTGGAGGATCTTCAGTAATAGTTTCAGCTGACGCCAGCGTCTGGGGTACTTCTTTAAAATGCTGAAACGGGGTCTCAATGAACTCCCCATCCATTTCCACATCCCAGAATAAGTTGAGGTGGCTCACCATGTATTCTTCCTCTCCTCGTACCGTAACAATTTTCCTCTTCACTGGGTATTTCAGCATCTGGTGAAGCGTAGAAGTGACTGCCCCAGCTTTGTGGATCCACGGGAGACCCAACAAACAAGAATAAGATGGCTGAATGTCCATCATATAAAATGTAGATGTGAATATCTGAGAACCAACCTTCACTGGAATATCCACTTCTCCATGTGCCATTCTCTTGGACCCATCAAAGGCCCTAACAACAATGTTACTTGGCTTCAACTCTAAACCTTCACAGTCCAACCGGTCTAGAGCTTTCTTAGGTAAAACGTTCAATGAGGACCCCGTATCCACCAATACATGAGCTAGAGTAGTGCCCATGCATTCAATAGAGACATGCAGGGCATCATTGTGATTCTTCCCCTTAGCAGGCAAGTCTGCGTCGGAGAAACCCAACCCATTATCCGCTGTCAGACTAGCCACACAATCTCTAAATTGATCAGTTGACGTCTCCTGCGGCATGTGCGTAGTTTTCAGGAAGGCAATCAGAGCCTTGGCATAGGCTTCTGAGCATAGCAACAGAAACAACATAGAGATTTTAGACGGGGTTTGCCCCAGCTGTTCGACTACATTATAGTCGCTCTTTTTAATGATCTTCAAAATTTCTTCCATCTCTTGTCTAGAGGCTTCAACAGTAATCCTCTTCAGTGCCTCCGTCCGGGCAGGCTCATCAGTGGTTCCTTTGCCCCGAGTATCAGATGACTCGGCAACAGGAGTAAGAATGGGAACTTGAACAGGGATAGTATCTGGTGCACTAACAGGCGTAATGACAACAGGCATCTGAACAACTGGCGGAGAGATCTCAGGGGAGAAAAGTCTTTCGCTGCGGGTGACTTTGGCAGGTCCAACAATATTGTTGATGTCAGTATCAGCCTCTTCAGCACTCAAGTCTTGCTTAACTCCGTGATAATATACATCAGCCCCGTAGTGCCACGGGACAGCTTTATCGGATGTATAAGGGATAGGCCCAGGAACAGTAATGATCAAGGGAGCGATTCTTGGAACAGGTGTAATTCTAACATGATTTCTCGAAGAAGCCTTGGAAGAATTGTCAAAAATGGTGATTATAGCAACTTCTTCAATAGGAACCAAAGGAACAACAATCTTCTCAAACAGAATTTCTTTATTATCCATCAGGCGTTGGACACCTGACTTCAAAAGATGGCAACCAGTAGGTAGGACGGAACACAAATGGCAACCTTCGCCACAGCCCGGAAATAAACTGGCTAACAGAAGGTTCTTCTTCACAATTATTAATGGAGTAATAATGTCTTTCACAGAAACCATAAACAAGTCTTTATCTACAGCATTCATTACATGCTTGGGCATAGGAGCAGTCACAACATTAGGCCTTTCTGGCGCTTCGAACTCAATCTCTTTAGCATCAATTAAATCTTGTACTTTATTCTTCAGGACCCAGCAATCATTTGTATCATGGCCCGGGCTATCAGAATGAAAAGCACAGCGGGCGTTTGGATTGTACATCGGTGATGTTGTGTTGGGATTCTTTGGGGCCTCCTTCGAAATCACCAAGTTGGTCTTCAATAACTGTGGCAGAATCTGAGACAAAGTCATGTTGAGCTGAGTGAATTGTCTTTGCGGCCTCTCGGCCCTTGGCTGATTGTTGCGCTGAGGAGCAACAGCAGGTCTTGATATAACCACCGCATTAACTGCTTGGCGGCGTTCAGGTCTATTATGGCTTTTTGAATTGTAAACAGCACTGGACTCCTTCTTAAAAGGCTTCTTCTCGGTGCCTGACAAAGCACCCTTCTGTATTTTACCTCTCTTGATACCGGCCTCAATTCTTTCCCCGGTCATAATTAGCTCTGTAAACCCGGACGAAGAACTTCCAATCAGATGGTTGAAATACGGACCAGACAAGGTCCCCAAAAACATATCCACTATCTCCCTATCTGCCAAGGGTGGTTGCACTCTTCCAGGAAGGTCCCTCCACTTCTGAGCGTAGTTTTTGAAACCTTCGCCCGCACCCATGGACATACCCTGAAGTTGGGTACATATGGGATCGAGGTCGGCATTGTATTGGTACTGCTTGTAGAAAGCAGCAGCCAAATATTCCCAACTACGGATACTAGTTCCTTCCAGCTGGTAAAACCATTCAAGCTGAGTCCCTGAGAGACTGTCTTGAAAGAAGTGGATCCAGAGATTCTTATCAGCAGTGTACAGCTGGATCTTTCTAACATACGACCGGAGGTGCAGCTTCGGACAGGAAACTCCATCATATTTAGAAAAGGCTGGTGCTTTAAACTTGTGGGGAATCACCACCCCAGATGACAAACCTAGATCACCAAAGTCCAACCCAGGGACCTTCTGAATCTCCATCGAATTTAACCGGTCTTCAAGCTGTTTGTATCTATCCTCAGCAGGAGGATACTGGTCTTCGTCAAAGTCAGTCTCGTGGTCAGATACCACATGGCTAGGAACCCTCCTTTCTTCTTGGTTTTCTCCCCCTCCAGATGAGTGGGATAGATTGACTTCATCTCGTAGCCTATTTACAAACCTGTGACCCATGTTCAGGAGGACCGTCTTCTTCTTCTTCTTATCTTTCAGGATAAGGGTCTTCAGATCTTGCTGACCCTTAGCCAAATTCATGAACATTTCCTAAAATTGAGCATTTTGAGCTTATAGAGCCTTGATAGCTTGATCAGTTGATGTTTCAGCAGACATGATGCTGAAATAAATAGCAAAAAAGATAAGAGGCCTGTAATGGGTACCTGCGATGAGGTGCATGGAATGAAATACGTATGATATGATTTCAAAGACTTTAGAGATTCAAATTCGTAAACCAAAATGAAGCACACTTTTATTAGATAAACTTGAAATTCAATTGTTCAACAAATGCCTTTAAGGCGTTACAAGAAAGAAAAACTGAAAAGTAAAGCAAAACTAGAAATAACAAAAGACAATCAGCACTCCCATGGTCGTTTCCCTTTGGTGCTGACATAGTCGTTGAGGATCTGCTCATTTTCTAGCTGCCTTGTAAACTTCTGGATCTTCCGCTCTTACTCGTGATACTTTTCTCTGTAAGTATCTCGTTCCTCTCTTAGCTGCATCCAAGACCTCTTTAATGCCCCAATGTCAGTAGGCATGTAAGGGTGGAGGATGGTAGGAGGTACCCCTTCTTCATCAGCAAGTTCAACTATCACAGGCAAGACAGCTTCGTATGGCATTCCCAGCTTCTGAGCACGTGTACGAACCCACCGGAGATATGGTTCCATTGGAAGAGAAGTCTTCGCACCCAGCTCGTGCGGATCAGACCTGTGTACCTTATCCCAAGCTCGTATGAACCTGTGGTGTTGCTCATCACTATCCCCTTGGAAATCAAAGATAATACTTGGCATTAGCAACTCATGAGGTCCTTCCCTCCTAGCTCGCCCAAACTGACGTAAGGACAAACACAGACTATAGGTGATCCCCCCATTGATTCCTAGCAGTGGAACATTGGGGTATTCCCCACAGCGATCAATAATAGCCACGTCTTCCATGTCCTTATTACTCCAAATGATGTTTGTGATACGGTGGAAGAACTGACTGTTTTTGGAATGCTGGTTTGCGTTTTGCGTTTGTTTTTGCAAAATGTAGCGGTAAGCAAGAGTCGCCACCGACTTTTATTTTATCCAACAAGGAAAGGAAAAAAAAACACAGAAAATTCCTTTTTTCGAGATGTTTCTCGGGTTCGGGGGGTAGATTATATTAAGGGAAGGTGTTAGCACCCTTTCTATCTGTGGTTATCCACTGGCTCTTAGGTACTTGATCAATTGTTTTCAAAAAAAATTTCTTTGTGCTTGTGGGTTTGAAAAAGTTTTTGTTTTGAAACTTCGATTTAACTCTTGCTTCTGTCCTCAAGAGCGTATGAAGTGTTTTTGAAAACTTTGTTCGAAAAGTGTAAGTGTGAAAAGTTTTTGTTTTTTGAAAGAGCAAGTATCTAAGAACCATCTACCTACTCGAAAAAGGAATCGTTTTATGCTAATTTCCTTTAGGCAATGCTATCCCACTATTGATGAGTAGGTAGCATCGTCGTTGGAGTTTAAGGGTCAATTCGAATGAGGGACATACGGTCACTAAAGCAATGTTAAGATGCCTTAGCGGTAATCCTAATGTCTTAGATCATTTATTTGAGGCAACAATATCCGAGGCAACCGTTTCGAGGTAACTATGATCTTTTAGACAAGAGGACGACCTCTAAAACGACCTATACTCAATGACCGTGTACAAAGGCAACCGAGTGGGGTGTACCCTAAGGGTGCGCACGTGCGAGTGTGTCGTTTTCAGTTATTTTTATCTTTGTACATGTTAAGGGTGATCAAATTTGATTTTAAGATTAACATTCAGTCTTGTCATGCAACCCTATTATCAAACATCTAACAGTTATAATTTGCGAAAATAAAATGTGGAATTTTAAATCACAAGGCGTCGGGTATTTACATCGCCAAAGACAAATCCTTTGAAAAATAAAATAAAGCAATAAAAATAATCAAAAAGTCCTATTTACTATTACAATCCGGAAGCATGTACATTATGGGATAAAAATAAGTAAATCGTGGCGCAAAATTAAATCGGACGCATGACTAGGGTTTTGACCCTTTTGGTTAAAGAAGAAATCTTTTTTAGGTTTTTTGGTTGTTTTTATTTAAGGGAAAGAAATTAAACCTAAATTAATTACTAAATTAAATTAATGAATTAATTAATAAAAAATAAAAATAATTTTTTTGGAGTTTTTGATTATTTAGGAAAGAAATAATAATAATTAAATTAATGGTTAAAAACTAATTAAGTCTAATTGATTTTATTTATTTTACAAAAGGAATTAAACTTTTCTAAGTAAAACCTAATTAATTAATAAATTTATTAATAAAAATAGAAGATTAAAATTTGATTTGAAATAAAAAATACATTTTTTTGTGATTTTTTTTATAAAAGGAATTTTGTGATTGGTTAGAAATTAAATAAAAAATAATAAATCAATTAATAAAACAAACAAAATAAATAAAGAGAGGAGTTTGGGCCTGATTAAGTGGTGTTGATACCAATTTCGTGAGCCCAATATTGCTGACCTTTTTGACTTTTTGGGATCTGGTACAAGCATGTTGACTGGCCTCTTGATGGACCTTCAACTTTGGACCACCAGATTTGGCTCTTGGCCACCTGGCATTTGGATGCATGAGAGAGTATGATGGACTGCATATAGGTGCCTGTATGGGAATACCTGAAAAGCAAAATTATTGAGAAAGTGGAGGACCTGGGATTCGAACCCAGGTCCTGAAGGAGATATGAACGCTTGCCTTGCCAACACACCATGCTGCTTCATTTGTTGTTATAATACATATTAATCAGAATATATTAAAACAAAATAAATGCCAACAAAAATAAAACGCGCAAAAATTATTTGAATTGGCTAACCGGAGGATGACACAAATTCATCCCTGTCCTCAGACCTGTAACAAAAATACCTGCGGATTTGAATCCGCAGCTAAAAACGCAGGCTTATGCTAAAACTCTCTCAGGGCCATATAAATCCATTGCAAGAACATGGTTGGATTCGTTATGGTCTCCTGATCAAAGCCATGTTCTTCTTGAGTCACAATTTTACTTGAAACAGAAAACCCTAAAAACCAAACGAAGAACCCTGGCTATGGTGGTTCTCCATTCAGGCCAGATAAACACAATTGAATAATACCAATCGCTTACAAATGTTATGTAGATTCAAAATATGGTATTGATTCATGAAAAAGATGCTTAAATTCAGAGTTGTGAAATCAAGAATAGGGGTGGCTATCGCGCGACTTACAGTGTGTTTGGACGTCTGAAAATACTTGCTCTGGATCCAGGTAGCTTGTATGAATGGTTAGGAAGCGATTGAGACCACTCTCGTGTCCTGAAACAGCCTCTAGCTTGGACTTTGATCTCCCACTTTTTGTGAATTTCTTCAATTCTTGTTCTGCCTCTCTCTGCACTTTCCAACCCTGATTTCGTATTCTTCTGCTTGCTTATGTAATGTGCTTTGTATTAGGGTAAGAATCATGGACTGAATCCCTTCATATCAATGCACATGAATGTGATTTGATCTCCATTATTAAATCTTTCCAAATTTGATTCAATTAAATCTTTTTGCACATGATTTGCTTTGATACGAGTTTGGAGATGTGCTAGTTGTCCATTGAAGCCTATAATCAATAAAAAATCTTTGGTTATCAATTATTTTGATTTTATGTGATTTAATTTGATTAAGAATGAATAAATTCAAATAAAATCAAATTAAATAATAAAAATGATATATGGACACTTGGTTGAAGCTAGGGCACGTGGACAACTATGCAAACTCAAATCAAGTGGAAAAGAATGGGCCCATTTGACAAAATTTGAAGTTTTGGGGATAGTTGACTTTTGGCAATTTTGCAAAAAAGTCCAACTTCATCAATGCATAACTTCTTCAATTTTGAACTTTTGGAAGTGTTCTTTGACTTTTTAGAAAGCTTTAGATGTCTTATAACCAACCCTTTTGGTCTCATCTCATTTTTATATTCCATGCTCAAGTTATAAGCTTTGGCAAAAAAGGTCTTTTTGATGACTTTCAAAAATGACATATAATGTCCAAATTTATAACTTCTTGTGAGTTCATTTTTTGAACTTAGGATATGAATATGGATTGTAGGAAATTTCATCCGCTTCGAAATGAGCTTTGGATGGGTCATTTCTCATAAAGTATGAGAAAGTTATGCTTGGTCAAAGTTGAGTTGACTTTTCCTACAAAACCATAATTTAGCAAATTTTGAGTCTTGATGAATTTTGAGCAATCCTTGATGAATCGTGATCAACCCTTTATCAAATGATGAAATATCCTTCAAAATGAGAATGTTGACAAAAAATCTTGAAGTTTGACTGTATATAGGTCACAGTTGACTTTTGTCCTAGCACAGTCGATTCTTGGACCTTTGAGCAATTGACTGAGCAAACTTCCTCTGCAAGGCTTGAAATTTGACATGGATGATCTTGAGAACATATTAGGACATTGGGGAGCACTTGAGGTCATTTGGACTCAAGGACCTTGATGCAACACAAAACCCTAATTTGCGGTTGACTGCCTTAGGAGATAGCTTGTCTGACCAACTCTTGAGCAACCTTGAGCCACTTGGAGATTTTTTTCTTGCAATATCTTGAGAAATATGGGAGGGAAAATTTTGGGGTACAACAGCTGCCCCTGTTCAATCTTCTTAAACCTGAGGATGTAGATTGGATTTTAAGCCTTTCGTGATCAGAAGGTGGAAGATGATTGAACACTAGAGTGCCCAGAAATTTGCACTCGCATGAAGTGGTATCAGTCTTGTGATGTCGGGAATGGGCTTACAGACGCCATTTGGAGATTGTTGGTGGGAGGATGGGCTTAAAGGTGCCATCTGCAGGAGTGTCGATCGCATAAGATATTCCTTAGCGAGAGCTCGCATACCTGTTGTCGTGGAAGATTCCGCTTGGGGAAGTATGATCTTTGTTTGGATTTAGGAACTTGCATGTACTTCAACTGAGAGAACATCTCTGCTGAGTTTTAAGAACTTGTTTGTAATTCAACTGGGGGGAAACATCTTCATCAAGATTTAAGAACTTGCCCGTAATTCAACTGAGAAAACTTTGCTGAGATTTAGGAACTGTCTGTACTTCGACGGAGGAGAATTGTCGAGATTTAGAACCTTATCTGTAATTCAACTGAGGATAATTTTGTTGAGATTTAAGAACCGGTCAGTACTTCGACTGAGGGAAACATCTTCATCGAGATTTAGGACTTATCTGTAATTCAACGGAGGATAATTTTGTTGAGATTTAAGAACTCGTCCATACTTCAACGGAGGAACTTTGCCGAGATTTAGAACCTTATCTGTAATTCAACCGAGGATAATTCAGTTGAGATTTAAGAACCCGTCAGTACTTCGACTGAGGGAAACATCTTCATCGAGATTTAGGACTTGTCTGTAATTCAACCGAGGATAATTCCGTTGAGATTTAAGAACTCGTCCATACTTCAACGGAGGAACTTTGCTGAGATTTAGAACCTTATTTGTAATTCAACCGAGGATAATTCAGTTGAGAATTAAGAACCGGTCAGTACTTCGACTGAGGGAAACATCTTCATCGAGATTTAGGAATTATCTGTAATTCAACCGAGGATAATTCCGCTGAGATTTAAGAACTCGTCCATACTTCGACGGAGGAACTTTGCCGAGATTTAGAACCTTATATGTAATTCAACCGAGGATAATTCAGTTGAGATTTAAGAACCGGTCAGTACTTTGACTGAGGGAAACATCTTCATCGAGATTTAGGACTTGTCTGTAATTCAAACGAGAATAATTTTGTTGAGATTTAAGAACTCGTCCATACTTCGACAGAGGAACTTTGCCGAGATTTATAACCTTATCTGTAATTCAACCGAGGATAATTCAGTTGAGATTTAAGAACCGGTCAGTACTTCGACTGAGGGAAACATCTTCATCGAGATTTAGGACTTGTCTGTAATTCAATCGAGGATAATTCCGTTGAGATTTAAGAACTCGTCCATACTTCGACCGAGGAACTTTGCCGAGATTTAGAACCTTATCTGTAATTCAACCGAGGATAATTCAGTTGAGATTTAAGAACCAGTCAGTAATTCGACTGGAGTAAAAGCTTCATAGCTTTAAATTTAACTGCATCCTTCCTTAAATGTAAATGTTAGCGGTATGAAATGTATGATATGTATCAATCAATGATGTTCACAAAATAAATGAGATTGTGTTGTATGATGCGTATATGCATGTGTCATGATGTATGGAAATGTAATGCTTTTAGCTGGGGAAAATAAATCTCGGTTAGCTGCTGGAGAAAAGAGTTGAGTTCTTCGTTTCTGCTGGGAATGGCGAATGAAGATGATTGTGAGAATAAACTTGCAGGAGAGGATAACTCCGTTGGGGAATAAACTGATGAGGAGACTACTCTGTGGAGAAGTGATGTTCTGCTGAGGATTCCACTGATAAATTCCAGCTGGGGGTGAATTACCGTTGCTGGTGATACTGAATCCTGTTGGCGATTAACTTCTTGTTTGTGAAGGGAAAGGACTCCGCTAGAGGATGATCTTTCAACTGCGACTTCACTGGGGATAACCTTTTAGACTCTTATGCGGATAATCCTTTGAACTTGCTGGGGACAATCTTCCAAAGTTTATTGGGGATATTTCCAAATCCACTGGGGGAGCTTTTTCAGACTGCGCTGGGAAAAAATTTAAACTCCACTGGGGATATTTTGTATTCTGCCGGGGAATATCCTTATACTCCGTTGGGGAATATTAAGACCTTTCCGTGCTAATGGTAGATAAACTCTGCTTGGGGAGAATATTACCGATTCATTCACAACTACGAGTCTCAGCTGGGGAGAGCTATCGTTACTGACTTACTCTGCGGGGAGTGAATGTATCTCAACCATGTTCTTCAGCTGAATTTACCTTGTACCTGGTGGACAGAGCAACTGTACAGTTTGGACAATTCTTATTTGCCCCTGTTTCTGATATTACAAGTAATCGTCTTTTGTTTTACATGTAAATATTTATGAGCAGTAATTAATGTCAAATGCATATATCAAAATGAACATTGGACGTTCTTTGCAAAACAAAACATAAAAAGGAAAAACAGTTTGAAATTTCTTTGAAAATGAATTGTATTGATTTTTGAAGTTTGGCCTGTAAATAGGCGTTTTTGTACAAGAGGCTGACGTCCTAGTAAGAGAACGCCGCCGAATAATAGAATTTACACATTTTGTGAAAAACTAAACAAAATAGTTATGTGAATAATCCCACTGGGTTCCAACTCTGCTACTGTCTTTATGTTCTCGATAATCTCATCACTTTGCTATGTGGTTGAAGGTAGATCAGATTGATTAGTGCCGTCCGAGCTTGATAGTTGATACCGAAGTCTAGTTGCAAGATGATCCAATGAGACATAGTGTTACGCTTTGATCCCTAATTTTTCCTGGACCTCCCTTTTGGGTTTTCAGTCCACCGGGATACCCTTTTTTGCCCAAGCCGCCTTTTCAAGTTTTCGACTTGTCGGGTGTACAAATTTTTCATTTTCATCCCTTATTTTTTCCTGAACCTTTTTGGTTCGCCGGGAAGCCTTTATTTTTGCCTAGGCCAGTCAACCTAGCGAGTCTTTGTTCATGCATAGTATCTTTTCACTGTGTCTGCATTGACGGGGTGAGGAAGGTCGTCACCATCCATGGTGGTTAGAATCATAGCTCCTCTTGAGAAAATGCTCTTAACCACAAATGGCCCTTCGTACGTGGGGGTCCATTTTCCCCTGAGATCACCTTGAGGTAAGATAATGCGCTTGATAATCAGGTCCCCAACTTGATACTCTTGTCATATGAATTTCTTGTTAAATGCCTTGATCATCCGCTTTTGATACGTCTGACCATGACAAATAGCAGTAAGTCTCTTCTCGTCGATTAGGTTCAGCTGATCAAGTCGGGTCTGAATCCAGTCATCTTCGCTCAAACCTGCATCCTTCATAATCCGAAGAGAGGGTATCTGAACTTCAATGGGCAAGACGGCCTCCATGCCATATACCAAGGAATAGGGTGTTTCCCTTGTTGACGTCCGTGCTGAGGTACGATACCCATGAAGAGAAAATGGTAACATCTCGTGCCAGTCTTTGTATGTCCCCATCATCTTCTGCACAATCTTCTTAATATTCTTATTAGCCGCTTCTACAGCCCCATTCATCTCCGGCCGGTAAGGAGAAGAGTTGTGATGCTGTATTTTGAACTGTTTGCAGAGCTCGGTGATCATCTTGTTGTTGAGATTTGTACCATTGTCCGTAATGATTCTCTCTGGTACACCGTATCGATAGATCAGATTGTGCCGAATGAACCATGCCACGACGTTATTGGTTACAGTAGAAAATGAAGCTGCTTCAACCCACTTTGTAAAGTAATCAATGGCTACCAGGATGAAACGATGCTCGTTAGATGTCGTAGGTCTGATCTCGCCGATCATGTCAATGCCCCACATTGCAAAAGGCCATGGAGCCGTCAAGATGTTCAGAGGTACCAGAGGTATATGCATCTTATCAGCATAGACTTGGAACTTATGACAGGTCTGAGAATGCTGATAACAGTCGGCTTCCATTGTGGACCAATAATATCCTGCCTGTAGGATTTTCTTTGCCATGGTGTGTCCACTAGAATGAGTCCAGAAAGTACCTTCATGCAACTCTGCCATAATCCTTTCTGCTTCTTTCTTATCTACACATCGCAGTAAGGTTGAATCATGGTTGCGCTTGTAAAGAATGCCATTGCTGATGAAGAACTTTGCTACGAACCTTCTCAGAAACTTCTTATCATTAACAGATGCACCCTCAGGGTATTCCTGAGCCTCAAGATACCTCTTCACCTCATGAAACCAGGGTTTATCTGCTACCTCTTCAATCTCAATGTCACAACAATCTGCAGGTTCATCCAACCTTTCAATGGTAATCCGGGGAGCCTCGTTGTCCCAATTGACTTTGAACAAAGAAGACATCATAGCCAGCGTGTCCGCCAACTGATTCTCCTCTCTAGGGAAGTGTTCAAAAGTTATCTCCTAGAAGTGTAGAAGCAACGTCAACACATACTCTTTGTAAGGAATAAGATTAGGGTGTTTCGTATCCCACTCACCTTTGATCTGACTGATCACGAGAGTGGAATCTCCGAATACACTTAAGAACTTAATTCTTAGGTCGATAGCTGCTCGAAGACCTATAATGCACGCTTCATACTCTGCCATGTTGTTGGTGCAGTTGAAACATAGTCGGGCGGTAAACGGAGTATGAGAGCCTTTAGGAGATATGATCACGGTGCCAATGCCATTACCCAAAGCGTTTGAAGCTCCATCAAAGTACATAGACCATCGGGATCCTTCCTCAGGTCCTTCATCTGGTCCAGGTGTCTCACAGTCAGTCACCAACATGATATTCTCATCAGGGAATTCGAAGTTCATAGACAGGTAATCGTCCACTGCCTGATGTGCCAAATGATCTGCCAACACACTTCCCTTGATTGCCTTTTGAGTCGTGTATTAGATGTCGTACTCAGTCAAGATCATCTGCCATCTCGTTGTTCTTCCGGACAAGGCAGGCTTCTCAAAGATATACTTGATTGGATCCATCTTTGATATCAATAGAGTGGTGTGAGTCAGCATATATTGTCTCAGCCGGCGAGCATCCCATGCCAAAGCGCAACAAGTTTTCTTGAGCAACGAGTATCAGGTCTCGCAGTCGGTAAACTTTTTGCTAAGGTAATAAATAGCATGCTCTTTTCGACCAGACTCGTCATGCTGCCCCAACACGCACCCCATTGAATTGTCGAGTACTGTAAAGTATAAGATCAAAGGTCTCCCTTCAACTGGAGGCATCAGGATAGGTGGATCTTGGAGATACTCTTTAATCCTTTCGAAAGCGGCCTTACATTCATCGTTCCATCTTACCACTTGATCTTTCTTCAGTAGATTGAAGATTGGCTCACAAGTAGCAGTCAGGTGTGAGATGAATCGGGAAATGTAGTTCAGACGTCCCAGAAAGCCTCTGACTTCTTTCTCTGTTCGGGGAGCTGGAATTTCCTGTATAGCCTTCACCTTTGCAGGGTCCACTTGAATACCTTTGTCACTAACGACGAAACCCAGCAGCTTACCAGATCTCACTCTGAAGGTGAACTTGTTCGGGTTTAACCTCAGCTTTTACAACTTCAACCTGTCAAATAGCTTCTGAAGGTGGTAAAGATGTTCTTCCTCAGTCTGGGATCTTGCAATCATGTCGTCGATGTATACCTCAATCTCATGATGGATCATGTCGTGGAACAAAGCGACCATGGCGCGTTGATACGTTGCCCCAGCATTCTTCAATCCAAAAGGCATAACCTTGTAGCAAAAGGTACCCCATTAAGTAACAAAGGTTGTCTTCTCCATATCCTCGGGAGCCATCTTAATTTGATTGTAACCGGAGAAACCATCCATAAAGGAAAAGACCTTATGCTGTGCGGTGTTGTCAACCAGAATATCGATATGAGGCAGAGGGAAATCATCCTTGGGGCTTGCCCTGTTTAGATCCCTATAGTTAACACACATTCGATCCTTTCCATCCTTCTTCGACACCGGAACCATGTTGGCCACCCACTGTGGATAAGAAGTAACTGCTAGAAAACCGGTGCCAAACTGCTTCACCACTTCAGCCTTGATTTTCTCAGACATCTCTGGGCGCATTCAGCGAACCTTCTGTTTTACTGGAGGAAAGTCTTCCTTGGTAGGCAATCGGTGAACCATAATATCAGTATCCAACCCAAGCATATCTTCATAAGACCAGGCGAAGATCTCAACATAGTTATGCAACATCTGAATCAACCGTTGCTTAACACTAGACTCCAGATTTGCACCGATCTTGACCTCTTTCTTGTCTACCTCTGTACCCAGATTTATTGTTTCCACTGGCTCTTCCTACGGCTGTATGACCCTCTCTTCTTGGAGTAACAGTCTAGCAAGTTCACCCGACACTTTGCAATCATCTTCACCTTCGTCTTCGGCTAAGTTGATCGGACTTTCGAAGTCATAACCGGCAGTAGCAGAGTCGTTATCAGTGGGATCCAGAGTGGATATAGACCTGTATATGTGAGTGTGTAAAATAGCTGTTTTGCAATATATAAAAAGAAAGACAAGGAGCGCAAAATTTGAAATGCAAGAAACGTCCAATGCTTTTATTAATGATATATGTAGATGACACACATAAAGCCCTCACAAACAAAACCACGGTGTCCCGGGTAAGACACCGGGCCATAAAGTTTAAAACATTATCTATTACAAATACAAAACAAAAGTCTCATTACTGGGTAACAAAAGAAATTGGGATGAAGTCCTTTGTTGTCCAGTTGCTTAGTCCACCATCAGTAGTAGGATAGATCCAATTGTCGAACTCAGATTCTTCAACATCGTCTTCAATGGAATTCACTCCTGAATTGCTGATAAACAGGGGAGCTCTTCCGATCCGTGCACTCCGAACAGCCTTTTGAGCTTCTGCAGTGAAACCCAAACCAAACTTGTTAGTCTTATGTGCAAAATCAGGGAGTTGGCCCCAATTTGCACACCCGCCTTTCTCGACAACAGCCCGGGCATCCTTTAAGGAAGCCATCTTCATTGGAGGATCTTCAGTGATAGTTTCAGCTGACGGAAATGTCTGGGGAACCTCTTCAAAATGCTGAAACGGGGTCTCAATAAACTCCCCATCCATCTCCACATATCGGAAAGAGGTTGAGGTGGCTTACCATGTATTCCTCCTCTCCTCGTACCGTAACAATTTTTCCCTTCACTGGGTATTTCAGCATCTGGTGAAGCGTAAAGGTGAATGCCCCAGTTTGTGGATCCACGGGCGACCCAGAAAACAAGAATAGGATGGCCGAATGTCCATCACATAAACAGTAGACATGAAAATCTGAGAACCAACCTTCACCGGAATATCCACTTCTCCATGTATCATTCTCTTTGACCCATCAAAGGCCCGGACAACAATGTTACTTGGCTTCAACTTTAAACCTTCACAGTCCAACCGGTCTAGAGCTTTCTTAGGTAAAACGTTCAATGAGGAACCAATATCCACCAATACATGGGCAAGAGTAGTGCCCCTGCATTCAATGGAGACATGCAGGGCATCATTGTGATTCTTCCCCTTAGCAGGCAAGTCTGCGTCAGAGAAACCTAACCCATTATCCGTTGTCAGACTATCCACACAATCTTTAAACTGATCAGCTGATGTTTCCTGGGGTACGTGCACAGTCTTCAGGAAGGCAATCAGAGCCTTGGCATGGGCTTCTGAGCATAGCAACAGAGACAACATAGAGATTTTGGATGGGGTTTGCCCCAGCTGCTCGACTACATTGTAGTCGCTCTTTTTAATGATCTTCAAAATTTCTTCCATCTCTTGTCTAGAGGCTTCAACAGTGATTTTCTTCGGTGCCTCCGTTCGGGCAGGCTCACCAGTGGTCCCTTTGCTCTGAGTATCAGATGACTCGGCAACAGGGGTAAGAATTGGAACTTGAGCAGGGATAGTAGCAGGTGTACTGGTAGATGTAATAACAACGGGCTTCCGAACAGTTGGTGGAGAGATCTCGAGAGAGAAAAGTCTTCCGATGTGGGTGACTTTGGCAGGTCCAACAATATTGCTGACGTCAGTATCAGCCTCTTCAGCAATCAAGTCTTGCTTAACTCTGTGATAATATACGTCATCCCCATAATGCCACGGGACAGCTTTATCGGATGTATAGGGGATAGGCCCAGGAACAGTAATGATCAAGGGAGTGATTCTTGGAACAGATGTAATTCTAACAGGCTTTCTCGAGGAAGCCTTGGAAGAATTGTCGAAAATGGTGATTATAGCAACTTCTTCAATAGGAACCAAAGGAACAAAAGTCTTCTCAAACATAATTTATTTATTATCTATCAGGCACTGGACACCTGACTTCAAAAGGTGGCAACCAGTAGGTAGGACGGCACACAAATGGCAACCTTCGCCACAGCCCAGAAATAAACCGGCTAACAGAATGTTCTTCTTCACAGTCATTAATGGAGTAACAATGTCTTCCACAGAAACCACAAACGAGTCTTCATCTATAGCATTCACTCCATGCTTGGGCATAGGAGCAGTCACCACATTAGGTCTTTCAGGTGCTTCGAACTCAATCTCCTTAGCATCAATCAAGTCCTGTACCTTATTCTTCAGGACCCAGCAATCATTTGTATCATGTCCTGGGCTATCAGAGTGAAAAGCACAGCGGGCGTTTGGATTGTACATCGGTGATGTTGTATTGGGATTCTTCGGGGCCTCCTTCAGAATCACCAAATTGGTCTTTAATAACTGCGGCAGAATCTGAGACAAAGTCATATTGAGCTGAGTGAATTGTCTCTATGGTCTCTCGGCCCTTGGCTGGTTGTTGTGTTGCGCGACAACAGTTGGTCTTGAAATAACCACTGCATTAATAGCTTGGCGGCGTTCAGGTCTATTATGGCTCTTTGTGCTGTAAACAACACTCGACTCCTTCTTAAAGGGCTTCTTCTTGGTGCTTGAGGAAGCACCCTTCTGTATCTTTCCAGATTTGATACTAGCCTCAATTCTTTCCCCGATCATGATCAGCTCTGTAAACCCGGACGATGAACTTCCAATCAGATGGTTGAAATACGGACCAGACAGGGTCCCTAGAAACATATCCACTAGTTCCCTATTAGCCAAGGGAGGTTTCACTCTACCAGCAAGGTCCCTCCACTTCTGAGCATAATCTTTGAAACCTTCACCCGCACCCATAGACATGCCCTGGAGTTGGGTATGCGTGGGAGCGGGGTCGGCATTGTATTGATACTTCTTGTAGAAAGCAGCAGCCAAATCCTCCCAATTACAGATACTAACTCCTTCCAACTGGTAAAACCATTCAAGTTGAGTCCCTGAGAGACTGTCTTGAAAGAAGTGGATCCAGAGATTCTTGTCAGCGGTGTATGGCTGAATTTTTCTAACATATGAACGGAGGTGCAGCTTTGGACAAGAAGCCCCGTCGTACTTAGAAAAAGTTGGTGCTTTGAACTTGTGGGGAATCACCACCCCAGATGACAGACCCAAATCACCAAAGTCCAATCCAGGTACCTTCTGGATCTCCATCGCGCTCAACCGGTCTTCCAGTTGCTTGTATCTATCCTCAGTTGGAGGATACTAGTCTTCGTCAAAGTCAGTCTCGCGGTCAGATACCACAGGGCTAGGAACCCTCCTTTCTTCTTGGTTTTCTACCCCTCCAGATGAGTGGGATAGATTGACTTCATCTCGCAGCCTGTTTCCAAACCTGTGACCCATGTTCAGGAGGATTGTCTTCTTCTTCTTCTTCTTTTTCTCTTTCAAGATAAGGGTCTTCAGATCTTGCTGACCCTTAGCCAAGTTCATGAACAATTCCTGGAACTGGGCGTTTTGAGCTTGTATAGCCTTGATTGCTTGTTCAGTTGATGTTTCGGAAGACATGATGCTGAAATAAACAACGAAGAAGATAAGAGAGCCTGTAAGGGTACCTGTTATGAGGTGCATGGGAATGATATGTGTATGATATGATTTCAAAGACTTTAGGGATTTAAATTCGTAAACCAAAATGAAACACACTTTTATTAGATAAACTTTGAATTTAATTGTTCAACAAATGCCTTCAAGGCGTTACAAAAAGGGAAATACTAAAAAGTAAATCAAAACTAGAAATAATCAAAAGACAATCAGCACTCCCATGGTCGTTTACCTTTGGTGCTGACATAGTCATTAAGGATCTGCTCGTTCTCCAGCTGACTTGTCAACTTCTGAATCTTCTGCTCTTGCTCGTGATACTTTTCTCGGTAAGTATCCCTCTCTTCTCTCAGCTGCATCCATGATCTCTTTAATGCCCCAATGTCAGTAGGCATGTAATGATGGAGGATGGTAGGAGGAACCCCTTCTTCATCAGCAACCTCAAGGGTTATAGGAAAGACGGCTTCGTACGACATTCCCAGCTTTTGGGCACGAATTCGAACTCATCAAAGATATGGCTCCATTGGAAGAGAAGTCTTTGCACCCAGGTCGTGCGGATCAGACCTGTGTACCCTATCCCAAGCTCGTATGAACCTGCGGCGTTGCTCGTCACTATCCCCTTGGAAGTCAAAGACAATGCTCGGAATCAGTAACTCATGAGGTCCTTCCCTCCTAGCTCGCCCAAATTGACGTAAGGCCAAACACGGATTATAGGTGATTCCTCCATGGGTTCCTAGCAGTGGAACATTGGGGTATTCCCCATAGCGATCAATAATAGCCATGTCTTCCATGCCCTTGATAGTCCAAATGATGTCATTATGAGAGAGAGACATAACCCTGTAGGCCCAACCCATGCCTTCCTTGTTCTTCAAAACTGATTTGGGGAGGTGAGAAATAAACCACCTCGCCAGTAATGGTGCACAACACATAAGGGTTCCCTATTTCCGAGCAATACGGGCATAAAGAGAGTGCAAAATGTCACCCAAGAGAGTGGGTACCAGATTATGGGAAATGAAGATCTTCACCGCATTCACGTCAACAAAGGAATCGGAGTTAGGAAACAACACCAAACCAAATATGAGAAGAGCCAAAATGTCTTCAAATGCCTGGAAGTCTAAACTGTCCCAGAACTGATTAGCCTTACCAACCAAGAACTTAGTCAAAAAGCCTTTTGTCCCACTTCTAGTCTCCCAATTAGACATTGCCTCAGCCTTTGTCAGATGGAGGGCTGAAGCAATCTCTTCCGACCTAAGGACTTTCTCCCAACCTGTAAACGGGGTCTGCTCCAGAATAGAAATACCAAGTAGATTAGAAAACTCTTCCAATGTGGGGACCAATTGGTAGTCCGGAAAAGTAAAGCAGTGGTACAGTGGATTAAAGAACTGGACTAAGACACTCATCATCTGTTCATCCATCTTGGAGGTGACCAAACCAAGGAGGTGCCCATGTCTTCTGATAAAGGAGGTAGTATCTGAAACCTTTGCAATCAATTCCTTAAGCTGAGTGGGAACCTGGACAAAGTTGATCCGAATAGTGTTTCTACGCATGGGTGCCATGACCTACAAAACAGAACAAAGATGAATCCCTTTTGTCTTTGAAATAGGTTAGCCCAATGCAATATGCATGCAATGTCATGATGCATGATGTCATGATAGAAACATATCACAAGTATTCACAGATAGAAAACATGGTAGGGGCACACAAGTCACACAGATAGCCCTTAGATTTCAGGTTGGCAAGGAGCTTAGGTACTACCCTCTTTCATTTCAGTTGGTTCAAACCTGTCCTAAAAATAGTAACCGGGTTCTAGAGGATCTCAATATCACTGACCACCCTCGATCGGTCATAATTCCAGTTTAGCAACCTTTTCTTGCAGCCAGAATCATCATGAGAGTTTGGTCTCAATGAGTGTAGCATACTGCTACTGTTCTATGGCCAAGTTGGTCAATTAAAGGTTCTAAGGTCAGTTGGTGCTTAATGACCTCTTAGCAGACCCATATTCTCCTCGTTGCGCCACAAGGGATATCAGTATAAACTAAAGTGCCACACTAACGTAGCTACTGCTTCAATCGTATCGGTCTACGCCGTACAGTTCCCTCATAGTTTATTGCTACTTACCTAAAGGGTACCCCCCAGATTCGGATTAGGATCTATAGTAACTCCGATTCAACCCACAAAGATAAAGCATACAAGTCAAACAATTGAAAACATTATGAACTATTCCTAAGGTACACCCCACTTATAAAGTGTCCCCAGCAGAGTCGCTAGTTCTGTGATACGGTGGAAGAACTGACTGTTTTTGGAATGTTGGTTTGTGTTTTGTGTTTGTTTTTGCAAAATATCGCGGTAAGAAAGAGTCGCCACCGACTTTTATTTTATCCAACAAGGAAAGGAAAAAAAGCACAGAAAAATTCCTTTTTTTGAGATGTTTCTCGGGTTTGGGGGTAGATTATAGAAAGGGAAGGTGTTAGCACCCTTTCTATCCGTGGTTATCCACGGGCTCTTAGGTACTTGCTCAATTGTTTTCAAAATTGTTTTCTTTGTGCTTGTGGGTTTGAAAAAGTTTTTGTTTTGAAACTTCGATTTAACTCTTGCTTCTGTCCTCAAGAGCGTATGAAGTGTTTTTGAAAACTTTGTTCGAAAAGTGTAAGTGTGAAAAGTTTTTGTTTTTTGAAAGAGCAAGTATCTAAGAACCATCTACCTACTCGAAAAAGGAATCGTTCTATGCTAATTTTCTTTAGGAAATGCTATCCCACTATTGATGAGTAGGTAGCATCGTCGTTGGAGTTTAAGGGTTAATTCGAATGAGGGACATACGGTCACTAAAGAAATGTTAGGGTGCCTTAGCGGTAACCCTAATGTCTTAGATCATTTATTTGAGGCAACAATATCCGAGGCAACCGTTTCGAGGAAACTATGATCTTTTAGACAAGAGGACGACCTCTAAAATGACCTATACTCAATGACCGTGTACGAAGGCAACCAAGTGGGGTGTACCCTAAGGGTGCGTACGTGCGAGTGTGTCGTTTTCAGTTATTTTTATCTTTGTACATGTTAAGGGTGATCTAATTTGGTTTTAAGATTAACATTCAGTCTTGTCATGCAACCCTATTATCAAACATCTAACAGTCATAATTTGCGGAAATAAAATGCAGAATTTTAAATTACAAGGCGTCGGGTATTTACATCGTCAAAGACAAACCCTTTGAAAAATAAAATAAAGCAATAAAAAGAATTAAAAAGTCCTATTTACTATTACAATCCGGAAGCAGGTACATTATTGGATAAAAATAAGTAAATCGCGGCGCAAAATTAAATCGGACGCATGACTAGGGTTTTGACCCTTTTGGTTAAAGAAGAAATCTTTTTTAGGTTTTTGTTGTTTTTATTTAAGGGAAAGAAATTAAACCTAAATTAATTACTAAATTAAATTAATGAATTAATTAATAAAAAATAAAAATAAATTTTTTGGAGTTTTTGATTATTTAGGAAAGAAATAATAATAATTAAATTAATGGTTAAAAACTAATTAAGTCTAATTGATTTTATTTATTTTACAAAAGTAATTAAAGTTTTCTAAGTAAAACCTAATTAATTAATAAATTTATTAATAAAAATAGAAGACTAAAATTTGATTTGAAATAAAAAATACATTTTTTTGTGATTTTGTTTATAAAAGGAATTTTGTGATTGGTTAGAAATTAAATAAATAATAATAAATCAATTAATAAAACAAACAAAATAAATAAAGAGAGGAGTTTGGGCCTGATTAAGTGGTGTTGATAGCAATTTCTTGAGCCCAATATTGTTGGCCTTTTTGACTTTTTTGGATCTGGTACAAGCATGTTGACTGGCCTCTTGATGAACCTTCAGCTTTGGACCACCAGATCTGGCTCTTGGCCACCTGGCACTTGGATGCATGAGGGAGTATGATGGATTGCATATAGGCGCCTGTATGGGAATACCTGAAAAGCAAAATTATTGAGAAAGTGGAGGACCTGGGATTTGAACCCAGGTCCTAAAGGAGATATGAACGCTTGCCTTACCAACACACCACGCTACTTCATTAGTTGTTATAATACATAATCATAATATATTAAAACAAAATAAATGCCAGCAAAAATAAAACGCGCAAAAATTATTTGAATTGGCCAACCGAAGGATGACACGAACTCATCCCTGTCCTCAGACCTGTAACAAAAATACCTACGGATTTGAATCTGCAGCTAAAAACGCAGGCTTATGCTAAAACTCTCTCCAGGCCATATAAATCCATTGCAAGAACATGGTTGGATTCTTTATGGTCTCCTGATCAAAGCCATGTTCTTCTTGAGTCACAATTTTACCTGAAACAGAAAACCCTAAAAACCAAACGAAGAACCCTAGCTATGGTGGTTCTCCATTCATGCCAGATAAATGCAATTGAATAATACCAATCTCTTGCAAATGTTATGTAGATTCAAAATATGGTATTGATTCATGAAAAAGATGCTTAAATTCAGAGTTGTGAAATCAAGAACAGGGGTGGCTATCACGCGACTTACAGTGTGTTTGGACGTCTGAAAATGCTTGCTCTGGATCCAGGTAGCTTGTATGAATGGTCAGCAAGCGATTGAGACCACTCTCGTGTCCTAAAACAGCCTCTAGCTTAGACTTTGATCTCCCACTTTTTATGAATTTTTTCAATTCTTGTTCTACCTCTCTCTGCACTTTCCAACCCTGATTTCGTATTGTGATCGGTGGAAATAGAACTGACTGTTTAAAGCTGGTTCGTGAAATGTCGCGGTAAGCAAGAGTCGCCACCGTCTTTTATGTTCTCCAACATGGAAAGGACAAAAGCACAGCAAAATTCCTTCTTTGAGAATGTTTCTCGGTTCGGGAGGTAGATTTATAGAAAGGGAAGGTGTTAGCACCCTTTCTATCCATGGTTATCCATGGGCTCTTAGGTAATTGCTCTTATGTTTTCAAAAGATGGTTGCTTTTCAAGTGTGTGTGGGTTTGAAAAAAGTTTCGTTTTTTGAAAGATTTCTAAGTGACTCTTGTATATGTCCTCAAGAGTGTATGAAAAATTTGTTTTGAAAACTTTTGAAAGTGTCAGTGTGAAAAGATTGTTTTGTTTGTTTTTGAAGAGAGCAAGTATCCATGAGTCATCTACCTACCCTAAGGAATTAGGTTGTGTAAGAGTCCTTAAGATAGTTCCATCCCACCATTGAGAGGTAGGTAGCACCACCGTTGGAGGTGTTCGGGTCAATTCGATTAAGGGACAATGTGGTCACCAAAGCAAAGGTAGGACATCTTAGAAGTAACCCTAATGTCCTAGATCCTTTTATCTGAGGCAACCGTTTCGAGGCAACTGGATCTTTTAGACAGAAGGGAGACCTCTAAGACACCCTATACTTGATGACCACGTTCGAGGCAACGAGTGAGGCGTACCCTAGAAGTGGCATGTGCTTGTGTGTTCGATTCAATTTATGTTTATCTTTGATCATGAAATTAGTGAGCTACGAGTTGTTTTTAATTTGCCATTCAGTCTTTCATGCTTATTAACAGTTAGGAGTGTGGAAAATTAAAGTGCGGGAATGTAAAGCTACGCTATTACAAGGCGCGGGTCTATACATCGCCAAAAACAAAAACCCGTTTTGATAAAGTGCGGAAAGTAAAGAAAGCGGTAAACCTAATTACTATTATATTCTTGGAAGCAGTTACATAATAATCAAAATATAAAAATAACGTGTGAATAGAAATTAAATTGAGACGTCCTAGGGTTTTTGACCCTTTTGAGAAAATTATGAGTTTTTGGTCCTTTTGTATTAAATTAAAATTAACCCTAGTTTACTAATTAATTATAATTAAAAGGAAAAGAAATTTTTGTGTTTTTAATGTTTTAATGAAAATAAAAAGGAATTAAAATTAAAAGTTAAGAAAAACCCTAGTTCTAAGTTTATTTTAATTATTTATGAAAAATGTCAAAGTTAACCTAATTAACTAAAGTAATTAATTTACATTTTTATTTACAAAAATAATAGTAATTAATAAATAATAATAATGATAATTAAGAAAATATGAATGAAAATGCCAAACCCTAATTTTACATAATTTTTATTTATTGAGAAAAAGATTAAAATTAAGCCTAAATTAAACTAAAATAATTATTAGTGAATTTAATAAATAATAAAATATATTTACAATTTTTGATTTATGGATGTATCATGAAAAATTAATTTGTTGGTGAATTAATAATAACAATTATAATAATTAAAGGAATTAAAAGAAAAGAAAATAAAAATCAAAAAATGCAAACCAGGGGGGGTGTGATGGCCCAAGGGGAGGTTTTTGTTGAATTCTGGCCCATTAAGAACATTCCAAGCCACGTTTTACTTTCCTTGATTGTCCAGAGCGCGTTTGACTTGGAACATGGTATTCCTCCTCTCCTGGCCTTTGGATGGCTGTCTGAGGACACATGGCACGCTGGATGTGTGAGTCCACGGTGGAATATTTGATGAGTGCTGCACATGAACGCTTTAGAAAAAAGTTAACAATTATATGGGGGACCTGGGAATCGAACCCAGGTCCCAACGATTGCAAGCCACGTCTCCAGCCACTACGCCATTTGAGCGCGTTTGTAATATGAATCAAAAACAAAGATAATACATAAAATTAATTCAAAGCGCTGGAAGCAACGCAACACGCGCCATTATTCAAACTGGCCAACCACATGGAGGCACGTCCTTCATCTTCTTCGTTTCCTGTAAAATAAAGAACAAGATAGCGGGGGTTTTAAACCCCCACAAACTGCAAGTGTCAAAAATAACGATTAGGGCTACAAGCAATATAAAAAGGGCGCGATGGTTGGGTTGAATTCGTCTGGCCTTGACGAATTCAACCATGCACGTTTCAAGGTCCAATTTTTCAGCATGTGCAAAGCCCTAAAATTCAAGCTTCGAAACCCTAGATGTCTCCAATGGTGGATTCTGATTTAATGCATTATAATCAAATTGGATTATACCAATAGCTTCAGGAGGTTCCTATTAACACAAATCAACCAAAAAAATGGATTGAGAGTGCATGAATAATGATATGCAATTATGGAAAAATGTCCAAACCGTGGGACTTGTTGTGAACGATTCTGATAGCTTCAAGGTTCATTTTTGATTGCAAACTGTTTCTGGAGACTCAGGCAAGGTGTTTGAATCAAGAAGAGGCTTTGAATTCGCCTGGAAGACTGATTTTAGTTTTGAACTTTTCTTGATTTTTTTAGAATTTGATTATTGTGTTTTAGCAGCTCTTGCCCGTTCTTAGGAATAGGGTTTGCTTCAGCCTTTGTATGTGAAGAGAATTAGGTCATCTTTAGGCCCAAAGATCCATTGCATTCATGTTTCATTATGTGATTGCCAATCAAATCTTTTTCAATCTTTTTCTTTGATAAAACCTTGCCAATCATGGAGATTTTGATGTCTTTGAGGTGTACAAGAATTGCCAGCTTTCCCTGATCTCATTTGCCTCATAAAAAGATTTGAAAACCATGTTTTGATATTTTCCTATAATTAAATTAATTAAATGAATTATTAATCAATTAAAAATCCAAATAATTAATAAAAATAAGAAAATAATTCCAATTAATCTTAATGGGTCGTGCATAAGCCTTGGGCAAAGATTCAAGAAGGAATTTGAGGCCCATTAGCAAAAATGAAGTGTTCTAGGCAAAGTTGACTTTTGAAAGTTCCCAAAAATTTCCCAACTTCTCCAATGCATATCTTGCTCAATTTTGAAGCTATGAACATGTTCTTGGACATTTTGGAAAGGTCTTGAAGTACTCTAACCAATGCCTTTGGTCCCATGTCATTTTGATTTACCAATCTCAAGTTATGGTCTTTGACTTAAAGTGCCCTTTTGTTGACTTTTGAAAATGACCTATAATGTAGAAATTGATAACTTTTTGTGAGGGCATTTCTTGGACTTGGAATGTGAAGATGAGTTGTAGGAAATGTCATCCCCTTCAAAATGAGAATTGGATGGGATTTTTCTGATGAACCATGAAAAAGTTATGCCTTGGTCAATTTGCAGTTGACTTTTTCAACTGTCCAAAATTGAAATTTTTGCATCTTGATGACTTTTGAGCCATGCTTGTGGAATCATGATCAAGACTTGATAAAATGATGATTGTGGCTTCAAAATAAGATGTTGACCAAAAATTTTGACTTTTGACTGCCAAATGACCATTTTACCCCTACAGTTGACTGTGAACCAATTAGGGCTTTTGACTGTGCAATTTGATGCTGTGAGCCTTGAAGTTTGACATGTGGATGCTTGACAATGTATATAGGCATATGGGACTTGATTGGACCCTTGAAAACCTCAACTTCCTTGTAAGAACAAAAACCCTACTTTTGACTGTGTCAGGAGGCAATTGGACTGTGCAACCCTTGAGAGATTTTGAACCATTTGGAGGTTGATCTTGACAAATCTTGAAGAATATGGGAGGGAAAATTTTGGGGTACAACAGTTTCCCCTGTTCAATCTTCTTAGACCTGAGGATGTAGATTGGCCTGCGTGCCTTTCATGATCCGAAGGTGGAAGATGATTGAACACTAAAGTGCCCAGAAATTTGCACTCACATAGTGGAGTATCAGCAGCATGATGGCGGGAATGGGCTTACAGATGCCATTTGGAGAGATTATGGATAGGAGGATGGGCTTATAGATGCCATCTGGAGCTGTGACAGAGCCTTGTCGGGAATGGGCTTATAGATGCCATTTGGAGACTGTTGGTATGTGGATGGGCTTATAGATGCCATCTAGGTGTCGATCGCGTAAGAGATTCCTTAGCGAGAACTTGCGTACCTGAGAAAGAAAGATAATTACCTGGCCTGTTACAGGGATTGATCTTCAAACTCTTTATGTAGACATGCCCTGGCTGGATACAGGTATCGAATCTACAATCGGTTACTCACAGATGTGCCCTGGCTAGATACAAGAATCGAATCTGGAATTAGTCGTCAATAGATATGCCCTGGCTGGATACAGGAATCGAATCTTCAAACTCTTCAGACGTGCCCTGGCTGGATACAGGAATCGAATCTGGAATTAGTTGTCAACAGATATACCCTGGCTGGATACAAGAATCGAATCTTCAAACTCTTCAGACGTGCCCTGGCTGGATACAGGAATCGAATCTGGAATTAGTCGTCAACAGATATGCCCTGGTTGGATATAGGAATCGAATCTTCAAACTCTTCAGACGTGCCCTGGTTGGATACAGGAATCGAATCTAGAATTAGTCGTCAACAGATATCCCCTGGCTGGATACAGGAATCGAATCTTCAAACTCTTCAGACGTGCCCTGACTGGATACAGGAATCGAATCTGGAATTAGTCGTCAATAGAATGCCCTGGATGGATACATGAATCGAATCTTCAAACTCTTCAGACGTGCCCTGGCTGGATACAAGAATCGAATCTGGAATTAGTCATCAACAGATATGCCCTGGCTGGATACAGGAATCGAATCTTCAAACTCTTTAGACATGCTCTGGCTGGATACAGGAATCAAATCTGGAATTAGTCGTCAACAGATATGCCCTGGCTGGATACAGGAATCGAATCTTCAAACTCTTCAGACGTGCCCTGGCTAGATACAGGAATCGAATCTGGAATTAGTCGTCAACAGATATGCCCTGGCTGGATACAGGAATCAAATCTTCAAACTCTTCATACGTTCCCTGGCTGGATACAGGAATCGAATCTGGAATTAGTCGTCAACAGATATGCCCTGGCTGGATACAGGAATCGAATCTTCAAACTCTTCAGACGTGCCCTGGCTGGATACAGGAATCGAATCTGGAATTAGTCGTCAACAGATATGCCCTGGCTGGATACAGGAATCGAATCTTCAAACTCTTCAGACATTCCCTGGCTAGATACAGGAATCGAATCTGGAATTTCTTCATGCAGATATGCCCTGGCTAGATACAGGTGTCGAATCCACAAGTAATCGCTCACAGATATGCCCTGGCTAGATACAGGTATCAAATCTAGAATTGCGATAGTTGATAGTAATCATCTTTGTATTGACCTTTTTTTCTGAAAAGGCAAAACATTAGTTGTATGCAATGTCATGATGTATGAAATGTGTGATGTTCTCAAAATAAATGAGATTGTATGTTCATGATGCGTATGTGCATGCTATAATGTATGAAGATGTGATGTTTATGGATGTATTTTTGTCTAGGAAAATAAATCCTTGACGGATGCCGGGAAGTCAAATCCTGGGCTGATGTTGAAGAGTAGAGTTCTTCGTCTCCGCTGGGGATGATGGTTGCGAGAATAAACCTGTAGGAGAAGATGACTCCGTTGAGGAATAAACTTGATGAAGAGATTATTCTTCGGGGAATTACTCTGGGGAAGAGATACTTCGCTGAGAATTGATGATGACTCCGCTGGGGATACCGTTTGTGATCGGTGGATTTAGAACTGACTGTTTAACGCTGGTTTGCGAAATGTCGCGGAAGCAAGAGTCGCCACCGTCTTTTATTTTCTCCAACATGGACAGGACAAAAGCACAGCAAAATTCCTTATGAGATAGTTTCTCGGTTCGGGAGGTAGATTTATAGAAAGGGAAGGTGTTAGCACCCTTTCTATCCATGGTTATCCATGGGCTCTTAGATACTTGCTCTTATGTTTTCAAAATTGTTTTCTTTTCAAAATGTGAGTGGGTTTTGCAAAAGTTTCTTTGAAAGATTTCGGAATAACTCTTGTATCTGTCCTCAAGAGTGTTTGAAAAATTGTTTTGAAAGCTTTTTTGAAAGTGTCGGTGTGAAAAGGTTTTTGTTTTGTTTTTTAGAAGAGAGCAAGTATCCATGAGTCATCTACCTACCCTAAGGAATTAGGCTGTGTAAATGTCCTTAAGGTAGCGCCATCCCACCATTGAGAGGTAGGTAGCACCACCGTTGGAGGTGTTCGGGTCAATTCGATTGTAGGGACAGTGTGGTCACCAGAGCAACAGTAAGACACCTTAGAAGCTACCCTTATGTCCTAGATCCTTTTTTAATCCGAGGCAACCGTTTCGAGGCGACTGGATCTTAGACATAAGAGCGACCGCTAAAACGTCCTATACTCGACGACCACGTTTTGAAGGCAACGGGTGAGGCGTACCCTAGAAGTGGTGTGTGTATTTGTGTGTTGTTTTCATGTTTAACAGTTTATCTTTGATCATGGTATTGTGATTTACGCTTGTTTTTAATTAGCATACATTCTTTCATGCAATTTAGAATTTAGGAGTGCGGAAAATTAAAAGACGGAAATATAAAAGCTACGCTATTACAAGGCGCGGGTCTATACATCGCCAAATTACAAAGACCCGTTTTTGATAAAAGATGCGGAAAGTAAAACCTAGTTACTATTACATCCGGAAAGCAGTTACATAATGATCGATAAGAAAAATAATGCGCGAAATAGAAATTAAAATCGAACGTCCGAGGGTTTTGACCCTTTGCTTGAAATTAAAATGAAATTAAAGTCTATTTAATTTTTATTAAAGAAAAATGTTTTTTTATGTTTTTGAAATAAAGAAGAGAGTTTACAAGGAAACCCTAATTCTAGAATATTTTTAGTTATTAAAGAAAATATTAAAGTTGACCTAATTTAAACTAATTAATTATTTTACATATTTATGTACAAAAATAATAATAATAAATAATGATGGAAATAAATAATTAAGAAAAAAGATAAAAATGTCAAAACCTAATTCTATACATATTTTATTTATTAAGAAAAAGTGTTAAAATTAAAACCTAAATTAATTGTTAGTTATTTATTTACAAAAAATAGGTTAGTGATGAAATTAATAATAATTAAATATAAAACATTTTTTGGTTTCTGATTTTTATTATGAAAATTAATTATTTGTGAATTGATAAAACAATTAAAAAGAATTAAAAAGAATTATAATTAGAAAAGAAAATAAAATTAAAAAGATGCAAACCAAGGGGGGTATCAGGCCCAAAGGGGAGGTTAACTGAAGCAATTCTGGCCCAAGAGACAAGGCCTTTGTTTGACTTTCCCGGATTGTGTGCACGTTGGTTGACTGCGCCATACCCTGGACTTCATTCTGTGGCCTTCAGATTGATCATCAAAGCCACTTGGCAAGCTATGCGTGAGGCTGTATGGTGAGACGTTGGGGAATACGCTGCATGTGAACGTTTTATGAAAAAAATAGAACAAATTATATGGGGGACCTGGGAATCGAACCCAGGTCCCTATGCTTGCCAAGCGTGTCATCCACCAACTGAGCTGCCAAACGCATTTGTATATATAATGGATAGTAAATATAATATAAAAAGAACAAAGATTAATGGTATACAACAAAAAAAACGCGCCAGATATTTGAATGCCCCTATCACACCCTGCCACGCATGCTTCTTCTTCATCTGTTCTGAAACAAAAAGGAATGAATAGCGGGGGTTTTAAACCCCCACAAACTGGAAATATGAAAATAGCGATTAGGCATACACTCAATATAAAAAGGGCGCGATGGTCTTAATAGTTTCGTCTTGATGCAACGAATTCATCCATACAGGTTTGAAGGTCCAATTTTACCATATAAGGAAAGCCCTAATTTTCAAGTCCTTAAACCCTAGGTATCCTTCAATGGTAGATTTCGGTTTAGGAAGATTTAGCACAATTAAACTATCCCAAACGCTTCAGGAAGATGTTAGTAGCATAAATCAATAATCAAAATATAACAATGATGCATAGAAAGCAGGATTCGATTACGAAATTGTTTGTGAAAAAGGTGATTCTGTTCTACCGTTTCTTTGAGTATGAGGGCCTGTTCTTGATGCCAATAGCTTCCTAGCAATGTCAGTAATGCAATGGAAACATTTTGAGGCCTTGAATTACTCTGCAAGTATGAAATCAGTTTCCAAGTTTTTGTTGAAAAGTTGCAAGTTGGTTATGGCGTGTGAGCAGCTTTTTCGTGTATGTCTGAATAGGGTTCACTCTTGCATAAGTATGTGAAGCAAATTAGGTCAAAAACAAGCCCATGGATCCATGAATTTATGATTTGAATATTTGATTTTCAATCATGAAATTTCAATCTTTTTTTTCAATGAAACTTTGCCAATTATGGAAGATCTTGTCCCCTTGGATGATGCACGAAATCTTTAGCATATTTGGAGTATATTTGCTGCATAAAAAGATTTGAAAAAGCATATCTTTGAGTTTTCTCATAATTAAATCTAATTAAATGAATTAATATAAATATAAATTCAATTAATTAATCAAAAATAAGAAAATAAATTATTTTGAGCTCAATGGGTCGTGCATAGGCTTTGGGTAATGATTCAAGAAAGGATTTGAGGCCCATTAGCAAATTTGAAGCTTTTTAGGCAAAGTTGACTTTTGAAAGTTCCCAAAAATTTCCCAACTTCTCCAATGCATATCTTGCTCAATTTTGAAGCTATGATCATGTTCTTGGACATTTTGGAAAGTTCTTGGAGTCCTCTAACCAATTCCTTTGGTCCCATGTCATTTTGATTTACCAATCTCAAGTTATGGTCTTTGACTTGAAGTGCCTTTTTGTTGACTTTTGAAAATGACCTATAATGTTGAAATTGATAACTTTTTGTGAGAGCATTTCTTGGACTTGGAGTGTGAAGATGAGTTGTAGGAAATGTCATCCTTTTCAAGATGGGCTTTGGATGGGATTTTTCTTATAAACCATGAGGAAGTTATGCCCTGGTCAATTTGCAGTTGACTTTTCAACTGTCCAAAAATAGAAACTTTTACATCTTGAGACTTTTTGAGCCATGCTTTGAGAATCATGATCAAGAATTGATCAAATGATGATTGTGGCTTAAAAATAAGATGTTGACCAAAAATTTTGACTTTTGACTGTCAAATGACCATTTTGCCCCTGTAGTTGACTGTGGAGCAATTAGGGCTTTTGACTGTGCAATTTGATGTTGTGAGTCTTGAAACTTGACATATGGATGCTTGACAATGTATGTAGGCATGTGGGACTTGATTGGACCCTTGGAAACCTCAATTTCTTTGCAAGAACCAAAACCCTAATTTTGACTGTGTTATGAGGCAATTGGACTGTGCAACCTTTGAAAGATGTTGAACCTTGATCTTGCCAAATCTTGAAGGATATGGGAGGGAAAATTTTGGGGTACAACAGTTGCCCCTGTTCAATCTTCTTAGACCTGAGGATGTAGATTGGTTGGCGTGCCTTTCGTGATCCGAAGGTGGAAGATGATTGAACACTAAAGTGCCCAGAAATTTGCGCTCACATGTTAGCAGTGTGATGGCGGGAATGGGCTTGCAGATGCCATTTGGAAAGAAGATGGATAGGAGGATGGGCTTATAGATGCCATCTGGAGCTGTAACAGAATCTTGTCGGGAATGGGCTTATGGATGCCATTTGGAGACTGTCGGTATGTTGATGGGCTTATAGATGCCATCTAGGTGTCGATCGCGTAAGAGATTCCTTAGCGAGAACTTGCGTACCTGAGAAAGAAAGATAATTATCTGGCCTGTTACAGGGGTTGATCTTCAAGCTCTTCATGTAGATATGCCCTGGCTGGATACAGGTATCGAATCTCTAAATTCTTCATGCAGATGCGCCCTGGCTAGATACAGGAATCGAGTCTACAATCGGTTGCTCACAGATGTGCCCTGGCTAGATACAGGAATCGAATATGGAAATAGTCGTCAACAGATACACCCTGGCTGGATACAGGAATCAGATCCTCAAACTCTTCAGACGTGCCCTGGCTGGATACAGGAATCGAGTCCGGAAATAGTCGTCAACAAATACACCCTGGCTGGATACAGGAATCGGATCCTCAAACTCTTCAGACGTGCCCTGGCTGGTTACAGGAATCGAGTCTGGAATTAGTCGTCAACAGATACACCCTGGCTGGATACAGGAATCGGATCTTCAAACTCTTCAGATGTGCCCTGGCTGGATACAGGAATCGAGTCTAGAATTAGTCGTCAACAGATATGCCCTGGCTGGATACAGGAATCGAATCTTCAAACTCTTCAGACGTGCCCTGGCTGGTTACAGGAGTCGAGTCCGGAAATATTCGTCAACAGATACACCCTGGCTGGATACAGGAATCAAATCTTCAAACTCTTCAGACGTGCCCTGGCTGGATACAGGAATCGAGTCCGGAAATAGTCGTCAACAGATACACCCTGGCTAGATACAGGGATCGGATCCTCAAACTCTTCAGACGTGCCCTAGCTGGTTACAGGAATCGAGTCCGGAAAACAATCGCTCACAGATAATGCCCTGGCTAGCTACAGGTATTGAATCTGGAATTGCGACAGTTGATAGTAATCATCGTTGTATTGACTTTTGTCCTGAAAAGACAAAACGTTAGTTGTATGCGATGTCATGATGTGTGATGTCATGAGATGACTGAGATTTGCATGTTCATGATGCGTATATGCATGCTATAATGTATGAAGATGCGATGTTTATGAATGTATTTTTGTCTAGGAAAGTAAATCCTTGAGGGGTGCCAGGAAGTTGAATCCTGGGTTGATGTGGAAGAGTAGAGCTTCGTTTCCGCTGGGGATGATGGTTGCAAGAATACCGGTAGGAGAAGATGACTCCGTTGGGGAATAAACTTGGCGAATAAATTGCTCTGCGGGGAATTACTTTGTGGGAAGAGATACTTCGCTGAGGTTTGATGATAACTCCGCTGGGGATATAATTGATGAGCACTAATGGAAGATTTGATGAACTCCGCCGGGGATAGGAAGACTTCGTCGGGGACAATCTTTCCGTGGCAATTGGCTGAGGATAACCCAGTTATATCCTGGTGGGGAAATAACCTTCTGAATAAAGCCGGGTGGGGCGTTCGTGCTCTGCAGGGGTAAGCTTCCAGAATCTACCGGGGACAAGCTTCCTACTGGGGAGATTGATTCAACTCTCCTGGGGAAACTTTTGAGATTGTACTGGGGGAAGAGGCTCCGCTGGATGTTCGGTATACCGTCGGGGAACAATCTTATATTAAGACTGCTGGGGATGCTTTTTGAGGATATCTATACTCCGCTGGGGAGTGTTGAGATCTTCTGGGGATACCCAACTTCCTTAAGGCTGACTGTAGGCTAGCTCGGCTTGGGGAGAGCGTTGCTGACTTGCTGGAGAATACTGTGCCTTTTAGGGTTGATGGGAGGCCAACTGCTTAGGGAGAATTGTTGAATCTTGTCTTACTCAGCGGGGAGTGAAGGTATCTGGGTTACGTTCTTCAGCCGAACTTACCTTGGTACCTTGGTGGACAGAGCAATTAGATCGCTTAGACAACTCATTATTGCCCCTGTTTCTGATGTTACCTGTAATTAATCCTTTGTTTCGTATGCAAATATTTATGAGTTAGCAATTAGTGTCAAATGCATATATCACAATTGAACATTGGACGTTCTTCGCAAAACAAAACAGAAAAAGGAAAAAGCATTTGGCAATTTATCTGAAAAGTGAATTTGTATTGATTTTTGAATTTGCCTGTAAATAGGCGTTTATGTACAAGAGGCTGACGTCCTAGTAAGAGAACGTCGCCGAACAACAGAGTTTATACAATTTATACAAAGAAAACAAAACAGCTGTGTGGAAAGAATAATCCCACTGGGTTCCAACTCTGTTATCGCCTTTATATCTTCGAGCGTCTCATCACTTGGCTGCTCGGTTGAAGATGAAGCTGATTGATCGATGCTGTCTGAACTTGATGTTGATACCGGATTCTGGATGCAAGGTGATCCAATGAGACATAGTATTACGCTTTATCCCTAACTTTTGCCTGGACCGCCCTTTCGGGTTTTCAGTCCACCGGGATACCCATTTTTGCCCAAGCCGCCTTTTCAGGTTTTCGACTTGCCGGGTGTACAGATTTTTTTTCATTCCATCCCTTATTTTTGCCCGAACCCTTTTGGTTCGCCGGGAAGCCCTTATTTTTGCCTAGGTATGTCAACCTATCGGGTCTTTTATCATGCGTAGTATCTTTTTACTATGTCTGCATTGGCGGGGTGAGGAAGGTCGTCACTATCCATGGTGGTTAGAATCATGGCTCCTCCTGAGAACACATGTTTAACCACAAATGGCCCTTCGTACGTGGGGGTCCATTTGCCTCTGGGATCACTTTGAGGAAGAATGATGCGTTTGATTACCAGGTCCCCAACTTGATACTCTTGTGGTCTGACTTTCTTGTTAAACGCCCTGATCATCCGTTTTTGGTACGTTTGACCATGATAAATAGCAGTGAGTCTCTTTTCGTCAATCAGGTTTAATTGATCAAGTCGAGTCTGGATCCAGTCGTCTTCGCTCAAATCTGCATCCTTCATTATCCGGAGAGAGGGTATCTGGACTTCAATCGGCAAGACTGCCTCCATGCCAAAGAACAATGAAAAGGGGGTTGCCCCGGTTGACGTCCTTGCTGAGGTACGGTACCCATGCAGAGCAAACGGTAGCATCTCATGCCAATCTTTATAGGTCACTGTCATCTTCTGCACAATCTTTTTGATATTCTTATTTGCTGCTTCTATAGCCCCATTCATCTTCGGCCGGTAAGGAGAAGAGTTGTGGTGCTGTATCTTGAATTGCTCGCAGAGATCAGTGATCATCTTATTATTAAGATTGGTACCATTGTCCGTAATGATCCTCTCTGGTACATCGTATCGACAGATCAGGTTGTGTCGAATGAAACATGCCATGACGTTCTTGGTTACGGTGGCGTAGGAAGATGCTTCAACCCACTTTGTAAAGTAATCGATCGCCACTAGGATGAAGCGGTGCCCGTTGGATGTCGTAGGTTTAATCTCGCCGATCATATCAATGCCCCACATTGCAAAAGGCCAAGGTGCAGTCAAGACATTCAGAGGGACTGGAGGAACGTGCACCTTATCAGCATATATCTGGCACTTATGACATGTCCGAGAATGTTGGTAACAGTCGGCTTCCATTGTGGACCAGAAATATCCTGCCCGAAGGATCTTCTTTGCCATGGTATGTCCATTGGAATGTGTTCCGAAGGTACCTTCATGTAGCTCTGCCATGATCTTTTCTGCTTCATTCTTATCCACACAACGCAGTAAGGTTGAATCATGGTTTCGCTTGTACAGAATGCCATTGCTAAGGAAGAACTTTGCAGCGAACCTTCTCAGAAACTTTTTGTCGTTGACAGATGCACCCTCAGGGTATTCTTGAGCTTCCAGATACCTCTTCACCTCATGATACCAGGGTTTTTCAGTTACCATCTCAGCTTCAAGATCACAACAATATGCAGGTTCGTCCAATTTCCATATAATGATCCGGGGAGCCTCGTTATCCCATTTGACTTTGAACATAGAAGACATAGTAGCCAACGCGTCCGCCAGCTGATTCTCCTCTCTTGGGAAGTGTTCAAAAGTTATCTCTGTGAAATGGGGGATCAATGTCAACACACACTCTTTGTAAGGAATAAGGTTTGGGTGTTTCGTATCCCACTCGCCTTTGATTTGATTGATCACGAGAGCGAAATCTCCGAAGACACTCAGAAACTTGATCCTTAAGTCAATCGCAGCTTGAAGACCCATGATGCATGCCTCATACTCCGCCATGTTGTTGGTGCAGTTGAAACATAGCCGGGTAGTAAGTGGAGTATGAGTGCCTTTGGGGGATATGATCACAGCGTCAATACCGTTACCCAAAGTGTTGGAGGCTCCGTCAAAGTGCATAGACCATCGGGATCCTTCCTCAGGTCCTTCATCCGGTCCAGGTACTTCACAATCAGTTACTACCATGATGTTCTCGTCAGGAAATTCAAAGTTCATCGACTGGTAGTCGTCTACCGCCTGGTGTGCCAAGTGGTCTGCCAATACACTTCCCTTGATAGCTTTCTGAGTCGTGTACTGGATGTCGTATTCCGTCAAGATCATCTGCCATCTTTCTATTCTTCCAGACAAAGCAGGCTTTTCGAATATGTACTTTATTGGATCCATTTTTGAAATCAATAGATTAGTGTGAGTCAGCATATACTGTCTCAGTCGGCGAGCAGCCCATACCAAAGCGCAGCAAGTTTTCTCGAGCAGTGAGTATCGGGTCTCACAGTCGGTAAACTTTTTGCTAAGGTAATAAATGGCGTGCTCTTTTCGGACAGACTCGTCATGCTGCCCCAGCACACACCCCATCGAGCTGTCAAGTACTGTCAGGTATAGTATTAGAGGTCTCCCTTCAACCGGTGGCATAAGAATGGGTGGTTCTTGGAGATACTCTTTGATTCTGTCAAAAGCGGCCTGACATTCATCATTCCAACGTACTACCTGATCTTTCTTCAGCAGCTTGAAGATTGGCTCACAAGTATCAGTTAGGTGCGAGATGAATCGGGCAATGTAATTCAGACGTCCTAGAAAGCCTCTGACTTCTTTCTCTGTCTTGGGAACTGGCATCTCTTGTATGGCTTTAACCTTGGCAGGGTCTACTTGAATACCCTTGTCACTTACGATGAAGCCTAGCAACTTTCCAGATCTTACCCCGAAGGTGCACTTGTTCGGGTTCAACCTCAGCTTGTACAACTTCAGACGGTCAAACAACTTCTGTAGATGGTCAAGGTGCTCCTCCTCAGTTTGGGACCTTGCAATCATATCATCGACATACACTTCAATCTCATGATGGATCATGTCATGAAATAAAGAAACCATGGCACGTTGGTAGGTTGCCCCAGCATTTTTCAGTCCAAAAGGCATGACCTTGTAACAGAAGGTGCCCCACTGAGTAACAAAGGTAGTCTTTTCCATATCTTCAGGAGCCATCTTGATCTGATTGTAACCTGAAAAACCATCCATGAAGGAGAACACCTTGTGCTGAGCAGTATTGTCAACCAGAACGTCGATGTGAGGCAGAGGGAAGTCATCTTTAGGACTGACCCTGTTCAAATCCCTGTAGTCAACACATATTCTGACTTTACCATCTTTCTTTGGCACCGGAACCACATTAGCCACCCATTGAGGGTAAGAAGTCACTGCAAGAAAACCAGCGTCGAATTGTTTCATAACCTCAGCCTTGATCTTCTCGGACATCTCTGGACGCATACGGCGGACCTTTTGTTTAACCGGAGGGCAGTCTTCCTTGGTAGGTAGATGATGGACTACAATGTCGGTATCCAACCCAGGCATGTCTTCATAAGACCAGGCAAAGATTTCCACATAATCATGCAACATCTGAATCAACCGTTGTTTTACGCTGAGCTCTAGATTGGCACCAATCTTAACTTCTTTTCTATCTGCCTCAGTACCCAGATTTACCATTTCCACTGGCTCTTCATGTGGTTGAATGACCCTCTCTTCCTGGAGTAACAGTCTTGCAAGCTCACCAGGCACTTCGCAATCATCTTCACCTTCGTCTTCGGCTAAGTTGATCGGATTTTTGAAGTCATAACTGGCAGTAGCAGAGTCGTTACCAGTGAGATCCAGAGTGGATTGAAACCTGTATAGGTGAGTGTGTGTAAATACAGCTGTTTTGCAATATATAAAGACAGAAAGAAAGGGAGCACAAGATTTGAAATGCGAAAAACGTCCAATGTATTTATTCATGATATATGGAAATGACAAGTAATAAGCCCTCATAAATGAAGCCTCTGTGCCTCGGGTAGGACACCGGGCCAGAAAGTTTCAATTTATTGTTCATTACAAATTAGAAAACAAAGGAATTCATTACTGCGTAACAAAAGTAACAGGTATGTAGTCTTTTGCGGTCTAATTGTTTAGTCTACCATCGGTCGTCGGGCAGATCCAGCTGTCGAACTCAGATTCTTCCACTTCGTCACCAACCCTGATAGCATTTACTCCATGGTCAGGTAGGGGAGCTGTCACCACATTAGGCTTCTCGGGCGCCTCGAACTGAACTTCTTTGGCATCAATAAGGTCTTGAACCTTATTCCTCAGGGCCCAACAATCATCAGTAGAATGCCCCGGGCTATCAGAGTGATAAGCACAGCGGGCGTTTGGATTGTACTTCGGAGAGGTTGTGTTTACCACCTTCGGAGCTTCTCTGACGGTTACCAAGTTGGTCGATAGCAGTTGCGGCAAGATCTGCGACAAGGTCATACTAAGCCGAGTATATTCTCTTCTGGGTCTCTCACCCCTTGGTTGGTTAGGTTGCCGAGGAGCGGCAGCAGGCTTTGCAATTACCACCGTGTTGACAGCTTGGCGGCGTTCCGGTTTATTTTGCCTTCTAAGCCCATACACAACACTGGCTTCCTTTTTGAAAGGCTTTTTCTTAGAACTTGAGGACGCACCTTTTTGTATCTTCCCTGATTTCATGCCAGCCTCTATCCTCTCCCCAATCAGAATGAGGTCTGTAAACCCTGCAGACGAATTGCCAATGAGATGGTTGAAGAACGGCCCGAATAGGGTCCCCAAGAACATGTCCACTAGTTCACGATCGGTTAATGGCGGCTGCACCCTGCCAGCCAGGTCCCTCCACTTCTGCGCGTACTCTTTAAAACCTTCTCCCGATCCTAGCGACATACCCTGGAGTTGGGTACGTGTAGGAGCAAGGTAGGCATTGTACTGATACTGCTTGTAGAAAGCAGTAGCCAAATCCTCCCAGTTACGAACCTTGGTTCCATCCAGCTGATAGAACCATTCGAGATGAGTCCCTGAAAGACTCTCCTGGAAGAAATGGATCCACAAGTTCTTGTCCACAGTGTATGGTTGGATCTTCCGCACATAAGATCTGAGATGTAGCTTAGGGCAGGACGCCCCGTCATACTTTGCAAAAGATGGTGATTTGAATTTGTGTGGGATCACCACACCAGAAGATAGACCCAAGTCTCCGAAATCCAAACCAGGCACTTGTTGAATTTCCATGGCATTCAGGCGATCCTCTAACTGCTTGTACTTGTCTTCAGCTGGAGGATACTGCTCCTCATTAAAATCAGTCTCGTTGTCAGAGACCACCAGACTAGGAACCCTTCCCCCCTAGGGACTGCCTTTCCCCACAGAAGAACCAGCTTGATCAACCTCATTCTGCAGTGTGTTACCAAACCTCCGGCCAGTGTTGAATAGTACAGTTCTCTTCTTCTTTTTCTTGACCAGCAGAGTCTTCAATTCCTCTTGACCTTGGGCTAAACTCATGATCAACTCTTGGAACTGTGCGTTCTGAGCCTGGAGGGCCTTGATGGATTGCTCAGTAGATGATTCAGGATTCATGATGGCGAGCTGAAATAAACAGCGAAGAAGATTAAACCACTTGTAAAAAAGAGTACCTGCTATGCACATGATGCATGATATGTGTTTATACAATGCATTCAAGGGTTCGAAAGTTCAAATTTGTTGTAGACAAAAAGGAACACACGTTATCATTAAGAAATAATTGTTCAGTACATCAAGGCCTCATGGGCAAACATTACAAAGTAAATCAATCCCAAAAGACACTGCGCATCCTCTTTGGAGCAATGTAAGTGTTGAGAGTCTTTTCCTCGTGCAGTAGGCGGGTGAGTTCCAAGACCTTCTTCTCACTAGCATGTAGACTGGCTTCAAGAGAATTCCGCTCTTCCTTAAGCTGGATCCAGCTCTTCTGCATTTCTTCCCAGGATGTAGGCATGTCAGGATGTTAAATGGTGTAGGGCATCTCTCCTTCCAAAACTGGCTCTTTGATCACAGGGAGAATGTGAGGATATGGCATCACTAACTTCTGGGAGCGGGCTCGTACCCACTTAAGATAAGGCTCCAATGGGATGGAGTTCCTGTGCCCCAGTGTCGTGCTATCTATCTTGTTGGGCATCCTCCAAGCTCTGATAAATCTCTAGCGAAGTCCTTGTGCATCGTTGTCGAAGTCAAAAACTATGTCAGGAATTATCATGTCATGAGGGCCATCCCTCCGAGCATAACCAAACTGTCTCCAAGCCAGACACGGGTTGTAAGTAATACCTCCTCTGATTCCAAGTAAAGGAACATTAGGAAACTCCCCGCAATGATCAATGATAGTGACATCTTCTCTGGACCGAGAACACCAATGTATATCAGCATGTGTAAGAGTCATTAATCGTTGTGACCATCTCAAACCCCGCTCATTCTTCAAAACTGATTGTGGAAGGTGCGAAATAAACCACCTTCCCAGGAGGGGAGTGCAGCACATAAGAACACCTCTTTTTCTCATGGTTCGAGTGTAACATGAGTGAAGGATGTCCCCAAGCAATGTAGGTATAGGATTCCTGGACATGAAGATCTTGACAGCATTGATATCTATAAGCTGATCGGGATTCGGGAACAACACCAACCCATAGACAAGGAGGGCCACAACTTCTTCAAAGGCTTGTAGGTCAAGGGAATTCCAACATTCTTGGGCCTTCTCAAATAGAAACCTGGCCAAGAACCCTTTGATACCACTTCTAACTTCCCAATGTCCCTTGATGTCAGATGGTTGTAGGCGCAATGCTTTAGCAATCTCTTCAAGTTTGGGTTCCCTTTCCGTACCGTTGTAGGGTAGTTGACTAAGGATAGGGATCTTCAGAAGCCGGGAGAACTCTTCCAAGGTAGGCACCAGTTGATAATCCAGGAAAGTAAAGCAGTGATGCAGAGGGTCAAAGAACTGGAAGAGGACCTTTATCATATCTTCCTCAATGTTGGTGTTGACCAAGCTGATGAGTCTTCCATGCCTCTCACTGAAAGAAGAGCTCTCAGGAATCCTGGATGTAAGTTCCTTAAGCTGAGGAGGGATCCTTACAAGGCTGATCTGAATTGTCTTTCTGCGGATAGTTTCCATGTCCTACAAAACAAGAACAAAGATGAAGATTCGAACCCCTGAAATGGTTAGTGGATGCATGTGATGCTGTATGATGTTATGATGCTATGATAAAAACACACCACAAGTATCCACAAAAGCAACCATGGTAAGGCACACAAGTCACACAAGACAGCCCTTAGAGTTCAGGCCAGCATGGGGTCTAGGTATTACCCTCTTGAAGTTGGTGGGCTCAAACTTGTCCTATCAAAGTAACCGGGTTCTAAGGAGCTCAATATCATTGGATTGTTTTCTGTGTTCATCGTTTCAATTTAGCCACTGAACTGGCGACCAAAATATTCCAAGAAAACAACCCTCAACTGAGTGTAGTATCGAGTATCAACCAACTTCAGATTGCACCAAAGTCAGTTATCTCACTACCCTAAAGAGGCCAGGATGGTTCAATTAAGGTTCCTAAGGTCAGTTGATGCTTCACGACACCACGCGGCGGCCCCGTACTCTCCTTGACTTGACTCAAGGGTTACCGGTACTCACCAAAGTGCCACATCAACGTAGCAGACTGTTTCAACCGTGTCGGTATACCCCGCACAGTTCCCTCACAGCCTTGTTGCTACTTTCTAAGAAGGTATCCCCCAGATCCGAGTTAGGATCTATAGAACTCCCAAGACAGTGCCCACAATAATAAAGCAAACAATTCAGACAATTGAAAACATAAGTGATCTTAGTCCTAAGGTACACCTCACTTTTATAATTATCCCCAGCAGAGTCGCCAGTTCTGTGATCGGTGGATTTAGAACTGACTGTTTAACGCTGGTTTACGAAATGTCATGGAAGCAAGAGTCGCCACCGTCTTTTATTTTCTCCAACATGGACAAGACAAAAGCACAGCAAAATTCCTTATGAGATAGTTTCTCGGTTCGGGAGGTAGATTTATAGAAAGGGAAGGTGTTAGCACCCTTTCTATCCATGGTTATCCATGGGCTCTTAGATACTTGCTCTTATGTTTTCAAAATTGTTTGCTTTTCAAAATGTGAGTGGGTTTTGCAAAAGTTTCTTTGAAAGATTTCGGAATAACTCTTGTATCTGTCCTCAAGAGTGTTTGAAAAATTGTTTTGAAAGCTTTTTTGAAAGTGTCGGTGTGAAAAGGTTTTTGTTTTGTTTTTTAGAAGAGAGCAAGTATCCATGAGTCATCTACCTATTCTAAGGAATTAGGCTGTGTAAATGTCCTTAAGGTAGTGCCATCCCACCATTGAGAGGTAGGTAGCACCACCGTTGGAGGTGTTCGGGTCAATTCGATTGTAGGGACAGTGTGGTCACCAGAGCAACAGTAAGACACCTTAGAAGCTACCCTTATGTCCTAGATCCTTTTTTAATCCGAGGCAACCGTTTCGAGGCGACTGGATCTTAGACATAAGAGCGACCGCTAAAACGTCCTATACTCGACGACCACGTTTCGAAGGCAACGGGTGATACGTACCCTTGAAGTGGTGTGTGTATTTGTGTGTTGTTTTCATGTTTAACAGTTTATCTTTGATCATGGTATTGTGAGCTACGCTTGTTTTTAATTAGCATACATTCTTTCATGCAATTTAGAATTTAGGAGTGCGGAAAATTAAAAGACGGAAATATAAAAGCTACGCTATTACAAGGCGCGGGTCTATACATCGCCAAATTACAAAGACCCGTTTTTGATAAAAGATGCGGAAAGTAAAACCTAGTTACTATTACATCCGGAAAGCAGTTACATAATGATCGATAAGAAAAATAATGTGCGAAATAGAAATTAAAATCGAACGTCCGAGGGTTTTGACCCTTTGCTTGAAATTAAAATGAAATTAAAGTCTATTTAATTTTTATTAAAGAAAAATGTTTTTTTATGTTTTTGAAATAAAGAAGAGAATTTACAAGGAAACCCTAATTCTAGAGTATTTTTAGTTATTAAAGAAAATATTAAAGTTGACCTAATTTAAACTAATTAATTATTTTACATATTTATGTACAAAAATAATAATAATAAATAATTAAGAAAAAAGATAAAAATGTCAAAACCTAATTCTATACATTTTTTATTTATTAAGAAAAAGTGTTAAAATTAAAACATAAATTAACTAAATTAATTGTTAGTTATTTATTTACAAAAAATAGGTTAGTGATGAAATTAATAATAATTAAATATAAAACATTTTTTGGTTTCTGATTTTTATTATGAAAATTAATTATTTGTGAATTGATAAAACAATTAAAAAGAATTAAAAAGAATTATAATTAGAAAAGAAAATAAAATTAAAAAGATGCAAACCAATGGGGGTATCAGGCCCAAAGGGGAGGTTAACTGAAGCAATTCTGGCCCAAGAGACAAGGCCTTTGTTTGACTTTCCCGGATTGTGTGCACGTTGGTTGACTGCGCCATACCCTGGACTTCATTCTGTGGCCTTCAGATTGATCATCAAAGCCACTTGGCAAGCTATGCGTGAGGCTGTATGGTGAGACGTTGGGGAATACGCTGCATGTGAACGTTTTATGAAAAAAAATAGAACAAATTATATGGGGGACCTGGGAATCGAACCCAGGTCCCTATGCTTGCCAAGCGTGTCATCCACCAACTGAGCTGCCAAACGCATTTGTATATATAATGGATAGTAAATATAATATAAAAAGAACAAAGATTAATGGTATACAACAAAAAAACGCGCCAGATATTTGAATGCCCCTATCACACCCTGCCACACATGCTTCTTCTTCATCTGTTCTGAAACAAAAAGGAATGAATAACGGGGGTTTTAAGCCCCCACAAACTGGAAATATGAAAATAGCGATTAGGCATACACTCAATATAAAAAGGGCGCGATGGTCTTAATAGTTTCGTCTTGATGCAACGAATTCATCCATACAGGTTTGAAGGTCCAATTTTACCATATAAGGAAAGCCCTAATTTTCAAGTCCTGAAACCCTAGATATCCTTCAATGGTAGATTTCGGTTTAGGAAGATTTAGCATAATTAAACTATCTCAAACTCTTCAGGAAGATGTTAGTAGCATAAATCAATAATCAAAATATAACAATGATGCATAGAAAGCAGGATTCGATTACGAATTTTTTTGTGAAAAAGGTGATTCTGTTCTACCGTTTCTTTGAGTATGAGGGCCTGTTCTTGATGTCAATAGCTTCCTAGCAATGTCAGTAATGCAATGGAAACCTTTTGAGGCCTTGAATTACTCTGCAAGTATGAAATCAGTTTCCAAGTTTTTGTTGAAAAGTTGCAAGTTGGTTATGGCGTGTGAGCAGCTTTTTCGTGTATGTCTGAATAGGGTTCACTCTTGCATAAGTATGTGAAGCAAATTAGGTCAAAAACAAGCCCATGGATCCATGAATTTATGATTTGAATATTTGATTTTCAATCATGAAATTTCAATCTTTTTTTTCAATGAAACTTTGCCAATTATGGAAGATCTTGTCCCCTTGGATGATGCACGAAATCTTTAGCATATTTGGAGTATATTTGCTGCATAAAAAGATTTGAAAAAGCATATCTTTGAATTTTCTCATAATTAAATCTAATTAAATGAATTAATATAAATATAAATTCAATTAATTAATCAAAAATAAGAAAATAAATTATTTTGAGCTCAATGGGTCGTGCATAGGCTTTGGGTAATGATTCAAGAAAGGATTTGAGGCCCATTAGCAAATTTGAAGCTTTTTAGGCAAAGTTGACTTTTGAAAGTTCCCAAAAATTTCCCAACTTCTCCAATGCATATCTTGCTCAATTTTGAAGCTATAATCATGTTCTTGGACATTTTGGAAAGGTCTTGGAGTCCTCTAACCAATGCCTTTGGTCCCATGTCATTTTGATTTACCAATCTCAAGTTATGGGCTTTGACTTGAAGTGTCTTTTTGTTGACTTTTGAAAATGACCTATAATGTTGAAATTGATAACTTTTTGTGAGAGCATTTCTTGGACTTGGAGTGTGAAGATGAGTTGTAGGAAATGTCATCCTTTTCAAGATGAGCTTTGGATGGGATTTTTATGATAAACCATGAGGAAGTTATGCCCAGGTCAATTTGCAGTTGACTTTTCAGCTGCTAAAAATAGAAACTTTTGCATCTTGAGACTTTTTGAGCCATGCTTTGAGAATCATGATCAAGAATTGATCAAATGATGATTTTGGCTTCAAAATAAGATGTTGACCAAAAAATTTGACTTTTGACTGTCAAATGACCATTTTGCCCCTGCAGTTGACTGTGGAGCAATTAGGGCTTTTGACTATGCAATTTGATGCTGTGAGTCTTGAAACTTGACATATAGATGCTTGACAATGTATGTAGGCATGTGGGACTTTATTGGACCCTTGGAAACCTCAATTTGTTTGCAAGAACCAAAACCCTAATTTTGACTGTGTTAGGAGGCAATTGGACTGTGCAACCTTTGAGAGATGTTGAACCTTGATCTTGCCAAATCTTGAAGGATATGGGAGGGCAAATTTTGGGGTACAACACCATTGATAAGCTTTGTTGGGTAATTTAAAGGACTCCGCTGGGGATAGGAAGAACTTCGCCGGGGACGATCTTTCCGTGATAATTTAGCTGAGGATAACCCAGTTATAAGCTCTGGTGGAGAATAACCTTTGAATGAAGCCGGGGAGAGCGTTCGTACTCTGCGGGGAATAAGCTTCCAGAATCTACTAGGGATAAGCTTCCTACTGGGGAGATTGATTCAACTCTCCTGGGGAGACTTTGGACTGCACTGGGGAAGTGGCTCCACTGGATGTCTGGTATTCCACTGGGGAACAATCTTATATTTCCGTCGGGGAATGTTAAGACTGTCGGGGATGCTTGCTTAGGAACATCAGCATACTCCGCTGGGGAATATTGAGATCTTCTGGGGATAATCCAATTTCCTTAAGGCTGCCAGTAGACTAACTCTGCTCGGGGAGAGTGTTGCTGACTTGCTAGGGAAATTGTGCCTTCTTAGGGATGATGGGAAACCAACTCTGCTCGGAGGAGAGTATTGTTGATTCTTGTCTTACTCGGCGGGGAGTGAAGGTATCTGGGTTACGTTTTTCAGTCGAACTTACCTTGGTACCTTGGTAGACAGAGCAACTAGATCGCTTAGACAACTCATTATTGCCCCTGTTTCTGATGTCACCTGTAATTAATCCTTTGTTTCGTATGCAAGTATTTATGAGTTAGCAATTAGTGTCAAATTCATATATCAAAAATGAACATTGGACGTTCTTTGCAAAACAAAACAGAAAAAGGAAAAACAATTGGCAATTTGTCTGGAAAAGTTGAACTTGTATTGATTTTGAAATTTGCCTGAAAATAGGCATTTATGTACAAGAGGCTGACGTCCTAGTAAGAGAACGCCGCCGAACAACAAAGTTTATACAATTTGTACAAAGAAAACAAACAGCTATGTGAAAATATCCCACTGGGTTCCAACTCTGCTATCGTCTTTATGTCTTCAATCGTCTCATCACTTGGCTGCCTAGTTGAAGATGAAGTTGATTGATCGATGTCGTCTGAACCTGATGGTTGATAATGGATTCTGGATGCAAGGTGATTCAATGAGACATAGTATTACGCTTTAATCCCTAACTTTTGCCTGGACCGCCCTTTCGGGTTTTTAGTCCACCGGGATACCCATTTTTGCCCAAGCCGCCTTTTCAGGTTTTCGACTTGCCGGCTGTACAGATTTTTTCATTTTTCATCCCTTATTTTTGCCCAAACCCTTTTGGTTCGCCGGGAAGCCCTTACTTTTGCCTAGGTGTGTCAACCTAGCGGGTCTTTAATTCATGTGTAGTATCTTTTTACTATGTCTGCATTGGCAGGGTGAGGAAGGTCGTCACCGTCCATGGTGGTTAGAATCATAGCTCCTCCTGAGAAGATATGTTTAACCACAAATGGCCCTTCGTACGTAGGGGTCCATTTGCCCCTGGGATCACTTTGAGGAAGAATGACGCGCTTGATTACCAGGTCCCCAACTTGATACTCTTGTGGTCTGACTTTCTTGTTAAATGCCCTGATCATCCGTTTTTGATACGTTTGACCATGACAAATAGCTGTGAGTCTCTTTTCGTCAATTAGGTTTAATTGATCAAGTCAAGTCTGGATCCAGTCATCTTCGCTCAAGCCTGCATCCTTCATTATCCGGAGAGAGGGTATCTGGACTTCAATCGGCAAGACTGCCTCCATGCTATAGACCAAGGAAAAGGGAGTTGCCCCGGTTGACGTTCTTGCTGAGGTACGGTACCCATGAAGAGCAAACGGTAACATCTCGTGCCAATCTTTATAGGTCACTATCATCTTCTGCACTATCTTTTTGATATTCTTGTTAGCTGCTTCTACAGCCCCATTCATCTTCGACCGATAAGGAGACGAGTTGTGGTGCTGTATCTTGAATTGCTCGCAGAGCTCAGTGATTATCTTGTTATTAAGATTGGTACCATTGTCCGTAATGATCCTCTCAGGTACACCGTATCGATAGATCAGGTTGTGTCAAATGAACTGTGCTACGACGTTCTTGGTTACGGTAGCATAGGAAGCTGCTTCAACCCACTTTATAAAGTAATCGATCGCCACCAGGATGAAGCGATGCCCGTTGGATGCCGTAGGTTTGATCTCACTGATCATATCAATGCCCCACATTGCAAAAGGCCAAGGTGCAGTCAAGACATTCAGAGGGACTGGAGGAACGTGCACCTTATCAGCATAGATCTGGCACTTATGACATGTCCGAGAATGTTGGTAACAGTCGGCTTCCATTGTGGACCAGAAATATCCTGCCTGAAGGATTTTCTTTGCCATAGTATGTCCACTGGAGTGTGTTCTGAAGGTGCCTTCATATAGCTCTGCCATGATCTTTTCTGCTTCATTCTTATCCACACAACGCAGTAAACTTGAATCATGGTTTCGCTTGTATAGAATGCCATTGCTGAGGAAGAACTTTGCAGCGAACCTTCTCAGGAACTTCTTGTCATTAACGGATGCACCCTCGGGGTATTCTTGAGCTTACAGGTACCTCTTCACTTCATAATACCAAGGTTTTTCAGTTACCTCTTCAACCTCAAGATCACAGCAATATGCAGGTTCATCCAATTTCCAGATAATGATTCGGGGAGCTTCGTTATCCCATTTGACTTTGAACATGGAAGACATCGTAGCCAGCGCGTCCGCCAACTGATTCTCCTCTCTTGGGAAGTGTTCAAAAGTTATCTCCGTGAAATGGGGGATCAATGTCAACACACATTCTTTGTAAGGAACGAGATTTGGGTGTTTCGTATCCCACTCGCCTTTGATCTGATTGATCACGAGAGCGGAATCTCCGAAGACACTCAGAAACTTGATCCTTAAGTCAATTGCAGCTTGAAGACCCATGATACACGCCTCATACTCCGCCATGTTGTTGGTGCAGTTGAAGCATAGTCGGGCAGTAAGTGGAGTATGAGTGCCTTTTGGGGATATGATCACAGGGCTGATACCGTTACCCAAAGCGTTTGAGGCTCCGTCAAAGTGCATAGACCATCGGGATCCTTCCTCAGGTCCTTCATCCGGTCCAGGTACTTCACAATCAGTCACTACCATGATGTTCTCGTCAGGAAATTCAAAGTTCATTGACTGGTAATCGTCCACTGCCTGGTGTGCCAAATGGTCTGCCAATACACTTCCTTTGATTGCTTTCTGAGTCGTGTACTGGATGTCATATTCCGTCAAGATCATCTGCCATCTTGCTATTCTTCCGGACAAGGCGGGCTTTTCAAATATGTACTTGATTGGATCCATTTTTGAAATTAACAGAGTAGTGTGAGTCAACATATACTGTCTCAGCCGGCGAGTAGCCCATACCAAAGCGCAACAAGTTTTCTCGAGCAGTGAGTATCGGGTCTCATAGTCGGTAAACTTTTTGCTAAGGTAATAAATGGCGTGCTCTTTTCGGCCAGACTCGTCATGCTGCCCCAGCACACACCCCATTGAGCTGTCAACTACTGTCAAGTATAGGATTAGAGGTCTCCTTTCAACCGGTGGCATAAGAATAGGTGGTTCTTGGAGATACTCTTTGATTCTGTCGAAAGCGGCCTGACATTCATCGTTCCAACGTACTACCTGATCTTTCTTCAGCAGCTTGAAGAGTGGTTCACAAGTAGCAGTTAGGTGCAAGATGAATGGGGCAATGTAGTTTAGTCGTCCTAGAAAGCCTCTGACTTCTTTCTCTGTCTTGGGAACTGGCATCTCTTATATGGCTTTAACCTTGGTGGGGTCCACTTGAATACCTTTGTCGCTCACGATGAAGCCTAGCAACTTTCCAAATCTTACCCCGAAGGTGCACTTGTTCGGGTTCAACCTTAGCTTGTACAACTTCAGACGGTCAAACAGCTTCTGTAGATGGTCAAGGTGTTCCTCCTCAGTTTGAGACCTTGCAATCATATCATCGACGTATACTTCAATCTCATGGTGGATCATGTCATGAAATAAAGCAACCATGGCACGTTGGTAGTTGCCCCAGCATTTTTCAACCCAAAAGTCATGACCTTGTAGCAAAAGGTGCCCCACTGAGTAACAAAAGTGGTCTTCTCCATGTCTTCGGGAGCCATCTTGATTTTATTATATCCGGAGAAACCGTCCATGAAGGAGAACACCTTGTGCTGAGCGGTATTATCAACCAGAACGTCAATGTGAGGCAGAGGGAAGTCATCCTTAGGGCTCGCCCTGTTCAAATCCCTGTAATCAACACACATTCAGACCTTACCATCTTTCTTCGGCACCGGAACCACGTTGGCAACCCACTGAGGGTAAGAAGTTACTGCAAGAAAACCGGCGTCAAATTGTTTCATAACCTCAGCTTTGATTTTCTCGGACATTTCTGGACGCATACGGAGGACCTTCTGTTTAACCGTAGGGCAGTCTTCCTTGGTAGGCAGGTGATGAACCACAATGTCGGTATCCAACCCGGGCATGTCTTCGTAGGACCAGGCAAAGATTTCCACATAATCATGCAACATCTGAATCAGCCGTTGTTTCACACTGAGCTCTAGATTGGCACCAATCTTGACTTCCTTTCTGTCTGTCTCAGTACCCAGATTTACCGTTTCCACTGGCTCTTCATGTGGCTGAATGGCCCTTTCTTCCTGGAGTAACAGTCTTGCAAGCTCTCCAGGCACTTCACAATCATCTTCACCTTCGTCTTCGGCCAAGTTGATCGGATTTTCAAAGTCGTAACTGGAAGTAGCAGAGTCGTTGCCAGTGAGATCCAGAGTGGATTGAAACCTGTATAGGTGAGTGTGTGTAAATATAGCTGTTTTGCAATATATAAAGAAAGAAAGGGAGCACAAGATTCGAAATGCGAAAAACGTCCAATGTTTTTATTCATGATATATGGAAATGACAAGTAATAAGCCCTCACAAATGAAGCCACGGTGCCCCGGGTAAGACACCGGGCCATAAAGTTTCAAATTATTGTTCGTTACAACTTAAAAAACAAAGGAGTTCATTACTGAGTAACAAAAGTAACAGGTATGAAATCTTTGGCAGTCCAATTGTTCAGTCCACCGTCGGTCGTTGGGTAAATCCAGCTATTAAATTTAGATTCCTCCACATCGCCTTCAATAGCATTCACTCCCGGGTTGGTGATGAATACGGGAGGTCTTCCAATCCTTGCTTTACGTACAGCCCTCTGAGCCTCTGCAGTGACACCCAGCCCAAACTTGTCAGTCTTTGGAGTAAAATCAGGAAGTCGGCCCCAGTTTGCACATTCACCCTTCTCAATCACAGCCCGGGCATCCTTTAAGGAAGCCATCTTCAAAGGAGAGTCTTCTTCGGTCATAGTCTCTGCTGACGCCAATGTTGGAGGCACCTCTTCAAAGTGTTGAAAGGGGGTCTCAATGAACTCCCCGTCCATCTCTATATACCAGAACGAGTTAATATGGCTAACCATGTATTCTTCCTCCCCCTGCACTGTAACAATCTTCCCTCTGACCGGGTACTTAAGCTTTTGATGTAATGTAGAGGTCACAACTCCAGCCTTGTGGATCCAAGGACGACCCAGCAAACAAGAATAGGATGGTCGGATGTCCATCACATAGAATTTTGAATCAAAGACTTGAGAACCAACCCGGATCGGAATATCTACTTCACCATGTACCATCCTCTTCGACCTGTCAAAGGCTCGGACAACGATGTTACTAGGCTTCAACTCCAAACCCTCACAATCCAACCTGTCTAAGGCCTTCTTGGGCAATACGTTCAACGAAGAACCGGTGTCTACCAACACATGAGCAAGAGTAGTGCCCCTGCATTCAATGGAGACATGCAGGGCATCATTATGGTTTTTTCCCTTAGCGGTCAGATCAGCATCAGAGAAACCCAACCCATTGTCAGCGGTCAAGTTGGCCACACAATCAGTAAATTGATCAGCAGATGTTTCTTGTGGCACATGGGCCGTCTTCAGAAAGGAAATCAGGGCCTTGGCATGGGCCTCTGAGCATAACAACAGCGATAGCATAGAGATCTTAGAGGGGGTGTGCTCCAGCTGCTCAACGAGGTTGAAATCACTTTTCTTGATAATCTTGAGAATCTCTTCCATCTCTTACTGGGAGGCTTCAACATTAACAGTCTTCGGTGCCTCCATCTGGGCAAGCATATCAGTAGCCATCCCTTTGCCCCGAGTGTCAGATGACTCAGCAGCAGGGGTAGAAACTTGATCAGGAGGGGAAACAGGCGCACTTGTAGGTGTGATGATAAGAGGTCTTCGGATGGCTGGTGGCGCAATGTCAGGCGAGAAGAGCCTGCCACTGCGAGTAACTTTAGCAGGACCGGTGATGTTACTGATGCCGGTACTGGTATTGAACTCTTGTTTTACTCCGAGCACATAAACATCTGCCCCATAGTGCCACGGGACAGCATTGTCAGATTTATAGGGGAGGGGCCCCGGAACGGTGATGATGATGGGAGCAATCTTCTGAACAGGCTTAATTTGGACAGGCTTCCTCGGGGGAGCCTTGGTAGGATTGTTGAAAATTGTGACAACGGACACTTCTTCAGTAGGGATAACAGGAACAACAATCTTCTTGAACAAGATCTCTTTGCTATCCATCAGGTTTTGGACGCCTGACTTCAGCAATAAACAACCAGCCGGTGAAACAGCACATAGAAGGCAACCTTTGTTACAACCCGGAAATAAACCGGCTAGCAACAGGTTCCTTTTGACGGACAACAACGGAGTAACAATATCATCCACAGAGGTTACATACGGGTCTTCCTCAACAGCATTCACTCCATGTTGGGGCATGGGAGCGGTCATAACATTGGGCCTTTCGGGCGCCTCGAACTGTATTTCCTTAGCATCAATAAGGTCTTGAACCTTATTCCTTAGAGCCCAGCAATCATCAGTAGAATGCCCCGGGCTATCAGAGTGATAAGCACAGCGGGCGTTGGGATTATACTTCGGAGATGTTGTGTTTACCACCTTCGGAGCTTCTCTGATAGTTACCAGGTTGGTTGACAGCAGTTGCGGCAAGATCTGAGACAAGGTCATACTAAGCCGAGTGTATTCTCTTCTGGGTCTCTCACCCCTTGATTGGTTAGGTTGCCGAGGAGCGGCAACAGGCTTTGAAATTACCACCGCGTTGACAGCTTGGCGGCGTTCCGGTTTATTTTGTCTTCTGGGACCATACACAGCACTAGCTTCCTTCTTGAAAGGCTTCTTTTTAGAACTTGAGGATGCACCTTTCTGTATCTTCCCCGACTTTATGTCAGCTTCTATCCTTTCACCAGTCAGAATGAGGTCTGTAAACCCTGCAGAAGAATTACCAATCAGGTGGTTGAAGAACGGCCCAGACAGGGTCCCCAAGAACATGTCCACGAGTTCACGGTCAGTCAACGTTGGTTGCACCCTGCCAGCCAGGTCTCTCCACTTTTGCGCGTACTCCTTAAAACCTTCTCCCGATCCTAGCGACATACCCTGGAGTTGGGTATGTGTAGGAGCGAGGTCGGCATTGTACTTATACTACTTATAAAAAGCAGTAGCCAAGTCCTCCCAGTTACGAATGTTGGTTCCATCCAGCTGATAGAACCATTCGAGATGAGTCCCTGAAAGACTCTCCTGGAAGAAATGGATCCATAAGTTCTTGTCTGCAGTATACGGTTGGATCTTCCGCACATAGGATCTGAGATGTAGCTTAGGGCAGGAAGCCCCGTCATACTTCGCAAAAGAGGGTGCCTTGAACTTGTGTGGGATCACCACCCCAGAAGATAAACCCAGATCTCCAAAATCTAACCCAGGCACCTATTGAATTTCCATGGCACTCAGACGATCCTCTAACTGCTTGTACCTGTCTTCAGCAGGAGGGTACTGCTCATCATTGAAATCTGTCTCGTTGTCAGAGACCATAGGACTAGGAACCCTTCCCCCTTGGGGACTGTCTTTGCCTACAGAGGAAGCAGCTTGATCAGCCTCATTACGCAGTGTATTACCAAACCTTCGTCCAGTGTTGAACAATACAGTTCTCTTCTTCTTCTTCTTTACCAACAGAGCCTTCAATTCCTCTTGACCTTGGGCTAAACTCATGATCAACTCTTGGAACTGGGCGTTTTGGGCCTGGAGGGCCTTGATGGATTGCTCAGTAGATGATTCAGGATTCATAATGAGATTGCTGAAATAAACAGCGAAGAAGATTAAGCAACCTGTAAGAAAAGAGTACATGTTATGCACATGATGCATGATATGCTATTTATGCAATGCATTCAAGGGTTCGAAAGTTCAAATTTGTTGTAGACAAAAAGGAACACACGTTATCATTAAGAAATAATATGTTCAGTACATCAAGGCCTCATGGGCAAAACATTACAAAGTAATTTAATCCCAAAAGACACTGCGCATCCTCTTTGGAGCTATGTAAGTATTGAGAGTCTTTTCTTCGTGCAGTAGGCGGGTGAGCTCCAAGACCTTCTTCTCACTGGCATGTAGATTGGCTTCAAGAGAATTCCGTTCTTCCTTAAGTCTAATTGATTTTATTTATTTTACAAAAGGAATTAAAGTTTTCTAAGTAAAACCTAATTAATTAATAAATTTATTAATAAAAATAGAAGACTAAAATTTGATTTGAAATAAAAAATACATTTTTTTGTGATTTTTTTTTATAAAAGGAATTTTGTGATTGGTTAGAAATTAAATAAATAATAATAAATCAATTAATAAAACAAACAAAATAAATAAAGAGAGGAGTTTGGGCCTGATTAAGTGGTGTTGATAGCAATTTCTTGAGCCCAATATTGTTGGCCTTTTTGACTTTTTTGGATCTAGTACAAGCATGTTGACTGGCCTCTTGATGAACCTTCAGCTTTGGACCACCAGATCTGGCTCTTGGCCACCTGGCACTTTGATGCATGAGGGAGTATGATGGATTGCATATAGGCGCCTGTATGGGAATACCTGAAAAGCAAAATTATTGAGAAAGTGGAGGACCTGGGATTTGAACCCAGGTCCTGAAGGAGATATGAACGCTTGCCTTGCCAACACACCACGCTGCTTCATTTGTTGTTATAATACATAATCATAATATATTAAAACAAAATAAATGCCAGCAAAAATTATTTGAATTGGCCAACCGAAGGATGACACGAACTCATCCCTGTCCTCAGACCTGTAACAAAAATACCTACGGATTTGAATTTGCAGCTAAAAACGCAGGCTTATGCTAAAACTCTCTCTAGGCCATATAAATCCATTGCAAGAACATGGTTGGATTCGTTATGGTCTCCTGATCAAAGCCATGTTCTTCTTGAGTCACAATTTTACCTGAAACAGAAAACCCTAAAAACCAAACGAAGAACCCTAGCTATGGTGGTTCTCCATTCATGCCAGATAAACGCAATTGAATAATACCAATCGCTTGCAAATGTTACATAGATTCAAAATATGGTATTGATTCATGAAAAAGATGCTTAAATTCAGAGTTGTGAAATCAAGAACAGGGGTGGCTATCACGCGACTTACAGTGCGTTTGGACGTCTGAAAATGCTTGCTCTGGATCCAGGTAGCTTGTATGAATGGTCAGAAAGCGATTGAGACCACTCTCGTGTCCTAAAACAGCCTCTAGCTTGGACTTTGATCTCCCACTTTTTATGAATTTTTTCAATTCTTGTTCTACCTCTCTCTGCACTTTCCAACCCTGATTTCGTATTGTGATCGGTGGAAATAGAACTGACTGTTTAAAGCTGGTTCGCGAAATTTCGCGGTAAGCAAGAGTCGCCACCGTCTTTTATGTTCTCCAACATGGAAAGGACAAAAGCACAGCAAAATTCCTTCTTTGAGAATGTTTCTCGGTTCGGGAGGTAGATTTATAGAAAGGGAAGGTGTTAGCACCCTTTCTATCCATGGTTATCCATGGGCTCTTAGGTACTTACTCTTATGTTTTCAAAAGATGTTTGCTTTTCAAGTGTGTATGGGTTTGAAAAAAGTTTCGTTTTTTGAAAGATTTCTAAGTGACTCTTGTATCTGTCCTCAAGAGTGTATGAAAAAATTGTTTTGAAAACTTTTGAAAGTGTCAGTGTGAAAAGATTGTTTTGTTTGTTTTTGAAGAGAGCAAGTACCCATGAGTCATCTACCTACCCTAAGGAATTAGGCTGTGTAAGAGTCCTTAAGATAGTGCCATCCCACCATTGAGAGGTAGGTAGCACCACCGTTGGAGGTGTTCGTGTCAATTCGATTAAGGGACAATGTGGTCACCAAAGCAAAGGTAGGACATCTTAGAAGTAACCCTAATGTCCTAGATCCTTTTATCCGAGGCAACCATTTCGAGGCAACTGGATCTTTTATACAGAAGGGCGACCTCTAAGACACCCTATACTTGATGACCACGTTTGAGGCAACGAGTGAGGCGTACCCTATAAGTGGCATGTGCTTGTGTGTTCGATTCAATTTATGTTTATCTTTGATCATGCAATTAGTGAGCTACGAGTTGTTTTTAATTTGTCATTCAGTCTTTCATGCTTATTAACAGTTAGGAGTGCGGAAAATTAAAGTGCGGGAATGTAAAGCTACGCTATTACAAGGCGCGGGTCTATACATCGCCAAAAATAAAAACCCGTTTTGATAAAGTGCGGAAAGTAAAGAAAGCGGTAAACCTAATTACTATTACATTCTTGGAAGCAGTTACATAATAATCAAAATATAAAAATAACGTGCGAATAGAAATTAAATTGAGACGTCCTAGGGTTTTTGACCCTTTTGAGAAAATTATGAGTTTTTGGTCCTTTTGTATTAAATTAAAATTAACCCTAGTTTACTAATTAATTATAATTAAAAGGAAAAGAAATTTTTGTGTTTTTAATGTTTTAATGAAAATAAAAAGGAATTAAAATTAAAAGTTAAGAAAAACCCTAGTTCCAAGTTTATTTTAATTATTTATGAAAAATGTCAAAGTTAGCCTAATTAACTAAAGTAATTAATTTACATTTTTATTTACAAAAATAATAGTAATTAATAAATAATAATAATGATAATTAAGAAAATATGAATGAAAATTCCAAACCCTAATTCTACATAATTTTTATTTATTGAGAAAAAGATTAAAATTAAGCCTAAATTAAACTAAAATAATTATTAGTGAATTTAATAAATAATAAAATATATTTACAATTTTTGATTTCTGGATTTATCATGAAAAATTAATTTGTTGGTGAATTAATAATAACAATTATAATAATTAAAGGAATTAAAAGAAAAGAAAATAAAAATCAAAAAATGCAAACCAGGGGGGTGTGATGGCCCAAGGGGAGGTTTTTGTTGAATTCTGGCCCATTAAGAACATTCCAAGCCACGTTTGACTTTCCTTGATTGTCCAGAGCACGTTTGACTTGGAACATGGTATTCCTCCTCTCCTGGCCTTTGGATGGCTGTCTGAGGACACATGGCACGCTGGATGTGTGAGTCCACGGTGGAATATTTGATGAGTTCTGCACATGAACGCTTTAGAAAAAAAGTTAACAATTATATGAGGGACCTGGGAATCGAACCCAGGTCCCAACGATTGCAAGCCACGTCTCCAGCCACTACGCCATTTGAGCGCGTTTGTAATATGAATAAAAAACAAAGATAATACATAAAATTAATTAAAAGCGCTGGAAGCAACGCAACACGCGCCATTATTCAAACTGGCCAACCACATGGAGGCACGTCCTTCATCTTCTTCGTTTCCTGTAAAATAAAGAACAAGATAGCGGGGGTTTTAAACCCCCACAAACTGCAAGTGTCAAAAATAACGATTAGGGCTACAAGCAATATAAAAAGGGCGCGATGGTTGGGTTGAATTCGTCTGGCCTTGACGAATTCAACCATGCACGTTTCAAGGTCCAATTTTTCAGCATGTGCAAAGCCCTAAAATTCAAGCTTCGAAACCCTAGATGTCTCCAATGGTGGATTCTGATTTAATGCATTATAATCAAATTGGATTATACCAATAGCTTCAGGAGGTTCCTATTAACACAAATCAACCAAAAAAATGGATTAAGAGTGCATGAATAATGATATGCAATTATGGAAAAATGTCCAAACCGTGGGACTTGTTGTGAACGATTCTGATAGCTTCAAGGTTCGTTTTTGATTGCAAATTGTTTCTGGAGACTCAGGCAAGGTGTTTGAATCAAGAAGAGGCTTTGAATTCGCCTGGAAGACTGATTTTAGTTTTGAACTTTTCTTGATTTTTTTAGAATTTGATTATTGTGTTTTAGCAGCTCTTGCCCGTTCTTAGGAATAGGGTTTGCTTCAGCCTTTGTATGTGCAGAGAATTAGGCCATCTTTAGGCCCAAAGATCCATTGCATTCATGTTTCATTATGTGATTGCCAATCAAATCTTTTTCAATCTTTTTCTTTGATAAAACCTTGCCAATCATGGAGATTTTGATGTCTTTGAGGTGTACAAGAATTGCCAGCTTGCCCTGATCTCATTTGCCTCATAAAAAGATTTGAAAACCATGTTTTGATATTTTCCTATAATTAAATTAATTAAATGAATTATTAATCAATTAAAAATCCAAATAATTAATAAAAATAAGAAAATAATTCCAATTAATCTTAATGGGTCGTGCATAAGCCTTGGGCAAAGATTCAAGAAGGAATTTGAGGCCCATTAGCAAAAATGAAGTGTTCTAGGCAAAGTTGACTTTTGAAAGTTCCCAAAACTTTCCCAACTTCTCCAATGCATATCTTGCTCAATTTTGAAGCTATGAACATGTTCTTTGACATTTTGGAAAGGTCTTGAAGTACTCTAACCAATGCCTTTGGTCCCATGTCATTTTGATTTACCAATCTAAAGTTATGGTCTTTGACTTAAAGTGCCCTTTTGTTGACTTTTGAAAATGACCTATAATGTAGAAATTGATAACTTTTTGTGGGAATTTCTTGGACTTGGAATGTGAATATGAGTTGTAGGAAATGTCATCCCCTTCAAAATGAGCATTGGATGGGATTTTTCTGATGAACCATGAAAAAGTTATGCCTTGGTCAATTTGCAGTTGACTTTTTCAACTGTCCAAAAATAGAAACTTTTGCATCTTGATGACTTTTGAGCCATGCTTGTGGAATCATGATCAAGACTTGATCAAATGATGATTGTGGCTTCAAAATAAGATGTTGACAAAAAAATTTGACTTTTGACTGCCAAATGACCATTTTACCCCTACAGTTGACTGTGAACCAATTAGGGCTTTTGAGTGTGCAATTTGATGCTGTGAGCCTTGAAGTTTTACATGTGGATGCTTGACAATGTATATAGGCATATGGGACTTTATTGGACCCTTGAAAACCTCAACTTCCTTGCAAGAACAAAAACCCTACTTTTGACTGTGTTAGGAGGCAATTGGACTGTGCAACCCTTGAGAGATTTTGAACCATTTGGAGGTTGATCTTGACAAATCTTGAAGAATATGGGAGGGGAAATTTTGGGGTACAACACGTATTCTTCTTCTTGCTTATGTAATGTGCTTTGTATTAGGGTAAGAATCATGGACTGAATCCCTTCATATCAATGCACATGAATGTGATTTGATCTCCATTATTAAACCTTTCCAAATTTTATTCAATTCAATCTTTTTGCACATGATTTGCTTTGATACGAGTTTGGAGATGTGCTAGCTGTCCATTGAAGCCTATAATCAATAAAAATCTTTGGTTATCAATTTTTTTTGATTTTATGTGATTTAATTTGATTAAGAATGAATAAATTCAAATAAAATCAAATTAAATAATAAAAATGATATATGGACACATGGCTGAAGCTAGGGCACGTGGACAACTATGCAAACTCAAATCAAGTGGAAAAGAATGGGCCCATTTGACAAAATTTGAAGTTTTGGGGATAGTTGACTTTTGGCAATTTTGCAAAAAAGTCCAACTTCATCAATGCATAACTTCTTCAATTTTGTACTTTTGGAAGTGTTCTTAGACTTTTTATAAATCTTGAGATGTACTATAACCAAAAATTTGGTCTCATCTCATTTATATATTCCATGCTCAAGTTATAAGCTTTGGCAAAAAAAGGTGTTTTTGTTGACTTTCAAAAATGACCTATAATGTCCAAATTTATAACTTATTGTGAGTGAATTTTTTGAACTTGGGATATGAAGATGGATTATAGGAAATTGCATCCTATTCAAAATGAGCTTTGGATGGGTCATTTATCATAAAGTATGAAAAAGTTATGCTTGGTCAAAGTTGAGTTGACTTTTCCTACAAAACCCTAATTTAGCAACTTTTGAGTCTTGATGAATTTTGAGCAATCCTTGTTGAATCATGATCAACCCTTGATCAAATTATGAAATATCCTTCAAAATGAGAATGTTGACAAAAAATCTTGAAGTTTGACTGTATATAGGTCACAGTTGACTTTTGTCCTAGCACGGTCGATTCTTGGACCTTTGAGCAATTGACTGAGCAAACTTCCTCTGCAAGGCTTGAAATTTGACATGGATGATCTTGAGAACATATTAGGACATTGGGGAGCACTTGAGGTCATTTGGACTCAAGGACCTTGATGCAACACAAAACCCTAATTTGGGATTGACTGCCTTAGGAGATAGCTTGTCTGACCAACTCTTGAGCAACCTTGAGCCACTTGGAGATTTTTTTCTTGCAATATCTTGAGAAATATGGGAGGGAAAATTTTGGGGTACAACAATGTCATTGTGAGAGAGAGACATAATCCTGTAGGCCCAACCCATGCCTTCTTTGTTCTTCAAAACTAATTTGGGGAGGTGAGAAATAAACCACCTCGCCAACAATGGTGCACAACACATAAGGGTTCCCCATTTCTGAGCAGTACGGGCACAAAGAGAGTGCAGAATGTCACCCAAGAGAGTGGGTACTGGATTACGGGAAATGAAGATCTTCACTGCGTTCACGTCGACGAAATCATCTGAGTTTGGAAACAGAACCAGACCATAAATAAGAAGAGCCAGGATGTCCTCGAACGCCTGAAAGTCTAAACTGTCCCAAAACTGATTAGCCTTACCAACCAAAAACTTAGTCAAGAAGCCTTTTGTCCCGCTCCGAGTTTCCCAATTAGACATTACCTCAGCCTTTTTCAGATGGAGGGCTGAAGCAATCTCTTCCGGACTAAGGATCTTCTCCCAACCTGTAAACGGGGTCTGCTCTAGAATGGAGATACCAAGCAGATCAGAGAACTCTTCCAAGGTAGGGACCAACTGGTAGTCCGGAAAAGTAAAGCAATGGTACAGTGGATCAAAAAACTGGACTAAGACACTCATCATCTGTTCATCCATCTTGGAGGTGACCAAACCAAGGAGGTGCCCATGTCTTCTGATAAAGGAAGAAGTATCTAGAATCTTTGAAACCAATTCCTTGAGCTGAGTGGGAATCTGGACAAAGTTGATACAAATAGTGTTCCTACGCATGGGTGCCATGACCTACAAAATAGAACAAAGATGAATCCCCTCTGTCTTTGAAATGGGTTAGTCCAATGCAAGGTGCATGCAATGTCATGATGCATGATGTCATGATAGAAACACACCACAAGTATTCACAGATAGCAAACATGGTAAGGGCAAACAAGTCACACAGATAGCCCTTAGATTTCAGGCTGGCAAGGAGTTTAGGTATTACCCTCTTTCAATTTAGTTGGTTTAAACCTGTCCTAAAAATAGTAACCGGGTTCTAGAGGATCTCAATATCACTGACTACCCTTGATTGGTCATAATTCTAGTTTGGCAACCTTTTCTTGCATCCGGAATCATCGCGAGAGTTTAGTCTCAATGGGTGTAGCATACTGCTACTGTTCTATGGCCAAGTTGGTCAATTTAAAGGTTCTAAGGTCAGTTGGTGCTTAATGACCCCTTAGAAGACCCATATTCTCCTCGTTGCGCCACAAGGGATATCGGTACAAACTAAAGTGCCACACCAACGTAGCTACTGCTTCAACCGTATCGGTTTACGCCGTACAGCTCCCTCACAGTTTATTGCTACTTACCTAAAGGGTGTCCCTCAGATCCGGGTTAGGATCTATAGTAACTCCGATTCAACCCACAAAGATAAAGCATACAAGTCAAGCAATTGAAAACATTATGAACTATTCCTAAGGTATACCCCACTTATAAATTTCCCCAGCAGAGTCGCCAGTTCTGTGATACGGTGGCCAGAACCGGGACGTGGTTTCCCTATTTTGTTAAGGAAATTTTGCTGGTTTGCGTTTTGCGTTTGTGTTTGCAAAATGTCGCGGTAAGCAAGAGTCGCCACCGACTTTTATTTTATCCAACAAGGAAAGGAAAAAAGCACAGAAAAATTCCTTTTTCGAGATATTTCTCGGGTCCGGGGGGTAGATTATAGAAAGGGAAGGTGTTAGCACCCTTTCTATTCGTGGTTATCCACGGGCTCTTAGGTACTTGCTCAATTGTTTTCTTTGTGCTTATGGGTTTGAAAAAAAAGTTTTTGTTTGAAAACTTCGATTTAACTCTTGCTTCTGTCCTCAAGAGTGTAATGAAGTGTTTTGAAAACTTTGTTCGAAAAGTGTAAGTGTGAAGAGTTTTGTTTTGAAAGAGCAAGTACCTAAGAACCATCTACCTACTCGAAAACGGAATCGTTCTGTGCTAATGTACTTTAGACAATGCTATCCCACTATTGATGAGTAGGTAGCACCGTCTTTGGAGTTTAAGGTTCAATTCGAATGAGGGACTTACGGTCACTAAAACAATGTTAGGACGCCTTAGCGATAACCCTAATGTCCTAGATCATTTATTCGAGGCAATGATATCCGAGGCAACCTTTCCGAGGCAACTATGATCTTTTGGACAAGAGGGCGACCTCTAAAACGACCTATACTCAATGATCGTGTACGAAGGCAACCAAGTGGGGTGTACCCTAAGAGTGCGCATGTGCGAGTGTGTCGTTTTCAGTTATTTTTATCTTTGTACATGTTAAGGGTGATCTAATTTGATTTTAAGATTAACATTCAGTCTTGTCATGCAAACCCTATTATCAAACATCTAACAGTTATAATTTACGGAAATAAAATGCGAAATTTAAATTACAAGGCGTCGGGTATTTACATCGCCAAAGACAAACCCTTTGAAAAATAAAATAAAGCGGTAAAAATAATTAAACGTCCTATTTTACTATTACAATCCGTAAGCAGATACATAATTGGATAAAAATAAGTAACGCACGTGGGAAATTGAATCGAATGCGAATTTTAGGGTTTTGACCCTTTTGAAAGAAAATTGCTTTTTTTTGGTTGTTTTTATTTTATTTGAAAAGAAATTAAATCCTAAGTTAATTACTAAATAAGAAATTAAATTAATTATTGAAAAAAAATAAAATTAATGACATATTTTTGGATTTTTATTATCTTAGGAAAGAAAATAAAATTAATTAAATTAGTAGTTAAAGACCTAATTAAATCTAATTAATTTTAATTATTTACAAAAATAAGTTAGAGTTTTCTAGAATTAGAACCTAAATTAATTGGTTAGTAATTATTAATAAAATAAAAATTTTAAAATTTGATTGGATAAAAAGAATATTTTTTATGGTTTTTATTTGATAAAAAAGAAGGAATTTTATGATTGGTTAGAAAACTAAATAAAAATAATAAAACAATTAATAAAACAAAATAAAATAAATAAAAGAGAGAGGGGAGTGTTGGGCCTGATTTAAGAGTGTGAGTAGCAATTTCATAGGCTCAATAGAAGCTGGCCCTTTGGACTTTCTCTGATCCAATAAGCATGCATTGACCTGGCCTATGGTGGACTCTCATCGTGGACCACCAGATCTGGCTCCTTGGCCATCAGGCACTTAGATCATGAGGGAGTATGGTGGGCTGCAGATGGGCGCGTACACTGGAATACCTTAAAACCAAAATTATTGAGAAAGTGGGGGACCTGGGATTCAAACCCAGGTCCTGAAGGGGATACACTGCTCGCTTTACCACTACACCACATTGCCTTGTTTGTTATAATAATTCAAAAGAATAATAATATAATAAAATGAAATCAATTGGTCAGAAAATAAAAAAAAAAGGCGCCAAGATTTGAAATAGCCAATGGACGGGGGACACCTCATCGTCCCTGTCCTCAAACCTGTAACAAAAATACCTGCGAATTTGAATCTGCAGCTAAAAACGCAGCTCTATCCTAAAATTCTCTCCAGGCCATGAAAATACATTCTACGAGCATGGTTGAACTCGTCATCTCCTCCTGATTGCAACCATGCCCTTCACGTGGACCAATTGTGCCTGAAACAAAAATCCCCAAAACCACGAGCCAAACCCTAGCAATGGTGTTTCTTCATACAGAGCACATAAATGAAATTAAACAATGCAAAAAGTTTGAACATGTTCTTGTGATCACGAATGTACCATTAGTTTGTTCAATGGATGCCAGAATGCTTCAAATCGAAATCAAGAACATGGGTGGTTAACGTGAGACTTACAGTGCGTTAGGGAGTCTGAAAATGCTTGGTTTTGGTTGGGATGGCTTGTGTGAATGGCCAGGAATCGATTGGGATACGTCTTGCCTCCTGAAACTGCCTCTAACCTGGTTTTTGATTTTCAACTTTTTTTTTATTTTTTCAATTCTTGTTCCGCCTCTTCCAACACTTGCCAACCCTTATTTTCGTTTGTTTTTCTTCCTTATGTAATGCTCAGTGCATTAGGTTTACAAACTTGGTACAAATCTCCCTATATCAATGACTTTGATGTGGATTTGATTCTTCCATTAAACCTTTCCAAATTTGATTTATTTCAATCTTTTTGCACATGATTTGATTTGATACGAATTTGATGGTGATGCTAGCTCTGAACAAAGCCTAAAACAATCAGAAAATCATGAGTTGTTAATTCCTTGGATTTTATATGATTTTATTTGATTAAAAATGAATAAATTTAAATAAAAATCAAATTAAATAATAAAAATGAGATATGGGCACATGGTTGGAGATAGGGAACTTGGGTTATAGTGCAAACTCAAATCAAGTGAAAACGAATGAGCCCATTTGACAAAATTTGAAGTTTTGGGGATAGTTGACTTTTGGCAATTTTGCAAAAAAGTCCAACTTCAACAATGCATAACTTCTTCCATTTTGAACTTTTGGAGATGTTCTTGAACTTTCTAGAAAGCTTGAGATGTCCTATAATCAACAATTTTGGTCTCATCTCATTTTTATATTCCATGCTCAAGTTATAAGCTTTGATAAAAAAGGTATTTTTGTTGACTTTCAAAAATGACCTATAATGTCCAAATTCATAACTTCTTGTGAGTGCATTTTTTTGATCTTGGGGTATGAAGATGTATTGTAGTAAATTGCATCCTATTCAAAATAAGCTTTGGATGGGTCATTTATCATAAAGTATGAGAAAGTTATGCTTGGTCAAAGTTGGGTTGACTTTTCCTACAAAACCCTAATTTAGCAACTTTTGAATCTTGATGAATCTTGAGCAATCCTTGATGAATCATGATCAACCTTTGATAAAATGATTAAATATCCTTCAAAATGAGAATGTTGACAAAAAATATTGAAGTTTGACTGTTTGTAGGCCACAGTTGACTTTTGCCCTAGCACAGTCGATTTTTGGACCTTTGAGCAAATGACTAAGCAAACTTCCTCTGCAAGGCATGAAATTTGACATGGATGATCTTGAGAACATATTAGTACATTGGTGATAACTTGAGGTCATTTGGATTCAAGGATATTGATGCAATACAAAACCCTAATTTGGGGTAGACTGCCTTAGGAGAGGGCTTGTCTGACCAACTCTTTAGCTACCTTGAGCCACTTGGAGATTTTTCTTGCAATGCTTTGAGGAATATGGGAGGGAAAATTTTGGGGTACAACACACACCATAACATCAAACAATGGTTCGAAGAAATATATCAATAGTATTAAACTGTCACACTATACTATTGATGCAACAACTTATCCGGACAGACCGACCTGCTCTGATACCACTATGTAACACCTAATTTAATCCCGTGTAATTATAATAAAATCAGAGTAATTTAAAATATCAATCATAATTAAGATGCTACATTCTTCAAAAGTATGCATGACTGCCCTTAATATTTAAATGATACATAACACCAAGCAATGATGAACTAAAACTAACGTTTCATATTATTCAAGTTTCAAACTTTTATTAAGCAGCGGAAAAAATTCACAATTTGAAATTTCACACCACTCATCCAACAATTAAATCCATGTTTATTAATTATCAAAGAATCCATAAAATTCCGACAATTCATCGTCAATAAAATAAAAGTAGTGTTCATCCTCCCTAGTGTTACATATCAGAGCATGACCTCGACTCGAAATAAACGACGAATAACTTCCTTTATTGTGGATCACTTGTATGTTATCCACGTAGATGTAACATTCAAACAGAAGATGTGAGATGTCGTAACAATATAAAAGATAACATAATAGTAAGCAGATAGCAATTTGTTATGCATAGTCATACGTTCTTCATCTCACACCTTCACATCATTTTACTTATGTCAAATATACAATCAGACAATCCAACAACACATATCATCCATTACAATATAACACACACATCATCTACACATTTCAACAACATAATAATAATGGATGCAATGAGACCGACTCACAGACTCAATGCATGTGGTACCAACAGAGCATAAGCCCTCATCATTATGCCAAATAGGGCAGCAACAGGACATAAACCCTCATCATAGCGCCAATACAAACCATCAATAGGGCATAAGCCATCACCATAAAAGCATGCAACACCGACATGCAACAACATATTGTACATTGATATTCCTATCTACAATTTTCATCATTACTTTTTATTATCATTCATGATGTTTTTTTTTTCTTCTATTTTAACTTCAGAGCGCTATCTCCTCCATAGTGTTACATATCAAAGCGTGACCTCGACTCAAAATAAACGACGAATAACTTCATTTATTGTGGATCACTTGTATGTTATCCACGTAGATGTAACATTCAAACAGAAGATGTGAGATATCGTAACAATATAAAAGATAACATAATAGTAAGCAGATAGCAATTCGTTATGCATAGTCATACGTTCTTCATCTCACACCTTCACATCATTTTACGTATGTCAAATATACAATCAGACAATCCAACAACACATATCATCCATTACAATATAACACACACATCATCCACACATTTCAACAACATAATAATAATGGATGCAATGAGACCGACTCACAGACTCAATGCATGTGGTACCAACAGAGCATAAGTCCTCATCATTATGCCAAATAGGGCAGCAACATGACATAAACCCTCATCATAGCGCCAATACAAACCATCAATAGGGCATAAGCCCTCACCATAAAAGCATGCAACACCGACATGCAACAACATATTGTGCATTGATATTCCTATCTACAATTTTCATCATTATTTTTTATTATCATTTATGATGTTTTTTTTTCCTTCTATTTTAACTTCAAAGCACTATCTCCTTTCTAATACACTTATTTTCAGTTGAGATGAAATATATTAATTTATTTAACTTATCAGATGATCATGGAGAAGAATTTGATACTTTTATCTTTTATAACTTTATATTTTTGTGTGTAATTATTTAATCATCACCATACCTTTAATTTATAATAATTATAAATAATATTTACCGTGCATTTCACATTTCACATGTGGACGTTATATATATATATATATATATATATATATATATATATATATATATATATATATATCAAAATCTACGTGGATTATAAGAAAGAAAATCCTTATTTATTTATTAGAGGTGGAGCTAAAATCACATCTTCCATATTCAACCTAAAAAAAAAAACTTTACAAAATGTTCATTGATTCGTTTTTCGCTTCCTTCCACAGGCGACACAAGCAATCTCGTGTGTGTAGTAGAACTATTCCAAAACCAAAAAACAAAAACTCATGTAGTAAGACTGAACAGAAGGATATTTACAGAGAAAGGTGCTGGAACTGGCATTAATGTCACTCAGCTGTTTTCTATGACACAAACTAAAACAGATGATGTGCATCAAGCTGATAGATGACTATATGTTGGCGAACTTTTAAAGCGTGTGTCGGCTGATTGGAGAGACTTCTCAAATAGATCAGTACCGTCTGCTACACTGGTCTTTGCAAAGTTGAACTTTTGGTATAAAGATACAAGAGAGTTCACAACTTCAGACATTTGGGGACGGAGTTGTTTTGAAGGCTGTTCAAAAGACACAGTTACTGAGGTTTTTCAATTTCTTATTCAGTTTGAATTATAAGATTAGGGGTTAATACCTGTATACAGAGGGAGATGAGATCAGCATAACAAGAAAGAGCCTTGAATGAAATTGTTGTTTTCATACTGGGATCTACTATCTGTTCCAAACTCGCGCTGTCACGAAGCCTGGGGGAAGCCCATTTTGCCAGATATTGCTCTTCCCTTGGCCTGGCACTATAATATATTGAAAGAAAGTAGTAGATATCATTCGATGAAACAACAATTGTATCCTTTACAAGTGGGCATAAATATATACGAGGAGACACCATAATATGGATGAAAAACATACCCATCGAAAGGTTTCCTTCCTGTTAACAATTCCAGAAGCAATACTCCGAAGGCAAAGACATCTCTTCTTCTGCTGAACCCTGTTTGGCCATGGTCAGATGGAGCGTAGCCTCTCTCTGAAATTGTAGTCTCAGTTGCCTGTTTCCAATAGTCGCCAAATAGATCAGTAGCCTGTCTCCAATAATAACCTAAACGCTCAAATTTAAGATCATTGCCAAGCTCCTGATTCAGTTTGCAACAGCTGGTTTTGTAACATTGAGGTTTAACTGTGTTTTCTTAGATAATTTTACCACCACCATTTTAGTTTCTAATAACTTCAATTCATTTGAATTTAATCTATAATCATTTTAAATATAACAATCAACCCTAACTGTTATTTTACTTAAACTCTTGCATCGTTAGCTATTGTACCTAAAAAAGAGCTATTCCCCTTCCTGAAAAATATAGTTATTGAAGAACAAGGAAAACAACACCTTTATCTTCAAGTTTATACCAAAATATTTCAATTGATGTAAATTATGAAAAAGAATGACAACTTAAAACCTCCCAAAAGATGAAATAAAAGCAACGCAAGCATATATAATAGTTATTTGCCAATGAGTTTCTGGTAATAAAACTATTGCTCAGTGCCAATTATAACTTTAGCAGCCAGAACCTTATCAATTACTTTAGCTGCTAGAACCTTCGTCAGTGGTCTCAAAATAGCCAAGCTACTGTCACAAACACGAGGCAGCAAATTTTCATCCAGTAGAACGTTGGCAGACTTCAAATTACCATGGGCCACAGGCGGGCAGCATGCTGAGTGCAAATAGCTGAAAACATTTCAATGACTTTTAGAGTTAAGACAGCATTAACTATGATTCTACTTTCAAGATTTAGAGCAACTCACTCCAAAGCCCGAGCAACATATAGAGCAATTCGAAGACGCTGGGTCCACGATAGTGTTTCACATGCTCCACTATGAAGAGCATCATATAGAGTTAAATTTCCAAAGTAATCATAAACAAGAAGATGCTCTCCATGCTCCAAACAGTAACCATTGAGTGGTATGATGTTGGGGTGCTTCAGTTTGGAAGCTGTGCAAATGACATCCAAGAACATTTCCTCTTCTCTGTAAGACAAACCAGCCATGTTTATGATCTTCACGGCCAAAATCTTCAAAAACAAAAACAAAAAAATGTTAATTTGAAACCTAAACGTGATAAAAAGAAAACTTCAGTGTTTGAAAAATAGCTTGAGATTGTACTTTGCCATCAGAAAATTTAGCTTTGTAAACAGGACCAAGAGATCCCTCTCCCAGAAGGTTGCCTTCATTGAAGAAGTTAGTAGCCAGCTGAAGCTCCGCAATGGTATAGATTTTTGTCCTTCTAGTGGATCTGTCTCTTTTGGAATAACTTCTTCTTGATGTTTCCTCTATATTGTTATGGTGCAGGAAAGGAAATTTCATTGGACCCAAAAGAGATGCAGCGTTAATAGGCAGGAGTAGTGGCTTGTCATCTAGTTCAGCAGAAGACACCTCTATCACCAAAGGGGAAAAAAGAGAGCATGATTAGCATTAGAAATAAATTCACAAAAATTCTAATGGCATCCTAGCCCAGAGGGGTAGCTGCTAGCTAGCTACTTGATTATTACACACAAAACGTAAATTTCCAATACAATGGCATCCTAGCCCAGAGAGGTGTGGCTGCTAGCTACTTGATTATTACACACAATGTAAATTTTCCATACAATGGCAAATTCTTATTATTTTTCAAGATTTTTTCAAGGTCCCCTCAGAGAAAATGGCAAAACAAGATACAGATTATAAAATGCCTCACAATCCATATGCTTTTCTATATGAATTACCTATGCTTGCACTGGTTGGATGAGAATGCAAAGAGATATCATTGCTTTCTGAGTAATTCAAGTTCCGGCTTTGAGCATGCAGTTTGTTTAACCGGATTGCAATGAGGAGTGCCACACCTGTAGCCATTACTGTTCCTCCAGCAACAATAAAAGCAATTCCTCCAGGGCCTAATTTTTTCATCTTATGCTTGTGCTCAAGTACTCTGGGAGGAGCATAGTTCTTGATGGCATTTGTATTAGTTGTGGGCGGGCGACTAATATTGTGCTCAACTGATAATGTCCCCACAGGAGAAGTCAATGGGGGATAGTTGTCCGCTGCATGGAATTTATTCCCGCCAATCCTATTTTAGGGTAGAGGGGATGGTTACTATCTTAAGTGTCCACTTCTGTTTGATGCAATAAAATATGGTGAGCAAACTCATAATTGTTGTCACTAACCATAATTTTTTTATATTCTGAAATTGATGTGGAAGAAGGCCACTAAACAGATTATCTTGAATGTTCCTGGCAACACAGACAAATAAGCAAATAGTAGAACTGAAAGTATATATTGGGAAAATGCTAGAGATAATCCTACAAATCTGTAAGTGGAAGTTCCGCCAGGTAGGTGACTGATCCAGTGAATCTGTTATTCTGCAAGAACCTGCAAATAAGCACCAATTTTCATATCAAACCAACCTACCCCTATAAGGAAAAGTTCTTCCTTTGAAAATTAAGTATATGATGATACATAAATCAAGTTTAGAGAAAATAATGCATAAGAAGGAAGAAATTTACAATCTAGCAAGGTTTGTCAGGGAGCCAAATGATCTTGGTAGATCTTCCGAAAAATTATTGTATGAAAGGTCCCTGAAGAAAGGAAATTACCCTTCGTGAGGTTCCATTTGATAAAATTTGGAGAAAACAGTCAAAGATATCAATAAAGAGGAGAAGCCATCTATGTTTTCGTTTAATTGATTTTTTAGTGAATGGTTTTTGTTTCTTCAATATATTCTAATCTATAGGGTTATAGTCTTACATATACTATTTGATCCTTTTTTTTAAGTTGGAAAAGTTCAGTTTGCATTCATGATTTGGTCTCACATATCCAGAAAATTCAAGGCCGCAAGTACCTAAAATTTTGTACTGGTTTAGTCACTTATTCATATTATTGAAATCAAATGCAAGTACCGCAAGACCCCAGAGAAGAAGCCATACATTTCTTTGAGATTATCTAAGCCAGTAAATACGTCGCCAATAGGTCCAATTAAGAAATTGTGGCTTAAATTCCTGCAACATAAGATAAAAAATGACTATTGCACTTGCACAGCCACTAGTAAAGCTCAATCATTATAATATATTGTACTCAAGAGAGACAGAAAATATGAACAATGTTTTATTTTCAATTGATAAAGACATTATATCAGGTATGCCTATCAGCAAGCACAAAATTCAATCCTGCAGCAGAACAAGATTACAAGAATAGTTGCCTTACATATGAGTGACACTGGGGGGTAAACCAAATGGCATTTCGCCCACTATGTTATTTGAACTGACATCACTACAAAAAACCAGAATATAGAAGCAAGCTAGTTAATAGCATATCCTAAAATTCAAATGTTCTGAAAAGAATCTATTACTAATGCTATAAAAAATTACAAACACTCACAGCTTCTTCAAATTCCGTAGAAGATAGAGCCTGCATAGACTCCCAGTAAGGTTTAACCCTTGAATCTGTCTGCATTTTAACAGAGAACACGGATAACAAATATCAGTTTCCTTATGATCTAAGGGTCTGCTTGAATTAGCTTATTTAAGCTTATGTACCGACATAATAAGCACTTGTGGAACTGTTCGTCAGAGTTTACTGAAACAACTTAAGACTAAGTATAAGTAGCTGATACATAACAACTTATGCTATAAGTGCTTAATTTAGCGGTTAATCCAAAGAGTGACTAAGTATGAAATATGATCGGTGAAGTTGGTACGTTACAGGCGTATAACTGATGAACCAGAACAAGTAACACCCGTCCAAGACTCCCCGCAAGGATCACTGCCATTCCATCCACGGAGCGCATTCGAGTAGTTCAAGGCCTGGTATAGATCTCGTAGAACCCACACTATCATCCAAAACAACATCACAAGAAATATAGGGTTACTGAAAGAGCAAAAGGCCAATTTAATCTATATCCTCTAGAATAGCAACAAAGTTGAACAATATATGTACAAATTTTAGTAACCAATTGTCTTCAAACACGAGCGTGTAGATATTGAAATGCAAATCTAGGTTACCAAACAATCGAAAGAAGAAAGATACAACAGTGATAGGTACTAAAAATTTAACGCTCTTTCCAAGAAAAAACAAATTCTAGAACAGTGTAAGAGCTTATGAGAAGTTATCTGAGTTACCTTCTGGTGGACGAGTTAACGCCAAGCTCTGAGAAATCAAAATTGAAGAAAAGAGAACGAGATTGAGAAGGATGTAAAGGAAGTTGCGAATCATTTTCACCAGAATTGGAAGAAACCGCTAACGATACTCGTTGGTCTTAAGAAAAGAAAAAGAAAATAGAATCAAGATCGGAGAAATCTAAGTGTGACGGCGGTGAGAATGGTGGTTTGAATTGTTTGAGCGGCCGGAGTTAGTTTCCGATGAGGTGGGGTCCACTAACTGAGACCGTTACGGAGGAGGAAGACGATTCAACAGTTTGATTAGTTTTGGCGCCAAACAACTTACTGGGCCTTATTTCTATAACAAGATTGATTGGGCCTTTTTACTAAAAATTGAGAATTCTTATGGCACTCTTGATAGGGAAAAAAAATTCTATGAAAAATCAAAAATGTTCTTTGGAAGTGCATTTCCTAAGCGCATCTTCCATAATTTTTTTAAGTCTTCCCCTTCTTTTCCCTCTCCTCCATACTCTCAAACATAGTCTTAAATTTCATAATGTAATACTGTATCGAAAATATATTTTCGATTTTAATATAGGATGAATTTAAAAAACGAATGAATTATATGTGTATATAGTGTGCACTGAAAATTCATGTAGATGGTTAAGAAACACTTAGGGTGCGTTAAGAAATATTCCTAAAAATTTCCATGGAATTCATGCTGGGGAGTAAAAAACTATGATCATTTTAGAGAATCTCTTGATAAACTCTTATATGGGTGAAGTAAACCTTTGAAAACTAAAAAATATCCTTCAGAGATGTATCTTCGAACATACTCTAAATTAATTTTCAAGGTGTTTCAGAAATTCATCTCCGAAAACACCCTAAGTCAATTTTTAAGGTGTTTCGCAAATGTATCTCCGAAAACACTCATTTTTACACATTATTATTTGAACGTTGTATTTAAACATTCAATGGTATTTTCGGATATGCATATCTGAAAATATTGTTGCTATATCAACTTGTTGCATGATCACCCTACCACTATTTCATTCTCTTCATTTCCTCCCATAACCAAAACCCACCACAAAACTTCAACCATTCTTAATCAACTTTTCATCTCCAAACCAAGTTTCAAGTGTTTTATCATATTAAAGAGAGCATAAAGAGCTGCAATTTAAGGTAAATTTTTCTCATTTCATCTTTCATTTTCTTTCATTGATGTTGATTCTGAGATGAAAAAACAATGCCCATTTGTATTGGGTATCTTAGATTGCTCTATTTTGTTCAGATTTATTTGAAATCGGGGTGTCATATTCCGACTACATCAGTGGAATGGATGACATATTCTGCAAAAGAGACGAAAACTTGACCGGATCACTTTTTAAAAAGGATGGCAGAGTTAACCAAATTGACAGAGCTTGAGATAGAATCAAATAAAGAGAAGTCGAAGAAAGAACTGGTTTTAGATTTAAGCAGTGACAATTCGTTTGATACATTTTAGAATGTAATCGACCATTTTTTGAATGTATTGTCGTGCAAAATGTAAATTTTACATGATTCAATCATATATAACATATATATTCAATATTTTACCGCTCTTTATATTTACTGGTTTATTTTTTTCATATTTTTATGATACTGATTCTACTAAAACAGAATTTGTTTTTGATTCTACATAATTCAGATATGCATATCTGAAATAACATTCATTTAAAAAAAACAACAGGGGTTATTTAAGATATGTATCTCCGAAAACCCCCTATTTTTGTAAAAAAAAGGTGAATTCGGAGATTAATATCTGAAACATGCCCTGGTGGTAGAATAAGAATTATTGGGTCTAAATTGCTCCTAATCTTCTATAAATTAGGTTTCTAAACCATTTCTTCAATAACACACACCACAAACAGAGATGAATCAAACATATCTTCACCTTACTTTTGTCTACTTCAGTGGTGAGAAGTCGCAATTTTAATCTAGGTTCTCCGAGGATACGCCTATCGTCGAGTTTATTACCATATTGAATTTTCTCCTGCAATATCCAGAAAATTGAAAGTTGGTCAAGCTCGGGTGTCGTTCACCCTCACTTGACACTGAAGGAAAGATAAATTCACCCAATTTGTACTGAAGACGGATGACGATTTAAACGTTATGTGGAGTATTTTTCACTGATACTTTACTAAGGGTCCGATTGAAGTGGATGTGAAGCTTCGAAGACCGGGAGAAGATGTTATCAAAATATTGTGACGTCCTCAACTACCCTTTTATAACAATATGTAATGTTAAACTTCTTTTCCATTATCTATGTAATTTCAACTATATATGTTAAATCTATGTTAACTTGCTTTGGTTTTAAGGGTTTTTATTTTATTTAGAAGTCAAAATTTATTTCAAATATGTGTGTCTGACAATTACCATTTGGTAACTTCAAATTTAATAAATTTATATATGGATATCCGAAATAAAGGGGTATCATAAAAATTTCGTCAATAACCTCTAAAAGGACATAAGAATTCATTAAAAAAATTTCTTATTTTATTACATATAGTCTTCTTAAGGGGTTTTATTAGGTTTTGATTGAGTTTTGAGGAGAAGGAATATAAGGGCTTTGAAAATTTTAGTTCACCAAAAATGATTTTCAATTTTCAGTTTTTAAAACTAAATAATTAGAACAATCTTTATATTTTTAAATTTTATTTTCCTTTCAACAAAATAAAATATAAATCACTTTTAATAGTTCATTGATAATTATTACGAGTATTTCTATTGCTTTAGTTGTCATTTAAAGTTTGATAATTAAATGAAATATAAACACCCTTTTCATATAAATTAATCATTTGTGTTCCAATTTAATTTTTTATATATTATAGTTTGTTTATAAAGTCAACAACGTAAAACTATTTTGTTATAACAAAAGCTTAAAAAAAATGGAGTTATTATAAATATTTAACTTTAAACAAGATGTATTTGATAAAAAATTATAGATGTTTTGGTTTAAGAGATAAAATTCTTATTTAAGAGAAAAAATTATTATATATATATATATATATATATATATATATATATATATATATATATATATATATATATATATATATATATATATATATATATATATATATATATATATATATATATATATATATATATATATATATATATGTATGAAATAAATTTATGTATGTTGATTTTTGTATAAATATGTTTAATTGTATTAATGTAAATATTATATATTAGTAAAATATGAGCACCACATTAACATATGTGAATTAAAAATATTATTTATAATAATTTATAATTTTTATAATGTAAAATGTTTATAATTAGATTTTACGTATCACTAATATTATCAGTGCAATACCACTTTTATTTTAGTCAACAATTACATTTATTTGGTAGGAAAAAATTTATTTTGAAATGTCAATTTTTTTTTTTGCTATGCAATTAAATAATTCATTTCATTTTTAAAGGTGAAATGGTCCGACGCGACGAGATAAGAAGTGTAAGTTCAGCAATAATATCATGTCATGATTTGTCATGATTGATGAGAAAAATAAATATTCAGTAGGAAAATATCGAAGAGGAAGAAGATAGATGAAATTTCATAATTTGGAGTTTTCAATTTTAATGGGTTAATCACTAATTTAAATTGCATAAATCTATTTTGCACCTATTCATTAATCAATATCTTTGTGAAATTATGTTTAAATGGAAAATATTAAAATATTATAACATGCCATTTCCACGGCATTATTTTTGGTGATTGAATTTAATGATGAGACAAAATAAAAGAATCTTAATAAGTCAGGGAGATAATTCAATATTTTAAAGGAGAATTTTTCAAGTTTTGTTCAAATGGCTGGAGAAAAAATAAGTATTAACCCTTAAGAAAATTATTAAAGCTCTTCGAGTCATTTTGAAAATTCATTTAATTTAAATTAATATTATGGCCTATTAACAATAAAAAAACAAAAATTATTATAGTTCAAAGTTTCATCACAGCTATTCCTGTCAGAATAGATTTGGCCTATAAGTCTAATAATTTAGTGCGGATTGGACCGTAAAATACTTTTAAAAAACATGATCCTATCTTTTTGGTACAACTCATCTGGATGATATTTTTCATGGGTCGGGCCAAGCCGATAAGCATGGAAATAAATCCGCTCCTGCCGGGCCTCCGCCACCCCCGCTCTAAAATTAGCGGGGAAAACCCGATTTAACCGGGGGCAGGCGGGTGCAAGGAAAACCCAATTTTTATTTGCGGATGCGGGTGTGGGAGTGAGTGATGCTAGTATCCGCCCTGCACCCACATTCGTCCCGCACCCGTCAACTAAATTTAATTTATTTCATTTATTTTTAATAGTTTTATTACTCATTTACACTTTTTAATGTGTAATATAATGATAATTATAAAAAAAAATTTAAATCCAATTTAAATAAAAGTATCAAACATAAAAAATAATTTTAAAATAATCAATTATTTAGTTTAATTATTGATTTTTATTTTTATTGAAAAAATATAAATTTAAAAAAATTAAAATTTTATTCAGGCGGGTGCGGGGAAACCCGTTTCTTGTTGGAGGCGGGAGAACAAATATTATCCTTGATCGAGTTTGGGGGCGGGGGCGAGTCTGGGTTGCGGGTGCGGGTCTGGGTGTGCTTAAACTCGTCCCCGACCCGCCCCGCTGACATCCCTATAAGCGGGCTTCAGGCTGGCCCATTAAAAAAAGATTTTGGTAAATTTTGGAGAAAAAAAGATTGAGATAAGATATGATTGCATATGTGTGTTTTCATGTGATAAAGAAAAGTTAAAGAGGATGAAAATATATTTTCAAGATGATGTGATCAAGGAAATGGTTGTGAGATGAAGAGAAAATTTGATAAGTATTGGTGATAATATTATGTTACTCTGCACTTTTATATGGATGTTTTTGTGGTATATATATATATATATATATATATATATATATATATATATATATATATATATATATATATATATATATATATATATATATATATATATATATATATATATATATCCTGATTTGATGAATATTTTAAACATCACTTAATTAAATTTATGTTGATTCTCTACTTATATTATGTAACTTTTTGTTAAATTGTAATTCTATTGTGTCGAAACAGTGTGTTTGTCGAAGGGAGGTTGCCCAGTCGAAGAGTTTGTGGATCGAAGCAAACTACACACATATTTGATTGGTTTTAGATTTAGATAGATTTGATTTAGATCTAAAATAAATAGATTTGATTTTGTACCAAAATAGATATTTTGGGCTTTTATAGTTTTGGGCTAAATCCATAATTGTCTTCTTTCTTTTCTTTTCTTTTCTCATAATTCATTGTCATTGTGTGGTGATATCAATCTTGTTCATCAAGATTGGTAGAAATTCACCATAGATATTTGGTGGATTTCCAACATCTGGTATTAGAGCTCGGTTAATCGATTCAAGGGAAGTATCGATCAAGAACGATTGAGGAAGAAGAAGAATTCACGATGGTGAGTTATGGGAATGCAAATTATCCAGCAACTCTACCAATTCTGAAAATAGACAACTATAAGAATTGGTGCAAACAGATGAAAGCTTTATTCAGGTGTCAAGGTCTTTGAGATCTTGCAAAGGATGGAATGGAAGCGCTTGGAAAAACGCTTCAGAAGAAGAAAAGAAGAAACACACAGGATCTGAGAAGCTGAGTTATAAAACACTCTTTATAATTCATCAATGTCTGAGTCCAGAAAATTTTGAAAAGTGAGTGATTCAGAATCTGCAAAAGAAGCTTGGGAGGTTCTTGAGAAGTCTTTTGGTGGTGCGGGAAAGGTGAAAGAAGTGAGGTTACAAACTCACAAGAGAACCTATGAATTGCTTCAGATGGAAGATAGTGAGAGCATATCTGATTCCTTCACTAGGGTTATAAAACTAGTGAATCAAATCAAGGTATGTTGAGAAACATTAACAACAAGAGTTGTTGTTTTGAAGATCTTAAGATCTTTGGCTCCTAAGTTTGATCACATGATGGTGGCTATAGAAGAGGGGAAATACTTGTTGAAATTGATAAAGGAAGAACTTCATGGGAAACTTGAATCTCATGAACAAAGAATGACTGAAAGAGCTGTAGGCAAGTCGAAGAGTGATGTGGCTTTGCAGGCACATTCAGCAAACGAAACCAAAGGCAAAGGAAAGTGGTTTGACAGAGGTAGAGACGGCTACAACAAATCTACTGGTAGAGGAAACCAGAACGAAGGAAACATGTCGAAACAAAGAAGACCATACCAAGGCAACCAAAGATGTGGTGTTGCAAATAGAGGAAGAAGTGGTGGTCGAAAACCTGACATGAGTCACATTCAATGTTACAATTGTCAGAAGTATGGTCACTATTCGAGTGATTGTCCAGAAAAATGAAAGAATCAAGAAAGTGATGCAAAGTTTGCAAAACATGAAGAAGAGATGATATTGATGATCACAACAAGAGATGAAGATATATTCAATGACCAATGGTACTTGGATTCAGTATGCTCATCACATATGTCTGGAAGGAAAGACTGGTTTGTCAACATAAAGCCCTCAATAAAAAATATGGTAAAATTCGCAAATGACAACACCCTAGCAGCTGAAGGTATTGGTGATGTTATGATCATGAGAAAATATGGCAAGAGGTCAGTAATTTCCAATGTGTTGTACATACCAGGCATGAAGAGAAATTTTCTCAGTATAGGGCAGTTGGTCAAAAAAAATTATAAAGTGTCGATCGAAGATAAGATGATGAGAGTCGTCGACGCAAATGGAAGATTAATCTTGAAGTCTCCTATGTCTCATAATAGAACCTTCAAGATCGAACTAAATATGATGGAGCACAAGTGCCTTTCAACTGCAGCTAGCAGAGATGAATGGATATGGAATTATCAACTAGGCCATCTAAACTTCAGAGACATAAGAGATTTGAAGAGAAGAAATATGGTTTCAGGATTTCCAGAAATCGACATTCCAAACGAGGTATGTGAGGAATGTGTGCAGGCGAAGCAGCACAAGAACAGCTTCAGCAAGGATGCGGGAAGCAGGTCGAAGGCTATTCTTGAAGTCATATACTCTTATGTATGTGGAACAATCCAGGTGGATTCGATGGGAGGTAACAAATACTTTGTTACATTCATATATGATTTCAGTCTAAAGTTATGGGCTTACCCGATCAAGAATAAAAGTGAAGTGATTGAGGTATTTTCCAAGTTTAAGTCTATGGTCGAAAGACAAAGTGGTCAAAAACTCAAAGTTTTGAGAACTGATGATGGTGGAGAGTATGTGTTGAAAGACTTCGACAGGTTATGTGAAAAGGAAGGGATTATGCATGAGATGGTTCCACCCTATACTCCACAGCATAGTGGAACTGCAGAAAGGAAGAATTGAGCCATCATGAATATGGTGAGAAGTATGTTGAAAGGCAAGAATTTACCTAAAGAGTTTTGGGGTGAAGCTGTGTCGATTGCAACATACATTTTGAACAAATGTCCTACGAAGAAGCTAGAAGGAATTACTCTAGAAGAATGTTGGTCTGTTGTGAAGCCTAGCTTGAGTCACCTGAAGGTATTTGGATATATTCCATATAGACATGTGTCAGATCAGTTGAGAAGAAAACTTGATGACAAGTCGAGTCAAATGATTCTAATTGGATATCATTAGACAGGAGGTTACAAGTTGTTCGACCCAGTGAACAAGCAGATTGTGATCAGCATGGACGTGATCATAGATGAGCTTAAATAATGGGATTGGACTGAAAATGTCAAGAAAGATTCAGTGGGAATCCTACTTGAAGAACCAGAAACTCAAGTCAAAAGATAAGTTCGACAAGAGGAACCAGCAGTTATAGATTAACCAAGTATAAGCAGACCTCAAAGAACAAGACGCATGCCTGCAAGATTGCAAGATTGTGTGATTACATCAGATGATGTGATAGATAATGAAGGTGATTTGGTACATTATGCTTTTTATGCAGATGTCGAACCTGTCAATGCAACTGGAGCATTGAAGGATTCGAAGTGGGTGAAAGCAATGAACGAAGAAGTAAAACCTATCGAAGACAACAACACTTGGTCACTTGTCGAATTTCCTTAAGGCAAGAAGGCAATTGATGTCAAATGGGTATACAAAGTGAAGATGAATCCCAAAGGGGAAGTAACTCGACACAAAGCAAGGCTTGTGGCGAAAGGATTTCTACTGAAAGAAGGAATAGACTTTGATGAAGTTTTTGCTCCTGTTTCTAGGATCGAAACAATCAGGTTAGTTGTTGGTCTAGCAGAAATAAACAGATGGCACACATGTCGGATGGACTTGAAGAGTGCATTACCCTTAGACGAAGAAGTTTATGTTAAACAACCAGTTGAATTTGTGAAACATGACGAAGAGAGAAAGATGTACAGGCTACATAAAGCCCTGTATGGATTGAAACAAGCTCCAAGAGCTTGGAATAAGAAAATTGATAGTTTCCTAAGGGAGAAGGAATTTGTGAAGTGCACAACTGAACATGGAGTATATGTAAGAAGAAGAAATAGTGAATTGCTTATAATATGTCTCTATGTCGATGATTTGTTGATAACAAGTAGCTGCAAAAGTGAGATCAAAGACTTCAAAGGTGATCTCAGTAAGGAATTCGAAATGTCTGATCTAGGTGATATTTCATATTTCCTTGGCATTGAATTCTATAAGAGCAGTAGAGGTTTGATGATGCATCAAAGAAGATATGCAGGAGAAATTCTCGAGAGATTTGATATGGAAGAATGCAACTCAACTTTGACACCTGCAAAACCAAGACTACAACTGTCGAAATATGCAGATGATAATGATGTAGACCCAACCCAATACAGAAGAATTATTGGGTCATTGAGATACCTTTTTCATACAAGGTCTCACTTAGCATATAATGTAGGTATGGTAAGTAGATTCATGCAGAAGTCAAAGGTATCACATCTAGCAGTGGTGAAGAGGATACTAAGGTATCTTAAAGAAACTCTCGACTATGGAATCTTGTTTCCTGCAGTTGATAAAGGAAAAGAATTCAAGTTAGTGGAATACACTGATTCGAGTTGGTGTAGTGATGCTGAAGATCGAAAATCAACAGTAGGATATGTGTTTATGTTAGGTGGTGCATCAGTTGCTTGGAGTTCAAGAAAGGAACCAGTAGTGGAATTATCATCATGCGAAGCAGAACACATATATGCTTCTCTTTGTGCATGTCAAGCAACTTGGATGGTGAACTTGGTCGAAGAGATAACATGGAAATATCATGGAGCAATTACCATGAAAATCAACAACATGTCAGCTATCAATCTAGCAAAGAACCCAATAGCACATGGTCAAAGCAAGCACATCGAAATGAGGTTCCACTATCTTCGAGAGCAGGTAGAAGATGGGAATATAAATTTGGAACACTGCAAAACTGAGAATCAGATTTCATACATCATGACGAAGGGTGTGTTTGTCGAAGTATTTCGAAGACTAAGAACCATGATGAATGTAGATAGTTTAGACACAATGAATTAGGTGGTGTATTAAATTGTAATTCGATTGTGTCGAAAAAGTGTGTGTGTCGAAGGGAGGTTTCCCAGTCGAAGAGCTTCTAGATCGAAGAAAACTACACACGAATTTCATTGGTTTTAGATTTAGATAGATTTGATTTAGATCTAAAATAGATAGATTTTATTTAGTACCAAAATAGGTATTTTGGGCTTTTATAGTTTTGGGCTTAAGGATCAAGCTAAATATATAAATAGAGGGAGAAACCCCTAATTTTGTAATCAAGACAATCAAGTCAATTCATTGTAATCATAGAATTTGCAGTTGCAAGTGATTAATAAAGTTTTCCACAGTTTATGGGCAGAGAGAAACTCTGCAGAAAATAATTGTATTCTTTTTTTTTCTTTTCTTTTCTCATAATTCATTGTCATTGTATGGTGATATCAATCATGTTCATCAAGATAGATAGAAATTCATCATAGATATTTGGTAGATTTCCAACACTTTTATCCATTACATCCTTTTTTTATAAAATTAAAACTATAATATTGAAATACGTGCCGGATTGACCCATCGGGCTGCACGAGCCTTTGAAAAATAGATCGGGCTCATTTTCTGTAACCCATTAAGAAGTCGGTCTGGCCGGACCAACCCATTTAAATATTTTGATCCACCAAAATGAAGCGGGTTGGGTCAGACTGGACCGGAGCGGGTTGGGCCAGACCGGCCTATTTGACAACTCTAGTTGTATCATTCATTATTTTCATTTGAGGTAAACAATAATTTGTATTAGGGGTGACAAAACAAGTAGACCTGTCCCGCTTAAATCCAATAAAAATGAGTCTGAACGAATCAAATTAACTTAAGTAGTCGAGTCCAAAATCTCATTCCACCTCATTTCATGGCATGCTAGTGAGTCGGCGGGTTAGCCCTTGAAACAAAAAAGTTTATATCATGTTTTAAATTAAAAATAGTATAAAATATTTAAAATTTTGACAAAAATTGAATATGTATTAGTACAGATGATTAAGGGTTTTTCATGTTGACAACTTCAACTTGAATGTTAGACATTTTTCTTTTTCTTTTTCTTTTTTTTATAACTTACATTTTTCTTTTATATTGATAATGACAAAGAACATATAGAGGCAAACGCTCATAATTACTATAAAATATTACAAAACTAATTCAACACCATCAACATAATTAGCAAATTCAGCACGAAGAACATATAGAGGTAAACCCTCATAATTACATATAAAATCTTACAAAACTAATTCAACACCATCAACATAATTAGTAAATTTAGCATTATAATTAATAGAAGCAATGTAATCCTTATATAAACCCAACAAAGTTAAACAAGTATCAAAGTTAAACAACTCTTCCACCATAAATCTCTAAACAAATCTAATAACATTAAACAAATTTTAAAGAATAATGCTAAATTTCGCGAAGAGAATAATCACAAGCTTTTGATCTTGATTAGTTGGACTTTGATATGTTGATTAGATCTGAGTCCTCAAGATCTTTCTTCCTTTCTTCTAATGGAATACTTCTGATGTTGAATGAAAGTGTGTATTCCATGAACTCTCCGAGTCTTCAGAATCTTGACTTTATCTTTAGACCATGAGCAACAACTCTTCTGATAAACAAATCTTGACTTCTGATCTTGGAGTAGAAACTTTCTCCACATGTGTTTAGAATATTTACTTCGTCTTTAGAATCTAAGCAGCAACTCTTCTAATGAACGAATCTTGACTTTTGATCTTCTGCATTGTAAGCTTGTTTCTTGCGCAGTTTTGATTTCCGATCTTGTAGCAGAAGCTTATCAAAAACTCTTTCTTCTTGGAACCATATTGAATTATTTTCTTGTCAAACATTCGACATTCCATAGAACTACTGATTTTACATTAGAAACATAACTCAATGGTTCTTCTTCTAAATGATAATGTGATTCTAATGATATCTTAGTTAAGACTATCCAGAATTCTTATCATGTATTTGCACACTCAATGAAACCATTATAACTAAAATTGTTCTTCATTAAATATATGCTTGTTGTCATCAAAACTCAGAGATTAAACATAGATCCAAATATTGTTCTTACAATCTCCCTCTTTTTTATGATGATAAAACCATGTATTTTGATGAAACAATTTTACAGGGTTAAATCATAAACCAAGTAAAGTAAGAGTTTAGAAAACTCCCCCTGAGTTGGAAACTCCCTTTGGGATAAACAATCTCCCCCTGAATCATAAACTTATGATCTTTCAGAGCTTAGGAGCAATGTTATTCTTTATGAATATGAGCTATCATTAGACTTAACCTTGTAAGATTATCAGATTAACCACGGTTTCTTTAGAACCTTAGAAATATTGATCGTTCTTTATTAGAACTAGATTTATTAGAGTGTGAGCATAATGTTTCAATCAGAAACTTGTATCATGTATATTCTAGGTAGTTTAGCAATTATATTGTATTAGAATGTCATGCAAATCATAGAGTTTGAGAATAATTATTTAATCAAAATCATTTCTCTTTCTCCCCCTTTTTTTCATAATAAAAAAGATAAACAAATACTTGATTAAACACGGAAGCAAAAGCATAGGATTAAACAACATAACAGAAAGCTTGAATTCATAAGAAGCACAGAGAAACAAAGCCCATAAATTAACCAGAGAGCATACATAATACATAATTAAAAATATCATAAATAAATAATAAAGTTTACATCTAATTGAACCACTGATCATCAAGCGTCTCACGCACATCTTCTTTCAAGGCATCATTAGGACCAGCATGAATCCTACGAATGATTCTTACAATCTCCCCTTTAACAAAAACTTATGACAGGATTCTTCCACAAGGAATAAAATATTTGTTCAAATTTCTAGAAAAAGTTATAAACTCCTTGAGATGATTGAAGATAATCTGAGGAAGATTAATCGAAATAAGCTTGAGCAAACAAAAGATCAAGATCTTATCATTATTGGTCAAGAGATTTTTGTTAACACCATGAGGACTAATATTTGTCAAGATAAAGCGAAACCAATCTTTGGCAAATGACTTAAGATTCTCAAGGTTTATAGAATCAAACTCAGAAGATGTGTCAAAGATGGATATCATCTTTGAATCAATAATGCTGCTAAGAGAGGCACGACTAGTGATGATACCCCTTCGAGGACACTTGATTACATCAATAATGCATGCAGTGGTGAAGGAAACATCCCAGCCATAGATATCGGAAGAGATTGAGATACCTCTGGGATAAACAAAAGCATTTATCAAAAAACAAATTACAAGATTTAGATAGATGGTTTCTTTTAGAATGAAAGATAGTGATTCCAATTTTGAAAATGAATGTTAAGTGTCACGTCTCGGATTTTAATCGAAGCATGAAGGAGCAGAAAGAAGAGTCACCATCAATGTTATTTATCCCAAGAGAGGGAAAGGAAGCACTGAGTAAACCTAAAGAAAGGAAAGAACATGGTATTGAAAACAAGAGAAAGGGTAAGGAAGTCGATTATGCAAGGGGAAGGTATTAGCAGCCCTCACATCTGTGGTACTCCATGAGATCCACTCAAGTTTGTTCTAATCTAATGGTGTATAAAAATCTAAGTCTAAAGCTTTAATGCTAAAAGGGAATGCATCTAAGTATATACAAAAAGAAAGTTTTTATTAGTTGTGTCTGCCTCGGTTGCAAACCTTCGTGCCTACATACCACCTTCTGTGCAATGGGGATCAAGGCACTTGTAGTTCACCTCAAAAATGTTTTTGGTTTGTTGTGTGTTTTTTATGATAATGACATGTTAGACATTTCAAACGTTGGAACATTGACTTATTTTGCTCGTACGAGAGGCTTAAGTCATTCTCTTCGTATTGGAATGGATAAAACACATTCGCTTATGAAAATGGTTTTTAAAAGAAAATCCAAGTGGCAAAAAAAGTTTGAATTGGTTGGTGTTTTTTACCTTGGAAAAGGATTTGGTGATTTGAACCATACAAAAGACTAATAATGAAGAATGATAAGATTGAGAAGAAACCCGTTTATCATTTCCACCGCTTAACGGAAGTGTAATTCTCATAATTTACTTATTAAGTGTTTTGAAGTTTGAAAGAAAAAGAAGAAGATTTAGTTTTAAGGATGCAAAAGGAGAATGAAAAATTTTAAGGGAGGACTAAATATCCTAATATTGTCATACAATGATGGTCCTAAGGTTAGAATGAAAGGGAATTATCTATCTAAGTTAGCATGCATGGAGAAGAACCTAAGGTCTAGATGATTCACCTTAAACAAGATGATATCAAAGTCCTAAGGGAACATGTTATCAAGCAAAGAAAGAAGAAAGAAAACAAGCATCAAGTAGAGGAAGACACATAAGGCATATGTGTAGTGAATAGTGATCATTCATAGCAAGGAGTGAAGTGTTTAAGTGATGTGCATAAGAAAAACATCTTTTTAAAGGTCATGCAATAGAGGCTTAGGACTCATGGTGTAAAACAAGTTTAAGACAAGTAGGGAAATAACCAAGTAAGCATAAGTTTAAGAACAAATCATGCCCAAGTAACTTGGAACATAAGAAAGTGTTTAGGTTTAGAAGAAGAAAGCCTCATAGACAGAAACACATCACATGGACACTCAAGGAAGTGAACCAAGAAAATGGAAGAAGAATTGTCAAGCATTGACCAAAGATAGGGCAGAGAAGTCCATCAAAACAAGCAAGCAAGTTAATACAAGTTAGGGTGATTAAATGGTTCAATCATTTTGATCTTAAGACCCTAAACATGTTATGAGGATGAAACAAAGAAATAAGAATCAAGTTCCCAAAGGTTGAATAAATTCATTTCATGTACCTCACAAAGTAAGCAAAAGAAGCACAAAATGAATCATATTCAAAGAGAAAAATCAAAGTGATCAATTGAGGTAAAATGCTTCTCAAGTCTTTAGAAGACTATCCTTGATCTTATAATACCTTTAAGTATCAATTACAACCATACATTGCACAAGAACATGATTCAAAGATCAAATACTCTCAGATTAGGGTTTCAAAATCTCTGTACAAGAAGGAGGTTCAAATCAAAAAGGCCATATTAAATTAAAAATGGCTTCTAAAATCAAACAAAGTTGATACAAGCATGAAGTATGCATATTCCTATGATTTGTCCAAAAATAGTTTCAAAACTATGAGCAAAACTTAAAGAATTTGATCCAAAAACACAAAGTGAACACTAACAAACACTTTCCAAGATTAAATCAAATAAAAATAGGAAAAGGATGCATAAATTCAAGTGAGGCATGGATCAAGCATTATCATGTATTCATAAGTCAAAAATATCTCACAAACCAAATTTATTCACACGAGAAGGTTGAAAACTAGATTAAAAACCAAAACTGGTTCAAAAATAGGCCAAAATGACCTCTAAACAAAATAAATTTGTACAAGGTATAAAAATCATAGGTAAAATTCAACTAAAATTAGAAATATGTTCTTAAAGTCTTAAATAAGCTTAAACATATTTTGTGGAATTTTGAGATTAATGGAAGTGAGTGAATCATATTGAAACTTCAAATAGAAGCGATAAAGCCTCAAAATCCATTAAATCATTTCTCAATTTTTGAAAACAAAACAAAACCTAAAATAATGAGGTCTAAGACCTTAAAAAAATTATGGAAACTCAAAGGAACATGAAAATATTTTTTGTGAATTTTTAGGGCTCCCAAATTGGACAGAAATAAATTGTTTAAAACATTTACAAAAAAAAAAAAAAAACTTTATACCAAGTTATTAATTAAAATGGCAAAAATGTTTGGAAAATAAAATTAAAAATCAGATTCATGAAGTAAACACATTAAGGTTCACTCATGAATTTTTTTTGGATTTTTTTTATTAATAAAAATATTTAAAATAAATTTGTAAAATCAAATGAAATAAATGATAAAATAAACAAAATAAATAAAATGATATAAAAATGGTGTGGTCAAACTTTTCAAACTTGCTTTCCACACTGGGCCCACCAGAAAATATTATTCAATCACACGTATGCTCCAATGATTGACCTATGAGAAAAATAGAGGAAAGGACAAGCCAACCTTGGAATTCGTGCATCAAAATTATCACAAAATCGTGAAACTTCATGAAACACCCAGCTCCCTTAAAATCTAAATATCTCTCTCATTTCTCAACAAAGTTGAAAAGTGTAAAAATCAAAGTTATAGATCTCAAAGATCTACAACTTTGAATTAAGAATTTTTTGAAAAGGTTGAGATCTGAGAGAGAACTTTGGACGAGAAGAGAGCATAAAATCATTTTTCACACATTTTTTCTAGATCCAAAATCTCAAAATGCAGCCAATATCAATGAAAAATGTCCTTAAGGGAGAGACTCGGTATCAACATAAGAAAAACATCAAGCCATTTCCAGATCTAAAAATGCAAGAATTTAGGGTTTAATGAAGTTACCTAGTAGAGAAAGAGTCAACTGCCCCTTTGTGCTTCCAAATGAAATATAAATCCAAGAACCTTGCTTGATTCTTCCTCTTGGAGCTCAAATAAAGAGCTTAGTAGTGGAGATTCTTCAGAAACTTGCTTGCTTGAAGAGACTTGAAGAAAATTAAAGAATAAAGAGTAATCGTGGGTGTCTCAATTCTAAGTGTGTGTGAATGAATGAAGGCAATGGTTCTCTTATATAGAAGCTTAAAATGAGGGTAGGATGGTCTTTGTGAGCTGAGAGTCGTTGGAGGATGTTTTGGCCAAAAATTAACTTGGTGCCCATGCTTTCATTTTGTGAAGGAATGGAGAGGCCTTTTTTGAGTTTTAGACAACTCATATATGCAGTAGCACGTGACCAAAAGATTATACAAGTTAGTGGAGTGTGGAGAGAGAAATAAAGAAATTGCTAATTTTGGCAAATTTTGGTCATTTTATACAAACTTGGTACAATTGCATGCATGGGTATGAATAGAAGGTTTGATTCTCTTTTATACGACCCAAATAGCTTATGAGATTGATTAGAGTAAAAAAGAATGGTTAGAATTGGAGAAATCAAGAAATTGCAAAACTTGACTTGGCAAATTTTAATAAAAAGTAGTCCCATCCTAAAGGGTATAACTTACTCAGTTATTTGAGTTAGGTTCTAAACTTTGAGTTTTTGGAAAGGTCTTGAGATTCTCTACAACTTTCACGTTGGAAGTTTTTTCATTTGAATCCATTAAAGTCACCAAAATTGACCATGAAAATCTAGAATTTTGAGAAATGACCTATAATCTTTAAAAGTGACCTATAATTCTTTGCTCTATAACTCTCAAAATAATCAATTTTTTGGCATGGGACCACATTGACAAATTTGTAGATCTTATTTTCCTCTTTCCAAACATGTAAGGTTTGCAAATTTTCAATAAGAAATGAAGAAGTTATGATTTTTTGAAATTCAGCGTTATGACTTTCCAAAGAAAATTTTCAAATTTTACAAAGATACCTTCATGAACAAGTTAACTTGAAAATCAATTTTTCTCTTGAATTTCTTAAATCACATGCCATATGATGTTGAAACATGATTATTGACCTCAACTTTGACCAATAGTCCACTTGGTCAACAGTTGACTTTTTTTTACTTTTGCTCAAATGACCAAATCATCAAGATCAAGCAAATGGATTCCAATTGATGTAAATTAATGATAAATATAGTATGTAATGATGCCTTGGAACTCATATAAACCCTTGAAAACCAAATTTCTCAAGAAATGCCTCTGACCAAAAGTTGACTTTTCAGCCAATTGTGTCAAAATTTCAACAATCATTCAATGCAATGCTTTGATTAATCTTGTGATGAATCCAATGGTCATAATTGATACCTTATACTATCAATTAGCAATGGAAACCAAGTCTTGATGAAAATTAAGCTCATATCTTGAAAGGGGCCAAAACCCTAATTTCTGACTGAATAGCTTAAGAGATGGTAACTGAAGAGCAAACCCTAATTTCTCAGAGATTCTTGAGAAATCCAAGGAACCAATGAACTTGAATCAATAAGAAGCTCATGAAAATGAGGTCCCACACAAGTTGTCTTGAGAAAATAAATCTCTTGCTTGATGGATAATTTTGAGCCAGAAAAAATCCTAAGAACCTTGATCCCATGAGTGTAGCAATGAATATGACCTAATGGCAAGTATGCAAATGCAATGTAATAAACCAGATGAAAAGATATAAGGGTAGGAAAAATTTGGGGTATGACACTAAGGTGGAAATCTTGACCAGCACCGAAAAGTTTAGGATGGTTTTCCTTGATAATTTCCAAGAGATCATCATCTCCATGAAAGGTTATTGGGTTTGAGGTGAGAGACATTTTGAGAGAGGATTTTGGAAGGATATGGAGTGAGAAAAAATAAGGGAATAAATAGGAAATGAGAAAACATGAACAATAGGATAAATGATTTCCTTATGTAAGGTGATCAGACTAGGAAGATGCGACAATAAATGACTAAGAAGACAGAAAGATAGCTTTAACTCATATGATTCTTAATGAGAGAGAGAAAATACAAAGTGTCAGAAGAAATATGAAAGAGGATAAATTATGATTATAAATGTCTCTGATTAATTTAAAGAAGTTTCAGTATTTTGCTTGATTAAGAATCAAAAGGTAATAAGAGGAAAAACTTGTTGATGGTTCAAGAATTTTATTGAGAGAAATTTCAGATTTAATTGATTAAAAAAACTTCACGAGGAGGATAATTCAGATAAATTTATGTAATATCAAAATTTACTGAGATGATAAAAACAACACAAATTTTATGACTTTAAAACAAGGAAGAGTTTTATGATGCAATAATTAAATGACTTAAAACATAACATAGTTGACAAACAGAAGAAGTACATAATCAAACCCTAAAAGCTTCACATCTATATTCTTCAAGTGCATCTTTAGGTCCATTTTGGCTAATTGCTTCAACTATCCCAGTTGTGGAAAAGAGAGCAGAGATAACTCTTCCAAAAGGAATGAAGGACTGGTGATTATTTCTTGAAGCAGTGATCGAATCCCTTAGATAGTTGAAGTTGGTTTGAAGTAGGTTGACTCTGACATTATTCACAAAAAGTAGATTAGAACTCTATCTTCATAGGCTAAGGAGTCTAGTTTTACTCCTATAGGACGAAGGTTAGATAATAAGAGCTAAAACTAAACAGCGGCAATTGAGGCAAGGTTTTCACGATTGTTTGGTTCATATCTCTCAGAAGTGTCGTGAATGGTGCTGAGTCTTTCCACGAAGGAGTAAATATTTTGAATCATTTGTGGTTCTATCTTGAGTGCACCCAATTGCAATTGTGATAGATGTAGGAGTGATGGTGATGGTATTACCAAAAACAATTGAAGAAAGGGATGAATCATCAACATAAGCATATAGCCAAAGAATATTTGATCAGATAAGGGTAAATTGGCCCTTGCATTGGACCACCTTTACACATTGATACGTTGTATGAAATTAAGATCAACACAACTTAGCCAAGAAAAGAACGGACGAAGTTCACATATAACTTCAAGGAGTTCTTCAAAACCCTGAAATGTTTTTTAAACCATAAGGAGAAAATGATTTGGTGAAAGAAGAAATGGATGACAGAAAAAGGAACCAAAAGGATTTTAAATAGATGAATAGAGAACGAGATTGACTGATGAAAAGATATGAAAAGATGACAAGAGATATTAAAGTTGATACCGCAATAAATGAAGACTTCGAGGAAAGGGAGAAATGACGAGTTTTAAGATAAGAGATAGAGAAGGAACATATACCTAAAATATAAAGAGGTATAGCGTGCTAAACATTTCCTATTTCCAATAACGCATTTTTACCAAGTATGTCAATCACATTAATTACTATCCGGAAAAAAATCATTTAATTTAAAAAAGTTCATACATTCATAATGAACATCCATTTAGAATCCTAAAAGTTTTTGATAGAAGAAATTATTGCAAAGAGCCAAAGAGACGTGCAAAGGAAATGAATAGAATTATTAATATCCCTCTAGACTGAAGGTAAATACTTTTTCTTAACAAGACAACTTCTAACTTGTAGAAGAATCTGGCTGAGATTGTCAGAAAAATAGTTAAATTGCAAACCTTGTGATTGACGATTTCTTCTTCATTAGGTTTTGTTTCTGATCATTTAGAAAGAGATACATAGGTGAGTGCACTTTAGATACATCCTTCTTATCAAAAGTTCAACTGACTGATGGGACAGACTCTTCTGATGCATCTTATCTTTCATATTTAGAATTATTTATCAGAATCATGATGCCTTTTCTGATGAAGCTGAATGTTTGAAAGGATCTCTCTTTCTTTCATTTCAATTTATAACATTCATAGTTTTTTTCTCTCTTAATGGATCTCTCTACACGGTTAAATGTTTAATTCAAAAAACAATAACAGAGTCGGGCTCTGATACCAATTGAAGATAGAGAAAAACACAAGGAAGGGAGGGCTTGAATTGGGTTTTAAGAAAATATCCCCCTTTAGAAAATTATTTGAATGAAATATGAAAGTATATAAAATTTAATAAATATAAAGAGACACATTCAGTTATCCAGGTTCACCATTAACTAAGCTACTCATGTCCACCCTCCTCGGGTGATTTTACCTTCAACAAGGATTTAATCTACTATAACTAAACTGATTACAATCGCACGGGCTACCCTCTGGTGACTAACAATCACAATGATCAGCAACCATTGACCCCTTAAGAAATCTGACCTACTCGGTCTTCTTAACAGGATTTCACAATGACCCGCAACCATTGTCATCTTAAGTCTTCTGATCTTCACTTGATCACTTGAGGAACAACACAATGATACGTTCGTTGATCTCTATGAGGTATAACGATCATTGACCCTATCAGAAATTTGATCAAACTGGTCTTTTTTATGAGGGATTTATCGCAATGACCCTTAGCCAATGATCTCCTAAGATTTATAACCCACCCAACACACTTAGAGATATTAGCGATCATTGACCCCATAAGGGTTCTGACCAAACTGGTCTCCTTGGAATAGTATTTTATCTATGATAACCGCAGTCAATCATTTTCTCAAGTCTTCTGATTATCACTCGATCACTTCAGGAATCACCAATTTTAAACAAATTTGTTTTTCTGGAGATTACATAGTGCTTCTTATCAAGCAGATTACTCCTATCTTAAGTACATATTGTTTGACACAATTTTGAGCAACAACTCTTGTGTACAAACAATGTACATGAAGATTCTTAAGAAATAATATATATGAGCAACAACTCTTGTATTTTACAATATTTCTACATAGATGAATATGTTGTGATTGATGAGTTGATTAAGTTGTAGGCTTATGCCAACGTTGTTGAATACATTGTTGTTGTTGAATATGTTGTGATTGATAAGTTGATTAAGTTGTAGGCTTATGCCAACATTGTCGAATACATTGTTGTTGTTGTATGTGATTATTGCATTCATTAAGTCACATACATTTGCATTATTAAGTTGGCCTGGATTGGCACCATGTTGGCCTGGATTGGCAAAATATTAAGTTGAAGGCTTATGCCTTGTTGATGCCTCTATTTATTGGTAGATTTCCTAAGTTGGGAGTTCTGCTCTAATGGTACCACATGCATTTGCATAACATTGAGTCACATTCTAAGTTGTACAATTGAGCTGTTGTGTTGATGTATTAATGGTTGCATTTTGATGATATCCTGTTGCAATTGTTGTTGTGAAGTGGTGGTTTCTGCATGACCTGGTTCTAATATATGATTTTTCATGCGCTCACTTATACGATTTAAGAATCTCACCCCTTCTGTTTGAATGTTTCCCCCTGTTGTTAACGTGCAGGTAATCAAGAAGGATAGTTGTACATCGTTAGTTCGAGTCGGTGTCTTTGCTTTAATACGTAGCACTCGGGGGAAAATGATCGAATAGTTGTTTACTTGTTGAAATTGTTTTAGTTGTTGAATCCTAAGTTGAATTATATGAAATAATGTGTTCCTCCTCAAGTCGTTTTAGTTGAACGAAACATATGATGCTACTTGAAGTTGTAATTATGATTCTACTGCGCTACTAATAAAATAAGTGGTTTTGTTTTAAAAGTTGATGCAAGTTGTTATATGATCCTCCGAAACTAAAGTGTTATATATTTATTTATGTGTTGTAACATGTTGAAATGTGATATCCCAAATGTGTTGGAAGCTTTTAAATACTCTGATTTTCGTTATAACTATCCGGTAGAATTTGGGGTGTTACAATAGTGGTATCAGAGCAGGTCGGTCCGTCCGACTAAGTTGTCTAATATTGTTTGTTCCTTAGTGCACGACAAGTGTGTGAAACACTGTCGATACTTGTTTGCCTTAATTGCAGGAAGTTGGTTGAAGATAAGTGGGGGAGAATCTTTGCTTCTCGGATATGTTCAATTGAAAGGTGTTGGTTCAGTGTGCTGCCGACGATGACAATGCAAGAATTGTTGGAGTCTTGTTATTCCCGAATTTGAAGGTGACTTGGTTTCAAGGTCTTGTTGTTAATCGAGTTAGAGCGCCTTGAGAGAAATTGATTAGATATTGTTGGTGTTTACTTCTCGAAGAATGAATAGCGATGTAATATTTGTTGATTTACGAAGCAAGTGTAAGATGTCGATGTTTGAACAATGATGGAGTAATAAAGTTGTAGTAACTTTTATGTTGGGATCACATAAGTGGTTGTCGGAAGTAGTTGACGTTGATAAGTAGTTGTGAATCGCGAGTCTGAGTCGAAACTTGAAGAAGTGAGTAGCATTGCGGAAGGAATTGTTGTCCTGGTGTTTTGGAACTTGAACTTTGGCGGAGGAATGAATCTCTCGAGTTATAGGAAGTTTGGGAGCACGAGATATATTAAGAGTTGTTTGGAATATGTCTAAGTTAAAGACAAATGAGTTTGAGTGGAATTTTCGTAAGCGAATCGCAGGAAACTGCAGAATTGTTGTGGGACTTCAAAAATTCATAACTAGAGTTCCGGGCATCCGATTTGAGTTCCGTTTAAAGCGTTGGAAAGCTAGCAAAATAAACTTCATTTTAAAAAATGGTTCCAGTAGCTGTAATTGATTCATTTATCACGTGATGATATTGGAAGTAAGTGCAGTTTGTTGTTAAGCTTGTCTTTGGGACTAGACTTGTTCTTTAGTGTTGTACGGGACGTCAGCGTCTGAGTTGGGTGAATTAAAGGAGAAATTGGAAGATTTATTTAAATTAATTTGTGAAATCAAATGTATCATTTGGAAAGATTTGGTGTTATTAATTAGAACGAAAGACGATATTGCAAAGTTGTGAGGAATTTACGGTGTCGAAAAAGGAGGATGATTTATGCTAAGTTGTCAGGATGTATGTTATAGTTTTGGGAGAAGAGTTCTCGTGAGTAATTTTATTTCCAAGTGAAAGTGTATTTAGATCCATTCAAGGTGGATGCGGTTCTAAGTTGGAGAACGACGAAGTCTGTTATAGAGGTTAGTAGCTTGTTGAGCTTAGATGATTACTATCATAGTTGTTTGAGGTGTAGATATAAATGAAATGTTGTTAGATAAGATGATAATGTTGAGAGTATGCTTGGAATGAGTTTGAGAGGTGGAGATACATGTATTCTTGACGTTGTGAAATTCAGAAGAGGATTAAGAGCTTAAGAATGTTGTTAGAATCCTTTATGTAGATAAAGACTCAGACTAGAGTGGAAGGATTTGTAATGTATTGATATGCCAACAGATCGCGAGTTAGAAAATGATTGATCATCGTGGGATGGTGGGTGAATGAGGATTAGACATGTTGTGTTTTAGAAAACTTAAATACGAGTTTTAAGGAAACGCTATTATAGTTTGGTACGATGATTTATTCTCCCTTATGGTTGTCGAATACTAATTAACAAATTGAGGAACTGATCACCCTCAATCCATTGTTGATAGTAGACGAGACCATGTTGGATGATATAGATTTGTTGTGCTATCTTAATGGTGTGTAAAGTGGTTAATGCTATATCGTGGAACAATTTGGAGTAGCAAGTTATATGCGAGCTAACGTTGCAAATGTGAAAGATTGAGAATATCAAGTGGATAATGGTTTTATGGTGGATGTTGAGGAAAGTCTGAAACTAGATTGAAACTTGTAAACCATATGTTTGACGGAAATTTTAATAAAGACGGTGGATTATCAGAGTTGCGTAGTTGAAGTGGGATGTGGCGCAATTGCTATACATGTACGACTCATTAGATGTGAAGGATTAAAACATCAGAAGCCTATAGGAAATGGTGTGTCTTAATTTACATGCTTGATTTTGGTGGATGGTTGATATAGAGATGTTGTGCCAGGGCACTATGTTTGCTAGTAAATATTTGTGGATTTTATAAGAAGATTGTTGTGGATTGTTGGTTGATGGTGAGCTATGGGTATGCTTGCTGAGATATACAGTTAAGTTGATGTTATAATTATTTTGTTATCATTATCAAAATGTTATTGTTGGTTACCGTAAGTGATGAATAATATTCTATAATATGACGAAGTTAATTTTGTTGACTATGTTGATGTCACTATAATGGTGAATAGTGTTTTTGATATTTTGTTGATAGTTGACATACATATACGTATGAGAATAAAGTTGTATACGCGCTTTGGTGTTGGGAAGGTTGTTAAGAGGTGACGTGGTATATCCAAGTATAAGTGAGTTATTATTGTTGCATTTCTACTGTGAAAGTTGTTATATCAAAGTAGTGGCCGAAGTGTTGGTAAACACGGAGTTTGAGGATTAGAGAGTTGGATACGAGGTTCGCGTTAAGGATGGAAGTGTCGAGTAGATTTTCGAGGACGAAAATATTCTAAGTGGGGGAGAGTTGTAACGCCCTGATATTTAATTATTTATTTAATTGAATATTATTTTGAATATTTTATATTAATTGAATTTTATCGTCAAGTCGGAATTATTTTATTAAGTTGGAATATTAATTAATCGGATTAAATTGGAAGAATTAAGTTGAAGTATCATTTTATTAATAAGCTTAGAATTGATGTTGGGCCTTATTTAGTGGTGTTGTGTAGTACTAGGGAGGTGTATTTATTAGGCCCATTTGAGTTTACTAAAGGTTATATAATAATAATAGTATTTTATAAAGACGTAGTGTTATCAGGAGAGAAAAAAATAAGAAGAGAAAGAAGAAATATGGTTGTGAGAGAGGAGGAGAAGAACAAGGAAGCTGCTGCTAGGGCTAGTTTCTAGAAATTAAGTTGGAGCTTTTTAGAGTTGTCTTCAAAACAATCAGGTAAGGGTGGGTTTCTTATCCTATAATGGGGTATATGATATTTTGTATGTGGGAATTTGTATGTGGAATTTTTACTATTTTATTGAATTGTGTTGGTTGTGTTGTTGTGATAAGCATGATTAATATTGTTTTAGTTATAAAACTGTCAAAGAAGTATGTGAGTTGTTGTGTTAAATGCTTGTCTGGATTGGATTTGGAATAGTTGATAGCGGGAAATCCACTAAAATAGATAAAGAAAAATGTGGCTGGAATGCTGCCGAAGGGCAGCTTACTGTTGGTTGTATGCTGCCAAACGGCAGCTGGTTGTGTCACGGGAAGTGCCGATCGACACTATAAGAGAAGCGAGATGGTGTGCCGTGTGGTACACCTTTGGGCAGGGGCATTTTTTTCCTGTTTCTGTGGCACTATGCTATATAATTTTTATATGGTATCAGCATAGAGTTTATTAATAGAAAAGCAGTTTGGGAACAAATTAAACTATTCTTATCAGTAGCATGTTATAGCAGAAGGAACATTAATAGAATTAGCATATTTTGTAGAGTTGTTTTATATGATAGAGGATAATAGCAGAAATAATAATAAGTAGTAAATTTAGATGAACAGTAGAATAAAGTAGCAGAGTTAATAATTAGCAGAATTATATTAGTCGTAGTCCTAGAAATTAAAATAGCAGGGATGGTTTTTAGTCACAGAGTTGGAAATGAATAATTTAATAGAAGTAATATATTAATAGTAGTAAGATAAATAACGGAGGTAGAGTAATTTAGTAGAATGAATTGATTAGTAGCAGTATAAATAAATAGTAGTAATAACAGTATATTAAGCAATATCGATTGGCCGAATTTGTAGATTTGGGCGGCAAAATTGGTTAACCGGAATTAGTTGAAATTGTCGGAATAAGTCGTATATACATATGAGTATTTTTAGTTGATTTGTTTTGTTAGAATTATGTAGAATAAAGTTGATTTGCAGGTGAAGTCGAATTAAGTTGAATGGTTCCGGTATATGGGATTGTGTTGTTGGTTATTGTTGTGAATAAGTTATTATCGAATAAATTGTGTGGTTGTCACATTACTAATTGTTGATATGATATTGTTGTTGTGACGTACTAAATTGTAGGCTTATGCCAACGTTGTTAAATACATTGTTGTTGTTGAATATGTTGTGATTGATGAGTTGATTAAGTTGTAGGCTTATGCCAACGTTGTTGAATATATTGTTGTTGAATATGTTGTGATTGATAAGTTGATTAAGTTGTAGGCTTATGTCAACGTTGTCGAATACATTATTGTTGTTGTATGTGATTATTGCATTCATTAAGTCACATACATTTGCATTATTAAGTTGGCCTTGATTGGCACCATGTTGGCCTGGATTGGCAAAATATTAAGTTGAAGGCTTATGCCTTGTTGATGCCTCTATTTGTTGGCAGATTTTCTAAGTTGGGAGTTCTGCTCTAATGGTACCACATGCATTTGCATAACATTGAGTCACATTCTAAGTTATACAATTGAGTTGTTGTGTTGATGTATTAATGGTTGCATTTTGATGATATCCTGTTGCGATTGTTGTTGTGAAGTGTTGATTTCTGCATGACCTGGTTCTAATATATGATTTATCATGCGCTCACTTATACGATTTAAGAATCTCACCCCTTCTGTTTGAATGTTTCCCTCTGTTGGTAACGTGCAGGTAATCAAGAAGGATAGTTGTACATCGTTAGTTCGAGTCAGTGTCGTCGCTCTGATACATAGCACTCTGGGGAAAATGATCGAATAGTTGTTTACTTGTTGAAATTGTTTTAGTTGTTTAATCCTAAGTTGAATTATATGAAATAATGTGTTCCTCCTCAAGTCGTTTTAGTTGAACGAAACATATGATACTACTTGAAGTTGTAATTATGATTCTGCTACGTTACTAATAAAAGAAGTGGTTTTGTTTTAAAAGCTGGTGCAAGTTGTTATATGATCCTCCGAAACTAAGTGTTATGTATCTGTTTATGTGTTGTAACATGTTGAAATGTGATATCCCAAATGTGTTGGAAGCTTTTAAATACTCTGATTTTCGTTATAACTACCGGGTAGAATTTGGGGTGTTACAGGGCTTACCCTATTCAAATCTTTGTAGTCCACACACATTCGTACCTTTCCGTCCTTTTTAGGCACCGGTACTACGTTAGCAACCCACCGTGGATAAGAGGTGACAACTAATAACCCAACGTTGAACTGTTTCATAACTTTTGCTTTGATCTTCTCAGACATTTCAGGGCGCATATGACTGACCTTCTGCTTTACTGGAGGGTAATCTTCTTTAGTTGGCAGACGACGAACCATAATATCCGTGTCTAATCCTGGCATGTCTTCATATGACCAGGCAAAGATCTCGACATAGTCATGCAACATCTATATCAACCTCTGTTTGACACTAAGCTCCAGATTTGCACCTATCTTGACTTCTTTTCCATCCTCTTTTATGCCCAAGTTCATTGTTTCAATTGGCTCTTCATTAGGCTGTATATCCCTTTCTTCCTACTGTAACCATCTAGCAAGTTCTCCGGGTACCTCACAATCTTCCTCACCTTCGTCCTCTGCTTGGTTGATCGGATTTTCAAAGTCATAACCGGCAATAGCAGAACTGTTATCAATGGGATCCAAAGTGGATATGGATATGCAGTTTGATACGTGAGTGTGTGTAAGAGCATAACTGTATAGACAAAGTAAAAAGCAGAAAAGTAAAACAGAGAGCGCAAAATTTGTATGCAAAAGCGTCCAATGCTTTATTAATGACATATGAGATTGAAACATGATAACCCTCACAAATAAACCATTGTGCCCCGGGTAAGACACATGGCCAAAGAGTTTATATTGTTTATTACATATCCGAAAACAAGAAATACAATTACTTATGAATAAAAGTAATTGGTACAAAGTATTTTGCCATCCAGTGACTAGGTCCACCGTTAGTAGTAGGGAATATCCAACTATCCATGTCATAGTCACCATCACTGTCTTCTAGAGCGTTGACCCCATGATTGCTGATGTGTAGGGGAGGTCCTCTAGCACGAGCATGACGAACAACCCTCTGAGCCCCTAAAGAGAAACCCAAACCAAACTTATAAGATTTGTATGGAATGTCAGGTAGTTGGCTCCAGATGGTACACCCACCTTCTTCAATAACTACTTTGGCGTCTTTGAGAGAATCCATTTTCAAGGAAGGTCTGGTGATCTTCGGCATATTGGTGACAGTTTCAGTTGCAGCCATAGTCTGAGGCACCTCTTCAAAGTTATGACACGGAGTCTCGATGAACTCGCCATCCATTTCTACATAATTGAAAGAGTTCAGGTGGCTTACCATGTATTCCTCTTCACCGTGTACTGTGACAATCTTTCCTTTCACCGGGTACTTCATCATCTGGTGCAGAGTGGACGTGACAGCTTCTGCCCCATGGATCCAAGGGCGACCCAACAAACAAGAATAAGATGGTCTAATATCCATCATGTAGAAGATGGAGTCAAAGGTCTGGGAACCAACTTTGATGGGGATGTCCACCTCCCCGTGCACCATTCTTTTCGAACCATCGAAAGCCCTCACTACAACGTTGTTGGGTTTCAGGGTCAAACCTTCACAGTCTAATCTGTCTAGAGCCTTCTTGGGAAACATTTTCAATGATGAACCAATATCTACTAGAACATGGGCCAGAGTAGTGCCCTGCATTCAATGGAGACATGCAGCACATCATTGTGTTTTCTTCCTCTGGGTGTCAGATCAACATCAGAAAAACCCAAACTGTTATCAGCCGTAAATTGGCCACACACTCTTCAAATTGGTCAACGGAGGTTTCTTGTGGCACATGGGCAGTTTTAAGGAATTTCACCAAATCCTTTGCATGAGCTTCAGAGCACAATAGTAGGGCTAACATTGAAATCTTAGAAGGGGTATGCCTTAGCTGTTCGACCATATTGTAGTCGCTCTTCTTTATAATCTTCAAGATTTCTTCCATTTCCTTCTTGGAAGCCTCTGGGATAGATTCTGAATGCGCCTTTATCTGGACATGCTCAATCAATATGTATTTGCTCCGAGTCTCAGTCGACTCGGTGATAGGGGTGGCAACTGGGGTAATCACAGGAGTTGCAATGGTGGTATCAGTAGGAACAACAGTATGAATGATCATAAGCCTAGTAATGGATTTTGGAGGAGAAATCTCAAGGGAGAACACTCTTCCACTTCGTATTATTTTACTGGTCCCAACGATGTTTCCAATGTCGGGATCATTATTTTCAGAAACTTGGTCTTCAATAGCCAGCAGGTCTTGCTTGACACTGTGGTAGTAGACGTCAGCCCCATAGTTCCATGGAACAGCCTTGTCCGAGGAGTATGGGATTGGCCTTGGCATAGTGATGATCAGAGGAGCCAACTTTGGAGAAGATGTAATCCTGACGGGTCTTTTGGTGGAGACCCTGGGAGGATTGGCGGAAATGGTTATGATTGAAACATCCTTACAAGAAACCGTCGGGACGGGAGTATTTTCAAACAAAATCTCTCTATCATCCATCAGGCGCTGAACACTTGCCTTCAACAAATAACAACCAGTCGGTAGATATAAACATAAGTGACAACCTTCGCCACAGCCCGGAAATAAACCGGCTTTCAACAAGTTTCACTTAACGATCATGAGAGGAGTAACAAGTTCCTCAACAGAAGTAACAAACACATCATTGTCAACAACATTAACACCACGGTCGTGCTTGGGCATAGGAGCAGTGATAACATTGGGAATCTCAAGAGCTTCAAATTCAATCTCCTTTGCTTCAATAAGGTCTTGCACTTTGTTTTTCAAGGCTCAACAGTCGTTGGTATCATGGTCTGGACTTTCTGAATGGTAAGCACAACGAGCATTCGGGTTGTAGCGAGGAGATGCGGTGTTGGGATTCTTGGGAGCTTCCCTCAAAGTAACCAGATCAAATTTCAATAGGTGAGGCAACACTTGAGACAAAGTCATATTTATCCGGGTAAATTGTCTTACAGGTCTTTCCGCTCTAGGAAGATTGTTTCGTTGTTGAGTAGGTGCAAGTTTAGATATCATAACAGCCTCGACCGTTGGACAGCGCTCGGTTCTTCCCAGATTCTGTTGATTGTAAACAACACTTACCTCTTTTTTCCCTACGAAAGGCCTCTTTCCCGCACTTGAAGAGCCATCCTTCTGAATCTTTCCACTTCTAATCCCGAATTCCACTCTTTGTCCTGTCAAAATTAATTCAATAAAGCCAGCTGAGGAACTTCCAATCAGATGATTGAAAAATGGACCAGATAGGGTACCCAAAAACATATCCACTAACTCCCTATCATACAGGGGGGTTGGACTCTTCCTGCTTAGTCCCTTCACTTTTGAGCATAGTCTTTAAAGCCCTCGCTCAAACCTATAGACATACTTTAGAGTTGTGTACGGGTGGGAGCAAGGTCTGCATTATACTGATACTGCTTGTAGAAAGCAGCAACCAGGTCTTCCCAATTACGAATGTTGGTCCCTTCCAGCTGGTAGAACCATTCTAGTTGAGTTCCGGATAGACTATCTTAAAAGAAGTGGACCCATAAGTCCTTGTTAGCAGTGTGAGGATAAATCTTCCTCACATAAGATCAGAGGTGCATCTTGGGACATGAAACCCCATCATATTTGGCGAACACTGGCACCTTGAACTTATGTGGGATGACAACCCTAGAAACCAAACCCAGCTCTTCAAAATCCATCCCAAGCACCTTCTGGATTTCCATTGCACTTAGACGCTCTTCCAGTTGTTTGTATTTTTCTTCGGCCAGAGGGTACTTCTCTTCATTATAATCAGTCTCATTATCAGATTCCCTTGGAATGGGGTCTTCCTCTCTTGTCTCCCCTTCTTGATTGTCTCCTTCTCTTGATGGAGATGTTAGCTCTACCACTTGCCTTAACGGTCCTTTGAACCTCCTTCCCAAATTAACCACACCAACTGTCTTCCTTGGCTTCTTAGTTTTCTCTTCAACAATAAGGGCTTTCAGTTCTTCTTGCCCCCTGGTCATAGCCATGATCATTTGTTGAAACTGAGCATTTTGAGTCTGTAGATCCTTAACTATTTGTTCGAGAGCCATTGCTGAAATAAACAACGAAGAAGATGAGAAACCTGCTTTGAAACCTGTTTATACGATGATATGTATGATTTATGCTTATGCAATGTTTTCAGGGACCTTATTGGATTTAAGCTCTTTTAAACAAAACAAGAAACAAAACCTTTTATTAGCAAGTTTTTAAAGAAACAAAGATTACACAAGGATAAACAATGAGAGAAAATTCTAAACTCCTAAGTCTCCCATGGGAGCTTCCTCTTGGTGTTGAGGTAGGTGTTGAGGTTCCTCTCTTCATGAAGTTGTTTTATTAATTCCATCACCTTCTTCTCACTTGCATAGAATTGAGCCTCAAAAGTATCTCGTTCTCCTTTAAGTTGGATCCAAGACTTTTGCAACTCTTCGAAGTTGGTTGGCATATCGGGGTGGAGAATAATACATGACTCGTTCCCTTGAACAACAGGTTCCAAGATCATCGGTAAGATGTAATCGTATGGCATCATAAGACTTTGGGCTCGAGATCGCACCCATTTGAGGTAAGGTTCCAAAGGGATAGAGTTCTTATGCTCTAAAGTCCTACTATTAGTCTTCTTAACAATGCCCCAAGCGCGGATTAACCTCTAACAATAGTTTTGCAAATCATCTCAGTAGTTGAACATAATACCCCAGATGAGCATATCCGGTGGACCATCTTTTCGTGCATAGCCGAACTGACGTAGTGCTAAAGAAGGATTGTAGGTGATGCCTCCCCTAATTCCAAGGAGTGGCACATTAGGAAATTCTCCATAGCGATCAATAAAAGAAATGTCTTCTTGAGAGCGAGGACACCAATGGATGTCGGAGTGAGAGAGAGAGAGACATTAGTCTTTGACTCCACCTTAAGCCTAAATCATTCTGCATTACTGATCGAGGAAGGTGCAAAATAAACCACCTATATAGCATAGGGGTGCAACACATGAGAGTTCCACACTTCTTCAGAGTACGTGTATAGAGAGAATGTAGGATATCCCTAAGCAATGTAGGAACCAGATTGTGAGCAAGAAAGATGTTGATGGTATTCACATCTATAAGTTGATCTGAATTAGGAAACATGACCAACCCATAGATCAAGAGGGCTAATACATATTCAAAGGCATGATAACTCATAGCATCCAGGAAAATCTGAGCTTTCTTCATCAGGAAATTTGCAAGGAGACCCTTAACTTCACTTCTTTTTTCCCAATTGGACTCAATATTAGACGGCTTCAAGTGCAAAGCTACGACAACATCTTCAGAATCTGTGTCTTGTTCTAAACTAGTGAAAGGTACTCGCTCCAATATAGGTAAACCAAGTATCTTAAAGAATTCATCCAGTGTAGGCACCAGTTGATAGTCGGGGAATGTGAAGCAATGGTGCTTAGGGTCGAATAACTGGAATAAGACGCTCATCAAACCTTTGTCAAACCTGGTGGTAACCAAACTGAGTAGATGACCATGTCTTTTATGGAATCATGAGTCCTCGGGAACTTTCAAGACTAATTCCTTGAGCTTAGGAGGAACTTCTGTGAAGTGAATCTGGATGGTTTTTCTGCGACCTGAATTCATATCCTACAAAACAGCAAAGAGGTAAATCCAACATGTCCTTGAAATGATTAGTATATATGAATGTCATGATGTTTACGATGTCATGATTATGCTAGAAATCACAGATAAACATAAGCAAATCACAAATAGACATTAGGTTCAAAGGCTTGCATGAGGTTTTAAGGTAAGTACCCTCTTGAATGTTCAGTTGGCTCAACCTGTCCTATTAATAGTAATCGGGTTCTAAGGAGTCTCAATATCACTGACCTTCCCCTCAAAAATTGTTTCAGCTCCGCACCGAAGTATTACGGCCAAAAAATCCCGAAAGTCCAGCCTCAATGAGTGTAGTATCGAGTATCAACCAATCTTCAGTCAAAACCAAAGCCGGTTATCTCACTACTTCCTAATGGCTAGGATAAGTCAATTAAAGGTTCTAAAGGTCAGTTAGCGCTTAGTGACACTATAAGGAAGCCTAACGTTATCCTTAACTTACTTAAGGAACATTAGTATAATCTAAAGTATCGCGTTAACATAGCCACCACTTCGTCCGTATCGCTCTACACCGTACAACCTCCATGATTTATTGCTACTTACCTAATAAGGTGCCCCAGATCCGGGTGTAGGATCTTTACAAGAATACCCCAACAAACCTTCAAAGATAAAGAAAGAAAACACACAATAAAGCATTTAAAATGGTGAACTAAAACTCTAAGGTAACCCCACTTTTTTATTATCCCCAGCAGAGTCACAAGTTCTGTGATACGGTGGCAGAACCGACTGTTATACTGGTTTTTTGTTTGTGTTTGCAAATGTTGCGGTAAGCAAGAGTTTTCGCCGAATTTTTTTTTATCCAACTTAAGGAAAGGGTGAAAAGAACATAAAAGGACCTTTTTCGATATTTTCTGAGTAAGGGGGTAGATTATGGAAAGGGAAGGTGGTAGCACCCTTTCCATCTGTGATTTTCCATGGGCTCTTAGGTACTTGCTCATTTTTGAAAATTGCTTTCGTGTTTGTGTGTTTTGAAAGATTTTGTTTGCTTTATGATAACTCTTGTGTCAGTCCTCAAGAGTGTGATAAAGCGTTTTTTTTTGAAAAAAAGAGTTTTGAAAGTGTGTAAGTGTAAAAAGAGATCAGATTTGAGCAAGTACTTAACAACTATCTACCTACTCAAAAAAGGATGTTATTTTTCTCCCACCCTTTAGATAATGTTATCCTACTATTAGTGAGTAGGTAACCCTATCATTGGATGTTTGAGGGACTATCGAAAGGGATGTTTATGGTCATCAAAGGCAACATGTAGAGATACCTTAGCAATTCGAAGGGACTGTCATCATATAGGAAACATTGAGGGACAAGATCATTTCTTGTAGGCAACTCGAGAGACATTAAGGGACTGTGATCTTTATGATGACTTTTAAACTGAGGGTCTTTGCTAAGAGTATCCCTCGTTCAAGGGACATGATCACTTCCGAAGGCAACCAAAGTGGGGAAATACCCTAGGGGTGCAAGTGTGCAACAATGTGCTTTTTTCAGGTATTTTATCTTGATGTTAGTGATCTAATGATTGATTGTTTAATTCTTGTCATGCACGCCTACTTACTAGCAGTTAAATATATACAAGTTTACAAGAAATATAAAGGCGAGAAATAAAGTTCCTACGCTATTATAGGTGTGATCGGTGGGAATAGAACAGACTATTTTGGAATGCTGGTTCGCGTTTGTGTTTGTTTTCACAAAATGTCGCGGTAAGCAAGAGTCGCCACCGTGTTTTATTTTACCCAACAAGGAAAGGACAAAAGCACAGAAAAATTCCTTTTTCGAGAAGTTTCTCGGGTCCGGGAGGTAGATTATAGAAAGGGAAGGTGTTAGCACCCTTTCTATCCGTGGTTATCCACGGGCTCTTAGGTAATTGCTCAAAGTGTTTTCAAAATTTTGCTTTTCTTTGTGTTTGTGGGTTTGAAAGAAGTTTTTGTTTGAAAGGAGTGTAAGTGCGAAAAGTTTTGTTTTTGTTTTCAAAAGAGCAAGTACTTAAGAACATCTACCTACTCAAAAAGGAATTAAAATGTACAAGTGTCCTTTAGACAATGCTATCCCACTATTGAGGAGTAGGTAGCATCGTCGTTGGAGTTTTCGGGTCAATTCGATTAAGGGACGTGTGATCACTAAAGCAATGTTAAGACGCCTTAGCGGTAACCCTAATGTCTTAGATCATTTTATCCGAGGCAACCGTTTCGAGGCAACTTATGATCTTTGGACAAGAGGGTGACCTCTAAAACATCCTATACTTAATGACCACGTTCGAGGCAACCAAGTGAGGTGTACCCTAAGAGTGGCATGTGCGAGTGTATTGTTTTTCAGTTATATTATCTTTGCATGTCATGGTGAGCTACTGTTGATTTTAAATTAAGATAGATCTTGTCATGCATAACCTATTATTCAAACATCTAACAGTTAATAGTTGCGGAATATAAATTGCGGAAAATAAATCTAAGCTATTACAAGGCGTCGGGTATTTACATTGCCAAAAACAAACCCTTAAAAATTAAATTGCGAAAAGTAAATAAAAGCGGTAAATAAATCCTAATTTAAAAACTATTACATACTCGAAGCAATTACAATATGGATAAAAAATTATACGCGCGCGAGAAAACTAAATCGAAGTGTCTTTAGGGTTTTGACCCTTTTTATTAAATAAAGCATATTTTTGTTATTATTGAATTAAGAATTTAAGTCTAAATTAATAATTGAATTAATTAATTACATGAAAATATTTTTTGTTTGTATTTTAATTAAGGAAATAAAAAAATGGTTAAAAATATTAAAAACCCTAATTCTATATTGATTTTAATTTAATGCAAAATATATTAAAGTTGAACCTAATTAAAACTAAATTAATTGGTTACAATTTATTTACAAAAATAATAAAATAGTGAAATTAAAAAAATATTATTTTTTGGGGTTTTCTGATTTTTTATATAAAATATTAATTGGTTAATTTTGTTAATAATAATTAAATAAATAAATAGAGAGAAAAAGAAATAAACCCAAATAGGGGGGTGTTGGGCCTGAAGAGGCTGTATGATCAGCAATTTTGGCCCAATTTCATCCCAGCCTGTTGGACTTTTTGGATCCATTGCGTGCTTGTTGACCAAGGAGTATGGTGGGCATGTAATCTGGGCCCCTGGATCTGATTTGAGTCCACCTGGCCAGCATCTGGAGAAGGGCGTATGATGGACCATCCTCTGAGAATTGCACCTGAATATCTGAAGAAAAAATTGAACAAAGTTTTGGGGGACCTGGGATTCGAACCCAGTTCCCAAGGGATAATTCAACTAGCGCGCTACCAACTGAGCCATGATGTTAACCTGTTAGTGGAATAAGACACAAATAATATATTCAAAACCAATAATTATTCCCTGCAAAAAATAAAAACGCGCTAATTATTCAAATGGGCCAATAGACGCTAGCCACGTTATCGTCCTTGTCAACGCGTCCCTGGTCATTTATCTGCGGATTTTTATCCGCACGAAGTTTCGTAGGGTCTTTCAAAAATCTCTCCCAAGCCCTAAAAATGAAATCCAAGAGTACCAACGTACTCGTCTCACTCCCCTGAACTCATCCATGGCCATTATTGGCCTTAATTTAACCTGCACAAAGAACACCCAAAAACAAGAACAAGAACCCTAGGGTCTGGATACAGGGTTATAAGCCATAAAAATAAAATCAAATATTACAGAAACGTTGGAAATTGAATGGTGAGTATGAATACACAAGAAAATTGGCAAAAAGGCGCAAGAATGATGAGTTGCATTTTCGTGTTCAGAGGCGTTTTCAAGAACACTTACAGCGCGATTTAGGCGATGAAAAGTCTTCCTTTTGATTGGTATAGCTCCACTGGATGTCAAGGAAGAGAACTACGTTTTGCTTTTGGTCTGAATTGGTCTCCAAGGTTGTTTTTGATCTCTCACTTTTCAAGCTTTTTTACAAAATTGGTGTGGCCGTTTCTGCAAGGTTCTCTGCGTCTTTTAGGTTTGTGAGGCCTGCTTGCATATAATGGAATGATTCTAGGTCAAAATATGGGCCAATATCCATGTGCATTGAAGAATTAGGATTTGATCTTGATCACCATAACCATGTTTCCAAATATAGGCAAGATCTAATTTTTTGTGCACAAAAGGCCAAGATACGAGTTTGATTAGGTGTTATATGATATATGCAAGCTGTACAAATCACAAAGATACCATTTCATTAATTTTTGGATTTTATTTGAATTAATATAGATTTAAAATGAATTAAATCAATAAAAATTAAATAAAATAGAAAAATAAATGTTTGGTCATGAAATTAAAGATGGGACACGTGTGTGGCATGACAAGACCAAATCAAGTGGAAAAAAGTGGGCCTTTTTGTCAAAAATTGGAGTTTTGAGGATAGTTGACTTTTGGCAATTTTGGAAAAATGCCCAACTTCAACAATGCATAACTTCTTCAATTTTGAACTCTTGGATGTGTTCTTGGACTTTTTAGAAACCTTGAGATGTCCTCTAATCAACCCTTTTGTTCTCATCTCATTTTGATGTTCCATGCTCAAGTTATAAGCTTTGGCAAAAAAGGTGTTTTTGTTGACTTTCAAAAATGACCCGTAATGTCCAAATTTGTAACTTTTTGTGAGAGCATTTCTTGATCTTTGAGTGTGAAGATGGATTGTAGGAAATTGCATCCTCTTTAAAATGAGCTTTGGATGGGTCATTTCTAATAAAGTATGAGAAAGTTATGCTTGGTCAAAGTTGAGTTGACTTTTCCTACAAAACCCTAATTTAGCAACTTTTGAATCTTGATGAATCCTGAGCAATCCTTGATGAATCATGATCAACCCTTGATAAAATTATGAAATATACTTCAAAACGAGAATGTTGACAAAAAATATTGAGGTTTGACTGTATTTGGGACACAACTGACTTTTGCCCTAGCATCATCGATCTTTGGGCCTCTTGAGCAATTGACTGACCAAACTTCCTCTGCAAGGCTTGCAATTTGACATGGATGAACTTGAGAACATATTAGGACATTATGGAGCACTTGAGGTCATTTGGATGTGAGGACCTTAATGCAACACAAAACCCTAATTTTGACTTGACTACCTTAGGAGGTGATTTGACTGTCCAACTCTTGAGCTAACTTGAGCCACTTGGAGATTATTCTTGACATATCTTGAGGAATATGGGAGGGAAAATTTTGAGGTACAACAGTTTCCCCTGTTCAATTTTCTTAAACCTGAGGATATAGATTGGCTTTCGAGCCTTTCGTGATCTGAAGGTGGAAGATAATTGAACACTAGAGTGCCCAGAAATTTGCACTCGCATGGTGTAGTATCAGCATTGTGATGTTAGGAATGGGCTTACAGATGCCATTTGGAGATTGTTCTTGACATATCTTGAGGAATATGGGAGGACAAATTTTGGGGTACAACAATAGGGCTTTGGTGTAGTTACATAAATAATGACTGAAAAGTAAAGTGAGGAAATTAAAAACCCTATTTTGGCTATTACAAACCGGGCACAGTTACATAATTAAACAAAAAATAACCGTATGAAAATAACGCACAAAATTGAGACGAGAATAAGTTCTAAACCCTAAAAAATCTAATTTCCTATTCAAAATATTTTGATGTTTTTTATGAATTTTTTTTGAAATTTAACCTAATCTCTAATTAATTTTAAATTAAGGAAAACAAATTAAAGTTAATTAAATTAAATTAATTTGCAAAAAATTAATTTTTCTTAAAAAACTCTAAGTCTTATTTTTATGATTTTATGATTTTATGATTTTAAAAAAATGAATAAACAAAAAAAATATAAACAAAAAAAAAGAATAAAGTAATTAAAAAGAATAAAGTTATTAAAAAAAGATGGGCCCGAGGGGTGAGAAACCCAAATTGGGGGTATGCTGCTGAATTTCAAGGCCCAGATATGTGCAAGCCCAATGCAAGCGTGTGATTTGGTGTTGTTGTGTTAGGGAGGTCCACCACGAGGAAAGCATCTCAGGAGCGCTGGATCTGACTTTGTTATGATCTAATGGTATAGATGTGATGGCCTATGGTATGCGCCTGGGACTTAACATATTAGATCCTACAATGAGGCGTTAGAAAATAGCAAAACTCTGGACCTGGGATCAAACCCAGGTCCCTTTCCTCATATGCTCACTGCCCTTGCCAACTGCGCTGCTTGTTAATTTGTATGTATAAATAAAGAAAAATAATATAATATGAAACTAGGGCACATTCCATGTCATAAAAAAATGCACGCGTCAACAATTGAAGGATCCAATCAGGTCATAGGAAACTGCCACGCCTGCAGTTAACACAACCCCTATTCTTGACTCACCGGAGAGGTGCCAGAGCCCTACCTCCGGTCACCTTCTCCGGAAGCCTCCTCTACTGGAACTTGTTTAAACCTGCGAATTCAAACGTTAGCTGGACCCCAACCCCGCTAATTCAAGGGTCGTGGGTTCAATGGTAGGGTCCTCTTGGCCTAAAACGCCTTGCAAATGGTGCTATGAGAAAAAACACACAGTAACGATCAATAATGGCAAATGGTTATCCGCATGTCCCAATTCACATGTAAGGGTACCAACCTGTTCTAAATGATCATACAAGAAGATTCAAGTCATTAGAATTCCTCAACAATGCATGTAATTCAGAATATGATTGATCAAAAAGAAAGCAAATCAATCATGATGCATGCGATGATTTCAAGTACAAACAGGCATGAGAATTCAATCTATCTTACCCTGAAGATGTCCCGGAGTTGATTTATGGCGATGGTTTGCTTGGAAAGAGGAAGAATATTGCAAAACAGTTTGCACCTTTTGTGGAAATTCTTGAACTTTTTCTCTTAGTTTGGAGGCAGCTTTCACGTGTCCTTTTGGTCTAGGGTTGATGTGCTTATGTAGTGAATCATATTAGGTTAACAATTGTGGAAGAAATCCAATTGATCAATGCTCTTTTAAAGTGTTAAGATTTTGATTCAAATCTTTCCAAAAGAAAATATCCACTTCCTTTTTCACTCCACACGGTTTTGATAGCTGGCTATGATCTCTTTGGTTTAAAAAAGATTTGCATATTCTATATCTTACATATTCTTGCATTTATTTAGTATTTATTTAATTATTTTGAATTTATTTGAATGAAATCAAAATAAATAAAATAAAAAACAAAATAATGCATGGACATGTTTAGAGATCCTTAGATACATCATGAACACGTTTGGACTCTAAAAATTGGGCCCAATAGCTCAAAAATACAAATTTTCCCAATTGAGATTTCATGCATTCCTTGAAAATTGCCCAACTTGTGCAATCCTTATCTCTCTCAGTTTTAATCCTAAGAGGGTGTTCTTGGACTTTTTAGAGAGCTTAGGATGTCCTCTAAACAACCCTTTTGGTTTCATCTCAATTGGATCTTCCATTTTCATGTAAGGAGCTTTGACCCAAAAGGTGTTTTTGTTGACTTTTTAAAAGGACCTATAATGTATGAGCTTGTATATTTTTATTGGGGCATTTCTTGAACTTGAGGGATGAAGAGAAGTTGTAGGGAATTTAATTCTCTTCAAAATGAGCCTTGGTGGAAAAATTTCTGATAAAGTATGAGAAAGTTATGCTTGGTCAAAGTTTGGTTGACTTTTCCTATAGAAACCCTAATTTTCCATTTTTTTACTTTTGATCAGTTAGGAGCATTTCTTGAGGAATCATGATCAATACTTGATCAAATTATGGATATCATTTTAAAATGTTGATGTTGACCAAAAATCTTGAAGTCTGACTGTATATAGGCCACAATTGACTTTTGACCTAATACAGTCGATTTCCAGGCATTTGAGCAGTTGACTGAGAAAACTTGTTGTTCAAGGCATGAAATTTGGAATGGATGATCTTGAGAAAATATTAGGACAATGGATAAAATTTGGGATACTTGGGACTCACACCTATTGCTTAAAATTGAAACCCTATTTGAGGTTCATGGCCTTTAGGGGGAGAGTTTGCCTGGTCAATTCTTAGTCATCTTAGGGCAAGTTGGGGACCTCAATGGGCATGTGTTGAGTAAAAATGGAGGGAAATTTTTTGGGTACAACAATAGCATATTATAGTCTTCTTGTCTTCATATTCTTTCTTCATTAAACAAGATATGAGCAACAACTCATTGCTTATTCATTTCATCTTTTCATTCTATCTCTCTTTATTTTGAAGTGGTTGTGTTTATCATAAACATCAACTCTGTATCTTTTGAGATAGTGGACTCTTCATCATCAATTTGAATTTGAAGATTTAGTCCTCTTATATAGCCTCTAGATGAAAAGAGACGTTGTAAGGATAGAGAATGTAAGTTCCTTAGTTTTAAGGATTGGCATTATTTGTAAAACAAATATAGCAAAAATGTGTTAGATAGGATGTGTTAACTTGCTAACGAGAACGAGTTTGAGAAAGAAGCCATATTATATGTTAGGACATGTTAAGTTTAAATGTTTTAACATCTGGAATAACATGTATAATAAGATATCCTATGAAGGAGCATACGATATTGCGCCTAAGCTGAACTGACTGATATATTCTGTTAAGTCAAGAAAATGGAATATATATTAAGGATACTATATTATCCTATGTGGTGTTGTTTTGTAGGTTAAGAAGAATCAATTCAGAATATTGAAGAATATGCAGTTTCTAAATATGGAGATATTTTAGGAAACTAATGATTGAAGACCTTGTTTGTAACAAAAGTTATTGCTGATATGTAACAGCCAAAGAGCTGTGTTTTGAAGGCCCAAATCCAGTCGGGTATATGTTATAAATAGATGTATTTGTAACCTAGGAAAGGCATGGGTCCAAGATGTAGAAGTTTAGGACTTTTTCTTTGCGCCGCTCTCTAGGAGAGTTGGTAAAAGTGAACCACTCGGGTTGTGAGATGGTCACTATGTTATCTCTTAGAAATTTGTAGGTAATGATTTGAGTATTATTCTTGGAGGAAACTTTTAAGCAACTCTAAGTTGTGTTCTTTATTGGGAGTGAAGTTGTAAACAATGGAGTTTAGCTTTAGGTCTTGATCGAGTATTGTCATGGAAGTATGTCTTCTATTTTGATGTCATGAAAGTGTGTCTTCCTATTTTGATCCAATCACTTTCTATAATTGATGAGGGATTAAGGAGGGCCTCATATCTAGGTGAGTCTTAGATAAAAGTCTATCAAGGGTAGTGATTAAGTAATTAGTCCATAAACTGGAGGTTTGTTGAGGATCTATGAATTGATATTATTTTAGTGGACTTATCCCTGGCTTGGTATGCCCCTAGTGTAAGAAGGTTTTTCTGAACTGGGTAAACAATTCCTGTGTGTTGTTTATGATTTTCGGTACTGGTTTTTAATTATTTATACCTTGCCATAATATTTAAGTTAGATAATATGTCTCGACATGTCATAGGACATCTGAGTTGTCATACTAGAATTTCAATTGGTATCAGAGCAGGCATCCTGTCTGTTTCTGGATGAGATATGTCGCGGATACTTTATGGTTTATTTGCTAGGTAGAAGGTTACTACTGAAAAGTTGTTTGAACTTGGATAGTTCATATGGTTATTGAATGGTCCATTGAATTGGAGGATAGACTATTCGTGACAAGATGTGTATTGGACCTGTCTGTTGTGTTCAGGCTTGTAGTTTTGGTGGAGAGGTGTTGTTATTGGTTTGGTTTATTTTCAAACCTATGTTGACTCGGTGCACCTGGAGTGTGGAATTTGTGTGCAAGGGTTTGTTGTGCCTGAAGGATGTTGAGGAATTGATGTTTGTTCTGCTACACGGTATCTGTTGTAACTCTCGTTGACATGGCATTAGGGTTTGGTCTCCTCAGCAGGTGTATCTTATGGTGATATGATATGTTCAAGACTAGTCAAACCATCTATCTAAAGTGGCCAATGATACTTGAGTTTATTTCTCAATTCCACTCATAAATGCACTTTAGTGTATGGTTGATGTATCTTTCAAGAAACCTGTCATTTATTTGATAGATTATTGGAGAAAAGACAGAGCCATTTATTTTGGTTTCTAAAAGAGTCTTCCTAATTCTTGACCTAATTAGGAAAGTGACTTTGATTCTTACAGATGTTGGTGTTGTTGGAGCTTGGACTATTTTTGAAGACCTTGAATATGATCAAGGGATATGTTATTATTCTGGAAGCAGTAATGGCTTCAGAACCAAGCTCAGTTTTTATGTTCCAGTAGAAGGGAACTGATGTCCTACCAGATGATGGGACATCATGTCAGTAGGTGTGCAACTTCCTATTGAATAACAAATGCTTTGGGTGCTAAACAAATGTGTAATGATCACATGTGTTTTGAACCTACTCCTGATTTGGAAGAGGAGGCATCTGGGATGTGTATCTAAGATATTTTATCCAGAAAACATGTCTTAGATTGGTGGACTGGTTGAATGTTGATCAACCAATTGGTTACTTCTTGGTTTAGTTTATTTATGTTCCAAGTTAGTAGAAGTGCAAAGGCTGAGCTCTAATTCCAGTATAGTTATGTTATCTCAACCACGTCTCTTGAACATTAGGGTTGTAAGTGTTTAGTTATTGGCATGTATTTTTGGTAAAACCAGGTGTGTAAATGTCATGACTGATGTCATAACATTCTGGATTATTAGGTTCTTTATGCAGAAAAAGTGTGGCACACAGTAGCTACTGTGTATGAGTGTGTATCTGAGCATTTAGCAAAAGATCACATTTATTGCCTTCTACCAAAATCAGTAAACAGGAATTCTGATGTCATAACAAATGTTAAGACATCCTGTACTGATCTAACTGTAGTGCAGTTTGGTTAATTCTGAGATTTTTCAGGAAGTTGGCTCATTCCTTCCAGAACAGAATCTCCCGTGGTCTTTGGGTTAACCTAGCTCAACCCTAAACTGGTTGATAAAGTCTTGTGACCAAGTCTTAAGGTTAAACGTAATTAACCCTAGCTTTTTGTGGAAACCCTAACTGAAGAAACAACTGCTATATATTCAACAGGATTGCTGTTTGGAAAATATCTCTTGGACTGAAGATCAATTAGGAGCTGTATAGTTTTAACTGCTGTAATCCAAGCAAGTATCATTGTGATAAGTGACTTGGAATAGGTTTTGATTGTAAGGGTTTTTGTATCACTCAAAGCTTTGAAGCAAGAGTGTTTTGTGTCTCTTGACTAAAGCTTTGAAGCAAAGTCAAGTTAGGTTTATGTATCACTCAAAGCTGTGAAGCAAGAGTGTTTGTGTTACTTGATTAAAAAGCTGTGAAGCATAATCAAGTGTATGTTCTGAAGAGTGTCTTCATTAATTCATTAGTCAATTGTTTTAAGTATCACTGCTGTGATTGAGGGGGAGTGAGTAGGAACTCAGGTTTAAGTTGAACTTAGATTGAAGTTGCATTGGGTAGGTCTTAAGTGAAGGAGATAAACTGGTTGGTTTATTCCTGAATTAATATCTCTTATAGTGGATTTCCTCCCTGGCTTGGTAGCCCCCAGAGTAGGTGTTGTTTCACACTGAACTGGGTAAACAATTGACTGTGTTCTTTACTATTTTTATTTACTGTCTTATAGAAAGTCAGATACGGTGTCATAACATTCACTGTGACATTGAGTATCTGCTGCCAGAATTTTCAAGGGTCAAGTTCATACGTCAAGGACGTTCTTTCTGTCATCTAGTCTCTTCTGATCAAAGAAGCCAGATGTATGTTATACTATTCAGGAGGAACATCTTCTTCTCAAAAGAGAAAGAGTTATGTGGGTATGCACCAACCACATATTATGCTGCTATGAAGAAAGAGAATGTTTTATTATTAATATGCTCATTACAGTTAATGAAGAATCTCAAATCTGGAGTTAAAGATTCTTGGTGAGATGTCAGATATAATATGTTGACATCCTTGTTTTGAGAATTTATTTTTCTCAACGTGTTTGACTGGTGTTTCTCTCAAATAGGATATAGGTTGTTTACTCAAGCTTGATATCACTTATCAGGTCTATGAGAACATGTACTCTTGTTTTTCTAAAAGTGGAAGAGACATACAAGAAGTTGTGTGCAATAGGATATGCATCAACCTAAGTTAAAGTTAACATTTTGGATGATTAACTTACAATCATGGTGTGATTCAGCCAGATGATTATTGTCCAATTTGTTAAGGCTGAAGACTGGGAGAAATAGACTTCTCTGTTCATGGTATGATGATCAGTAAATACCATGGGTGTTATGCTATGTGTTGCACCCCAAAATTTGCCCTCCCATATTCTTCAAGATTTGTCAAGATCAACCTCCAAATGGTTCAAAATCTCTCAAGGGTTACACAGTCTAATTGCCTCCTAACACAGTCAAAATTAGGGTTTTGGTTCTTGCAAGGAAGTTGAGGTTTTCAAGGGTCCAATCAAGTCCCATATGCCTATATACATTGTCAAGCATCTACATGTCAAATTTCAAGACTCACAGGGTCAAATTGCACAGTCAAAAGTCCTAATTGCTTCACAGTCAATTGCAGGGGCAAAATGGTCATTTGGCAGTCAAAAGTCAAATTTTTTGGTCAACATCTTATTTTGAAGCCACAATAATCATTTGATCAAGTCTTGATCATGATTCCAAAAGCATGGCTCAAAAATCATCAAGATGCAAAAAGTTGCTATTTTTGGACAGTTGAAAAGTCAACTGTAACTTGACCAAGGCATAACTTTATCATGGTTCATCAGAAAAATCCCATCCAATGCTCATTTTGAAGGGGATGACATTTCCTACAACTCATCTTCACATTCCAAGTCCAAGAAATGCTCTCACAAAAAGTTATCAATTTCAACATTATAGGTCATTTTCAAAAGTCAACAAAAAGGCACTTTAAGTCAAAGACCATAACTTGAGATTGGTGAATCAAAATGACATGGGACCAAAGGCATTGGTTAGAGGACTTCAAGACCTTTCCAAAATGTCCAAGAACATGTTCATAACTTCAAAATTGAGCAAGATATGCATTGGAGAAGTTGGGAAATTTTTGGGAATTTGCAAAAGTCAACTTTGCCCAAAACACTTCATTTTTGCTAATGGGCCTCAAATTCTTTCTTGAATCTTTACCCAAGGCTTATGCACGACCCATTAAGATTAATTTGAATTATTTTATTATTTTTATTAATTATTTGGATTTTTAATTGATTAATAATTCATTTAATTAATTTAATTGTAGGAAAATATCAAAACATGGTTTTCAAATCTTTTTATGAGGCAAATGAGATCAGGGCAAGTTGACAATTCGTGTACATATCAAGGACATCAAAATCTCCATGATTGGAAAGGTTTTATCAAAGAAAAAGGTTGAAAAAGATTTGATTGGCAATCACATAATGAAACATGAATGCAATGGATTTTTGGGCCTAAAGTTGACCTAATTCCCTTCCCATATATGCAAGAAACCTAACCCTATTCATAAGAGGTGCAAGCTGCTGTGAAACGAATATAAAAAAATTCCAAAAGTTCAAGAAAATTGGCAAACTGAATTCTCACTTGCAGGATAATTCACACCCTTTTCTTGGTTCCATCACATTACTGACATTGCCAGGAACCTATTGCCATCAAGAACAAGCCCTAGCACTCAAGGAAACGGCCAAACAGAACCACGGTTTGAACAAACTTTTCCATAATCGAAATTCAATTTTTGTGCATCATTGACATGTTTTGATTATTGATTTGCATTACTAACATCATCCTGAAGCTTTTGGTATGGATTAATTGTGTTAAAACATCTTGAATCGAAAACTACCATGGACGAATGCTAGGGTTTTAGAGCTTTCATATTAGGGCTTTTCTCATACTATAAAATTAGACCTCAAGACATATATGGTTAAACTCATCAGGACAAGACGAATTCATTAATACCATCGCGCTTTTTTTATGTTATATGTAACTCTAATCGCTATTCTTGGCAGTTTTGGTTCGTGGGGGTTAAAAACCCCCGCTATCTTGTTTTTGTTTTACAGGAAAAGATGAAGAAGACGAGACGTGGAATCATTCTGTTGGTTGGTTCAAACAATGGCGCACGTTTTTTAATGTCCAAGCATAATTGAGTTTTTAATACATTATTTTCATTAGCCAGTATAATAACAAAGCGTGCAAAGTAGCTTGGTGGTTGGTGGCGTGGCTTGCAATCGTTGGGACCTGGGTTCGATCCCCAGGTCCATCTAAATCTCAAATATTATTTTTCATAACATCTTCCTGTGCAGGCTTTGCAATGATGTCCATCATATACCCTCAGCGCTCCATATGCCAAGTGGCCATGATCAATAATCTGAAGACCAAAAAATGATGAGCATTGTACTCCCCAGTCAACCAGCAAGCGCCTGATTATGAAAGTCAACAAGGCTTAGAGTTTTATTGGGCCAGAATTTCTCAAACATAACTCCACATGGGCCATCACACCCCCCCTGGTTTGCATTTTTTTATATTATTTTCTTTTTATTCCTTTAATTATTATAATTGTTATTATTAATTCACCAACAAATTAATTTTCATAATAAATTCAGAAATCAAAATTGTAAATATTTTTTATTGTTTATTATTTTTACTATTAACTATTATTTTGGTAAATAAATACTAACAATTAATTTAGTTTAATTTAGGTTTAATCTTAATCTTTTTCTCAATAAATAAAAATTATGTAGAATTAGGTTTTGACAATTTTCATTCATATTTTCTTAATTATAATTATTATTATTTATTAATCATTATTTTTGTACATAAAAATGTAAATTAATTAATTTAGTTAATTAGGTTAACTTTGACCTTTTTTTTATTAATAATTAAAATAAACTTAGAATTAGGGTTTTCTTTTGACTTTTAATTTCTTTTATTTTATTTTTATTAAATATTAAAAAAACATAAAAAACATTTTTCTTTACATAATTAATTAGTATTAGGTTTAATCTTAATTAATTGCAAAAGGACCAAAAACTCATATTTTCTCAAAAGGGTCAAAACCCTAGGATGTCCTGATTTACTTTCCATTCGCGCGTTATTATTTATTTGATTATTATGTAACTGCTTCCAAGAATGTAATAGTAATTAGGTTTACCGCTTTCTTTACTTTCCGCACTTTATCAAAACGAGTTTTTGTCTTTGGCGATGTATAGACCCGCGCCTTGTAATAGCGTAGATTCATATTTCTGTACTTTATTTTCCGCACTCTTAACTGTTAATACGCATGAAAGAATGTATGAAAATTAAAAAATAACTCGTAGCTCACAATTGCATGATCAAAGATAAATGTTAACATGAAAACAACGCACAAAGCACATGCCACTTCTAGGGTACGCCTCACTCGTTGCCTTCGTACGTGGTCGTCAAGTATAGGGTGTTTTAGAGGTCGCCCTCCTGTCTAAGATCCAGTTGCCTCGAAATGGTTGCCTCGGATAAAAAGGATCTAGGACATTAGGGTTACTTCTAAGGTGTCCTACTATTGCTTCGGTGACCACACTGTCCCTATAATCGAATTGACCCGAACAACTCCAACGATGGTGCTACCTACCCCTCAATGGTGGGATAGCACTATCTAAAGGACTCTTACACAGCCTAATTCCTTAGGGTAGGTAGATCTCATGGGTACTTGCTCTTTTCAAAACAAACAAAACATCTTTTCACACTGACACTTTCAAATGTTTTCAAAACAAATTTTTCATACACTCTTGAGGACAGATACAAGAGTCACTTAGAAATCTTTCAAACGAAACTTTTTTCAAACCCACTCACATTTGAAAATCAAACATCTTTTGAAAACATAAGAGCAAGTACCTAAGAGCCCATGGATAACCATGGATAGAAAGGGTGCTAACACCTTCCCTTTCTATAAATCTACCTCCCGAACCGAGAGAAATCTCAAAGAAGGAATTTTGCTGTGCTTTTGTCCTTTCCATGTTGGAGAACATAAAAGACGGTGGCGACTCTTGCTTACCGCGACATACGCTATCCAGATTTAAAACAGTCAGTTCTATTTCCACCGATCACAGAACTGGCGACTCTGCTGGGGATACTTAAAGTGAGGTGTACCTTAGGATAGCTCATACTTATGTTTTCAATTGCCTGTTTTGATTGCTTTAATATTGTGGGCCTGTTTTGGGAGTTCTATAGATCCTAACCCGGATCTGGGGGATACCTTTTAGGTAGCAACAAACTGTGAGGGAACTGTGCGGGGTATACCGACACGGTTGAAGCAGTTGCTACGTTGATGTGGCACTTTGGTGAGTAACGGTAACCCTTGAGTCAAGTCAAGGAGAGTACGGGGCCACCGCGTGGTGTCGTGAAGCATCAACTGACCTTAGGAACCTTACTTGACCATCCTGGCCTCTTTAGGGTAGTGAGATGACCGACTTTGGTGCAGTCTGAAGTTGGTTGATACTCGATACTACACTCATTGAGGGTTGTTTTCTTGGAATATTTTGATCGCCAGTTCAGTGGCTAAATCAAAACAATGAACATAGAAAACAACCCAATGATATTGAGATCCTTAGAACCCGGTTACTTTTGATAGGACAGGTTTTGAGCCCACCAACTTCAAGAGGGTAGTACCCCAAACTTCATGCTGGCCTAAACTCTAAGGGTTGTCTTGTGTGACTTGTGTGCCTTATCATGTTTGCCTTTTGTGAACAACTTGTGGTGTGCTTTTATCATAACATCATAACATCATACAACATCATATGCATCCACTAACCACTTCAAGGGTTCGAATCTTCATCTTTGTTATTGTTTTGTAGGATATGGAAACTATCCGCAGAAAGACAATTCAGATCAACCTTGTAAGGATCCCTTCTCAGCTTAAGGAGCTTACATCCAGGATTCCCGAGAGCTCTTCTTTCAGTGAGAAACATGGCAGACTCATCAGCTTGGTCAACACCAACATTGAGGAAGATATGATAAAGGTCCTCTTCCAGTTCTTTGACCCTTTGCACCACTGTTTTACTTTCCCGGATTATCAACTGGTGCCTACCTTGGAAGAGTTTTCCCAGCTTTTGAAGATCCCTATCCTTAGTCAACTACCCTACAACGGTACGGAAAGGGAACCAAAACTTGAAGAGGTTGCTAAAGCATTACGCCTACAACCATCTGACATCAAGGGACATTGGGAAGTTAGAAGTGGTATCAAAGGATTCTTGGAAAAGTTCCTGTTTGAGAAGGCCCAAGAATGTTGGAATTCCCTTGACCTACAAGCCTTTGAAGAAGTTGTGGCTCTCCTTGTCTATGGGTTGGTGTTGTTCCCGAATCTCGATCAGCTTATAGATATCAATGCCATCAAGATCTTCATGTCCAGGAATCCTATACCTACGTTGCTTGGGGACATCCTTCACTCATGTTACACTCGAACCATGAGAAAAAGAGGTGTTCTCATGTGCTGCACTCCTCTCCTGGCAAGGTGGTTTATTTCGCACCTTCCACAATCAGTTTTGAAGAATGAGCGGGGCTTGAGATGGTCACAACGGTTAATGACTCTTACACATGCTGATATACATTGGTGTCTTCGGTCTAGAGAGAATGTCACTATCATTGATCGTTGCGGGGAGTTTCCTAATGTTCCTCTACTAGGAATCAAAGGAGGTATTACTTACAACCCATGTTTGGCTTTGAGACAGTTTAGATATGCTCGGAGGGATGGCCCTCGTGACATGTTGATTCCTGACATAGTTTTTGACTTTGACAACAATGCGCAAGGACTTCGCCAGAGATTTATCAGAGCTTGGAGGATGCCCAACAAGGTAGATAGCAAGACACTGGGGCACAAGAACTCCATCCCCTTGGAGCCTTATCTCAAGTGGGTACGAGCCCGCTCCCAAAAGTTGGTGATGCCATATCCTCATGTTCTCCCTGTGATCAAAGAGCCAGTCTTGGAAGGAGAGGTCCCGTACACCATTCAACATCCTGACATGCCTACATCCTGGGAAGAAATGCAGAAGAGCTGGATTCAGCTTAAGGAAGAACATAATTCTCTTGAATCCAGTCTACATGCCAGTGAGAACAAGGTCTTGGAGCTCACCCGCCTACTGCACGAGGAAAAGACTCTCAATACTTATATAGCTCCAAAGAGGATGCGCAGTGTCTTTTGGGATTAAATTATTTTGTAATGTTTTGCCCATGAGGCCTTGATGTACTGAACAAATTATTTCTTAATAATAACGTGTGTTCCTTTTGTCTACAACAAATTTGAACTTTCGAACCTTTGAATGCATTGCATAAATAGAATATCATGCATCATGTGCATAACAGGTACTCTCTTCCTACAGGTTGCTTAATCTTCTTCGCTGTTTATTTCAGCAGTCTCATCATGAATCCTGAATCATCTACTGAGAAATCCATCAAGGCCCTCCAGGCCCAGAACGCCCAGTTCCAAGAGTTGATCATGAGCTTAGCCCAAGGTCAAGAGGAATTGAAGGCTCTGCTGGTGAAGAAGAAGAAGAAGAGAACTGTACTATTCAACACTAGACGGAGGTTTGGTAATACACTGCATAATGAGGCTGACCAAGCTGCTTCCTCTGCAGGGAAAGGCAGTCCCCGAGGGGGAGGGGTTCCTAGTCCCGTGGTCTCTGACAACGAGACGGATTTCAATGATGAGCAGTACCCTCCCGCTGAAGACAGATACAAGCGGTTAGAGGATCGTATGAGTGCCATGGAAATTCAACAGGTGTCTGGGTTGGATTTTGGAGATCTGGGTTTATCTTCTGGGGTGGTGATCCCACACAAGTTCAAGGCACCTTCTTTTGCGAAGTATGACGGGGCTTCCTGCCCTAAACTGCATCTCAGATCCTATATGCGGAAGATCCAACCGTATACTGCAGACAAGAACTTATGGATCCATTTCTTCCAGGATATCCTTTTAGGGGCTCAACTCGAGTGGTTCTATCAGCTGGATGGAGCCAGTATTCGAAACTGGGAGGACTTGGCTACTGCTTTTTATAAGCAGTATCATTATAATGCCAACCTCGCTCCTACGCGTACCCAACTCCAGGGTATGTTGCTAGGATCGGGAGAAGGTTGTAAGGAGTACGCGCAAAAGTGGAGAGACCTGGCTGGCAGGGTGCAACCACCGTTGACTGACCGTGAACTCGTGGACATGTTCTTGGGGACCCTGTCTGGGCCGTTCTTCAACCACCTGATTGGTAATTCTTCTGCCGGGTTTGCAGACCTCATTCTGACTGGTGAGAGGATAGAAGCTGGGGATAAAGTCGGGGAAGATACAGAAAGGTGCATCCTCAAGTTCTAAAAAGAAGCCTTTCAAGAAGGAAGCTAGTGCTGTGTATGGTCCCAGAAGACAAAATAAACCAGAACGCCGCCAAGCTGTCAACGCGGTGGTGATTTCAAAGCCTGCTGCCGCTCCTCGGCAACCTAACCAACCAAGGGGTGAGATATCTAGAAGAGAATACACTCGGCTTAGTATGACCTTGTCTCAGATCTTGCCACAACTGCTGTCAACCAACTTGGTAACTGTCAGAGAAGCTCCGAAGGCGGTAAACACAACCTCTCCGAAGTACAACCCCAACGCCCGATGTGCTTATCACTCTAATAGCCCGGGGCATTCTACTGATGATTGTTGGGCCCTGAGGAATAAGGTTCAGGACCTTATCGATGCTAAGGAAATACAGTTTGAGGCGCCCGAAGGCCCAACGTTGTGACTGCTCCCATGCCCCAGCATGGAGTGAATGCTGTTGAGGAAGACCTGTATGTAGTCTCTGTGGATGAGATTATTACTCCATTGTTGGCCGTCAAAAGGAACCTGTTGCTAGCCGGTTTATTTTCGGGTTGTAGCAAAGGTTGCCTTCTATGTGCTGTTTCACCTGCTGGTTGTCCATTGCTGAAGTCAGACGTTCAAAACCTGATGGATAACAAAGAGATCTTGTTCAAGAAGATTGTTGTTCTTGTTATCCCTACTAAAGAAGTGTCCGTTGTCACCATTTTCAACAATCCTACCAAGGCTCCCCCGAGGAAGCCTGTCCAAATTATGTCTGTTCAGAAGTTTGCTCCTATCATCATCACTGTTCCGGGGCCCCTCCCCTATAAATCTGACAAAGCTGTCCCGTGGCACTATGGGGCAGATGTGTATATGCTCGGAGTGAAGCAAGAGTTCAATACTAGTACCAGCATCAGTAACATCACCTGTCCTACTAAAGTTACTCGCAGTGGCAGGCTCTTCTCACCTGATATTGCACCTCCAGCTATTCAGAGACCTCTTGTTATCACACCTGCCAGTGTGCCTGTTTCCCCTCCTGATCAAGTTTTTACCCCTGCTGCCGAGTCATCTGACACTCGGGGCAAGGGGATGGCTACCGATGTGCCTGCCCAGATGGAGGCACAGAAGACTGTTAATGTTGAAGCCTCCCAGCAAGAGATGGAAGAGATTCTCAAGATTATCAAGAAGAGTGATTTCAACGTCGTTGAACAGCTGGGACACACCCCCTCTAAGATCTCTATGCTATCCTTGTTGTTGTGTTCAGAGGCCCATGCCAAGGCCCTGATTTCCTTCCTGAAGACGGCCCATGTGCCACAAGAAACGTCTGCTGATCAATTTACTGATTGTGTGGCCAACTTAACCGCTGATAATGGTCTGGGTTTCTCTGACGCTGATCTGACCGCTAAGGGAAAGAACCACAACGATGCCCTGCATGTCTCCATTGAATGCATGGGCCCTACTCTTGCCCATGTGTTGGTAGACACCGGTTCTTCATTGAACGTATTGCCCAAGAAGGCCTTAGACAGGTTGGATTGTGAGGGTTTGGAGTTGAAGCCTAGTAACATTGTTGTCCGAGCCTTTGACGGGTCGAAGAGGATGGTACATGGTGAAGTAGATATTCCGATCCGGGTTGGTTATCAAGTCTTTGATTCAACATTCTATGTGATGGACATTCGTCCATCCTATTCTTGTTTGCTGGGTCGTCCTTGGATCCACAAAGCTAGAGCTGTGACCTCAACTCTACATCAGAAACTCAAGTACCCGGTCAGAGGGAAAATTGTTACAGTGCAAGGGGAGGAGGAATATATGGTTAGCCATCTTAACTCATTCCGGTATATAGAGATGGATGGGGAGTTCATTGAGACCCCCTTTCAACATTTTGAAGAGGTGCCTCAGACGTTGGCATCAGTAGAGACTGTGACTGAAGAAGACTCTCCTTTGAAGATGGCTTCCTTAAAGGATGCCCGGGCTGTGATTGAGAAAGGTGAGTGTGCAAACTGGGGCCGACTTCCTGATTTTACTCCAAAGAATGACAAGTTTGGGCTGGGTTTCACTGCAGAGGCTCAGAGGTCTGTACGTAAAGCAAGGATCGGAAGACCTCCCGTATTCATCACCAACCCGGGAGTGAATGCTATTGAAGACAATGCGGAGGAATCTGAATTCGACAGCTGGATCTACCCAACAACCGACGATGGACTAAGTGTGATACGGTGGGAGAACTGACTATGGTTTTGCGTTTGTTTTCGCAAATGTTTCGGTTGAGCAAGAGTCGCCACCGACTTTTTATTTTATCCTAAGGAAAGGTTTAAAAAGCACAGCAAAAACCTTTGAGATTTTTCTTGGGTTCAGGGAGTAGATTATAGAAAGGGAAGGTATTAGCACCCTTTCTATCCATGGTTATCCATGGGCTCTTAGGTACTTGCTTAGATCAACTTGCCTTGGTTTTCAATTGTTTGAAATGGTGCTTGATGTGTGGTTTTGAAAATGTTTTGAAAAGATGCCTTGTATAGGCTACCCTTGTAACAATTCTTTACTCGAATGTTTTACAAAAGGTGTTTTGTCTTTTAAAAAGATGTTCAAAACCACACATAAAGCACCATTTCAAACAATTGAAAACCAAGGCAAGTTGATCTAAGCAAGTACCTAAGAGCCCATGGATAACCATGGATAGAAAGGGTGCTAATACCTTCCCTTTCTATAATCTACTCCCCGAACCCAAGAAAAATCTCAAAGGTTTTTGTTGTGCTTTTTAAACCTTTCCTTAGGATAAAATAAAAAGTCGGTGGTGACTCTTGCTCAACCGAAACATTTGCGAAAACAAACGCAAAACCATAGTCAGTTCTCCCACCGTATCACAGAACTGGCGACTCTGCTGGGGATTATGTTTAAAGTGGAGTAACCTTAGGGCTTAGATCACCCTCTTGCATGACTAAATTGTTTGATTTGCTTGCTTTATACTTTGGCTCTATTGTTTGGGTTTACAATCCTCCACCCGGATTTTGGGAAACATTCATAGATAGCAATATGTTGTGGAAACTGTGCGGGGTATACCGACACGGTCTAAGCAATAGCTATATTAGTGCGACATATTTGTGAGTACCGGTAACCCTTGAGTTCAATCAAGGAGAGTACGGGGCCGCTGAGTGATGTCACTAAGCACTAATGACCTAGAACCTTACTTGACCATCTTGGCCTTTTATTAGGGGTAGTGAGATGCCCGGCTTTGGTGCAGTCCGAAGTTGGTAGATACTCGATACTACACTCATTGAGGGTTGTTTTCTTGGAATATTTTGGTCGCTAGTTAAGTGGCTAAACCAAAACAATGAACATTGAAAACAATCCAAGGATATTGAGCTCCTTAGAACCCGGTTACTATTTATAGGACAGGTTTTTAAGCCAACTACACTCAAGAGGGTACTTACCTATGAAACCCCATGCAAGCCTGAAATTAGGGTTTGATGTGATTTGCTTGTACATATGTTTTGTGCATACATCATAAACATCCTAAAACATCATATGCATTCACTAACCATTTCAAGGGTTTTGGATCTTCATCTTTGTTCTTGTTTTGTAGGACATGGAAATTCCTCGCAGAAATACCATTCAAGTCAAACTTGTGAGAATCTCTCCTCAACTCAAGGAGATCACCTCAAGAATTCCGGAAAATTCATCCTTCAGTGAAATACATGGTAGACTGCTCAGCCTAGTCAACACCAACATTGAAGAGGACATGATGAAAGTGCTATTCCAGTTCTTTGACCCTCTTCACCACTGTTTCACTTTCCCTGATTATCAGTTGGTACCCACTTTGGAGGAGTTTTCTCAACTCCTAAGAATCCCTATCCTTAATCAACTACCCTTCAACGGTACGGAAAAGGAACCAAAGCCGGAAGATGTTGCTCGAGCATTACATCTACAACCATCCGACATCAAGGGGCATTGGGAAACCAGAAGCGGCGTCAAGGGATTCTTAGCAAAATTCTTGTTTGAGAAGGCACAAGAGTGTTGGAATTCGTTGGACCTACAAGCCTTTGAAGAAATTGTGGCACTCCTTATCTATGGATTGGTCTTGTTCCCAAATCCTGACCAGTTGGTAGATGTCAACGCCGTCAAAATCTTCTTGTCCAGAAACCCAATACCAACATTACTTGGGGACATCCTTCACTCATTTTACACACGAACAATGAGAAAGAGGGGTGTTCTCATGTGCTGTACTCCTATCCTTACAAGGTGGTTTATTTCGCACCTTCCACAATCTGTCTTGAAGAATGACCAAGGTACAAGGTGGTCCCAACGGTTGATGACTCTTACTCATTCTGATGTGCATTGGTGTTCTCGGTCCAGAGAGAATGTCATCATCGTCGATCGTTGCGGAGAATTTCCTAATGTTCCTTTACTTGGAATTAGGGGAGGTATCACCTACAACCCTTGCCTAGCTTTGAGGCAATTTGGATATGCACGGAGGGATGACCCTCATGATATGTTGATTCCTAGCCTAGTTTTTGACTTCGACAACGATGCGCAAGGACTTCGCCAAAGATTCATCAGAGCTTGGGGAAAACTCAACAAGATTGATAGCAAGACTCTGGGACACAAGAACTCCATCCCTCTTGAGCCCTATCTCAAGTGGGTACGGGCCCGAGCCCAAAGTCTAATGATGTCTTATCCTCATGTACTCCCAGTGATTAAAGAGCCCGTCAATGAAGGAGAGGTTCCCTACACCATCCTACATCCAGACATGCCTACATCGTGGGAGGAAATGCAGAAAAGTTGGATTCAGCTCAAGGAGGAACGGAATACTTTTGAAGCTAGCTACTACGCCAGTGAAAAGAAGGTTCTAGAGCTTGCCCGCCGACTCCACGAGTAAGAGGCCCTCAACACCTACATCTCACCAAAGAGGATGCGCAATGTCTTTCTGCCTTAAGAAGTTTATTTTGTAACATTTGGCCCATGGGGCATTTATGTACTAACAAATTTCTTCTTATTAATATGACGTGCGTTCTTCTTTGTCTGAAACAATTTTGAATGTTCTAAATCCTTGAATGCATTGCATACATCAGCATACCATTCATCATGTGCATAAGCAGGTCTCACTCCAGGTTTCCTTATCTGTCTGCTGTTTATTTCAGTAGGATGGATCTCGAGAAAACAGTCAAAGACCTACAAGCTCAGAATGCACAGTTCCAGCAACTCCTGATGACTTTGGTTAAAAGTCAAGAGGATATCAAGACTCATTTGGAGAATAAGGACCCAATGAAGAAGAAGAAAAAAAGGATCGGGGTGGCTACTTTGGGGAGAAGATTTGACAGAGAAGCTCGGAGAGTGCTTGAATTTCCTCCTACTTCTGATGAAGGGACTAGTAAAAGAGATCGAGTTGCGGTGCCTTCCGAGTCTGATGCGGAGGAGGAAGAGGTTGAAGAGGATGAAGATTATTCTGACCAGCAATACCCTCCAGCTGATGATAAATACAAGGGTTTAGAAGACAGATTGGCCGCCATGGAATTGCAAAGAGTACCGGGTTTGGATTTTGAAGACTTGGGCTTGGTTGCCGGAATTGTGATTCCCCCAAAATTCAAAGTGCCAGTGTTTGTGAGGTATGATGGGCTGTCCTGTCCCAAAATGCATCTCAGGTCCTACGTGAGAAAGATTCAACCCTATACAGCGGATAAAAATCTCTGGATTCATTTCTTTCAAGACAGCCTGTCGGGAGCTCAGTTGGAGTGGTTTTATCAGCTAGAAGGAACCAGTGTCAGAAATTGGGAAGATTTGGCCACCGCTTTCTACAAACAATACCAGTATAATTCTGATCTTGCTCCTACTCGTACCCAACTTCAGGGTATGTCACTAGGAGCAAGTGAGGGATTCAAAGAATATGCACAAAAATGGAGGGATTTGGCTGGCAGGGTGCAGCCTCCTTTAACCGATCGTGAGCTCGTTGATATGTTTCTTGGGACCCTATTTGGACCATTTTTCAATCATCTAATTGGTAACTTTTCCGCAGGGTTTACCGATTTGATCTTAACCGGCGAAAGAATAGAAGCTGGCATCAAGTCAGGAAAGATTCAGAAGGGTGTTGCTGCAAGTGTTGAGAAAAAGCCTTTTAAGAAGGAGACAACTATGGTATATTCTTAAAGAAGAGCAGGGAAGACGGAGCGTCGGCCAACTGTGGGGGCCGTAATGATTCAAAACACTCAGAGTGAGCAACCTCGCTATAACCAGTCCAGACCAAATCAGCAACGAGTGGAACGGCCACAACGGCAGTTCACCCGTATTAATATGACTCCAGCACAAGTGCTTCCCCATCTATTGAAGTTGAATCTTGCCACCATCAAGGAGGCGCCAAAGAATGTGAATACATCCTCTCCGCATTATCATGCCAATGCTAAATGCGCCTACCATTCAGACAGTGTTGGACACGACACCAATGATTGTTGGGCACTCAAGCATAAAATCCAAGACCTAATAGAGGCTAAGGAGGTAGAGTTTGACGCTCCAGAGAAGCCTAATGTTATATCTGCACCTATGCCGAAGCACGGCCGAAATGTCAATGCCATTGAAGAAGATTTGTATGTTGCTGACGTCAGTGATCTGACTACTCCACTGCTAACCATTAAGTTGAATTTGTTAAGGGCCGGGATCTTCCCGGGATGTAAAGAAGACTGCTACTGTTGCCACTCTCTGCCGTTTGATTGTCCGCTATTAAAGAAAGGCATCCAAGGCCTTATGGATAGCCGACAAATTTTGTTCGAAAAAGTTTCTGCTGTTCCAGTTCATGTTGAAAATGTCTCAATCATAACCATTCACGCCAATCTTTCCAAGGCCGTCAAAAAGCCAGTTAAGATTACACCAGCTGCGAAATTTGTTCCATTGAAGATAACAATGCGAGGACCTGTCCCCTATGTTTCTGAGAAGTCGATACCTTGGAACTATGGCGGTGACATCTACTACCATGGTATCAAGCAAATCGAGGTAATTGAAGAAAGTTCGGATGATGAAGAAGCCAACATTAGTAACATTGCGGGTACCAGCAAAATCACCAGGAGCGGGAGAATATTTTCTCCAGAGATTGCCCCTCCAAGAGCAGTCTTTGGACCCTCATCAGCTAACAAGGTCGTCCCTGCACCAATAAAACTTTCTGCTAGAACTCCTCTGATTGAAGACGTTGTTGTTCCTAGTACTGTCTCTCCCTCCGCTGCTGACAAAGGTAAGGGAATCCAAGATGAGCCCGTCAGGACGAGGGCTCAACCCTTGGTAATTCCGGAAACCTCCAAGAAGGAAATGGACGAGATTTTGAGGATAATCAAGAGAAGTGATTACGATGTGGTGGAACAGTTGGGGCAAACCCCCTCCAAGATCTCCATGCTGGCACTACTACTTTGCTCAGAAGCGCACGCTAAAGCCCTGATAAAATTCCTGAAGGCGGCTCATGTGCCCCAGGAAACCTCTGCAGATCAATTTCAAAATTGCGTGGCTAGCCTGACTGCGGACAATGGATTAGGTTTTTCTGATGCCGACCTAACCCCTAAAGGCAGGAACCACAATGATGCTTTGCATATTTCAATCGAGTGTCGCGGAACCACTCTTGCACATGTTTTGGTTGATACCGGTTCGTCGCTGAATGTTTTGCCTAAGAAGGCCTTGGACCGACTAGATTGTGAAGGGTTGGAATTGAAGCCAAGTGATATTGTTGTCAGAGCTTTCGATGGTTCGAAGAGAATGGTCCATGGAGAGGTTGAAATTCCCATCAAGATAGGCACTGAGGTGTTTAAATCCACTTTCTATGTGATGGACATCCGTCCGTCATACTCTTGCTTGCTGGGTAGGCCATGGATACACCCTGCTGGGGCAGTCACCTCCTCCTTACATCAGATGTTGAAGTATCCTGTCAAGGGAAAGATCATCACTGTCCATGGCGAAGAAGAGTATATGATTAGCCACTTAAATTCTTTCCGGTATGTGGAGGTTGAAGGAGAGTTCATTGAGACACCGTTTCAACATTTCGAAGAAGTCCTTCCTGAAATAGCAGTAGCAAAGTTGGCAGCTGAGACACCAAGACAGATGGCCAGGATGGCATCTCTGGAGGATGCAAGGGCCGCAATAAAAGAAGGGAAGAATTCAGCATGGGGGAAGTTACCCGACTTTCCGCATAAGACTGACAAGTTTGGGTTAGGGTTCACAGCCGCCGGCCAGAAAGCTATGCGCCGTGCGAAGATTGAAAGGGCGCCAGTCAAAATTTCTCCCTACGGAATCAACGCCCTGGAAGAGGAGGACAAAGAAAGCAACATTGAAGAGTGGATTTATCCAACTTTCAAAGGAGGATTGAGCAATTGGGAGGCTAAAGACTTTGTCCCCATCACTTTTATTCACCAGTAATTTATCTGTTAAACATTTCTTATTTGGTCTGTAATATTTTACTTTCAAACAATCCGTACACTATCTTTTCACCTCCTGCCCTACCCGGGGCATGTAGGTCCACTTGTAAGGGTTTTGATTATTTTTCATATTCATATGCCATGTTTAATGATTCATTGGACGTTTTTCATTTGATAAACTGCTTATGTTCATTTTATTTCCTTTTGCATTTTTTGTTTAAGGATGGCTATCCCTTACACACACCCACACTCACCAATGCAGGTACCCATCCACTCCGGATTCCATGGGTGACTATTCTGCTGTATCGTTCAATAACTCTGAAGATCTGGTCAATCTAGCCGAGTATGAAGATGACGAAGGTTGTGAAGTACCCGGGGAACTAGCCAGACTTCTGCAACAAGAGGAAAGGGCCATCTTACCGCATGAAGAGCCATTGAAAGCTGTTAACTTGGGAACCGAGGAGGATCGGAAGGAGGTGCAAGTGGGTGCCAATCTGGAACCAAAAGTCAAGGAGCGCTTGGTACAGTTGTTGAATGAGTATGTTGAAATCTTCGCTTGGTCCTATGAAGACATGTCGGGTCTAGACACAGACATCGTGGTTCACCGTCTCCCCATAAGAGAAGACTGTCCACCAATCAAGCAAAAAGTTCGCCGAATGAGGCCTGACATGTCCGAAAAGATCAAAGCAGAAGTAATGAAACAATTCGATGCTGGTTTCCTGGCTGTTACGTCCTATCCTCAATGGGTCGCTAACATTGTGCCAGTACCAAAGAAAGATGGCAAGGTCAGGATGTGTGTGGACTACCGGGATTTGAATAGGGCCAGCCCTAAAGATGATTTCCCGCTACCTCATATTGACATCTTGATCGACAATACAGCTCAGCATAAAGTGTTTTCCTTCATGGACAGATTCTCGGGCTACAATCAAATCAAAATGGCTCCCGAGGATATGGAGAAAACAACTTTTGTCACACAATGGGGCACTTTCTGTTACAAGGTGATGCCGTTCGGGCTGAAGAACGCAGGGGCAACTTATCAACGCGCCATGGTAGCCTTATTTCATGATATGATACATCATGAGATTGAAGTTTACGTAGACGATATGATAGCTCGGTCACAAACGGAGGAAGAGCACCTCGAGCATCTGGAGAAGCTGTTTTCCAGGTTAAAAGAATACAAGCTCAGGCTGAATCCAAGTAAATGCACTTTTGGAGTTAGGTCTGGTAAACTCCTGGGATTTATTGTAAGCAACAAAGGCATTGAAGTCGATCCGGCAAAAGTAAAAGCAATACAAGAGATGCCTGCTCCCCGTACTGAAAAGGAGGTTAGAGGATTCTTGGGGCGCATAAACTATATTGCCAGATTCATCTCACATCTGACTTCTACCTGTGAGCCAATTTTCAAACTCTTGAAAAAAGACCAGGTAGTGGAATGGAACGACGATTGTCAAGCTGCTTTTGATAGAATCAAGGAGTATTTGCTAGAACCTCCTATTCTGATGCCACCCGTCGAAGGAAGACCATTGATCATGTACTTAACCGTCTTGGATAACTCAATGGGGTGTGTTTTGGGCCAGCATGACGAGTCTGGTCGAAAAGAGCATGCTATTTATTACCTTAGCAAAAAGTTTACGACTGTGAGACTCGCTACTCACTGCTCGAGAAAACTTGCTGCGCTTTGGTATGGGCTGCTCGCCGACTAAGACAGTATATGCTGACTCATACTACCTTGTTGATATCCAAAATGGACCCTATCAAGTATATCTTCGAGAAGCCCGCTTTATCTGGAAGGATAGCTAGATGGAAAATGATCTTAACCGAGTATGACATCCAGTACACCACCCAAAAAGCTATAAAAGGAAGTGTACTAGCTGACCATCTGGCTCATCAGGCTATCGAAGACTATCAACCCATGAGATTTGACTTCCCAGACGAGGACATCATGAATTTGGACAACGTTGAAAGTGACGGACCGTATGACGGACCCGAAAAGGGATCCCGATGGACCCTGTACTTTGATGGTGCTTCAAATTCACTTGGAAACGGTATTGGCGCAGTGCTCATTTCTCCGGAAGGTTGTCACACTCCTTTCACGGCCCGACTTTGCTTCAGCTGCACAAACAACATGGCTGAGTATGAAGCTTGCATCTTTGGTCTCAAGGCTGCTATAGACAGGGATCAAATCTTTGATCGTATTTGGGGACTCGGCTTTGGTCATCAGCCAAATCAAAGGAGACTGGGATACCAAGCATCCTAATCTTATCCCATACAAAGAACATGTCCTGACATTGTTGCCTCATTTCGAGCAAATTACCTTCGAGCATTCCCGCGAGAAGAGAATCAGCTAGCCGATGCTCTAGCCACAATGTCCTCCATGTTTAAACTCAACTGGGATAACGAGGCTCCCCAAATCACCATCAAGCGAATGGATGAACCGACACATTGCCACGAGATTAATACCGAAGAAGTAGTGGAACAACCTTGGTTCCATGAAATCAAAAGGTATCTCGAGACTAGAGATTATCCTGAAGGAGCTTCCGTAAATGACAAGAAGTTCTTAAGGAAATTCGCTGCTAAGTTCTTCCTGAGCAACGACATCCTTTACAAACGAAGCCATGATTGTGTATTACTCCGATGTGTGGATAAAGCTGAAGCAGAGTTGATCATGACTGATATACACAGCGGCACATTTGGCACTCACTTGAGCGGGCATACAATGGCTAAGAAGATCCTAAGGGCAGGCTATTATTGGTCTACCATGGAGGCTGACTGCCATCAACATTCCCGTACTTGCCACAAGTGTCAAGTCTATGCTGACAAAGTTCATATCCCTCCGGTTCCTCTCAACGTCCTGACTGCTCTGTGGCCCTTTGCAATGTGGGGCATTGATGTGATTGGAGAGATCAAGCCCACGACTTCCAATGGACATCGCTTCATCCTGGTTGCCATTGACTACTTCACTAAATGGGTCGAAGCAGCTTCCTTCGCCTCTGTGACTAAAAACGTGGTTGCCCGCTTTATCAAGCAAAATCTCATATGTCGGTATGGTGTTCCAGACAGGATCATCACAGACAACAGTACAAATCTGAATAACACAATGATCACTGCATTGTGCGAACAGTTCAAGATTTATCATCACAATTCATCTCCCTATCGGCCAAAGATGAACGGTGCTGTTGAAGCTGCGAACAAAAACATTAAGAAAATCATTCAGAAAATGACAGTCACTTACAAGGACTGGCATGAGATGTTACCGTTTGCTCTGCATGGATACCGTACGATGACACGTACTTCAACTGGGGCAACCCCATTTTCTCTGGTTTATGGCATGGAAGCTGTTTTGCCTATGGAAGTCCAGATCCCTTCTCTAAGGATTATGAAGGATGCAGGTTTGAATGAAGATGATTGGATGCAGACCCGACTTGATCAACTCAATCTGATCGACGAAAAGCGACTTGCTGCTATATGCCATGGTCAGACGTATCAAAAACGGATGATCAAGGCCTTCAATAAGAAAGTCAGACGTCAAGTGTATCAAGTCGGAGATCTAGTAATCAAGCGGATTATCTTGCCGCAAAGTGATCCCAGGGGCAAATGAACTCCTACATATGAAGGACCATTTGTGATCAAGAGCATATTTTCTGGTGGTGCAATGATTCTGACCATCATGGAAGGCGACGATTTGCCGCACCCTGCGAACGCAGACATAGTCAAAAGATACTACGCATAAAATAACCCGACAAGTCGAAAACCCGAAAGGGCGGCTTGGGCAAAAATGGGCATCCCGGTGAACCGAAAACCCGAAAGGGCGGTTCAGGCAAAAATTAGGGATAAAAACGAAAAAATCTGTACACCTGGCAAGTCGAAAACCCGAAAGGGCGGCTTGGGTAAAAAGGGGTTTCCCGGTGGATCGAAAACCCGAAAGGGCGATTCAGGCAAAAGTTAGGGAATTAAAGCGTATGACTATGTCTCGTCGGATCACTTCAAAGACAATCTCTTCATCAACCAGTTCCAGGCTTCTGATCAATCCAGTCATCGGCAAGCGAAGCATTGAATGGACAGATATTCAGAGTTGTGAAAGCTATAGCGGAACGGAATCCCATGGAATTATTTCACATAGCCATCCTTTATTTTGTATAAAATCTTTCAATATTTACGACAAAGTCCTCTTACTAGGATGATTGTCTCCTTTGTACAAATATACTCAAAGAAAATCAATACAAATACTTTTCCCAGAAATTTGTGTCATTTCCTTTTCTTTTCTCTTGCACTATTTGTTTTATTTTGAGAAACGTCCAATGTTTTGTTAAAATAGGCATATGCATTTGAAACATAATCATTTTCTTATGAGTCGGGAAAGAGGATTACCGATAAGTCAAAAGTACAGTTGGATACCCGATACCCTTTCAAAGGAAACCCCCAGTAGATTCTGGAAGCTTATCCCCCGCAGAGAACGGACGTTTCTCCCGAGTTTTATTCAAAGTTATTCCTCCCAGGGACTTATAACTGGGTTATCCTCAGCTAACAATCACGGAAGATCGCACTCGCCAAAATTCTTCCTATCCCCAGCGGAGTTCATCAAAATTCCCCAGCAGTAACTTCTCTTTGCAAATCCCCAGCCAGAGAATCCTCCGGAATTCAATTCCCCTAAGAGTTTAAGTTTCAGTGTCCCCAGCGGAGCCAGACTAATGAACCTTCTCCCCACAGAGTTTTGGGAGGGAAAATCTTAAGTTCCCCAGTGAAGTCGCCAGAGTTACTTCCCGCCAGACTAAAGATTCTCAGTCTTACGTCCCCAGCATGAGCCTATTAGATTGGAGCTCCCCAGTAAAGGTCATCAGGAATTCTCTTCCCCAGCAGCAACCAAGGATTTATTCTTCCCGGCAACAGTCAAGATACTTTTATCTTCAGCCATCTCGAATTCATCTATCCTTTGCAAAACAGCTCTCCAGCTTACATGCACATCCACTTACATTCATATCATATAACATATATTGTATCATGCATCATGACATTGCATACAATTAAATCTTTATCTTTTCAGGTAAAATCAGTCGACAGACTAAAATCATTATCTTCCCAGATTTCTGAAAACAGTTCACGGGTTCTCCAAGTAAACGGATGTTAACCTATCACTTGTTCAGATTCTTCTTCAAGACTTCTGAAAATAGTTTATGGATTCTTCCCAACAACGGATGTTAATCTATCGACTTGTTCAGATGCAACTTTTGAAAACAGTTTACGGACGCTTCCCAACAACGGATGCTGCTCTATTGCTTATTCAACTTCAAGATTTCTGAAAACAGTTCACGGGTTCTCCAAGTAAACGGATGTTAACCTATCACTTGTTCAGATTCTTCCTCAAGACTTCTGAAAACAGTTTATGGATTCTTCCCAACAACGGATGTTAATCTATCTACTTGTTCAGATGCAACTTTTGAAAACAGTTTACGAACGCTTCCCAATAACGGATGCTGCTCTATTGCTTACTCAACTTCAAGATTTCTGAAAACAGTTCACGGGTTCTCCAAGTAAACGGATGTTAACCTATCGCTTGTTCAGTTTCTTCTCCAAACCACTGAAAACAGTTTACAGATTCCTCCCAACAACGGATGTCAATCTATTGCTTGTTCAGACCCCCAGTTCAGAGATGGTCCAAAGCTTGGACACCTTCCTGATATTCCCTTCCAGATGGCATCTCTAAGCCCATCCCCGACAAGATTTCTGTCACTCTCCCAGATGGCATCGTTAAGCCCATCTCCAAATGGCATCTCTAAGCCCATTCCCGCATTCATTGCTTTGACGAGTGCAAATTTCCGGGCACTCTAGTGTCCAATCTCCTTTTACCCTCGAGTCACGAAAGGCAAACTTGCCAATCTAACTCTTCGAATTCAAGAAGATTGAACAGGGGCAACTGTTGTACCCCAAAATTTGCCCTCCCATTTCTCATTGATTTCTCACCACAAAGCCCTTGAAGCTCAAGATCCAGTTAGGGTTTCATCTGCTCAAGACCTCTCCTTGCACTGTTGACTCAAATTAGGGTTTGTGTTTGCACAAAGATGCTTTGACCTAAAATGACTAAGATGACTTTCATGCTTCATATTGGACTCCCAAGTTTATCCATACCAAGTTTCAAACTTTGATTCCAAATTTTGCCCAGTCAATTGGACAGTTGACCTAGAAATCAGCTGTATTGGGGAAAAAGTCAATTGTGGCCAATTAACAGTCAAACCTCATGAAAATTGACCTACATCAACATTATGAACTCATATGGTCCATTTGATCAAGTTTGGATCACAACTCCATAAGAAATTTGATCAGATCACCAAAAGGGCAAAATGGTCATTTTTAGGGTTTTGACTGCACAAAGGCAATTTTTGACTGTTTGACCTAGCCAATGGCAAACCAAGCTCATATATGGACTCAAGAACCCCATGGAATTATCTTGACATGCTCAACAAGCTCAAAAGATCCAAAGTACACAAGATTGACAGTTGAATTTCCCAGTCAATTGATCAATTTTGACTGTATACTGAAAAGTCAAACTTTGACTTTTTGGTCAAAATCAAGAGTCAAGATTCATTTTTCATCAAAACATGCCAAATCATGAAACTTGTTCACCAAGAAATCACAAAATGCAAATTAGGGTTAGAAATTTGAATTTTTCATAACTTAGAATTTTTCTAAGTTATAAAAAACCCTAATTTTTCCCCAACTTTGCCCCACTTTTTCACCAAGATCCATTTGGATTCAAACAAAAGTCAAAACATGAAAGTTGTAGCTTGTTGCATAATCTACAACTTTGATTCACAAAGTTTTCCCATTTGAGGCTTGTATCTCAAGTTACAAATTTTTGAATAAAGGCACTAAACCATTCTTAACTTAGTGAATTTTTGATCTATTTTGACAAGGTTTTCTACCCCACTTCAAGGCCATTTTACATACACTTCCACTTGGAATTTCAATTTTCATTTCAAAGATGGATTGTAGTACACATTCCAAGATTTCCAAAATGTCCAAGAACTCATCAAACAACCTCATGACTTGGGAGATTCGAATTTCACAATTTGGCAAAAACTCACTTTGGAATTGGCCATTTTTCATGTTCATAAGTTGTGCAAACTTCTCAAAACCAGCATGCCCTTGATTACAGGTCCTAAAACCATCCAACACTCAATAATTTAATGCATGTTCATTGTGTTAAGACCTTGTTTCATGAGCTAAAGCATTGTATGATGGATTAATCCCAAATTAGATAAAGCATTCTTTCCATTTTTGCAAAAGTTCCACTTTATGTCATGATGAAAATCCACAAGTACAAACCAAATCCAATTGGCACAGGATTATGGACAAATCACTCTGATCAAGGAGAGTTTATGCAGCTCATTAGAGGTCCCCTACTTGCCTAAAACACCAAGTTGGTTTTGCTTGCTTAAGTGTGAAGTAAAGTGCCATAACATAACACATCTTTCATATCAGCTTAGAGACACTTAGACAAAGTTATCAAACACATTCCAAAGATCAGAACCAAGCTTTTGCACGAACCTTGCACCTCTCAAACACTCCCCTTGCCATAATCACTCTCAAACTGCAAAAACAGGGCAGGCTCTACAGTTTGAGTGCTATCTCTCATTTCTCTCAAGCTCTCTTGCCCAAACCAGTTCACATACCTTCCATACCATCTATGCAAGCTAACCAAAAGCAAAAGCACGACCTGTAATCCCTCTAACCACTTCCACCATTTTCAGTTTCTTGTTTTGCAGGTGAAGTGCTCTAGCACGATTCAGAAGCTTTCAAGACAAAGTAAACATTGGAATAGCATCCCTGGACCTCAAGGAAGCTTTTCCAATCATCACCTTGCACTGAAAACTCCCTCATTGCAAGATAGAACTTCAGCTGAACAGGTATCTTGGTGAACTCGTATCTCTCTTATTATGCATCATTAGCTTTAAGTTTGTGAATAAACAAGGTTCTACTCATACCACTGAACATGTACATGTTTTTACTTTTCATTTCTTTTGTTTGAGCTGTGAGAATTTGAGGTTTGAAAATGGCAGAAAATCTAGGTTAAGATTTGGGGGAGGAGAAATTCTCCCTCATCTTAGAAAATCTAGGTGTGAATCAAAGTTGTAGATTATGCAACAAGCTACAACTTTCATGCTTTGACTTTTGTTTGAATCCAAATGGATCTTGGTGAAAAAGTGGGGCAAAGTTGGGAAAAAATTAGGGTTTTTTATAACTTAGAAAAATTCTAAGTTATGAAAAATTCAAATTTCTAACCCTAATTTGCATTTTGTGATTTCTTGGTGAACAAGTTTCATGATTTGGCATGTTTTGATGAAAAATGAATCTTGACTCTTGATTTTGACCAAAAAGTCAAAGTTTGACTTTTCAGTATACAGTCAAAATTGATCAATTGACTGGGAAATTCAACTGTCAATCTTGTGTACTTTGGATCTTTTGAGCTTGTTGAGCATGTCAAGATAATTCCATGGGGTTCTTGAGTCCATATATGAGCTTGGTTTGCCATTGGCTAGGTCAAACAGTCAAAAATTGCCTTTGTGCAGTCAAAACCCTAAAAATGACCATTTTGCCCTTTTGGTGATCTGATCAAATTTCTTATGGAGTTGTGATCCAAACTTGATCAAATGGACCATATGAGTTCATAATGTTGATGTAGGTCAATTTTCATGAGGTTTGACTGTTAATTGGCCACAATTGACTTTTTCCCTAATACAGTTGATTTCTAGGTCAACTGTCCAATTGACTGGGAAAAATTTAGAATCAAAGTTTGAAACTTGGTATGGATAAACTTGGGAGTCCAATATGAAGCATGAAAGTCATCTTAGGCATTTTAGGTCAAAGCATCTTTGTGCAAACACAAACCCTAATTTGAGTCAACAGTGCAAGGAGAGGTCTTAAGCAGATGAAACCCTAACTGGATCTTGAGCTTCAAGGGCTTTGTGGTGAGAAATCAATGAGAAATGGGAGGGCAAATTTTGGGGTACAACACTAAGCAACTGGACCGCTAAAGACCACATACCTATTACTTTTGTCACTCAGTAATGAACTCTTTTGTTTTAAATTTGTAACGAGCAATAATTTGAAACTTTATGGCCCGGTGTCTTACCCGGGGCACCGTGGCTTCATTTGTGAGGGCTTATTATTTGTCCTTTCCATATATCATGAATAAAAGCATTGGACGTTTTTCGCATTTCAAATCTTGTGCTCCCTTTCCTTCTTTATATATTGCAAAACAGCTATATTTACACACACTCACTTATACAGGTTCCAATCAACTCTGGATCTCACTGGTAACGACTCTGCTACTGCCAGTTATGACTTCGAAAATCCGATCAACTTAGCCAAAGACGAAGGTGAAGATGATTGCGAAGTGCCTGGTGAGCTTGCAAGACTGTTACTCCAGGAAGAGAGGGCCATTCAGCCACATGAAGAGCCAGTGGAAACGGTAAATCTGGGTACTGAGACAGATAGAAAGGAAGTCAAGATTGGTGCCAATCTAGAGCTCAGTGTGAAACAACGGTTGATTCAAAAGCTGCATGATTATGTGGAAATCTTTGCGTGGTCTTACGAAGACATGCCTGGGTTGGATACCGACATTGTGGTTCATCACCTGCCTACCAAGGAAGAATGCCCTCCGGTTAAACAGAAGGTCTGCCGTATGCATCCAGAGATGTTTGAGAAAATCAAAGCTGAGGTTATGAAACAATTTGACGCTGGCTTTCTAGTAGTGACTTCTTACCCTCAGTGGGTTGCCAACGTGGTTCCAGTGCCGAAGAAAGATGGTAAGGTCAGAATGTGTGTTGACTACAGGGATTTGAACAGGGCGAGCCCCAAGGATGACTTCCCTCTGCGTCACATCGACGTTCTGGTTGACAATACTGCTCAGCACAAGGTGTTCTCCTTCATGGACGGCTTTTCAGGTTATAATCAGATCAAGATGGCTCCTGAAGATATGGAAAAGACTACCTTTGTTACTCAGTGGGGCGCCTTCTGTTACAAGGTCATGCCTTTTGGGTTGAAAAATGTTGGGGCAACCTACCAACGTACCATGGTTGCTTTGTTTCATGACATGATCCATCATGAGATAGAAGTGTATGTCGACAATATGATTGCAAGGTCCCAAACTGAGGAGGAACACCTTGACCATTTACAGAAGCTGTTTGACCGGTTGAAGTTATACAAGCTGAGGTTGAACCCGAACAAGTGCACCTTCGGGGTAAGATCTGGGAAGTTGCTAGGCTTCGTCGTGAGTGACAAAGGTATTCAAGTGGACCCTGCCAAAGTAAAAGCCATACAAGAGATGCCAGTTCCAAAGACAGAAAAATAAGTCAGAGGCTTTCTAGGACGGCTGAACTACATTGCCCGATTCATCTCGCATCTAACTGCTACCTGTGAACCAATCTTCAAGCTGCTGAAGAAAGATCAAATAGTATGTTGGAACGATGAATGTCAGGCCGCTTTCGACATAATCAAAGAGTATCTTCAAGAACCACCCATTCTTATGCCACCGGTTGAAGGGAGACCTCTAATCTTATATTTGACAGTACTTGACAACTCAATGGGGTGTGTGCTGGGGAAGCATGACGAGTCTGGCCGAAAAGAGCACACCATTTATTACCTTAGCGAAAAGTTTACCGACTGTGAGACCCGATACTCACTGCTCGAGAAGACTTGCTGTGCTTTGGTATGGGCTGCTCGCCGACTGAGACAGTATATGTTGACTCACACTACTCTGTTGATTTCAAAGATGGATCCGATCAAGTACATCTTCGAAAAGCCTGCTCTGTCCGGGAGAATAGCAAGATGGCAGATGATCTTGACGGAATATGACATCCAGTACACGACTCAGAAAGCAATCAAAGGAAGTGTATTGGCAGACCATTTGGCACACCAGGCAGTGGACGACTATCAATCTATGAACTTTGAGTTTCCAGACGAGAACATCATGGTAGTGACTGATTGTGAAGTACCTGGACCGGATGAAGGACCTGAGGAAAGATCCCGATGGTCTATGCACTTTGACGCAGCCTCCAACGCTTTGGGTAACGGTATCGGCGCTGTGATCATATCCCCAAAAGGCACTCATACTCCACTTACTGCCCGGCTATGTTTCAACTGCACCAATAACATGGCGGAGTATGAGGCATGTATCATGGGTCTTCAAGATGCAATTGACTTAAGGATCAAGTTTCTAAGTGTCTTTGGAGATTCCGCTCTCGTGATCAATCAGATCAAAGGCGAGTGGGATACGAAACACCCAAATCTTATTCCTTACAAAGAGTGTGTGTTGACGTTGATCCCCCATTTCACGAAGATAACTTTTGAACACTTCCCAAGAGAGGAGAATCAGTTGGCGGACGCGTTGGCTACGATGTCTTCTATGTTCAAAGTCAAATGGGACAACGAGGCTCCCTGGATCATTATCTGGAAATTGGACGAACCTGCATATTGCTGTGATCTTAAGGCTGAAGAGGTAACTGAAAAACCTTGGTATCATGAAGTGAAGAGGTACTTGGAAGCTCAGGAGTACCCCGAGGGCGCATCTGTTAATGACAAAAAGTTTCTGAGAAGGTTCGCGACAAAGTTCTTCCTCAGCAATGGCATTCTATACAAGCGAAAACATGATTCAACTTTACTGCGTTGTGTGGATAAGACTGAAGCAGAAAAGATCATGGCGGAGCTACATGAAGGTACCTTCGGAACACATTCCAGTGGGCATACTATGGCAAAGAAGATCCTTCGGGCAGGATATTTCTGGTCCACAATGGAGGCCGACTGTTATCAACATTCTCGGACATGTCATAAATGCCAGATCTATGCTGATAAGGTGCACGTTCCTCCAGTCCCTCTGAATGTCTTGACAGCACCTTGGCCTTTTGCAATGTGGGGCATTGATATGATCGGCGAGATTAGACCTACGACATCCAACGGGCATCGCTTCATCCTGGTAGCGATTGATTACTTCACAAAGTGGGTTGAAGCAGCTTCCTATGCTACTGTAACCAAGAACGTCGTGGCACGGTTCATTCGGCACAACCTGATATGTCGATACGGCGTCCCGGAAAGGATCATTACGGATAACGACACCAATCTTAATAACAAGATGATCACTGAGCTCTGCGAGCAATTCAAGATACATCACCACAACTCTTCTCCTTACCGGCCGAAGATGAATGGAGCTGTCGAATCGGCAAATAAGAATATCAAGAAGATTGTGCAGAAGATGACAGTGACCTACAAAGATTGGCACGAAATGTTACCGTTTGCTCTTCACGGGTACCATACCTCAGCAAGAACGTCAACCGGGGCAACTCCCTTTTCCTTGGTCTATGGCATGGAGGCAGTCTTGCCTATTGAAGTCCAGATACCCTCTCTCCGGATAATGAAGGATGCAGGCTTGAGCGAAGATGACTGGATCCAGACTCGACTTGATCAATTAAACCTAATTGACGAAAAGAGACTCACTGCTATTTGTCATGGTCAAACGTATCAAAAACGGATGATCAGGGCATTTAACAAGAAAGTCAGACCACAAGAGTATCAAGTCGGAGACCTGGTAATCAAGCGTATCATCCTTCCTCAAAGTGATCCCAGGGGAAAATGGATCCCCACATACGAAGGGCCATTTGTGGTTAAACATATCTTCTCAGGAGGAGCTATGATTCTAACCACCATGGATGGTGATGATCTTCCTCACCCCGCCAATGCAGACATAGTAAAAAGATACAACGCATGAATTAAAGACCCGCTAGGTTAACACACCTAGGCAAAAATAAGGGCTTCACGGCGAGCCAAAAGGGTTCGGGCAAAAATAAGGGATGAAATGAAAAAATCTGTACACCGGCAAGTCGAAAACCTGAAAAGGCGGCTTGGGCAAAAATGGGTATCCCGGTGGACCGAAAACCCGAAAGGGCGGTCCAGGAAAAAGTCAGGGATTAAAGCGTAATACTATGTCTCATTAGATCACCTTGCATCCGGAATTCGGCATCAACTATCAGGCTCATACGACATCGATCAATCAGCTTCATCTTCAACTAAGCAGCCAAGTGATGAGACGCTTGAAGACATAAAGGCGATAGCAGAGTTGGAACCCAGTGGGATTTTTTTTCACATAGCTGTTTTGTTTTCCTTTTCACAAAATTGTAAACTCTATGTTGTTCGGCGGCGTTCTCTTACTAGGACGTCAACCTCTTGTACATAAACGCCTATTTATAGGCAAATTTCAAAATCAATACAAGTTCATCTTTTTCAGACAAATTGCCAATTGTTTTTCCTTTTTCTGTTTTGTTTTGCAAAGAACGTCCAATGTTCATTTTTGATATATGCATTTGACACTAATTGCTAACTCATAAATATTTGCATACGAAACAAAGGGTTAATTACAGGTGACATCAGAAACAGGGGCAATAATGAGTTGTCTAAGCAATCTAGTTGCTCTGTCCACCAAGGTACCAAGGTAAGTTCGGTTGAAGAATGAAACCAGGATACCTTCACTCCCCGCAGAGTAAGACAAGAATCAGCAATACTCCCCTCCGAGCAGAGTTGGTCTCCCATCATCCCTAAGAAGGCACAATATCCCTAGCAAGTCAGCGATACTCTCCCAAGCAGAGTTAGTCTACTGTCAGCCTTAAGGAAGTTGGATTATCCCCAGAAGATCTCAATATTCCCCAGCGGAGTATGTAGATGTTCCTAAGCAAGCATCCCCGGCAGTCTTAATATAAGATTGTTCCCCGGTGGAATCCAGACACCCCAGTGGAGCCACTTCCCCAGTACAGTTCAAAAATCTCCCCAGGAGAGTTGAATCAATCTCCTCGATAGGAAGCTTATCCCCAGTAGATTCTGGAAGCTTATCCCCTGCAGAGTACATATCTCTCCCTGGCTTTATTCAAAGGTTATTCTCCACCAGAGCTTATAACTGGGTTATCCTCAGCTAATTACCACAGAGAGATCATCCTCGGCGAAATTCTTCCTATCCCCCAGCGGAGTTCATCAAATTCCCCAACAAAACACATCAACGGAATCCCCAGCGGAGTTCTCATCAAAACCTCAGCGAAGTATCTCTTCCCACAGAGTAACTCCCCGCAGAGTAATCTCTTCACCAAGTTTATTCCCCAACGGAGTCATCTTCTCCTACCGGTTTATTCTTGTCATCACCCTTCCCCAGCGGAGAAGAAGAGCTCTACTCTTCGACATCAGCCCAGGATTCAACTTCCCGGCATCCGTCAAGGATTTATTTTCCTAGACAAAAATACATTCATAAACATCACATCTTCATACATTATAGCATGCACATACGCATCATGAACATACAATCTCATTTATTTTAAGAACATCCTGCATTTCATACATCATGACATTGCATACAACTAATGTTTTGCCTTTTCAGGAAAAAGGTCAATACAAAGATGATTACTATCAACTATAGTAATTCTGGATTCGATACCTGTATCCATCCAGGGCATATCTGTTGACGACTAATTCCAGATTCGATTCCTGTATCTAGCCAGGGCACGTCTGAAGAGTTTGAGGATTCGATTCCTGTATCCAGCCAGGGCATATCTGTTGACGACTAATTCCAGATTCGATTCCTATATCTAGCCAGGGCACGTCTGAAGAGTTTGAAGATTCAATTCCTGTATCCATCCAGGGCATATCTGTTGACGACTAATTCCAGATTCGATTCCTGTATCTAGCCAGGGCACGTCTGAAGAGTTTGAAGATTTGATTCCTGTATCCAGCTAGGGCATATCTGTTGACGACTAATTCCAGATTCGATTCCTGTATCTAGCTAGGGCACGTCTGAAGAGTTTGAAGATTCGATTCATGTATCCAGCCAGGGCATATCTGTTGACGACTAATTCCAGATTCGATTCCTATATCTAGCCAGGGCACGTCTGAAGAGTTTGAAGATTCGATTCCTGTATCCAGCCAGGGCATATCTGTTGACGACTAATTCCATATTCGATTCTTGTATCTAGCCAGGGCACGTCTGAAGGGTTTGAAGATTCGATTCCTGTATCCAGCCATGGCATATCTGTTGACGACTAATTCCAGATTCGATTCCTGTATCCAGCCAGGGCACGTCTGAAGAGTTTGAAGATTCGATTCCTGTATCTAGCCAGGGCATATCTGCAGGCGATTGTTTGTAGATTCGATACCTGTATCCAGCCAGGGCACGTTTGTAAGCAACCTTTTGAAGTTCCGGATTCGATTCCTGTATCCAACCAGGGCATATCTGTGAGCGATTGTTTGTAGATTCGATTCCTGTATCCAGCCAGGGCATATCCACATGAAGAGTTTGAAGATCAACACCTGTAACAGGCCAGGGAATTATCTTTCTTTCTCAAATATACAAGTTCTCGCTAAGGAATCTCTTACGCGATCAACACCTGGATGGCATCTATAAGCCCATCCACATACCCACAGTCTCCAAATGGCATCTATAAGCCCATTCCCGACAAGTCTCCGTCACAACTCCAGATGGTATCAATAAGCCCATCCTCCTATCCATCATCTCTCCAAATGGCATCTGCAAGCCCATTCCCGCCATCACGCTGCTGATACTCTACTATGTGAGTGCAAATTTCTGGGCACTTTAGTGTTCAATCATCTTCCACCTTCGGATCACGAAAGGCACGCCAGCCAATCTACATCCTCAGGTCTAAGAAGATTGAACAGGGGCAACAGTTGCACCCCAAAATTTGCCCTCCCATATTCTTCAAGATTTGTCAAGATCAACCTCCAAATGGTTCAAAATCCCTCAAGGGTTATACAGTCCAATTGCCTCCTAACACAGTCAAAATTAGGGTTTTGGTTATTGCAAGGAAGTTGAGGTTTTCAAGGGTCCAATCAAGTCCCATATGCCTATATACATTGTCAAGCATCTACATGTCAAATTTCAAGACTCACAGGGTCAAATTGCACAGTCAAAAGTCCTAATTGCTTCACAGTCAATTGTAGAGGCAAAATGGTCATTTGGCAGTCAAAAGTCAAAAATTTTGGTCAACATCTTATTTTGAAGCCACAATCATCATTTGATCAAGTCTTGATCATGATTCCACAAGCATGGCTCAAAAATCATCAAGATGCAAAAGGTTGCTATTGTTGGACAGCTGAAAAGTCAACTGTAACTTGACCAAGGCATAACTTTTTCATGGTTCATCAGAAAAATCCCATCCAATGCTCATTTTGAAGGGGATGACATTTCCTAAACTCATATTCACATTCCAAGTCCAAGAAATGCTCTCACAAAAAGTTATCAATTTCAACATTATAGGTCATTTTCAAAAGTCAACAAAAAGGAACTTTAAGTCAAAGACCATAACTTGAGATTGGTGAATCAAAATGACATGGGACCAAAGGAATTGGTTAGAGGACTTCAAGACCTTTCCAAAATGTCCAAGACCATGTTAATAGCTTCAAAATTGAGCAAGATATTCATTGGAGAAGTTGGGAAATTTTTGGGAATTTGCAAAAGTCAACTTTGCCCAAAACACTTCATTTTTGCTAATGGGCCTCAAATTCTTTCTTGAATCTTTACCCAAGGCTTATGCACGACCCATTAAGATTAATTTGAATTATTTTCTTATTTTTATTAATTATTTGGATTTTTAATTGATTAATAATTCATTTAATTAATTTAATTGTAGGAAAATATCAAAACATGGTTTTCAAATCTTTTTATGAGGCAAATGAGATCAAGGCAAGCTGGAAATTCGTGTACACATCAAGGACATCAAAATCTCCATGATTGGCAAGGTTTTATCAAAGAAAAAGGTTGAAAAAGATTTGATTGGCAATCACATAATGAAACATGAATGCAATGGATTTTTGGGCCTAAAGTTGACCTAATTCCCTTCCCATATATGCAAGAAACCTAACCCTATTCATAAGAGGTGCAAGCTGCTGTGTAACGAATATAAAAAATTTCCAAAAGTTCAAGAAAATTGGCAAACTGAATTCTCACTTGCAGGATAATTCACACCCTTTTCTTGGTTCCATCACGTTACTGACATTGCCAGGAACCTATTGCCATCAAGAACAAGCCCTAGCACTCAAGGAAACGGCCAAACAGAACCACGGTTTGAACAAACTTTTCCATAATCGAAATTCATTTTTTGTGCATCATTGACATGTTTTGATTATTGATTTGCATTACTAACATCATCCTGAAGCTTTTGGTATGGATTAATTGTGTTAAAACATCTTGAATCGAAAACTACCATGGACGAATGCTAGGGTTTCAGAGCTTTCATATTAGGGCTTTTCTCATACTATAAAATTAGACCTCAAGACATATATGGTTAAACTCGTCAGGACAAGACGAATTCATTGATACCATCGCGCTTTTTTATGTTATATGTAACTCTAATCGCTATTCTTGGCAGTTTTGGTTCGTGGGGGTTAAAAACCCCCGCTATCTTGTTTTTGTTTTACAGGAAAAGATGAAGAAGACGAGACGTGGAATCATTCTGTTGGTTGGTTCAAACAATGGCGCGCGTTTTTTAATGTCCAAGCATAATTGAGTTTTTAATACATTATTTTCATTAGCCAGTATAATAACAAAGCGTGCAAAGTAGCTTGGTGGTTGGTGGCGTGGCTTGCAATCGTTGGGACCTGGGTTCGATCCCCAGGTCCATCCAAATCTCAAATATTATTTTTCATAACATCTTCCTGTGCAGGCTTTGCAATGATGTCCATCATATACCCTCAGCGCTCCATATGCCAAGTGGCCATGATCAATAATCTGAAGACCAAAAAATGATGAGCATTGTACTCCCCAGTCAACCAGCAAGCGCCTGATTATGAAAGTCAACAAGGCTTAGAGTTTTATTGGGCCAGAATTTCTCAAACATAACTCCACATGGGCCATCACACCCCCCCTGGTTTGCATTTTTTATATTATTTTCTTTTTATTCCTTTAATTATTATAATTGTTATTATTAATTCACCAACAAATTAATTTTCATAATAAATTCAGAAATCAAAATTGTAATTATTTTTTATTGTTTATTATTATTACTATTAACTATTATTTTGGTAAATAAATACTAACAATTAATTTAGTTTAATTTAGGTTTAATCTTAATCTTTTTCTCAATAAATAAAAATTATGTAGAATTAGGTTTTGACAATTTTCATTCATATTTTATTAATTATCATTATTATTATTTATTAATCATTATTTTTGTACATAAAAATGTAAATTAATTAATTTAGTTAATTAGGTTAACTTTGACCTTTTTTTTATTAATAATTAAAATAGACTTAGAATTAGGGTTTTCTTTTGACTTTTAATTTCTTTTATTTTATTTTTATTAAATATTAAAAAAACATAAAAAACATTTTTCTTTACATAATTAATTAGTATTAGGTTTAATCTTAATTAATTGCAAAAGGACCAAAAACTCATATTTTCTCAAAAGGGTCAAAACCCTAGGATGTCCTGATTTACTTTCCATTCGCGCGTTATTATTTATTTGATTATTATGTAACTGCTTCCAAGAATGTAATATTAATTAGGTTTACCGCTTTCTTTACTTTCCGCACTTTATCAAAACGGGTTTTTGTCTTTGGCGATGTATAGACCCGCGCCTTGTAATAGCGTAGATTCATATTTCCGTACTTTATTTTCCGCACTCTTAACTGTTAATACGCATGAAAGAATGTATGAAAATTAAAAAACAACTCGTAGCTCACAATTGCATGATCAAAGATAAATGTTAACATGAAAACAACGCACAAAGCACATGCCACTTCTAGGGTACGCCTCACTCGTTGCCTTCGAACGTGGTCGTCAAGTATAGGGTGTTTTAGAGGTCGCCCTCCTGTCTAAGATCCAGTTGCCTCGAAACGGTTGCCTCGGATAAAAAGGATCTAGGACATTAGGGTTACTTCTAAGGTGTCCTACTATTGCTTCGGTGACCACACTGTCCCTATAATCGAATTGACCCGAACAACTCCAACAATGGTGCTACCTACCCCTCAATGGTGGGATAGCACTATATAAAGGACTCTTACACAGCCTAATTCCTTAGGGTAGGTAGATCTCATGGGTACTTGCTCTTTTCAAAACAAACAAAACATCTTTTCACACTGACACTTTCAAAAGTTTTCAAAACAAATTTTTCATACACTCTTGAGGACAGATACAAGAGTCACTTAGAAATCTTTCAAACGAAACTTTTTTCAAACCCACTCACATTTGAAAAGCAAACATCTTTTGAAAACATAAGAGCAAGTACCTAAGAGCCCATGGATAACCATGGATAGAAAGGGTGCTAACACCTTCCCTTTCTATAAATCTACCTCCCGAACCGAGAGAAATCTCAAAGAAGGAATTTTGCTGTGCTTTTGTCCTTTCCATGTTGGAGAACATAAAAGACGGTGGCGACTCTTGCTTACTGCGACATACGCGATCCAGCTTTAAAACAGTCAGTTCTATTTCCACCGATCACACTATGCATTTTATAGGGACTCTCCTCTTTATGAGCAGAAGGATGGCACTTTATAGGTGATCTAGATTTTGTGGTTATGAAGAAGCCTCCAGAGATAGGGGTATTAGTTGCTGGTTGGAATCTGCATGTACGATCAACTGTTGAAGTATGGCTCTCTTATGTTCTCCTTCAAGGGAGATGTATGGATTACTTGGTTTTGTCTCCAGAACCATAGTTAAGGGTGAAATCCATATGACTAAGAATGATATCTTGACAAGATGTTGAGACATCATCTTTGGTGTTTGCAGCTTCATAGAAGGAAGTTATATTGAAGATCATGGGGTGATAATTGCTGATCACCATTGGGTTCCAAAGTTGGAATGTATAAACATGATGGAGTATGAAGTCCAATCTCTAACCAAGTCTGGAATGTTGTGAAGAATCCTCTTGTACTAAGAATGTGAAGAAGAAGGATGTCAGATAAATTATTCTGACATTTGTAAGGGGGAAACATCATCTGCAATTTGTGTGCGAGAAAGATTTCTTCTAATGACAAATACCTTGACGAGAGCTGGTATTGGTCTGATGAAGATGTGTATTTGAATGATGATAAAAACCTTGTTGGGATCTAGGTAGTTATCAGATGTTGGTGCTAATCTGTTTTCTGAACAGTTGGTTCAGAAATTGTTTGGGAGTTTCTTTCTTTCTTTGACCTTCAGGTGGTTGTAATAACCTGAATGAGCTGCAGAAGGTGTGAACTTTTGAGATCTTCTTGTTTGAAAGGTGTAATACGGTGGGAGAATTGACTTTTGGTTTTTGCATTTTATCGTAAATGTTGCGGATAACAATAATCGCCATCGACTTTTCTTTTATCCAATAAAGGAAAGGGTGAAAAAAACAGGAAAGACCTTTGAGAATTTTATGAGTAAGGGGGTAGGTTATGAAAAGGGAAGGTGTTAGAATCCTTTTCATTCGTAGTTATCTACGGGCTCTTAATCGCTAGCTCACTTTGAAAATTCTTTATGAATGTGTGTTTGAAAATATTTTAAAAATGCCTAAGTGCGGAAAACTTTGTAATGATTCTCGTATCGTTGAGAACGCATAAAAAGTGTTTGTTTTGAAAATATTTTAGAAAAGAAGTATTTTGTGTAAAAAATGTTTTTGTTTGTGAGAAAGCGACTACGAGCTATCTACCTACTCAAAATTCTTTCGCGTTATTTTCCTTTTCCTTTAGATAATGCTATCCTACCATTAGTTAGTAGGAAGACCTATCATTGGATGTTTGAGAGACATGCACGGGTCACCGTACATTCATAAAGGAAACTCGTAGGGTGCTTCAGCAATTTATCATTAGGGACTAAGATCTTTTACCGAGGTAGCATCAAAGGTTCATCGAGGGACTTCGATCTTTTAACCAAGGGTCTTTGCTAAAGCGTCCCACATTCGAGGGACATGACTATTTTTATCCGAGGCAACGAGTGGAGTTAACCTAGAGGTGAAAGTGTGCAAAGTGTGTTATGATTCAGTTAATTTATCTTGATTAGGGTTATCTAACGATTGCTTTTAGATCTTATCATACACGTCTAGTTACTATATAATTAAATATATACAGGCATACATAGTATAGGTGCGGAAAGTAAAGTGCAGGAAGATAAAACCTAGGCTATTACAATTCTTCGGGGATGGGGGTTATAAACCACAAAATGGGGGAAAAAGTAGAATAAACCCTAATTTATCTATTACAATCCATCAACAATTACATAATGATAAAAAATTTCGCAAACGCGACATCAAACGAAAAATTGGAATCGACAGGAAAGGAAATGTTCTTTTGTTATTTTTTATGAAGAAAAGAAAATGTTTGTGATTAATTCTATAAATCTGATTAATTCTACTTAATTAATTAAAAATAATTTGATTAATTTAAGCTTAGAAAACCTAATTAATTAAATTACTAATTAAACTAAATCATTTTTATTTAATGAAATTAATTAATTAAATAAAATTTTATCAATTTAATTATTTATTAAAAAATATTTTTATGTTTTTATTTTGATAAAAATAAAATAATAGAAATAATATAAAGAAGGAAAAAAAAAGAAGTAAATGGGCCTGAAAATAATTCTGGGGGTGTGAGAAGTCTGAAATTATTGGGCCCAAATAAATGAGCCTAGATTATTTGCGCTGGATTTGGTGAGAATGACCCTTGAAGGTTTATGATGGGGGCGTGCATCTTAGGCGCTGGATCTGGATCTATTGAGATCTGATGGTCAGTATATGAAATGTACAATGCGTGCGTTAGATTGGATTTGTGCTGGATTTGCAAGAGAAATGTGAGAAAAATAACATACCAGGGGCAGGGATCAAACTCGTGCCCTGGTATGCCAATGCCTTTTCAATGCTCTCTCTACCACTGGGGCGGCCATTACATCCGGTGTTATAATTGAATAATAAAAACATAACACAAAATAAATGCTGACACAGGCAAAACAACAAAACACGCGCGCCCTTGTTTGAAATGGACCAATCAACGTGTATCGTTTTGCCACGCATACGGTCAAAATATCAAAGCATCGTCCATGGTGGTTTCCACCATCTTCTCCAGTGAGGGGTTTCTTTGGACCTGTGAAATACACAAGATTAAAGCATACAAAACATATTATCCCAATTAAAATTTCCTCCTGAGTTCAAATATGGGGTTCGTTTTGGCTGAAACTTTCTGTATCATAGGTTTCGAATGAGAAACCATAGCATGGTTCAAAAATGGTGAATCCAGATTTAGGCATTCAAGCTTGCATGTTAGGGTTCTATCCTGTTCTAAACAGGATCACCAACATATATCAATACATAAGATTAGTCAATAACGCATGAGTTAAGAGATTTTGAATTTTTGAAACCTCACCAACCGGTGTGTTTATGTGGACATTCTTGGCACATTTGGACGTGCTTATGGATTTGAGGAGACTCCTGGGAACCTCAAGAGTGATGTCTGATCACTGGTTTGAGTTGAGAAAGGCTGGAACTTTGAGATACAAGCTTGCACTTTCTTTTGAATTTTGTGTTTTAAAAACCCTAGTTCTTGAGGCAGCAACTTGCGTCCTTTTGATGTTGATATCTTGTGCTTATATAGAGAAATGAAATGAGGGTGAACCAATATGGAATAAAACAATGCATTCATGGTTTTGAGACAAGAATCAAACAACTTTAAAAGCTTCCATTTTTGAGAAATCTTGCCCTTTTGAGCCTTACACGATTTTGCCTAGCTGTACTAGTGTTGTCATGAGTTGTATTGGGCCTCTAGATGATTGAAACAAAATCCTAAGCCCTTATACTATTATATCATATTTTACTTGATTTAATTTGCATTTAAATGAATAAAAATTCAAATAAAAGAAATAAAAATCATAAAAAATATGTGAATGGATTTAGAGGTCATCTAACACCTTATGAACATGTTTGGATTCCAAAACTTAGGACCAATAGCCCAAAATCACAAATTTGCTCAATTGAGATTTCATGCATTTCTCAAAAATTGCCCAACTTGTGCAACTCATAACTTACTCAATTTTCATCCTTTGAAGGTGATCTTGGACTTTTTGGAAAGCTCAATATGTCCTATTCATTTTATCTTTTTGATCATTTTTGCATTTGGAGACTTTATCTTGATGTAAGTTGCCTTGACAAAAAGTGTGTTTTTGTTGACTTTTGAAATGACCTGTAATGTATTAGCACATATCTTTCAAATGAAGCACTTTTTGGACTTTTGTTGGGGAAAAATTGATGAAGCATGTGAAAGTTACGCTTGGTCAAAGTTCAATTGACTTCTCCTAAGGAAACCCTAATTTGGAAACTTTGGACTTTTGATGATTTGAGGGCTTTCCTTGAGGAATCATGATCAACCTTTGATCAAATGATGAAAATCACTTCAAAATGTTGATGTTGACCAAAAATCTTGAAGTTTGACTGTATGTTGACCATAGTTGACTTTTTACCTAATACAATTGATTTTCAGTCATCTGAGCCATTGACTGAGCAAACTTGTGATGCAAGACTTGAATCTTGACATGAGTACTATTGAAGACCTATGATGAACTATGAAAACCACTTGAGACCTTTGCAATCAAAACTTCTTCTAGAAACTTAAAACCCTAGTTGTAGACCCTTTGCTTAAGAGGAGGTTTGACTGGTCAACCCTTGAATAGCCTGAGCATTTGAGAACCCTAGAGGAATTTTTTTTGAAGAAAATGGGAGGGCAAATTTTGGGGTACAACCGTTGCCCCTGTTAAATCTTCTTAAACCTGAAGAGTTATATTGATATGATCGTCATTCGTGACTTGAAGGTAGAAGATGATTGGACACTTAAGTGCCTATAAATTCGCACTCGTCGGTGCACAAAGTAACACTGTTAATTGATTATACCGGGAATGGGATTACAGATTCCATTTAGAGAGGGGACGGAGAGTAATTGGAGATGGACTTATAGATTCCATCCAAAGTAACCCTTGATAGAAATTAGACTAAGTCTACGCCCGACTTTGTCTTAGAAGATGTATTTGGACTGGGTCTACGCCTGACTTGTCCAAAAGGATAATCAGAATAAATCTAAGCTCGACTTAATCTGAGTAAGAAGATGTCTACGCCCGACTTCAACTGAAAGAAGTATCAGAATAAATCTATGCTCGATTTAATCTAAGCTAGAAGATGTCTACACCCAATTTCAACTAGAAGAAGTATCATAATAAATCTATGCTCGATTTAAACTAAGCCAAAAGATGTCTACGCCTAATTTCAAATGGAAGAAGTATCAGAATAAATCTACGCGCAATTTAATCTGAGCCAGAAGATGTCTACGCCCAATTTTAATTGGAAGAAGTATCAAAATAAATCTACGCTCAATTTAATCTGAGCCAGAAGATGTCTACGCCTGATTTCAACTGGAAGAAGTATCATAATAAATCTACACTTGATTTAATCTGAGCCAGAAGATGCCTACGCCCGACTTCAACTAGAAATTATGTTGGAAAGAGTCTACGCCTAACTCTTCTGAAGGAGTATCAGAATAAATCTACGCTCAATTTAATCTGAGCTAGAAGATGTCTACACCCGATTTCAACTGGAAGAAGTATCAGAATAAATCTACACTCGATTTAGTCAGAACCAGAAGATGCCTACGCCTGACTTCAACTAGAAAATATGTTGGAAAGAGTCTACGCCTGACTTTTCTGAAGGAGTATTAGAATAAATTACGCTAGATTTAATTTGAGCCAGAAGATGTCTACGCTCGATTTCAACTTGAAGAAGTATCAAAATAAATATATGCTCGACTTAGTCTGAGCCAGAAGATGCCTACGCCCGACTTCAACTAGAAAATATGTTGGAAAGAGTCTACGCTCGACTTTTCCGAAGGAGTATTAGAAGGAATCTACGCTCGATTTCGTCTGAATGATATACTAGAAGATGTCTACGCCAGACTTCAACTAGAAAATATGCCTCTTTGAGAATGACCCTCTGAGGAAATTGCTTAAGTAGCCATTTTGTCAGATGTAGCCTTTGAGAAAATTGTCTGGTCATATAAGTAGTTGATGATGTTTGTCTGTTTTATTGATCTTTCCTAAAAAGGTAAAGAGTTAGCTGTATGCAATGTCATGATGTATGAAATGCATTGCGTAATGGTATTCTCAAAATAAATGAGAGCATGTTATATGTGTTTTGTATGCATATGCTATGTTGTTCGTAAATGATGTATGAATGTGAAATGTTATTGAAGTGTATTTGTAAACTCGTGCAACATCTTTGTCCAGGAAAATAAATCCCTGACTGTTGCTGGGGATGAAGAGTATGTGTATCTTCGATCTTGATGCGTATCCCTGTTTTCTGCTTGAGGAAACTCTGTCAGGGAGTGTTGATTCCTGTTTGGGGAGAAGATTCTAAGAACATTGGTTATTCATTGCTATACTGGGTGTGATACGGTGGGAGAACTAACTTGAGGTTTTGTGTTTGTATTCGCAAATGTTTCAGTTGAGCAAGAGTCGCCACCGACTTTTTATTTTATCCTAAGTAAAGGTTAAAAAGCACAGCAAAAAACCTTTGAGATGTTTTCTTGGGTTCGGGGAGTAGATTATAGAAAGGGAAGGTATTAGCACCCTTTCTATCCATGGTTATCCATGGGCTCTTAGTTACTTGCTTAGATCAACTTGCCTTAATTTTCAATTGTTTGAAATGGTGCTTTGTGTGTGTGGGTTTGAAAATGTTTTGAAAAGAAGCCAATGTGATGGCAACCTTTGTAATGATCCATGTTGGGATGTATATAAAGGTGTATGTCTTTTGAAAAGGTTTTCGATGTTTTTGAAAGTTGTTTTGAAAGTGTATTGATGTGTGGTTTAAAAAATAGGCAAGTGTTTTGTTTTGCAAGTTGGCAAGTAACCAAAAGCTATCTACCCTAAATTTCTCAAAGATCTTTGCTATGTTTTAACCCTTTTAACAATTTTGTTCCACCATTGTATTTGGTGGACAATCTTGTGTTAGGATGTGAAAGGGACGGGCGCGGGTCATCGTTTAGACCATAATTGCAATGGTGCCAAGTATCTTTGGGCAATTTTCTCTTTAAGGGACTTGATCATTTTTTAGGCAACTTTTGAAAGCGTCATCGAGGGACTATGATCATTTGATTGTTTTGTTTTTGCCAAAGATACCTAACATGCAATATGGCCCATTATTGAAGGCAACAAGTGGAATACCCTAGGGGTGCAAGTGTGATTAGTGTTGTCCATTTTCATGCTTGATTATCTTTGAAATTAGGTCAAACTATTTTGGTTAATTGATTTGCATACAAACCTAATTCTAGCATGGCATATTTAGAAAGCTTGTAAATGCGAAAAATAAAGTTCCTAAGTTATTACAACACAATATATGGGATGGGGGGTACAAATGTTCAAATGGGGGTATTTTGACAAGAATTAAAACCCTAGACTATTACATCAAATTGGAATTTGCAAGATATTTAATTACACAATATTTAATAAAATAAAATAAATATGCAAAATGCAAAAAGGTTTTCTTTTTTTATGTGTATGTAAAAGGTATTTATCATGTACCAAATAAAATAAAATTAATTAATTTTTGGGATTCTTATGCATTTAGGGCAAAAACCCTAATTTTATAAATAAAAGTATTTATATGTATAATATATGTAATATTTATTTATCATGTACAAAAAATAAATGAAAAGAAAAATATATGAAAAAAAGTAACTTTTAAGTTAAATATTAGTAAAAAAATAAAATGTATTATTATGTTATGTTTTTTAACCTAAATGTATTAATAAACACCTAAATATTTATAATATTCACTAAATACTAAATATATATATAAATAATAATATTTAATATTTTTTTTAAAAATGTATTTTTATTATAAAATGTTTTCAAGAGATAACATAAAATAAAAATCAGAAATAAAATATGTGTGTATTATTTTTTGTATTGAAAAATAAAAGTATACTTATTTATTTATTTACAAAAAAAACCTAATAAAACCAAATAAATATCAAAATAAATGCAAAAAATATGGGGAAAATGTTTTTTTATGTCTTTTATGATTAAAACAAAAATATGGAAACAAAATCAAAAAGAAAAAATAGAAAATAACAAGTATATCTCAAAATGGGCCAGGGGGGTTCAAAAGTAAAAACAAGGTGCAAATAGGAAAATGAAACAAGCCCAGCCCATGAAGACTTTGTCTTCAACCTCAGAACCTGTATGAACAACAACAACACGCGTTTTCTATCTCCAGATTCCTTGATCTTTTGCCAAATCTTGCAACATGAAACCTGTAGAGCTTGAAGCCATGATTCTAGACATATAAAGAAATCAATCTAACTCTCAGAAATGAGAGAGAATTTCTTCTCCCCCAATTCCTGACCTAGTTTTTGTTCCATGTTCAGACATCAAATTCTCATAGCACACATAACATAAATGAAAACTAATTATATGGGCATGTTCAGGGCCATGAATGTGACATAATTTCTTCACAAATCTAAACCTAACAATGCCTGGATAGAGAGATAAGAGTTCATGAACTTACCTGTTCAGTTGGAATCGTGTCTGGCAATGGAGGAGCTTTCAGGGCAAGATGATGATTTGTATAGCTTGCTTGATGTCTGAGGATGCTATTCCAATACTTGGTATGCTTTGAAACCTTCTATATCAAGCTGCAGAAGTCAACCTGCAAGAGGAAGAAATGAAAATGGCAAAACTGATTAGAGGTGTTACAGTCTGCTTCTAATGCTTTGGACAGTTTGTATGGATGGTAAGGAAAGTGTTTGAACTAGTTTGGATGAAGGTGCACGATGGAAATGAGCTATGGGATTCAAACTGCAGCTTATGCCCTGTTTTTGCAGTTTTATGGTGATTCTGTGTTAGAGAGGGTAATGGAGATGGTTAGCTCGTGTTTCAGGTCAGGGTGATTGTTTAGAATGTGTGTAACAAGTTTGCTTAAGTTGGTTTTTGCTGAGATGAGAGTTGTGTGTTGTTGTGCCAACTTTCTTCACACTTAAGCAAGAAATGTCAACTTGGTTTTCTAGACCTGTGCAGGCCCCCAATCCATGCTGCATACCTTAGCCTTGATCAGTGTGATTAGTTCATAAACTTGTGCCAAAAGGATTTGTATTGTACTTGCTTGGATTTGCATTTGACATAAAGTTCAACTTTTCTAAAATGGCTAATTTGCTTTTTCTATTTAAGGGTTAAACTTCCATGTAATGACCAAACTCATAGAACAACACCTTGGCACAAAGGATTAGCATTAAATTATGGAGTGTAGATGAGATAAAAGACCTGTAATCTAGCTTAAGGCATGCTGAGTTCAAAAATGCAAGGTTATGGACATGTAACTTGGTCATGATCAAAATGAGTTTTTCCCAACTTGCCAAATTCGATTCTCCCTAACCATGAGGTTGTTTGATGAGTTCTTGGACATTTTGGAAATCTTGGAATGTGTACTACAATCCATCTTTGAAATGCAAATTGAAATTCCAAGTGGAAGCATGTTAAAAGTGGTCTTGAAGTTAGGCAAAAATCCTGCCTAAAATGGTTCAAAATTTCTCTAAGTTAAGAATGGTTTGGTACCCTTGTTCCAAAAATTGTAACTTGAGCTACAAGCTTCTTTTGAGGAAACTTTGTGAATCAAAGTTGTAGATTTTGCAATGGACTAAAACGTTCATGTTTGGACTTTTCCTTGAATCCAAATGCATCTTGATGAGAAAGTGGGACAAAGTTAGGAAAAAATTAGGGTTTTTCATAACTTAGAAAAATTCTAAGTTATGAAAAATCTTCATTTCAAACCCTAATTTGCAATTCTTGATTTCTTGATGAAAAAGTTTCATGATTTGGCATGTTTTGATGAAAAATGAATCTTGACACTTGATTTTGACCAAAAAGTCAAAGTTTGACTTTTCAGTATATAGTCAAAAATTGATCAATTGACTGGAAAATTCAACTGTCAATCTTGTGTATTTGGGATCTTTTGAACTTGTTGAGTATGTCAAGACAATTCCATGGAGTCCTTGAGTCCATATGTGAGCTTGGTTTGCCATTGGCTAGGTCAAACAGTCAAAAATTGCCTTTGTGCAGTCAAAACCCTAAAAATGACCATTTTGCCCTTTTGGTGATCTGATCAAATTTCTTGTGGAATTGTGATCCAAACTTGATCAAATGGTTCATATGAGTTCATAATGTTGAGGTGGGTCAAAATTCATGAGGTTTGACTGTCAATTGGCCACAGTTGACTTTTTCCCCAATACAATTGATTTTTAGGTCAACTGTCCAATTGGCTGGGCAAAATTTGGAATCAAGACTTGAAACTTGGTATGGATAAACTTGGGAGTCCAACATGAAGCATGAAAGTCATCTTAGGCATTTTAGGTCAAAATATCTTTGTGCAAACACAAACCCTAATTTGGGTCAACAGTGCAAGGAGAAGTCTTGAGCAGAGGAAACCCTAACTGGATCTTGAGCTCCAAGAGTCTTGTGATGAGAAAATGTTGAGAAAATGGGAGGGCAAATTTTGGGGTACAACAGTTGCCCCTGTTCAATATTCTTGAACCTGAAGAGTTAGATTGGCAAGTTTGCCTTTCGTGACTCGAGGGTAAAAGGAGATTGGACACTAGAGTGCCCGGAAATTTGCACTCGCATGTTGGAGTATCAGCAATGTGATGTCGGGAATGGGCTTGTAGATGCCATTTGGAGAGGTGGTGGATAGGGAGATGGGCTTATAGATGCCATCTGAAGGCGTGACAGAACCTTGTCGGGAATGGGCTTATAGATGCCATTTGGAAGTGTTGATCGCATAAGAGATTCCTTAGCGAGAACTTGTGTATTTTGAGAAAGACAGATGTTTTCCTGGCTTGTTACAGGTGTTGATCTTCAATCTCTTCATGCAGACATGCCCTGGTTAGATACAGGTGTCGAGTCTACAATCGGTTGCTCGCAGATATGCCCTGGCTGGATACAGGAATCGAATCTGGAATTAGTCGTCAACAGATATGCCCTGGATGGATACAGGAATCGAATCTTCAAACTCTTCAGATGTGCCCTGGCTAGATACAGGAATCGAATCTGGAATTAGTCGTCAACAGATATGCCCTGGCTGGATATAGGAATCGAATCTGGAATTAGTCATCAACAGATATGCCCTGGCTGGATACAGGAATCGAATCTTCAAACTCTTCAGATGTGCCCTGGCTAGATACAGGAATCGAATATGGAATTAGTCGTCAACAGATATGCCCTGGCTGGATACAGGAATCAAATCTTCAAACTCTTCAGATATGCCCTGGCTAGATACAGGAATCGAATCTGGAAACTGATCACTCACAGATGTGCCCTGGCTAGATACAGGAATCGAATTTGGAATTGTGACAGTTGAAGGTAGTTGTCTTTTGGATTGTCTTTTTCCCTGAAAAGGCAAAACATCAGTTGTATGCAATGTCATGATGTATGAAGTGCATGATGTCATGATGTTCAAAATGAGATAGTGTTGTATGCACTTTATCATGTATGTAAGCAAGATGTATGAAATGTGAAATGTTTATGAATGTATTTTCGTCTAGGAAAATAAGTCCTTGATGATAGGCTGGGGAATTAAATCCTGGGCCGATGTTGAAGAGTAGAGTTCTTCGTTTCCGCTAGGGATGATGGTTGCGAGAGTACAACGGTAGGAGAAGATGACTCCGTTGGGGAATAAACTTGTTGGAGAGATTACTCTGAGGGGAATTATTCTGTGGGAAGAGATACTTCGCTGAAGTTTTGACGAGAGCTCCGCCGAGGATTTCGATGATGGACTCCGCTGGGGATAACAATGCTAAACTCCGCTGGGGATTGTGCTGATAATTTATGTTGGGGAATTTTGATGAACTCCGCTGGGGATTTGGAAGAACTTCGCCGAGGGTGGTCTTCCGTGGCAATTAGCTGAGGATAACCCAGTTATAAGCCCTTGAGAGGAAAAACTTTGAATAAAGCTCGGGAGAGAGGTCCGTACTCTACAGGGGATGAGCTTCCAGAATCTACTGGGGATAAGCTTCAAGACCTGCTGGGGATATGGATTCCAATTTTCCTGGGGAGACCTTCAGACTGTACTAAAAAAGAAAAGGTTCCACTGGGGTGCCTGTGTTCCGCCGGGGAACAATCTTAGATCAAGACTGCCGGGGATGCTTGTTGATGAAATGCCTATACTCCGCTGGGGAATGTTGATATCTTCTGGGGATACCCAACTTCCTTTAGGCTGGCCGTAGACTAACTCTGCTGGAGGAGAGTATTGCTGACTTGCTAGGGGAACAGGGTGCCTATTGTAGGGCTGATGATAGACTAACTCTTCCTGGGGAGAGTATTGCTGACTCTTGTCTTACTCTGTGGGGAGTTGAGGTAACTTGGTCACATTCTTCAGTTGAACCTACCTTGGTACCCTGGCGGACAAAGCAACTAGACTGCCTGGACAACTCTACACTGCCACTGTTTCTGATGACAGCTGTAATTGGTCTTTTGTTTCGTATGCAAGTATTTATGAATTAGCAATTCAATGTCAAATGCATATATCAAAAATGAACATTGGACGTTCTTCGCAAGACAAAACAGATAAAAGGGAAAACAATTGGCAATTTGTTTGGAAAAGTGAATTTGTATTGATTTTGAAGTTTGCCTGTAAATAGGCGTTTTTGTACAAGAGGCTGACGTCCTAGTAAGAGAACGCCGCCAAATAACATAAAGTTTATACAATTTTGAAAAGGAAACAAAACAGCTATGTGAACAAAATCCCCACTGGGTTCCAACTCTGCTACCGCCTTTATGTCTTCAAGCGTCTCATCACTTTGCTGCTTAGTTGAAGATGAAGCTGATTGATCGATGCCGAAGCCTGAGCCCGATAGTTGATGCCGAATTCTGGATACAAGGTGATTCAATGAGACATAGTGTTACGCTTTATCCCTAACTTTTGCCTGGACCGCCCTTTCGGGTTTTCAGTCCACCGGGATACCCATTTTTGCCCAAGCCGCCTTTTCAGGTTTTCGACTTGCCGGGTGTACAGATTCTTTTTCATTTCATCCCTTATTTTTGCCCGAACCCTTTTGGTTCGCCGGGGAGCCCTTATTTTTGCCTAGGTATGTCAACCTAGCGGGTCTTTTATTCATGCGTAGTATCTTTTTACTATGTCTGCATTGGCGGGGTGAGGAAGGTCGTCACCATCCATGGTGGTTAGAATCATGGCTCCTCCTGAGAACACATGTTTAACCACAAATGGCCCTTCGTACGTAGGGGTCCATTTGCCCCGGGGATCACTTTGAGGAAGGATGATGCGTTTGATTACCAGGTCCCCAACTCGATACTCTTGTGGTCTGACTTTCTTGTTAAATGCCCTGATCATCCGTTTTTGGTACGTCTGACCATGACAGATAGCGGTGAGTCTCTTTTCGTCAATTAGGTTTAATTGATCAAGTCGAGTCTGGATCCAGTCATCTTCACTCAAGTCTGCATCCTTCATTATCCGGAGAGAGGGTATTTGGACTTCAATCGGCAAAACTGCCTCCATGCCATAGACCAAGGAAAAGGGAGTTTCCCCGGTTGACGTTCTTGCTGAGGTACGGTACCCGTGAAGAGCGAACGGTAACATCTCGTGCCAATCTTTGTAGGTCACTGTCATCTTCTGCACAATTTTCTTGATGTTTTTATTAGCTGCTTCGACAGCCCCATTCATCTTCGGCCGGTAAGGAGAAGAGTTGTGGTGCTGTATCTTGAATTGCTCGCAGAGCTCAGTGATTATCTTGTTGTTAAGATTGGTACCATTGTCCGTAATGATTCTTTCCGGGACGCCGTATCGACAGATCAGGTTGTGCCGAATGAAACGTGCCACGACACTCTTGGTTACGGTGGCGTAGGAAGCTGCTTCTACCCACTTTGTGAAATAATCGATCGCTACCAAGATGAAGCGATGCCCGTTGGATGCCGTCGGTCGGATCTCGCCGATCATGTCAATGCCCCACATCGCAAAAGGCCAAGGTGTCGTCAAGACGTTCAGAGGAACTGGAGGAACGTGCACTTTATCAACATAGATCTGGCATTTATGACAAGTTCGAGAATGTTGGTAACAGTCGGCTTCCATTGTGGACCAGAAATATCCTGCCCGAAGGATTTTCTTTGCCATGGTGTGTCCACTGGAATGTGTTCCGAATGTACCTTCGTGTAGTTCTACCATGATCTTCTCTGCTTCAGTTTTATCCACACAACGCAGTAGAGTTGAATCATGATTTCATTTGTAGAGAACGCCGTTGCTGAGGAAGAATTTTGCCGCAAACCTTCTCAGGAACTTCTTGTCATTGACCGGTGCTCCTTCAGGGTATTCCTGAGCTTCCAAGTATCTCTTCACCTCATGATACCAGGGTTTTTCGATTACCTCTTCGGCCTCAAGATCGCAACAGTATGCAGGTTTGTCCAACTTCCAGATAACGATCCAGGGAGCCTCGTTGTCCCATTTGACTTTGAACATTGAAGACATCGTAGCTAGTGCGTCCGCTAACTGATTCTCCTCTCTTGGGAAGTGTTCAAAAGTTATCTCTTCAAAGTGGGGCAGCAAAGTCAACACATACTCCTTGTAAGGAATAAGATTTGGGTGTTTCGTATCCCACTCGCCTTTGATCTGATTGATCACAAGAGCGGAATCTCCGAAAACACTCAGAAACTTGATCCTTAAGTCAATTGCAGCTTGAAGACCCATGATACATACCTCATATTCTACCATGTTGTTGGTGCAGTTGAAACACAGTCGGGCGGTGAGTGGAGTATGAGTACCTTTAGGGGATATGATCACATCGCCGATGCTGTTACCCAAAGCGTTCGAGGCTCCGTCAAAATGCATAGACCATCGGGATCCTTCCTCAGGTCCTTCATCCGGTCCAGGTACTTCACAATCAGTTACTACCATGATATCTTCGTCTGGAAATTCAAAGTTCAATGGTTGGTAATCGTCCACAGGTTGGTGTGCCAAATGGTCTGCCAATACACATCCCTTGATTGCTTTTTGAGTTGTGTACTGGATGTCATATTCTGTCAAGATCATTTGCCATCTTGCTATTCTTCCAGACAGAGCAGGCTTTTCGAATATGTACTTGATTGGATCCATTTTTGAAATCAACAGAGTAGTGTGAGTCAGCATATACTGTCTCAGCCGGCGAGCAGCCCATACCAGAGCGCAACAAGTTTTCTCGAGCAGTGAGTACCGAGTCTCACAGTCGGTAAACTTTTTGCTCAGGTAATAAATAGCGTGCTCTTTTCGGCCAGACTCGTCATGCTGCCCCAGCACACACCCCATTGAGTTGTCAAGTACTGTCAAGTATAGTATTAGAGGTCTCCCTTCCACTGGTGGCATAAGAATGGGTGGTTCTTGGAGATACTCCTTTATCTTTTCGAAAGCGGCCTGACATTCATCGTTCCAACGTACTACTTGATCTTTCTTCAGCAATTTGAAGATTGGCTCACAGGTAGCAGTTAGATGTGAGATGAATCGGGCAATGTAATTCAGCCATCCTAGAAAGCCTCTGACTTCTTTCTCTGTCTTGGGATCCGGCATCTCTTGTATGGCTTTCACCTTGGCAGGGTCCACTTGAATACCTTTGTCGCTTACAATGAAACCTAGCAATTTTCCAGACCTCACCCCAAAGGTGCATTTGTTTGGGTTCAACCTCAGCTTGTACAACTTTAGACGGTCAAACAGCTTCCGCAGATGGTCAAGGTGCTCCTCCTCAGTTTGGGACCTTGCAATCATGTCGTCGACGTACACTTCTATCTCATGATGGATCATATCATGAAATAAAGCAACCATGGCACGTTGATAGGTTGCCCCAGCATTTTTCAACCCGAATGGCATGACCTTGTAGCAGAAGGTGCCCCACTGAGTCACAAAGGTAGTCTTTTCCATATCTTCAGGAGCCATCTTGATCTGATTATACCCTGAAAAACCATCCATGAAGGAGAACACCTTGTGTTGAGCAGTATTGTCAACAAGAACGTCGATGTGAGGCAGAGGGAAATCATCCTTAGGGCTGGCCCTGTTCAAATCCCTGTAGTCAACACACATTCTGACTTTACCATCTTTCTTTGGCACTGGAACCACATTGGCCACCCATTGAGGATAAGAAGTCACTGCTAGAAACCCGACATCAAATTGTTTCATAACCTCAGCTTTGATTTTCTCGGACATCTCTGGGCGCATGCGGCGGACCTTCTATTTCACCGGAGGGCAGTCTTCCTTGGTAGGCAGGTGATGAACTACAATGTCGGCATCCAAACCAGGCATGTCTTCGTAAGACCAAGCAAAGATTTCCATGTAATCATGCAGCATCTGAATCAATCGTTGCTTCACGCTGAGCTCTAGATTGGCACCAATCTTGACTTCTTTTCTATCTGTCTCAGTACCCAGGTTTATCGTTTCCACTGGCTCTTCATGCGGCTGAATGGCCCTCTCTTCCTGGAGTAGCAGTCTTGCGAGTTCACCAGGCACTTCGCAATCATCTTCACCTTCGTCTTCGGCCAAGTTGATCGGATTTTCGAAGTCATAACTGGCAGTAGCAGAGCTGTTACCAATGAGATCTAGAGTGGATTGGAACCTGTATAAGTGAGTGTGTGTAAATATAGCTATTTTGCAATATATAACAAAGAAAGAAAAATAGCACAAGATTTGAAATGCAACAAACGTCCAATGTTTTGATTAATGATATATGGAAATGTCATACAAAAAGCCCTCACAAATGGAGCCACGGTGCCCCGGGTAGGACACCGAGCCAATAAAAGTTTCAACATATTGTTTGTTACAAATCGAAAACAAAAGAGTTAATTATTGCGTGACAAATGTAATAGGTGTAAAATCTTTTACCGTCCAGTTGCTTGGTCCGTTGTTGGTTGTTGGATAGATCCAACTGTCAAATTCTGCTTCCTCCATGTCCTCCTCGATAGCATTCACTCTTGGGTTGGTGATGAACACCGGAGGCTTTCTGATCCTTTCCTTGCGAACAACCCTCTGAGCCTCTGCAGTGAAGCCCAGCCCAAATTTGTCGGTCTTTTGAGTGAAGTCAGGAAGTTGACCCCAGTTTGCGCACTTTCCTTTCTCAATCACTGCCCGGGCATCCTTCAGGGAAGCCATCCTCAGAGGAAAGTCTTCTTCAACCACTGTCTCAGCTGACGCCAACGTTGGAGGTACCTCTTCAAAATGTTGAAAGGGGGTTTCAATAAACTCCCCGTCCATCTCAATATACCGGAATGAATTCAGGTGACTAACCATGTATTCCTCCACTCCCTGCACAGTAACAATCTTCCCTCTGACATGGTATTTGAGCTTCTGGTGTAGAGTGGATGTTACGGCCCCAGCCTTGTGAATCCAAGGTTGACCCAGCAAACAGGAATAAGATGGACGAATATCCATCACATAGAACGTTGAGTCAAAGACTTGGGAACCCACACGGATAGGAATGTCTACCTCACCATGCACCATCCTCTTAGAACCGTCGAAGGCTCTAACAATGATGTTACTAGGTTTCAATTCCAGGCCCTCACAATCCAACCGATCTAAGGCCTTCTTGAGCAAAACATTCAGGGAAGAACCGGTGTCCACCAACACGTGTGCGAGAGTAGTGCCCCTGCATTCTATGGAAACATGCAAGGCATCATTGTGGTTTTTTCCCTTGGCGGTCAGGTCGGCATCCGAGAAACCCAAACCATTGTCAGTTGTCAAATTAGCCACACAGTCAGTGAACTGATCTGCAGAGGTCTCTTGCGGCACATGGGCCGTTTTCAGAAATGAAATCAGGGCCTTGGCGTGGGCCTCTGAGCACAGCAGCAATGATAGCATAGAGATTTTGGAGGGGGTATGCCCCAGCTGTTCAACGACATTGAAGTCACTCTTTTTAATGATTTTAAGGATTTCCTCCATCTCTTGCTGGGAGGCTTCAACGGCGGTCTTTTTTGGTGCCTTCGTCCGGGCAGGCAAATCAGTAGTAACTTCTTTGCCCTGAGCATCAGAGGACTCGGCGGCAGTAGTAGACATAGGAACTTGATTTGGAACATGCACACTTGCGGGTGTGATGATAAGAGGTTTTCGGATAACTGGTGGTGCAATGTCAGGCGAGAAGAGCCTGCCACTGCGAGTAATCTTGGCGGGACCAGTGATGTTACTGATACCGGTACCGGTGTTGAACTCCTGCTTCACTCCAAGCACATACACGTCTGCCCCATAGTGCCATGGGACAGCCTTGTCAGATTCATAGGGGAGGGGCCCCAGAACAGTAATGGTAATGGGTGCAACAGACATAATTTTGACTGGCTTCCTCGGGGGAGCCTTGGTAGGATTGTTGAAAATTGTGACGACAGATACTTCTTTAGCGGAAACAAACGGAACAGCGGTTTTCTTGAACATAATTTCTTTGCTATCCATCAGGCTTTGGATGCCTGATTTCAGCAGCGGACAATCGGTAGGGGTAACAGCACACAGGAGGCAACCCTTGCTACAACCCGGAAATAAACCGGCCAGCAGTAGGTTCCTCTTAACAGTCAATAGAGGGGTAGCAACATCATTCACAGAAACAGCATACAAATCTTCCTCGATGGCATTTACTCTATGCTGGGGCATAGGAGCAGTTACAACATTTGGCCTCTCAGGCGCCTCAAACTGAATTTCCTTCACATCGATAAGGTCTTGAACCTTATTTCTCAGGGCCCATCAATCATCCGTAGTATACCCGGGGCTATCAGAATGATAAGCACAACGGGCATTTGGGTTATACTTAGGAGATGCAGTATTCATGACCTTCGGAGCTTCTCTGGTGGTCACCAAGCTGGTTGATAGCAATTGCGGTAAGATTTGTGACAAGGTCATGCTCAGCCGAGTGTATTGCCTTTTGGGCCTCTCACCCCTTTGTTGATTGTACTGCTGAGGAGCAGCAACAGGTTTTGAAATTACCAAGGCATTGACGGCTTGGCGGCGTTCTGGCTTGACTTGTCTTCTAGGACCATAGACGGCACTAGCTTCCTTCTTGAAAGGCTTTTTCTCAGTACTTGCGGAGGCACCTTTCTGTATCTTTCCTGACCTGATGCCAGCTTCTATCCTTTCACCCGTCAGGATCAAATCTGTAAACCCAACGGAGGAATTACCAACCAAATGATTGAAGAATGGACCAGACAAGGTCCCTAGAAACATGTCAACCAGTTCACGGTCAATCAAAGGAGGCTGCACCCTGCCAGCCAAATCTCTCCATTTTTGCGCATATTCTTTGAACCCTTCGCCCGTTCCTAGTGACATACCCTGAAGTTGGGTACGCGTAGGAGCGAGGTCAGAATTGTATTGATATTGTCTATAAAATGCGGTAGCCAAATCTTCCCAATGTCGGATACTGGTTCCATCTAGCTGATAGAACCACTCAATTTGTGACCCCGAAAGGCTATCTTGGAAGAAGTGGATCCAAAGATTTTTGTCTGCCGTGTAAGGTTGGATCTTCCTTACGTACGATCTGAGATACAGCTTTGGACAGGAAGCCCCGTCGTATTTGGCAAAGGCAGGCGCCTTGAACTTGTGTGGGATTACCACCCCAGAAGATAACCCTAAATCTCCGAAATCCAGCCCCGGCACATTTTGAATCTCCATGGCACTTAAGCGGTCCTCTAATTGCTTGTATCTGTCAGCAGCAGGAGGGTATTGTTCGTCATTGTAATCCGTCTCGTTGTCAGAGACTGCAGGACTAGGAGATCTTCCCCCTTGGGGACTGTCTTTCTCTGCAGAGGAAGTAGTTGGATCAGCCTCGTTATGGAGTGTGTTCCCAAACCTGCGTCCAGTATTGAACAACACAATCCTTTTCTTCTTCTTCTTCTTTAAGAGCAGAGCCTTCAACTCTTATTGACCTTGGGCCAAGCTCATGACCATCTCCTGAAACTGGGCATTCTGGGCCTGGAGGGCCTTGATAGCTTGCTCACTGGATGATTCTAGATTCATGATGACTGTTCAAAATAAACAGCGAAGAAGATTAAGCAACCTGTAGAAAAAAGGGTACATGTTATGCACATGATGCATGAGATGCTATCTATGCAATGCATTCAAGGATTTTAGAAATTCACAATTGTTGCAGACAAAAAGAACGCACGTCATATTAATAAGAAGAAATTTGTTAGTACATAAGTGCCCCATGGGCCAAATATTACAAAAACAACTTCTCAAGGTAAAAAGACGTTGCGCATCCTCTTTGGCGCAATGTAGGTGTTGAGGGCCTCTTGCTCATGGAGTCGGCGGGTGAGCTCTAGAACCTTCTTCTCGCTGGCGTAGAAGCTGGCTTCAAAAGTGTTCCGTTCCTTCTTGAGTTGGATCCAACTCTTCTGCATATCCTCCCACGATGTAGGCATGTCAGGATGTAGGATGGTGTAGGGAACCTCTCCTTCCTTAACGGGCTCTTTAATCACAGGGAGAACATGAGGATAAGGCATCATTAGACTCTGGGCTCGGGCTCGTACCCACTTGAGATAAGGCTCAAGAGGGATGGAGTTCTTGTGCCCCAGTGTCTTGCTATCAACCTTGTTGGGCATCCTCCAAGCTCTGATGAATCTTTGGCGAAGTCCTTGCGCATCATTGTCGAAGTCAAAAACTAGGTCAGGAATCAACATGTCGTGAGGGCCATCTCTTCGTGCATATCCAAATTGCCTCAATGCTAGGCAAGGGTTGTAGGTGATACCTCCTCTGATTCCAAGTAAAGGAACATTAGGAAACTCTCCACAACGATCGACGATGATGACATTTTCTCTGGACCGAGAACACCAATGTACATCAGAGTGAGTAAGAGTCATCAACCGTTGGGACCACCTTGAGCCTTGGTCATTCTTCAAGACAGATTGTGGAAGGTGCTAAATAAACCACCTTGCAAGGAGAGGAGTACAACACATGAGAACACCCCTCTTTCTCATTGTTCGTGTGTAAAACGAGTGAAGGATGTCCCTAAGTAATGTTGGTATTGGATTTCTGGACAAGAAGATTTTGACGGGTTGACCTCTACAAGCTGGTCAGGATTTGGGAACAAGACCAACCCATAGATAAGGAGTGCCACAATTTCTTCAAAGGCTTGTAGGTCCAATGAGTTCCAACATTCTTGTGCCTTCTCAAACAAGAATTTTGCTAAGAAGCCTTTGACACCGCTTCTAGTTTCCCAGTGCCCCTTGATGTCAGATGGCTGTAGATGTAGTGCTCGAGCAACATCTTCAGGCTTTGGTTCCTTTTCCATACCGTTGAAAGGTAGTTGATTTAGGATAGGAATTCTCAGGAGTTGAGAAAATTCCTCCAAAGTGGGTACCAACTGGTAGTCGGGGAAAGTGAAACAGTGATGAAAAGGGTCAAAGAACTGGAATAGCACTTTCATCATGTCCTCTTCAATGTTGGTGTTGACTAAGCTGAGCAGTCTACCATGTCTTTCACTGAAGGATGAGCTTTCCGGAATTCTTGAGGTGAGCTCCTTGAGTTGAGGAGGGATTCTCACAAGGTTGACTTGGATGGTTTTTCTGCGAGGAATTTCCATGACCTACAAAACAAGAACAAAGATGAAGATCTAAACCCTTGAAGTGGTTAGTAAATGCATATGATGCTTTATGATGTTCATGATGTATGCACAAACATATGTACAAGCAAATCACACCAAACCCTAGTTTCAGGCTTGCATGGGGTTTCATAGGTAAGTACCCTCTTGAGTATAGTTGGCTTAAAAACCTGTCCTATAAATAGTAAACGGGTTCTAAGGAGCTCAATATCACTGGATTGTTTTCATTGTTCATTGTTTTGGTTTAGCCACTTAACTAGCGACCAAAATATTCCAAGAAAACAACCCTCAATGAGTGTAGTATCGAGTATCTACCAACTTCGGACTGCACCAAAGCCGGTCATCTCACTACCCCTAATAAAAGGCCAAGATGGTCAAGTAAGGTTCTAGGTCATTAGTGCTTAGTGACATCACTCAGCGGCCCCGTACTCTCCTTGATTAAACTCAAGGGTTACCGATACTCACAAATATGTCGCACTAATATAACTATTGCTTCGACCGTGTCGGTATACCCCGCACAGTTTCCACAACGTATTGCTATCTATGAATGTTTCCCAAAATCCGGGTGTAGGATTGCAAACCCAAACAAGAGAGCCAAGATATAAAGCAATCAAGACAAACAATTAATCATGCAAGAGGGTGATCTAAGCCCTAAGGTTACTCCACTTTTAAGAATTTCCCCAGCAGAGTCGCCAATTCTGTGATACGGTGGGAGAACTGACTTGAGGTTTTGCGTTTGTATTCGCAAATGTTTCGGTTGAGCAAGAGTCGCCACCGACTTTTTATTTTATCCTAAGGAAAGGTTAAAAAGCACAGCAAAAAACCTTTGAGATGTTTTCTTGGGTTCGGGGAGTAGATTATAGAAAGGGAAGGTATTAGCACCCTTTCTATCCATGGTTATCCATGGGCTCTTAGTTACTTGCTTAGATCAACTTGCCTTAATTTTCAATTGTTTGAAATGGTGCTTTGCGTGTGTGGGTTTGAAAATGTTTTGAAAAGAAGCCAATGTGGTGGCAACCTTTGTAATGATCCATGTTGGGATGTATACAAAGGTGTATGTCTTTTGAAAAGGTTTTCGATGTTTTTGAAAGTTGTTTTGAAAGTGTATTGATGTGTGGTTTAAAAATAGGCAAGTGTTTTGTTTTGCAAGTTGGCAAGTAACCAAAATCTATCTACCCTAAATTTCTCAAAGATCTTTGCTATGTTTTAACCCTTTTAACAATTTTGTTCCACCATTGTATTTGGTGGACAATCTTGTGTTAGGATGTGAAAGGGACGGGCGCGGGTCATCGTTTAGACCATAATTGCAATGGTGCCAAGTATCTTTGGGCAATTTTCTCTTTAAGGGACTTGATCATTTTTTAGGAAACTTTTGAAAGCGTCATCGAGGGACTATGATCATTTGATTGTTTTGTTTTTGCCAAAGATACCTAACATGCAATATGGCCCATTATTGAAGGCAACAAGTGGAATACCCTAGGGGTGCAAGTGTGATTAGTGTTGTCCATTTTCATGCTTGATTATCTTTGAAATTAGGTCAAACTATTTTGGTTAATTGATTTGCATACAAACCTAATTCTAGCATGGCATATTTAGAAAGCTTGTAAATGCGAAAAATAAAGTTCCTAAGTTATTACAACACAATATATGGGATGGGGGGTACAAATGTTCAAATGGGGGGTATTTTGACAAGAATTAAAACCCTAGACTATTACATCAAATTGGAATTTGCAAGATATTTAATTACACAATATTTAATAAAATAAAATAAATATGCAAAATGCAAAAAGGTTTTCTTTTTTTATGTGTATGTAAAAGGTATTTATCATGTACCAAATAAAATAAAATTAATTAATTTTTGGGATTCTTATGCATTTAGGGCAAAAACCCTAATTTTATAAATAAAAGTATTTATATGTATAATATATGTAATATTTATTTATCATGTACAAAAAATAAATGAAAAGAAAAATATATGAAAAAAAGTAACTTTTAAGTTAAATATTAGTAAAAAAATAAAATGTATTATTATGTTATGTTTTTTAACCTAAATGTATTAATAAACACCTAAATATTTATAATATTCACTAAATACTAAATATATATATAAATAATAATATTTAATATTTTTTTTAAAAATGTATTTTTATTATAAAATGTTTTCAAGAGATAACATAAAATAAAAATCAGAAATAAAATATGTGTGTATTATTTTTTGTATTGAAAAATAAAAGTATACTTATTTATTTATTTACAAAAAAAACCTAATAAAACCAAATAAATATCAAAATAAATGCAAAAAATATGGGAAAAATGTTTTTTTATGTCTTTTATGATTAAAACAAAAATATGGAAACAAAATCAAAAAGAAAAAAAATAGAAAATAACAAGTATATCTCAAAATGGGCCAGGGGGGTTCAAAAGTAAAAACAAGGTGCAAATAGGAAAATGAAACAAGCCCAGCCCATGAAGACTTTGTCTTCAACCTCAGAACCTGTATGAACAACAACAACACGCGTTTTCTATCTCCAGATTCCTTGATCTTTTGCCAAATCTTGCAACATGAAACCTGTAGAGCTTGAAGCCACGATTCTAGACATATAAAGAAATCAATCTAACTCTCAGAAATGAGAGAGAATTTCTTCTCCCCCAATTCCTGACCTAGTTTTTGTTCCATGTTCAGACATCAAATTCTCATAGCACACATAACATAAATGAAAACTAATTATATGGGCATGTTCAGGGCCATGAATGTGACATAATTTCTTCACAAATCTAAACCTAACAATGCCTGGATAGAGAGATAAGAGTTCATGAACTTGCCTGTTCAGTTGGAATCGTGTCTGGCAAGATGATGATTTGTATAGCTTGCTTGATGTCTGAGGATGCTATTCCAATACTTGGTATGCTTTGAAACCTTCTATATCAAGCTGCAGAAGTCAACCTGCAAGAGGAAGAAATGAAAATGGCAAAACTGATTAGAGGCGTTACAATCGGCTTCTAATGCTTTGGACAGTTTGTATCGATGGTAGGGAAAGTGTTTGAACTAGTTTGGATGAAAGTGCACGATGGAAATGAGCTATAGGATTCAAACTGCAGCTTATGCCCTGTTTTTGCAGTTTTATGGTGATTCTGTGTTAGAGAGGGCAATGGAGATGGTTAGCTCGTGTTTCAGGTCAGGGTGATTGTTTAGAATGTGTGTAACAAGTTTGCTTAAGTTGGTTTTTGCTGAGATGAGAGTTGTGTGTTGTTATGCCAGCTTTCTTCACACTTAAGCAAGAAATGTCAACTTTGTTTTCTAGACCTGTGCAGGCCCCCAATCCATGCTGCATACCTTAGCCTTGATCAGTGTGATTAGTTCATAAACTTGTGCCAAAAGGATTTGCATTGTACTTCCTTGGATTTTCATTTGACATAAAGTTCAACTTTTCTAAAATGGCTAATTTGCTTTTTCTATTTAAGGGTTAAACTTCCATGTAATGACCAAACTCATAGAACAACACCTTGGCACAAAGGATTAGCATTAAATTATGGAGTGTAGATGAGATAAAAGACCTGTAATCTAGCTTAAGGCATGCTGAGTTCAAAAATGCAAGGTTATGGACATGTAACTTGGTCATGATCAAAATGAGTTTTTTCCAACTTGCCAAATTCGATTCTCCCTAACCATGAGGTTGTTTGATGAGTTCTTGGACATTTTGGAAAGCTTGGAATGTGTACTACAATCCATCTTTGAAATGAAAATTGAAATTACAAGTGGAAGCATGTGAAAAGTGGTCTTGAAGTTAGGCAAAAATCCTGCCTAAAATGGTTCAAAATTTCTCTAAGTTAAGAATGGTTTGGTACCCTTGTTCCAAAAATTGTAACTTGAGCTACAAGCTTCTTTTGAGGAAACTTTGTGAATCAAAGTTGTAGATTCTGCAATGTACTACAACTTTCATGTTTGGACTTTTCCTTGAATCCAAATGCATCTTGATGAGAAAGTGGGACAAAGTTAGGAAAAAATTAGGGTTTTTCATAACTTAGAAAAATTCTAAGTTATGAAAAATCTTCATTTCAAACCCTAATTTGCAATTCTTGATTTCTTGATGAACAAGTTTCATGATTTGGCATGTTTTGATGAAAAATGAATCTTGACACTTGATATTGACCAAAAAGTCAAAGTTTGACTTTTCAGTATACAGTCAAAAATTGATCAATTGACTGGAAAATTCAACTGTCAATCTTGTGTATTTGGGATCTTTTGAACTTGTTGAGTATGTCAAGACAATTCCATGGAGTCCTTGAGTCCATATGTGAGCTTGGTTTTCCATTGGCTAGGTCAAACAGTCAAAAATTGCCTTTGTGCAGTCAAAACCCTAAAAATGACCATTTTGCCCTTTTGGTGATCTGATCAAATTTCTTGTGGAATTGTGATCCAAACTTGATCAAATGGTTCATATGAGTTCATAATGTTGAGGTGGGTCAAAATTCATGAGGTTTGACTGTCAATTGGCCACAGTTGACTTTTTCCCCAATACAGCTGATTTTTAGGTCAACTGTCCAATTGGCTAGGCAAAATTTGGAATCAAGACTTGAAACTTGGTATGGATAAACTTGGGAGTCCAACATGAAGCATGAAAGTCATCTTAGGCATTTTAGGTCAAAATATCTTTGTGCAAACACAAACCCTAATTTGGGTCAACAGTGCAAGGAGAAGTCTTGAGCAGAGGAAACCCTAACGGGATCTTGAGCTCCAAGAGTCTTGTGATGAGAAAATGTTGAGAAAATGGGAGGGCAAATTTTGGGGTACAACACTGGGGATTTTAGTTCTTATATACATTGATTGGGGATAAAAGAGATGGATAACCTTCTGAGGTGCTGCCTGACTGAGTTTCTGATATGGATGTCGACTCATCTGGAGAGGATAAGGTTGAATGTTACATAGTTCAGTTTCAAATTTGGTAGCAACTCTTTGGGGATAACAACCCGGACTGTCTTTTGATGGAGATGGGAATCTCGCCAGTAATTTGTGGTAGAAACAGACTCAAGTTGGGGAGACTGTAATCTGTTAGGAAAATAAACCCTGTTGGGGAAATAAACCCTGTTGGGAAAATAAACCCTGTTGGGGGAAATAAACCATGTTGACGGAGAAATACTCTGATGAGGAAACACCCTTGCTGAGAAAATGATCTCTGCTGAAGAAAATAAATTTGTAGGGGGTTTTACAGTTTTGGAGGAATAAACCCTGCCGGGGAAGAGAATTTCCATAAACTATATTGAAAAGACTGGGATTCCGTAGGTGAGCGATATTGCCGGGAAAAAGATCATATTCCTTTATCTATTGGGGTTATCAGCTGGTGAGTATGATAAGACTACTCTGTGGGGATAATCCAGTGAGGGTTTTTCTGTTGGGATATGTAGACGACTTGAACATTATCCCAACTCCTATAGTTTTGAGCAAATGCTCATTCATATTTTAATGCATGTATTTGTTAACAGTTAATCATATTCATGTGCATATGTTCTTTCAATTTTAGTCATTGTATGTTTTTTACAAACAAAATAGAAAAAGGTAAAACAAAAAGTTCGAAACTTGAAATTCGTATTTCTATTGATAGTTTGCCCATAAGTAGGCAATTTTATACAGAGAGACATAAATCCTAGTAAGAGGAAATTGTCGGGAAATGAAAAGAGTATAAAGTGAAAACAAGATAATATCCATGTGGGAATAATCTCATTGGGTTCCAACTCTTCTGTTGCCCCTATGTCTTCAAGCATCTCATCCCTTGTAGCCGGAAGAAAGTGATTGAATTGATCTGTGCCGTTTGAACTTGACGTTGGTAATAAATATTGTTGTAAGTGATCCAACGGGACATAGTCATACGCTTTAATCCCTAACTTTTTCCCGGACCTCCCTTTCGGGTTTTCAGTCCATCGGGATACCCTTTCTTGCCCAAGCCGCCTTTCTAGGTTTTCGACTTGCCGGATGTACAATCTTATATATATATATATATATATATATATATATATATATATATATATATATATATATATATATATATATATATATATATATATATATATATATATATATATCCCTAATTTTTGCCTGAACCTTTTTGGTTCGTCTGGATGTCCTTATTTTTGCCTAGGCCAGTTAACCTAGCGAGTCATTTTCATGCATAGTATCTTTTGACTATGTCTGCATTCATAGGGTGTGGAAAATCTTCGTTGTCCATGGTGGTCAGTATCATAGCACTGTCAAAAAATATCTTCTTGACTAAAAATGGCCCTTCATAGGTGGGGTCCATTTGCCCCTGGGATCACCTTGCGGTAGAATAATGCGTTTTATTACCAAGTCACTATCCTGATATACCCGATGCTTGATTTTCTTGTTGAATGTCTTGATCATACCCTTATGATACATATGACTGTGACAGACAACCGCAAGCCTCTTCTCATCAATCAAATTCAACTGGTATAATCTTGTATGAATCCACTCATCTTCGTCTAAGTCTGCATCTTTCAGAATTCTCAGAGAAGGAATCTGAACTTCGACAGGTAGGACGGCCTTCTTACCATAAACCAGAGAGAATGGGGTTTCCCCAATTGATGTTTGTGCAGAATTGCAATAGCCATGAAGAGAAAACGGTAACATCTCGTGCCAGTCTTTGTAGGTCACAAACATCTTCTATATAATCTTCTTAATATTCTTATCGGCAGCTTCCACTGCACCATTCATCTTTAGTCGATACAGAGAAGAGTTTTGGTGCTTGATCTTGAACTGTGTGCAGAGTTCAATGATCATAGTGTTATTAAGGTTAGTACCATTGTCTGTGATATTCCTTTCGGGGATGCCATACCGACAGATCAGGTTATGTTTGATGAATAGGGCGACCACATTCTTGGTAACAGAGGCGAACGAGGCTGCTTCAACCCACTTTGTAAAGTAATCAATGGTAACAAAGATGAAGTGATGTCCGTTAGAAGCAGTGGGCTTGATCTCTCCAATCATATTAATGCCCCACATTATGAATGGCCAAGGATCAATTAAGACATTCAGAGGAACCAGAGGAACATGAACTTTATCAGCATAGATATGGCACTTATGACAAGTTCTTGAGTGGTGGTGACAGTTGGTTTCCATAGTCGACCAATGGTAACCTGCTCTCAAAATCTTCTTAGCCATAGTATGCCCACTGGAGTGAGTACTGAAGATACCCTCGTGCATATCTTGTATAATTTCTTCTACTTCCTTCTTGTCCATACAATGAAGCAGAGTCGAATCATGATTGCGCTTGTATAAAATTCCATTTCTTAAGAAGAACTTAGCCGAGAACCTCCGTAGGAACTTCTTATCATTGATCGATGCCCCTTCAGGGTATTATTGAGCCTTAAGGTACCTTTTTACTTCATGAAACCAAGGTTTTTCGTGTAATTCATCGATGACAATTTCATAGCAGTGTGCAGGTTCGTCTAACATTTCAATGGTAATTATGGGAGCCTCATTGTCCCATCTGACCTTAAACATGGATGACATGGTAGCCAATGCATCCGCCCACTGATTCTCTTCTCTTGGGATATGCTCAAAAGTAATCTCTTCGAAATACAAAATCAAGGTTAACACATGTTCTCGGTAAGGGATAAGATTCAGATGCTTCATATCCCATTCTCCTTTGATCTGATTGATCACCAAGGTTGAGTCCCCATATACATCCAAGAACTTGATTCTTAGGTCAATAGCAGCCTTAATTCCCATGATGCACGCTTCATGTTCAGCCATATTGTTGGTGCAATCAAAGCAAAGTTTGGCAGTGAAAGGCGTGTGACAACCACGAAGAGAGATAACCACGACACCAATTTCATTGCTAAGTGTATTAGAAGCTCAGTCGAAAACCATAGTCCATCGGGATCCTGGCTCAGGTCCTTCACACAGTCTAGGTTCTTCACAATTTGTTACTAGCATAATGTTCTCGTCTGGGAATTTGAAATTCATAGACTGATAGTCATCTACATCCCGATGTGCCAAATGATCTACCAATACACTTCCTTTGATTTCTTTTTGAGTGGTGTACTGAATGTCTTATTTTATTAAAACCATTTTCCATTGGGCTATTCTTCCGGAGAGAGCTGGCTTCTCGAATATCTACTTGATGGGATCTATTTTAGAGATCAACAAAGTAGTATGGGTCAACATATATTGTCTTAGTCAGCGAGAAGCCCATCCAAAGTGCAAAAATGTTTCTCGAGGAGTGAATATCTTATTTCGCAGTCGGTAAACTTTTTGCTAAGGTAGTATATTGCATGCTTTTTTCGACCAGACTCGTCATGCTGCCCCAATACACACCCCATTGAGTTCTCTAGCATTGTTAGGTACATGATTATAGGTCTTCCTTCAATTAGTGGAATCAGAATCAGAGGTTCTTATAGGTATTAATTAATTTATCAAAGGCTATTTGACAGTCGTCGTTCCATTTTACTACTTGATCTTTCTTCAGTAGCTTGAAGATTGGCTCACAAGTAGCAGTCAAATGAGAAATGAAACAGGCGATCTAATTCAACCGTCCTAAGAAAACTATGACTTCCTTCTCGGTACGAGGAGTCAACATTTCTTGAATAGCTTTAACTTTTGCAGGATCAACTTCAATACCTTTACCGCTAACGACAAAACCCATAAGTTTACCAGATCTCACCCCAAAAGTGCACTTGTTCAGATTTAACCTTAGCTTGTACCTCTTCAGTATTTCAAAAAATTTATGCAGGTGATTAATATGATCTTCTTCATTCTGTGATCTGGCTATCATGTCATTGACATAGACTTCTATATCGTGATGAATCATGTCATGAAATAAAAGGCTACCATGACACGCTGATAAGTTACCCCGACGTTCTTCAACCCAAAAGGCATAACCTTGTAACAGAAAGTGCCCCACTATGTGACGAAGATAGTTTTCTCCATGTCTTCAGGCGCCATCTTGATCTGATTATAACCTGAGAAACCATCCATGAAGGAGAATACCTTGTGATGAGCGGTGTTGTTGACCAAAACATCAATATATGGTAGTGGGAAGTAATCTTTGGGGCTCACCCTATTCAGATCTCTGTAATCTACACACATACACACCTTGTCGTCTTTCTTTGGTACCATAAAAACATTAGCAACCCATTGAGGATATGATGTCACTGCTAAGAAACATGTGTTGAATTACTTCATAACCTTAGCCTTGATCTTTTCTGACATTTCAGAACGCATGCGATGAACCTTCTGCTTTATTGGAGAACAACCCTCTTTTGTTGGTATACGGTGAACCACAATATCGATATCAAGTTCTGGCATATCTTCATATGACCAAGCAAAGATCTCAACATATTCATTCAACATCTGGATTAATCTATTCATGACATTGTCCTCTAGGTTGGCTCCTATCTTGACTTCTTTCTGGTCTGTCTCGGTACCCAAGTTTACAACTTTGGCTAGCTCTTTATGTGGTTGGATAACCTTTACTTCTTGTATTAAGAGTTTGGCAAGTTCTCCGGGTATTTCACAATCTTTCTCACCTTCGTCCCCGACTTGGTAGATCATATTTTCAAAGTCATAAGCGACAATAGTAGGATCGTCATGAACGAGATCCATAGTGGATGGGGATCTGCAATGTAGTGTGTGTGTGTGTGTAAGAACACATAGCTATTTGAAAATGAAATAAGTAAAAGAAAAATAGGGAGCACAAAATTTGAATGCAAAATGTTCAATATTTTTATTAAATGAACAATGTTTATGAATTATCAACCCTTAACAAATGAACCATTGTGCCCCGAGTAAGACACAAGGTTTAAAGTCATTGTTTATTACAGTAACACGATAGGAGAACTGACTTAGGATGTTTTGTGCTTGATCATAATTGTTGCCGATAGCAAGAGTTGCCACCGACTTTTCTTTTATCCAATAAAGGAAAGGGTGAAAAGAAGAGGAAAGACCTTTGAGATTATTTTCTTGAGTTTGAGGGGTAGATTATAAAAAGGGGAGGTGTTAGCACCCTTTTCATCCATAGTTATCTATGGGCTCTTAGTTGCTTGCTAGATCATTGATTTTGTTTGAAAGTATGCTTTGTGGTGGATTTTGAGAATATTTTTGAAAAGTCCCGTTGTTTAGGCAAACTTTGTAATAATTCTCGTCTCTATAAGAATGTATACGAAGTGTTGTACTTTTGGAAATATTTCATGGAAATTGTTAGTGCATTTGAAAAGATGTTTGTTTTGAAGATGGGCAAGCAACTAGGAACATTTCTACCTACTCAAAAGTATTTGTTCTTTTTCTCCTCCTTTAAATGTTGCTATCTTACCATTGATTGGTAAGAAGCTTTATCTTTGGATGTAAAGGGACGGGTGTCGGTCATCATATAGGCACGATAGCAATGTTGTGAGATATCTTAGCATTTTTCTTGAGGGACTAAGATCATTTGTATGGCAACATTCGAAGCGTCATCGAGGGACTATGATCTTGTATTTTTGATTGTTTTTCTAAGACGTCTCACATGCATAACATGACCATTTTCATAAGGCAACAAGTGGAATTACCCTAGGGGTACATGTGTGAATAGTGTGTTTGATTTGCATGCATTTAGTCTTTGATTAGGGGTTATCTACTTGTTGTTTTTATCTTCTCATACAAATCCTACTTTACTAGCATTTATATGAAAGCGATAAATCGCAAAAAGTAAATATCCTACGCTATTACAATCACTTGGGGATGGGGGTGTACAAATTTACAAATGGGGATTGCAAAGAATTAAAGTTCTAATTATCTATTACAACTATATTGAAATAATGTACAAGAATTGAAATGTAAAATAGATTTGTTTTGTTCTGGTTAAGAGAAGAAATAACTTTGTTTAAGAAAATCTTTTTAGTCTTTTTTTATTTTAAAAGAAATAAAGCAAAGTGTGTGAATATAAAGTATTTTTGGTGTTTTTGATTAATGAAAATAAAAGTGAATAAGAAAATAAAAGTTAGATTCAGCGCATGGCTGAAAGAATAGAAATATGAGAAAAAGCAGAAGCTCTGACTCTGATGCGCTGCAAACCAGAAAGAAAATGTTAGCAAAAAACGGGGAAAGCCAGAAGTTTTGGGGTTGCAAGGAACAAAGGAAATCCTATAAGTTCTGATGCAACTGGAAACCTAGAAGTTCTAGTGTTGCTGGAAGGTTGGAAATTATGGTTGTTAAGAGAGTCTAGAAGTTCTAATACAGCTGGAAACTTAGAAGTTCTAGTGTTACTGGAAGGTTAGAAGTCCTGGTAATGGGTCCGTGAGGTGTCAATGCTATTGGATGGGAATATCTAGAAGTTCTGGTCCAGGATCACTATTTTGACAATCAACTGAATGGAGTTTATCTAGAAGTTCTGGTCTAGGATATATGTTTGACAAATAATGGGGAATAATGTCAAGAAATAAACATAAAAAGGTGTTTCTGGGGCTAGAACTCATGGCCCTTAACACTAATGCCTTAGGTGCGCGCTCTCTACCACTGGGGTGACTATACATTCGGTATTAGAAACAAAAATATAAACATATATTACAAAGTTAGTTCTAATGATGAACTTCATCTTCTTCTTCTCTCAACAAGAGTATCTGCAACTTAGTCATTTCTCAACAAAAATGGAAAATGCAAACATAGCAGTTATGGCAAATTTCATCATGGTTTCAGAAATATAAAGCATCAAAATTGTAAACCTGGTGCAAGCATGAATTTCGCTAATCCTAATTCTGAACCCTAATTTCCTCAAGAAGTTCTGATCTAAAATTCTCTCTACTTAAGCCATATACATGAAATCTATAAATACGTCCAAAATCAAAGTCATGATATCTACATTGTATCTTTGAAAATTCATGCCTAACAATGCCTAAGTAATGAGATAAAAGTCAGAAGAAGCTTACCTTGCAGTTGAAAATTGTTCTGTGAATTAGAGCCTGGTTTAGATTGATGTGATATTCTGGTCAGCTTCCTCAAGCTAAAGCAACTCTTAACTTGAGCTATGAATGGTGAGAAAGTTCTAGAGCACTCGAGGTGCAAAGTTCTAGTTTTTTGAAACAGAGAGTGGTTAATACTGCTTTACATTTTGAAAACAGAAGTTGGGAAAGCTTTTATGTGAATGCTAGAAACTGTATGGATGATTTGGTCAAGAAGCACACAAGAAAAATTAGAGCTTGGATGCAAAAAATCAAAAACTAGCAGGTTTCGTGTTTAGATTGAAGTTTCAAGTTCTTGGGATTTTTCAGCAAGGTTTCAAGGCTTTTTTCCAATGTTTTCAACCTCTTTAACAGTTTCAAATGAAGTTTAATTTACAGGAAAAGGATTTAGAATCTTGGAGAAGTCAAGAGTATAACCATCATGTGTTTTTGCTTGTTGACTTGTTTTTGAAGCAAGTTTAGACAAGTATGGTTCAAGGCAAAATAGAGTGGTTAACAACTTTAATCACGCCTAATCTGAGTTTGTAGGCATGATTTGTGGATAAGTACACTCAGAAGCAAAAGTAAAGTATGGGCCCAGCATAAACTTTGTACAAAAGTTTACTTTCCAAGGACAACAGTGGTACTTTCATGCCACACGTGGGAAGATCTTTTGGATAAAGGTTCAAAAGTGGGTGTGAGCATTACATGATGATGATATCTAACAAGCCAGAAAGCTTGCAACATGAGATTATGCATCATAACTTGAAACTGTATCAGAAGTTCAACATAAACGTAAATTAAATTAAGAACAAATGTCCAACTTCTGATCTTTAAATCTCCCTGCTCCAACATGATCTGAAGGAGTTCTCAGACTTTTCAGAAATCTTGTAACATGCTTTGTAAACCCTCTTTGAATTACTTTTGCAAACTCTGATTGTACCTACGTGAAAACTGGCCCAGAAGTTCTAACCAAATTCTGACTTGGAAATGCTCAAAATTTACTAAGTGCTTTAGCTTCATGGACGTGTCTTCAAGGATTTATACCTTGAAATTCCAGCATTTCTAGAAGAAGTTCTGTTCTGCAATGTTTTAGATATCATTGAGATCTATAACCCTTGTGTCAGAAGTTCTTCCTGAATCATCTTGCATCATGATGAAAATCTGGCCAGAAGTTCTGAACTTATCATATTTCTTAACACTTAGAAAAATTTCTAAGTGTTTAGAATTTTGAGTTTTCCAAAGTGTTGTACCCCAAAATTTTCCCTCCCATATTCTTCAAAGTTTATCAAGAATCATCTTCAAATGGTTCAAGATTCCTCAAAGGATTGCACAGTTCAATTCCTCCTAAGCCAGTCAAAATTAGGGTTTTGATTCTGTCAAGGAAGTTGAGGTTTTCAAGGGCTCAATCAAGTCCCATAGGCCTATATACATTGTCAAGCATCTACATGTCAAGTCTCAAGACTCACAGGGTCAAATTGCACAGTCAAAAGCTTCATTTGCTTCACAATCAACTGCAGGGGTAAAATGGTCATTCTGCAGTCAAAAGTCAGAATTTTTGGTCAACATCTTATTTTGAGCTCACAATCATCATTTGATCAAGTCTTGATCATGATTCCACAAGAATGACTCAAAAATCATCAAAGATGCAAAACTTGCTATTTTGGGACAGCTGAAAAGTCAACTGTAACTTGACCAAGGCATAACTTTTTCATGGTTCATCAGAAAAATCCCATCCAATGCTCATTTTGAAGGGGATGACATTTCCTACAACTCATCTTCACATTCCAAGTCCAAGAAATGCTCTCACAAAAAGTTATCAATTTCTACATTATAGGTCAATTTCAAAAGTCAACAAAAAGGCATTTTAAGTCAAAGACCATAACTTGATATTGGTAAATCCAAATGACATGGGACCAAAGGCATTTGTTAGAGGACTTCAAGACCTTTCCAAAATGTCCAAGAACATGTTCATATGATCAAAATTGAGCAAGATATGCATTGGAGAAGTTGGGAAATTTTCATGAATTTGCAAAAGTCAACTATCCTTAAAACTTCAATTTTTGACAAGAGGGCCCACTTTCTTCCACTTGATTCAGCCTTGTCATGCCACACACGTGTCCCATGATTAATTTCAGGATCAAACATTTATTTTTCCATTTTATTTAATTTTTATTGATTTAATTCATTTTAAATCCATAATAATTCAAATAAAATCTAAAAATTAATGGAATAACATCTTTGTGATTTGAATAGATTTTATATGTCATATGCCAGCTAATCAATTCGTGCTAAGCCTTTTTTGTGCATAAAATCCTAGATTTGAACCAAATATGGAAAGGTCTTCAATGGTGGTCAACCAAATCTCCAAACTTCAATACACCAAGATTAAGGCCCAGCTTTTGACCTAATTTTGTTCTCATATACATAAGCAAGCAGTACCAGCAGGATTCACGACCCAAGCATTTCTAAAACGGCCAAAACAAAACTAAAAAATTGTTGGAAAAGTGAGAGATCTAGAACAAGGTTGCAGGCGTTTTCAGACCAAAATAAGAACGTGACCTTCTTCCTTGCCGTCCACTGAAGCTAACCCAATCAACACCACGCCCTAAGACCCCCTATACAGCGCTGTAAGTCATCACAAACTCGCCTCTGAACACGAAACTTGAATTCTCTATTCTTGCATTTTTTCTCAAAAACGTTAGCATATTCATACTCCTTGCTTGATTTCTAATGTGACTGCATTAGACAATTTTATTTTTAGGCCCTGAATCGTGATGCCCGATTCTAGGGTTCATGTTCTTGCGTTTTAGGTATTCTTGTTTCAGGGAAAATTAAAGCCAATCAAGGGCATAAATGTGATCAGGGGACCAAGACGAATATGCCCATGGTCTCAGGTGGTGTTTTCGCCTGAGGACAATTCTGGGAAGGACCTACGGGGTTTCCCGCGGATAGAATTCCGCAGGTAAAAAACCAGTGACAAACGAAGAAGACGCTGACGCGTCTCCCTCTTATTCGTTCATTTCAAAAATCGCGCGTTTTATATTTTTTTCCAGGCATATGCTGTTGTTTACCAATATAATAATTGCGTTTTGTCTTAATAATAATTGAAACGTGCAACTCAGTTGGCCAAAGCATTGGTGTGTAATTATTGGGACCTGGGTTCGAATCCCAGGTCCCCCAAAGTATTCATTCTCTTATTTCTTCACATAATTGCGTGCAGGGTTCAAAAGAAAGTGTACCATATGCCTCACAAATCAGTGCGCCAAGTGGCCTCAAACCCAAATCCAATGGCTTAGAGTGGATGACCACCATGTACCCAGTCAACACGTTCCATGGAGAAGTCAGAAAGTCAAACCAGGCTTGAGGAATTGGGCCACAAATTACTTCTTCACCTCCTTCTGGGCCCAGAACCCCCTTGGTTCATTCCTTTTTTTCTTTTTATTTTTTCTAGTTTATTTATTAATTATTTTTCTAATTATTATTATTATCACTAAAATTAACATAATTAATTTTTCACAATTAAAATTCAGAAAACTAAAAAATGTGAATATTTTATTTATTATTATTAATTTCACTTTAGTTTAATTATTTTGTAAATAAACACTAACTTAAATTAATTTAGTTTAATTAGGTTTAACTTTAATTTTCTTTTACAATAAATAAAATAGATTAGACTTAGGGCCTTACTAACCTTTTCATTTTTATTTCATTAAAATATAAAAAACACAAAAAATACTTTTTCTTTTAATTATTTAATTAATTAGGTTTAGGTTTAATATTTAATTAATTGCAAAAAAGGACAAATTACTTTCTTTTCTCAAAAAGGGTCAAAACCCTAAGACGTTCCCGATTTAATTTCTTTCGCGCTTTAATTCCTTTTGATTATATTGATGTAATTGTTTCCGAGGATGTAATAGTTAATTAGGTCTTTTACTGCTTTCTTTACTTTTCTCGCACTTATTTTCCAAACGGGTTATGTTTTTGGCGATGTATATACCCGCGCCTTGTAATAGCGTAGATTCATTTTCCGCACTTTATTTCCCGCACAAATATTAACTGTTAATTATGCCTGCAAGACTTGTATGACAAATAAAATCAACCCGTAGCTCACAATGATGCATGTTCAAAGATAAACATTAACATAAAACCTGACACACATGCACATGCCACCCTTAGGGTACGCCTCACTTGGTTTCCTCGAGGTGGTCATCAAGTATAGGGTGTTTTAGAGGTCGCCCTCCTGTCTAAAGATCCAGTTGCCTCGAAACGGTTTCCTCAGATAAAAAGGATCTAGGACATTAGGGTTACCGCTAAGGCGTCCTACTATTGCTTTGGTGACCATATTGTCCCTAATAATCGAATTGACCCGAATAACTCCAACGACGGTGCTACCTACTTCTCAATAGTGGGATGGTACTGTCTAAAGGACTCTTACACAGCCTAATTCCTTAGAGTAGGTAGATTTCTCCTGGGTACTTGCTCTTTCAAAAACAAAAACAACCTTTCGCACCTACACTTTCAAAAAGTTTTCAAACAAAACACTTCATACACTCTTGAGGACTGATACAAGAGTTACCTAGAAGTTTTTTCAAACTAAAATTTTTCAAAACCCACAAACACGAAAAGCAAACAATTTTTGAAAACATAGTGAGCAAGTACCTAAGAGCCCGTGGATAACCACAGATAGAAAGGGTGCTAACACCTTCCCTTTCTATAAATCTACCTCCCGAACCGAGAGACATCTCAAAAAAGGAATTTTGTTGTGCTTTTGTCCTTTCCATGTTGGAGAAAATAAAAGACAGTGGCGACTCTTGCTTACCGCGACATTTCGCGAACCAGATTAAAAACAGTCAGTTTTATTTCCACCGATCACAGAATTGGCGACTCTGCTGGGGATTTTTATAAGTGAGGTGTACCTTAGGATTAGACCACTCTTATGTTTTCAATTGCTTGTTTTATTTGCTTTAAAATTGTGGGCCTGTTTTGGAGTTTCATAGATCCTAACCTGGATCTGGGGGATACCTTTTAGAAGTAGCAACAAACTGTGAGGGAACTGTGCAGGGTATACCGACACGGTTGAAGCAGTTGCTACGTTGATGTGGCACTTTGGTGAGTACCGGTAACCCTTGAGTCAAGTCAAGGAGAGTACGGGGCCACCGCGTGGTGTCGTGAAGCATCAACTGACCTTAGGAACCTTACTTGACCATCCTGGCCTCTTTAGGGGTAGTGAGATGACCGACTTTGGTGCAGTCCGAAGTTGGTAGATACTCGATACTACACTCATTGAGGGTTGTTTTCTTGGAATATTTTGATCGCCAGTTCAGTGGATAAATCAAAACAATGAACATAGAAAACAACCCAATTATATTGAGCTCCTTAGAACTCGGTTACTTTTGATAGGACAGGTTTGAGCCCACCAACTTCAAGAGGGTAATACCTAGACCTCATGCTGGCCTAAACTCTAAGGGTTGTCTGGTGTGACTTGTGTGCCTTATCATGTTTGCTTTTTTGTGAATACTTGTGGTGTGTTTTTATCATAACATCATAACATCATACAACATCATATGCATCCACTAACCACTTCAAGGGTTCGAATCTTCATCTTTGTTCTTGTTTTGTAGGACATGGAATCTCTCCGTAGAAAGACAATTCAGGTCAACCTTGTAAGGATCCCTCCTCAGCTTAAGGAGCTTACATCCAGGATTCCCGATAACTCTTCCTTCAGTGAAAGGCATGGTAGACTCATCAGTTTGGTCAACACCAACATTGAAGAAGATATGATAAAAGTTCTCTTCCAGTTCTTTGACCCTTTGTACCACTGTTTTACTTTCCCGGATTATCACTTAGTGCCTACTTTGGAAGAGTTTTCTCAACTTCTGAAGGTTCCCATTATCAGTCAACTACCCTACAACGGTACGGAAAGGGAACCAAAACTTGAAGAGGTTGCTAAAGCACTACGTCTACAACCATCTGACATCAAGGGGCATTGGGAAATCAGAAGTGGTATCAAAGGATTCTTGGAAAAGTTCCTGTTTGAGAAGGCCCAAGAATGTTGGAATTCCCTTGACCTACAAGCCTTTGAAGAAGTTGTGGCACTCCTTGTCTATGGGTTGGTGTTGTTCCCGAATCCGGATCAGCTTATAGATATCAATGCTGTCAAGATTTTCATGTCCAGGAATCCTATACCTACGTTGCTTGGGGACATCCTCCACTCATGTTACACTCGAACCATGAGAAAAGAGGTGTTCTCATGTGCTGCACTCCCCTCCTGGCAAGGTGGTTTATTTCGCACCTTCCACAATCAGTTTTGAAGAACGAGCGGGGTTTGAGGTGGTCGCAACGAATGATGACCCTCACACATGCTGATATACATTGGTGTTCTCGGTCCAGAGAAAATGTCACTATCATTGATCATTGCGGAGAGTTTCCTAATGTTCCTTTACTTGGAATCAGAGGAGGCATTACTTACAACCCGTGTCTGGCTTTGAGACAGTTTGGATATGCTCGGAGGGATGGCCCTCATGACATGTTGATTCCTGACATAGTTTTTGACTTCGACAACGATACGCAAGGACTTCGCCAGAGATTCATCAGAGCTTGGAGGATGCCCAATAGGGTAGATAGTAAGACACTGGGGCACAAGAACTCCATCCCCCTTGAGCCTTATCTCAAGTGGGTACGAGCCCGCTCCCAGAAGCTTGTGATGCCATATCCTCATGTTCTCCCTGTGATCAAAGAGCCAGTTATGGAAGGAGAGGTTCCGTACACCATTCAACATCCCGACATGCCAACATCTTGGGAAGAAATGAAAAAGAGCTGGATCCAACTCAAGGAAGAACGGAATTCTCTTGAAACCAGTCTACATGCCAGTGAGAAGAAGGTCTTGGAGCTCACCCTCCTACTGCACGAGGAAAAGACTCTCAACACTTACATCGCTCCAAAAAGGATGCGCAGTGTCTTTTGGGATTAAGTATTTTGTAATGTTTTGCCCATGAGGCCCTGATGTACTGAACATATTATTTCTTAATATAACGTGTGTTCCTTTTTGTCTACAACGAATCTGAACTTTCGAACCCTTGAATGCATTGCATAAATAGCATATCATGCATCATGTGCATAACAGGTACCTTTTTCTACAGGTTGCTTAATCTTCTTCGTTGTTTATTTCAGCAATCATCATGAATCCTGAACCTACTACTGAACAAGCTATCAAGGCCCTCCAGGCCCAGAATGCCCAGTTTCAAGAGCTGGTCATGAGCTTAGCCCAGGGTCAACAGGAGTTGAAGACTCTGATCTTGAAGGAAAAGAAGAAGAAGAAGAAGAGGACTGTGCTGTTTAACAATGGACGAAGGTTTGGGAATGCATTGCAGAATGAGGTTGAGCTGACTACCTCATCTGGGGAGAAGAACAGTCCGCAAGAGAGAAGGGTTCCTAGTCTCGTGGTCTCTGACAACGAGACGGATTACAATGATGAGCAGTACCCTCCTGCTGATGACAGGTACAAACACCTGGAGGATCGTTTAAGTGCTATGGAGATCCAACATGTGCCCTGGTTGGATTTTGGAGATCTAGGTTTATCTTCTGGGGTGGTGATCCCACACAAGTTCAAGGCACCTGCCTTTGCGAAGTACGACGGGGCTTCCTGCCCTAAGATGCATCTCAGATCATATGTAAGGAAGATCCAACCTTACACTGCAGACAAGAACCTATGGATCCATTTCTTCCAGGATAGCCTTTCAGGGGCTCAACTCGAATGGTTCTATCAGCTGGATGGAGCCAGTATTCGAAACTGGGAGGACTTGGCTACTGCATTTTATAAGCAGTATCAGTACAATTCCGACCTCGCTCCTACGCGTACCCAACTCCAGGGTATGTCACTTGGGACGGGTGAAGGTTTTAAGGAGTACGCACAAAAGTGGAGAGACCTGGCTGGCAGGGTGCAACCACCGTTGACTGACCGTGAACTCGTGGACATGTTCTTGGGGACCCTGTCTGGTCCGTTCTTCAACCATCTGATTGGTAATTCTTCTGCAGGGTTTACAGACCTCATTCTGACTGGTGAAAGGATAGAAGCTGGTATCAAGTCCGGGAAGATACAAAAGGGTGCCTCCTCGAGTACTGAAAAGAAGCCCTTCAAGAAAGAATCTAGTGTTGTGTATGGTCCCAGAAGACAAAATAAACCGGAGTGCCGCCAAGCTGTCAACGTGGTGGTAATTTCAAAGCCTACTGCTGCTCCTCAGCAATATAACCAACCAAGGGGTAAGAGACCCAAAAGGCAGTACACTCGGCTTAGTATGACCCTGTCTCACATATTTCCGCAACTACTATCAACCAATCTGGTAACTGTCAAAGAAGCTCCAAAGGTTGTGAACACAACCTCTCCAAAGTACAACCCCAACGCCCGCTGCGCTTATCACTCTGATAGACTGGGGCATACTACGGATGATTGTTGGGCTTTGAGGAATAAGGTTCAGGACCTTATTGATGCTAAAGAAATACAGTTCGAGGCACCCAAAAGGCCCAATGTTGTGACTTCTCCCATGCCCCAGCATGGAGTGAATGCTATGGAAGAAGACCTGTATGTAGCCTCTGTGGATGAGATTGTTACTCCGTTGTTGACCGCCAAGAGGAACCTGTTGCTGGCCGGTTTATTTCTGGGATGTAGTAAAGGTTGCCATCTATGTGCTGTTTCACCTGCTGGTTGTCCTTTGCTGAAGTCAGGCGTCCAAAACCTGATGGATAGCAAAGAGATCTTGTTCAAGAAGATTGCCGTTCCTGCTGTCCCTGCTGCAGAAGTGTCTATTGTTACTATTTACTCTCCTAAGGCTCCTTCAAAGAAGCCTGTCAAAATCATGTCCACTCAGAAGATTTCTCCTATCATCATCACTGTTCCGGGGCCCATCCCCTATACATCTGACAGAGCTGTCCCTTGGCACTATGGGGCATATGTTTATGTGCTTGGAGTAAAACAAGAGTTTGATACTAGTACCGGCGTCAGTAACATCACCGAGCCTGCCAAAGTCACTCGTAGTGGTAGACTCTTCTCACCAGATATTGCGCCACCAGCTATTCAGAGACCTCTTGTCGTCACACCTGCAAGTGTGCCTGCTTCCCTTCCTGATCAAGTTCCTGTTTCGACCCCTGCTGCCGAGTCATCTGACGCTCGGGGCAAAGGGATTGCTACTGATGTGCCTACCCGGACGGAGGCACCGAAGACCGTCAATGTTGAAGCTTCCAAGCAAGAGATGGAAGAGATTCTTAAAATTATCAAGAAGAGTGATTTCAATGTAGTTGAGCAGCTGGGGAACACCCCCTCTAAAATTTCTATGCTATCACTGTTGTTGTGTTCAGAGGCCCATGCCAAGGCCTTGATTTCCTTTCTGAAGACGGCCCATGTGCCACAAGAAACGTCTGCTGATCAATTTACCGATTGTGTGGCCAACTTGACTGCTGATAATGGGTTGGGTTTCTCTGACGCCGATCTGACTGCCAAAGGAAAAAACCATAACGACGCCCTGCATGTCTCCATTGAATGCAGGGGCACTACTCTTGCCCATGTGTTGGTAGACACCGGTTCTTCGTTGAACGTATTACCCAAGAAGGCCCTAAACAGGTTAGATTATGAGGGTTTAGAGCTCAAGCCTAGTAACATTGTTGTCTGGGCCTTTGACGGGTCGAAAAGGATGGTACATGGGGAAGTTGACATTCCAATCAGGGTTGGTTCTCAAGTTTTTGATTCTACTTTCTATGTGATGGACATCCGACCATTCTATTCTTGTTTGTTGGGCCGTCCATGGATCCACAAGGCTGGAGCTGTGACCTCCATATTACATCAGAAGCTTAAGTACCCGGTTAGAGGGAAGATCGTAACAGTCCAAGGGGAAGAAGAATATATGGTCAGCCACCTCAACTCGTTCCGGTACGTAGAGATGGATGGGGAGTTCATTGAGACCCCCTTTCAACACTTTGAAGAGGTGCCTCAGACACTGGCGTCAGCAGAGACTGTGACTGAAGAATATTCTCTATTGAAGATGGCCTCCTTAAAGGATGCCCGGGCTGTTATTGAGAAGGGTGAGTGTGCAAACTGGGGCCGACTTCCTGATTTTACTCCGAAGACTGACAAGTTTGGTTTGGGTTTCACTGCAGAAGCTCAGAAGGCTGTTCGTAAGGCAAGGATTGGAAGACCTCATGTGTTCATCACCAACCCGAGAGTGAATGCTATTGAAGACGACATGGAGGAATCTGAATTCAACAGCTGGATCTACCCAACGACTGACGGTGGACCAAACAACTGGACTGCGAAAGACTTCATACTTATTACTTTTGTCACTCAGTAATGAACTCCTTTGTTTTGAATTTGTAACGAACAATAATTTGAAACTTTATGGCCCGGTGTCTTACCCGGGGCTCCGTGGCTTCATTTGTGAGGGCTTTTGTGTGTCACTTTCATATATCATTAATAAAAGCATTAGACGTTTTTGCATTTCAAATCTTGTGCTCTTTGTCTTTCTTTATTATATATTGCAAAACAGCTATATTTACACACTCACCTATACAGGTTCCAATCCACTCTGGATCTCACTGGTAACGACTCTGCTACTACCAGTTATGACTTTGAAAATCTGATCAACTTAGCCGAAGACGAAGGTGAAGATGATTGCAAAGTGCCTGGTGAGCTTGCAAGACTGTTACTCCAGGAAGAGAGGGCCATTCAGCCACATGAAGAGCCAGTGGAAACAGTAAATCTGGGTACTGAGACAGACAGAAAGGAAGTCAAGATTGGTGCCAATCTAGAGCTCAGTGTGAAACAACGGTTGATTCAGATGTTGCATGATTATGTGGAAATCTTTGCCTGGTCTTATGAAGACATGCCTGGGTTGGATACTGACATTGTGGTTCATCACTTGCCTACCAAGGAAGAATGCCCTCCAGTAAAACAGAAGGTTCGCCGTATGCGTCCAGAGATGTCCGAGAAAATCAAGGCTGAGGTTATGAAACAATTTGATGTCGGGTTTCTAGCAGTAACTTCTTACCCTCAGTGGGTTGCCAACGTGGTTCCAGTGCCGAAGAAAGATGGTAAGGTCCGAATGTGTGTTGACTACAGGGATTTGAACAGGGCGAGCCCTAAGGATGATTTCCCTCTGCCTCACATCGACGTTCTGGTTGACAACACTGTGCAGCATAAAGTATTCTCCTTCATGGACGGCTTCTCCGGTTATAATCAGATCAAGATGGCTCCTGAAGACATGGAGAAGACCACTTTTGTTACTCAGTGGGGCACCTTTTGCTACAAGGTCATGCCTTTTGGGTTGAAAAATGCTGGGGCAACCTACCAACGTGCCATGGTTGCTTTATTTCATGACATGATCCATCATGAGATCGAAGTATATGTCGATGATATGATTGTAAGGTCCCAAACTGAGGAGGAACACCTTGACCATCTACAGAAGCTGTTTGACCGTCTGAAGTTGTACAAGCTGAGGTTGAACCCGAAAAAATGCACCTTCGGGGTGAGATCTGGAAAACTACTAGGTTTCGTCATGAGCGACAAAGGTATTCAAGTGGACCCTGCCAAAGTGAAAGCCATACAAGAGATGCCAACTCCCAAGACAGAGAAAGAAGTCAGAGGCTTTCTAGGACGGCTGAACTACATTGCCCGATTCATCTCACACCTAATTGCTACCTGTGAACCAATCTTCAAGCTACTGAAGAAAGATCAAGTAGTACGTTGGAACGATGAATGTCAGGCCGCTTTCGAAAGAATTAAAGAGTATCTCCAAGAACCACCCATTCTTATGCCACCGGTCGAAGGGAGACCTCTAATCTTATACTTGACAGTACTGGACAACTCAATGGGGTGCGTGCTGGGGCAGCATGACGAGTCTGGCCGAAAATAGCACGCTATTTATTACCTTAGCAAAAAGTTTACCGACTGTGAGACCCGATACTCACTGCTCGAGAAAACTTGCTGCACTTTGGTATGGGCTGCTCGCCGGCTGAGACAGTATATGTTGACTCACACTACTCTGTTGATTTCAAAAATGGATCCAATCAAGTACATATTCGAAAAGTCTGCTCTGTCCGGGAGAATAGCAAGATGGCAGATGATCTTGACTGAATATGATATCCAGTACACGACTCAGAAAGCAATCAAGGGAAGTGTGTTGGCAGACCATTTGGCACACCAGGCAGTGGACGACTACCAATCTATGAACTTTGAATTTCCAGACGAGGATATCATGGTAGTAACTGATTGTGAAGTACCTGGACCGGATGAAGGACCTGAGGAAGGATCCTGATGGTCTATGCACTTTGACGGAGCCTCAAACGCTTTGGGTAACGGTATTGGCACCGTGATCATATCCCCTAAAGGCACTCATACTCCACTCACTGCCCGACTATGTTTCAACTGCACCAACAACATGGCAGAGTATGAAGCATGTATCATGGGTCTTCAAGATGCAATTGAATTAAGGATCAAGTTTCTGAGTGTCTTCGGAGATTCCGCTCTCGTGATCAATCAGATCAAAGGCGAGTGGGATATGAAACACCCAAACCTCATTCCTTACAAGGAGTATGTATTGACATTGATTCCCCATTTCGAGGAGATAACCTTTGAGCACTTCCCGAGAGAGGAGAATCAGTTGGCGGACGCGCTGGTTACAATGTCTTCTATGTTCAAAGTCAAATGGGATAACGAAGCTCCCCGGATCATCATTTGGAAATTGGATGAACCTGCGCATTGCTGTGATCTTGAGGCTGAAGAGGTAACTGAGAAACCTTGGTATCATGAAGTAAAGAGGTACTTGGAAGCTCAAGAATACCCCGAGGGTGCATCTGTCAATGACAAGAAGTTCCTGAGAAGATTCGCGGCGAAGTTCTTCCTTAACAACGACATTCTCTACAAGTGAAACCATGATTCAACCTTACTGCGTTGTGTAGATAAGACTGAAGCAGAAAGGATCATGGCAGAGCTGCATGAAGGTACCTTCGGGACGCATTCCAGTGGACATACCATGGCAAAGAAAATCCTTCGGGCAGGATATTTCTGGTCCACAATGGAAGCCGACTGTTACCAACATTCTCGGACGTGTCACAAATGCCAGATCTATGCTGATAAAGTGCACATTCCTCCAGTCCCTCTGAACGTCTTGACAGCACCTTGGCCTTTTGCAATGTGGGGCATTGATATGATCGGCGAGATCAGACCTACGACATACAACGGGCATCGCTTCATCCTAGTTACGATCAATTACTTTACAAAGTGGGTTGAAGCAGCTTCCTATGCTACCGTAACCAAGAATGTCGTGGCACGGTTCATTCAGCATAACTTGATCTGTCGATACGGTGTACTAGAGAGGATCATTACGGACAATGGTACCAATCTTAACAACAAGATGATCACTGAGCTCTGCGAGCAATTCAAGATACAACACCACAACTCTTCTCCCTACCGGCCGAAGATGAATGGGGCTGTCGAAGCGGCAAATAAGAATATTAAGAAGATTGTGCAGAAGATGACAGTGACCTACAAAGATTGGCACGAGATGTTACCGTTTGCTCTTCATGGGTACCGTACCTCAGCACGGACGTCAACAGGGGCAACACCCTTTTCCTTGGTCTATGGTATGGAGGCAGTCTTGCCTATTGAAGTCCAGATACCCTCTCTCCGGATAATGAAGGATGCAGGTTTGAACGAAGATGACTGGATCCAGATCCAGCTTGATCAATTAAATCTAATCGATGAAAAGAGACTCACCACTATTTGTCATGGTCAAACGTACCAAAAACGGATGATCAGGGCATTTAACAAGAAAGTCAGACGACAAGAATATCAAGTCGGAGACCTGGTAATCAAGCGCATCATTCTTCCTCAGAGTGATCCCATGGGAAAATGGACCCCTACGTACGAAAGGCCATTTGTGGTTAAACATATCTTCTCAGGAGGAGCTATGATTCTAACTACCATGGATGGTGACGACCTTCCTCACCCCGCCAATGCAGACATAGTAAAAAGATACTACGCATGATCAAAGACCCGCTAGGTTGACACACCTAGGCAAAAATAAGGGCTTCCCGGCGAACCAAAAGGGTTCGGGCAAAAATAAGGGATGAAATGAAAAATCTGTACACCCGGAAAGTCGAAAACATGAAAAGGCGGCTTGGGCAAAAATGGGTATCCCGGTGGACTAAAAACCCGAAAGGGAGGTCCAGGCAAAAGTTAGGGATAAAGCGTAATACTATTTCTCATTGGATCACCTTGCATCCAGAATTCGGTATCAACTATCAGGTTCAGACAACATCGATCAATCAGCTTCATCTCCAACTAAACAGCAAAGTGATGAGACGCTTGAAGACATAAAGGCGATAACAGAGTTGGAACCCAGTGGGATTTTTCACATAGCTGTTTTATATTCCTTTTTACAAATTGTATAAACGCTATGTTGTTCGGCGGCGTTCTCTTACTAGGACGTCAGCCTCCTGTACACAAAACGCTTATTTAAAGGCAAATCTCAAAATCAATACAAATCCATTTTTCCAGACAAATTGCCAATTGTTTTTCCTTTATCTGTTTTGTTTTGCAAAGAACATCCAATGTTCATTTTTGATATATGCATTTGACATTAATTGCTAACTCATAAATATTTGCATGCGAAACAAAGGACTAATTACAGGTGACATCAGAAGCAGGGGCAATAATGAGTTGTCTAAGCGATCTAGTTGCTCGGTCCACCAAGGTACCAAGGTAAGTTTGGCTGAAGAACGTAACCAAGATACCTCCACTCCCTGCAGAGTAAGACAAGGTTCAGCAATACTCTCCCCCGAGCAGAGTTGGTCTCCCGTCAGCCCTAACAGGGCACAATATCTCCAGCAAGTCAGCAACACTCTCCCCAAGCAGAGTTAGTCTACTATTAGCTTTAAGGAAGTTTGGTATCCCCAGAAGATCTCAATATTCCCCAGCGGAGTATACAGATGTTCCTAAGCAAGCATCCCTGACAGTCTTAATATAAGATGGTTCCCCGGTGGAATACAGACACCCCAGTGGAGCCACTTCCCCAGTACAGTCCAAAAGTTTCCCCAGGAGAGTTGAACCATCCTCCCCAGTAGATTCTGGAAGCTTATCCCCAGTAGATTCTGGAAGCTTATCCCCAGTAGATTCTGGAAGCTTATCACCTGCAGAGTACATATATCTCTCCCCGACCATATTCAAAGGTTATTCCCCACCAGAGCTTATAACTGGGTTATCCTCAGCTAATCACCACGGAAAGATCGTCCTCGGCGAAGTTCTTCCTATCCCCAGCAGAGTTCATCAAATCCTCAACAAAACTTATCAAAGGAAACCCCAGCGGAGTTATCATCAAAACCTCAGCGAAGTATCTCTTCCCACAGAGTAATTCCCCGTAGAATAATCTCTTCACCAAGTTTATTTCCCAACGGAGTCATCTTCTCCTACCGGTTTATTCTTGCAATCATTATCCCCAGCGGAAACGAAGAACTCCATTCTTCAAACATCAGCCCAGGATTCAACAAGCTCCGGCATTCGTCAAGGATTTATTTTCCTAGACGAAAATACATTCATAGACATTTCACATTTCATACATCCTGCTTACATACATGATAAAGTGCATACGCCACGATCTCATTCATTTTTTAGAACAACATGACATCATGCATTTCATACATCATGACATTGCATACAACTGATGGGTTGCCTTTTCAGGAAAAGGTCAATCAAAAGACGATTACCATCAACTTTCACCGTTCCAGATTCGATACCTGTATCTAGCCAGGGCATATCTGTGAGCGGTTGATTGTAGATTCGATACCTGTATCTAGCCAGGGCATATTTGCATGAAGAGTTTAGAGATTCGATACCTGTATCCATCCAGGGCATATCTGTAGACGACTAATTCCAGATTCGATACCTGTATCTAGCTAGGGCATATCTGTGAGTGAGTGATTGTAGATTCGATACCTGTATCCAGCCAGGGCATATCTGCATGAAGAGTTTAGAGATTCGATACCTGTAGCCAGCCAGGGCATATCTATAGACAACTAATTCCAGATTTGATACCTGTATCTAGCCAGGGCATATCTGTGAGTGATTGATTGTAGATTCGATACCTGTATCCAGCCATAGCATATCTGCATGAAGAGTTTAGATATTCGATACTTGTATCCAGCCAGGGCATATCTGTAGACGACATATTCCAGATTCGATACCTGTATCCAGCTAGGGCATATCTGTAGACGACCAATTCTAGATTCGATACCTGTATCTAGCCATGGCATATCTGTGAGCGATTGAGTGTAGATTCGATACCTGTATCTAGCCAGGGCATATCTGCATGAAGAGTTTGAAGATCAACACCTGTATCAGGCCAGGAAACCATCTTTCTTTCTCAAGTACGCAAGTTCTCGCTAAGGAATCTCTTACGTGATCGACACCCCCGATGGCATCTTTAAGCCCATCTCCACCACTATCCATTACATTTCCAAATGGCATCTATAAGCCCATTCCCGACAAGGTTCTGTCACATCTTCAGATGGCATCTATAAGCCCATCCTCCCATCCATAATATCTCCAAATGGCATCTGTAAACCCATTCCCGACATCACATTGCTGATATTCTACTATGCGAGTGCAAATTTCTGGGCACTCTAGTGTTCAATCATCTTCCACCTTCGGATCACGAAAGGCACGTAAACCAATCTACATCCTCAGATCTAAGAAGATTGAACAGGGGCAACTGTTGTACCCCAAAATTTGCCCTCCCATATTCTTCAAAGTTTATCAAGAATCATCTTCAAATGGTTCAAGATTCCTCAAAGGATTGCACAGTTCAATGCCTCATAAGCTAGTCAAAATTAGGGTTTTGATTCTGTCAAGGAAGTTGAGGTTTTCAAGGGCTCAATCAAGTCCCATAGGCCTATATATATTTTCAAGCATCTACATGTCAAGTCTCAAGACTCACAGGGTCAAATTGCACAGTCAAAAGCTTCATTTGCTTCACAATCAACTGCAGGGGTAAAATGGTCATTCTGCAGTCAAAAGTCAGAATTTTTGGTCAACATCTTATTTTGAGCTCACAATCATCATTTTATGAAGTCTTGATCATGATTCCACAAGAATGACTCAAAAATCATCAAAGATGCAAAACTTGCTATTTTGGGACAGCAGAAAAGTCAACTGTAACTTGACCAAGGCATAACTTTTTCATGGTTCATCAGAAAAATCCCATCCAATGCTCATTTTGAAGGGGATGACATTTCCTACAACTCATATTCACATTCCAAGTCCAAGAAATGCTCTCACAAAAAGTTATCAATTTCTACATTTTAGGTCAATTTCAAAAGTCAACAAAAAGGCATTTTAAGTCAAAGACCATAACTTGAGATTGGTAAATCCAAATGACATGGGACCAAAGGAACTGGTTAGAGGACTTCAAGACCTTTCCAAAATGTCCAAGAACATGTTCATATGATCAAATTTGAGCAAGATATGCATTGGAGAAGTTGGGAAATTTTCATGAATTTGCAAAAGTCAACTATCCTTAAAACTTCAATTTTTGACAAAAGGGCCCACTTTCTTCCACTTGATTCAGCCTTGTCATGCCACACACGTGTCCCATGATTAATTTCAAGATCAAACATTTATTTTTCCATTTTATTTAATTTTTATTGATTTAATTCATTTTAAATCTATAATAATTCAAATAAAATCTAAAAATTAATGGAATAGCATCTTTGTGATTTGAATAGCTTTTATATGTCATATGCCAGCTAACCAATTCGTGCTAAGCCTTTTTTGTGCATAAAATCCTAGATTTGAACCAAATATGGAAAGGTCTTCAATGGTGGTCAACCAAATCTCCAAACTTCAATACACCAAGATTAAGGCCCAGCTTTTGACCTAATTTTGTTCTCATATACATAAGCAAGCAGTACCAGCAGGATTCACGACCCAAGCATTTCTAAAACGGCCAAAACAAAACTAAAAAATTGTTGGAAAAGTGAGAGATCTAGAACAAGGTTGCAGGCGTTTTCAGACCAAAATAAGAACGTGACCTTCTTCCTTGCCGTCCACTGAAGCTAACCCAATCAACACCACGCCCTAAGACCCCTATACAGCGCTGTAAGTCATCACAAACTCGCCTCTGAACACAAAACTTGAATTCTCTATTCTTGCATTTTTTTCTCAAAAATGTTAGCATATTCATACTCCTTGCTTGATTTCTAATGTGACTGCATTAGCCAATTTTATTTTTAGGCCCTGAATCGTAATGCCCGATTCTAGGGTTCATGTTCTTGCGTTTTAGGTATTCTTGTTTCAGGGAAAATCAAAGCCAATCAAGGGCATAAATGTGATCAGGGGACCAAGACGAATATGCCCATGGTCTCAGGTGGCGTTTTCATGGTCTGAGGATAATTCTGGGAAGGACCTACGGGATTTCCTGCGGATAGAATTCTGCAGGTAAAAAACCAGTGACAAACGAAGAAGACGCTGACGCGTCTCCCTCTTATTCGTTCATTTCAAAAATCGCGTGTTTTATATTTGTTTTCAGGCATATGCTGTTGTTTACCAATATAATAATTGCGTTTTGTCTTAATAATAATTGAAACATGCAGCTCAGTTGGCCAAAGCATTGGTGTGTGATCATTGGGACCTGGGTTCGAATCCCAGGTCCCTCAAAATATTCATTCTCTTTCTTCTTCACATAATTGCGTGCAGGGTTCAAAAGAAGGTGTACCATATGCCTCACAAATCAGTGCGCCAAGTTGCCTCAAACCCAAATCCAATGGCTTAGAGTGGATGACCACCATGTACCCAGTCAACACGTGCCATGGAGAAGTCATAAAGTCAAACCAGGCTTGAGGAATTGGGCCACAAATTACTTCTTCACCTCCTTCTGGGCCCAGAACCCCCTTGGTTCATTCCTTTTTTTCTTTTTATTTTTTCTAGTTTATTTATTAATTATTTTTCTAATTATTATTATTATCACTAAAATTAACATAATTAATTTTTCACAATAAAAATTCAGAAAACTAAAAAATGTGAATATTTTATTTATTATTATTAATTTCACTTTAGTTTAATTATTTTGTAAATAAACACTAACTTAAATTAATTTAGTTTAATTAGGTTTAACTTTAATTTTATTTTACAATAAATAAAATAGATTAGACTTAGGGTCTTACTAACCTTTTTATTTTTATTTCATTAAAATATAAAAAACACAAAAAATACTTTTTCTTTTAATTATTTAATTAATTAGGTTTAGGTTTAATATTTAATTAATTGCAAAAAAGGACAAATTACTTTCTTTTCTCAAAAAGGGTCAAAACCCTAAGACGTTCCCGATTTAATTTCTTTCGCGCTTTAATTCCTTTTGATTATATTGATGTAATTGTTTCCGAGGATGTAATAGTTAATTAGGTCTTTTACCGCTTTCTTTACTTTTCTCGCACTTATTTTCCAAACGGGTTATGTTTTTGGCGATGTATATACCCGCGCCTTGTAATAGCGTAGATTCATTTTCCGCACTTTATTTCCCACACAAATATTAACTGTTAATTATGCCTGCAAGACTTGTATGACAAATAAAATCAACCCGTAGCTCACAATGATGCATGTTCAAAGATAAACATTAACATAAAACCTGACACACATGCACATGCCACCCTTAAGGTATGCCTCACTTGGTTGCCTCGAGGTGGTCGCCAAGTATAAGGTGTTTTAGAGGTCGCCCTCCTGTCTAAATATCCAGTTGCCTCGAAACGGTTGCCTCGGATAAAAAGGATCTAGGACATTAGGGTTACCGCTAAGGCGTCCTACTATTGCTTTGGTGACCACATTGTCCCTAATAATCGAATTGACCTGAATAACTCTAACGACGGTGCTACCTACTTCTCAATAGTGGGATGGTACTGTCTAAAGGACTCTTACACAGCCTAATTCCTTAGAGTAGGTAGATTTCTCCTGGGTACTTGCTCTTTCAAAAACAAAAACAACCTTTCGCACCTACACTTTCAAAAAGTTTTCAAATAAAACACTTCATACACTCTTGAGGACTGATACAAGAGTTACCTAGAAGTTTTTTCAAACTAAACTTTTTCAAAACCCACAAACACGAAAAGCAAACAATTTTTGAAAACATAGTGAGCAAGTACCTAAGAGCCCGTGGATAACCACAGATAGAAAGGGTGCTAACACCTTCCCTTTCTATAAATCTACCTCCCGAACCGAGAGACATCTCGAAAAAGGAATTTTGCTGTGCTTTTGTCCTTTCCATGTTGGAGAAAATAAAAGACGATGGCGACTCTTGCTTACCGCGACATTTCGCGAACCAGCTTAAAAACAGTCAGTTCTATTTCCACCGATCACACAAAGTAATTTTAAATTTTTGATTTTCTTAATGAAAAAACTTCATATTCTAACAGGTCTTGATGAAATATGATTCTTGAAACTTGATTTTGATCCAAAAGCCAAAGTTTGACTTTTTAGTGTGCATTTTGACCATTTTGCCCTTGTGCCAATTCCAAACCTAAATTGATGTATTAGTGCTGCAAACTTGAGTCATGGGAGATCTTGTGAGGAAATTCTTGATAAATAAGAAGGCAAATTTTGGGGTACAACATATTCCCCTGTTCAATCTTCTTAAACCTGGAAAGCAAGTATGGCACGTTGTCGTTCATAGCTTGAAGGTAGAAGATGATTGAACACTAGAGTGCCCAGAAATTTGCACTCGATGATGTGGAAGTTGACTGTGTAGGGAATGGGCTTAAAGATGCCATTTGGGGAGATGATGGAGAGTTGTCGGAGATGGGCTTACATATGCCTTCCAGAGTGACTGAGGAAGGTATCAGGATAAATCTTTTGGTTGATTTATACTGAAATAGTAAATTTCTTTTGCCTGTTGATTTTCCTGCAAGGAAGAGGATTAGTTGCATGCAGATGTATGCATGGCGTAATAATGTTCTCAAAATAAATGAGATTATGCTGTATGCATTTGTCATGCATGTGTTATGATTTATGAGTGTGATGCATTTATTGCAGTGTGTCTTTGTCTAGGAAAATAAATCCTTGACAACATGCTGAGGAACCTTGGGAGGCTGAATCCTGAACTGTTGTTGGAGAGTAAGTGTATCTTCAACTTTGTTTAGAATACTTTCCGCTGGGAGCTCCTGTTTTTATTATTTAAGGAGAAATTCGTTGGGGAATATCGACTTTGGCTCTTTGCATGAGGAAACTCTATGGGGAGTGTTGATTTCTGCTTGGAGGAATAGAGTTCACGAACTTTGGTTGTCCATTGCTCTACTGGGGAATTATTCTTGGCTGGAGAGCATCGGAAGTTAGCTGTTATCTGGTCGAAATCTAGGCTTGGCAGCAATTTGTTAGGGATAATAAAGTTGACTATTATCTGGTCATATTTCAGGCTTCGCATCGACTTACTAGGGAAGATTGAATTAACTGTCATCTGGTCGGATTCCAGGCTTCGTAGAAAATTACTTGGGAGAGTGAAGTTAAACTGTTATCTGGTCGGATTCCAGGCTTCGTAGCAACTTACTAACTTTAAATTGCTATCTGGTCAGATTCCAAGCTTCAAAGCAGCTTTTGAGGTGGATAAAGTTAATTGTTATCTGGTCGAACTCTAGGCTTCGTAATAACTCACTTGAAAAGACGAAGTTGAACTGATATCTAGTCAGATCCAGGCTTCACAGTGACTTGCTAACTTTAAACTGCTATCTAGTCTGATTCTAGGCTTCAAAGCAGATTTCTGAGGTGGATGAAGTTAATTGTTATCTGGTCGAATTCCAGGCTTCGCAATAACTTACTTGAAAAGACGAAGTTGAACTGATATCTGGTCGGATCCAGGTTTCATAGTAACTTGCTGGGAGGAAAGAAGTTGAACTGATATTTGGTCGGGTCCAGGCTTCACAGTAACTTGCTTGGGGTAGAGGTAAACTCTACTGGGGAAAAGAAGTCAAACCATTGCCTAGTTGAATTCCAGGTTTTCTTCAAAATCTCGTGAAGTTAAACTATTATCTGGTCGAGTCCAGGCTTCATAGTATCTTGAGAAGTTAAACTATTATCTGGTCGGGTCCAGGCTTCATAGTATCTTGAGAAGTTAAACTATTATCTGGTCGGGTCCAGGCTTCATAGTATCTTGAGAAGTTAAACTGTTATCTGGTCGAGCCCATGCTTCATAGTATCTGAAAGTTGTTTGAATAGGAAATGATTCTGTTGAGGAGTGTATTGTTTTGTTGGGGAATACACCCCATTGAAGAGACTATTCGATGACATGCTGGCAAGGTGAATTCTTTAGGAAGAAATCCACAAGGTTTCTTCTTTTAAGACTAAATCCGCTGGGGAGAGGGTTGTCGAGAGATTGAGACTCTGACCGAGGTTTGCATAAATCCAATTTCGTAGGTAAACCTGTTGGGGGAAAGGTTTATTATAGTCGGCTCTGCAGGGATAATGCTAATGAGATAACTCTGAGGATATCTCAATTGTATTAAAGAGATGCTCGTTGCTGCTTGGCAGGACAAATTTACTAAATAGTTTAAACATGTTCATAAGCATATGTTCATTCAATTTTAGTCATTGAAGATCTTTTGCACTCAAAACAAAAAACAAAAAGTTTGCACTTCCAAGTATATTTGTATTGATGTTTTGCCCATGAATAGACGTTTTTGTACAAAGAGACGGAGATCCTAGTAAGAGGAAATCATCGAAAAGATAAAAAAAATTGAAAACAAAGATAACAACCATGTGGAAATGATCTCATTGTGTTCCAACTCTACTAGTGCCCCAATGTCTTCGAACGTCCCTTGCCATTGACAAAAGTTGATTGGATTGATCTTGGACCATTTGAACTCGGACCTTGGTAATGAAGTCAATTGTGGTGATTCTGCGGGACATAGTCATACGCTTTCAATCCTTAATTTTTGCCTGGACCGCCCTTTTGGGTTTTCAGCCCACCAGGATACCCATTTTTGCCCAAGTCGTCCTTTCGGGTTTTCGACTTGCCGGGTGTATAATCATTTGCATATATCCCTAATTTTTTCCCAAACCTTGGGTTTGTCGGGATGCCCTTATCTTGCCTAGGTGTGTCAACCTAGAGGGTCTCTTATGCGTAGTATTCCTTAACTATGTCCGCATTCACTGGATGTGGGAAATCTTCATCGTCCATAGTAGTCAGCATCATGGAACCACCAGAGAAAACTTTCCTGACAACAAATGGCCCTTCGTAAGTGGGAGTCCATTTGCCCCTGGGGTCGCCTTGTGGAAGAATGATGTGCTTTATCACCAAGTCACCAGCTTGATATACTCGAGGCCATATATTTTTGTTTAAAGCCTTGATCATACATTTTTGGTACATCTGACCATGACAAATAACATCCAGTCACTTTTCATTGATTAAGTTCAACTGATCCAATCTTGTCTGAATCCATTTGTCTTGGCCTAGGCCTTTTTCATTCATAATCCTTAGCCAGGGAATCTGAACATCCACTGGCAGGACAACTTCCATGCCATAGACCAAAGGAAAGGGAGTTGCCCCAGTCGATGTCCAAGCTGAAGTACGGTAGCCATGAAGAGCAAACGGTAACATCTCATGCTAGTCCTTGTAGGTTACTACCATCTTTTGCATAATCTTCTTAATGTTTTTGTTGGCTGCCTCCATTGCGCCATTCATTTTAGGTCTATAAGGAGAAGAATTGTGATGCTTGATTTTTAACTGAGTGCAAAGTTCTGTAATCATAGCATTGTTGAGATTGGTTCCATTATCAGTGATGATCCTTTCGAGGATACCATAGTGGTAGATGAGGTTATGTTTGATGAATCTGGCTACAACATTTTTTGTGACCTAGGAAAATGAGGCAGCTTTGACCCATTTGGTGAAATAATCGACAACGACAAGAATGAAGCGATGTCCATTAGAAGCCATAGGCTTAATCTCTCCAATCATGTCAATGCCCCACATTGTGAATGACCATGGAGCGGTCATGACATTTAGAGGAATATGAGGCACATGGACCTTATCAGCATAGATTTGGAATTTGTGGCAAGTCCTTGAGTGATGATGGCAACCAGTCTCCATTGTTGACCAATAGTAACCAACTCTCAGGATTTTCTTGGTCATAGTATGTCCGCTAGAGTGAGTCCCAAAGAGACCATCGTGCATGTCTTCCATAATTTCCTCTGCCTCCTTCTTGCCCATACATTGGAGTAGAGTAGAATCATGGTTACGTTTGTATAGGATTCCATTGCTTAAGAAGAATTCGGCTGAGAATCTTTGTAAGAACTTTTTATCATTGATGGATGCTCCTTCAAGATACTCTTGTGCTTCAAGGTATCTCTTCACGTCATGGTACCATGGCTTCTCGGTGTCAGTGTCAAGCTCATAGCAGTGCGCAGGTTCATCGAATCTCTCAATTGTAATCATAGGAGCTTCGTTGTCCCATTTGACTTTGAACATAGAAGACATTATGGCCAAAGCATCGACTAACTGATTTTCCTCTCTAGGGAAGTGTTCAAAGGTGATTTCTTTGAAGTATGGAATTAGAGGTAGCACAAGCTCCTTGTAAGGAATAAGATTAGGATGTTTAGTATCCCAATCTCCCTTTACTTGGATAATCACTAAAGCGGAATCTACGAATACATTCAAGTGCTTGATCCTTAAATCAATGGCAGCCTTCAGACCCAAGATGCATGCCTCATATTCAGCCATGTTATTTGTATAATCGAAGTACAGTCTAATAGTGAAAGGGGTGTGGAAACCCTCAGGAGAAACTATCACAACACCAATTCCATTACCCAAAGCGTTAGAAGCCCCATCGAAAACCATAGTCTAGCGGGATCCTTGTTCAGGTCCGTCATACAATCCAGGTTTTGTATAATCGGTTACTAACATGATATTCTCATCCGGGAAGTCAAATTTCAAATACTGATAATCATCAACAGCTTGATGGGCCAAATGATCTACCAATACACTTCCTTTGATGGTCTTTTGTGTTGTATATTGAATATCGTACTCAGTGAAGATCATTTACCATCTAGCTATCCATCCCGAAAGAGCGGGTTTCTCGAAGATGTACTTGATAGGGTCCATCTTAGAAATTAATAGAGTGGTATGAGTCAACATATACCGTCTTAGCCGATGAGCAGCCCATTCCAGAGCACAACAAGTTTTCTCGAGCAGTGAATATCTGGTTTTACAATCAGTAAACTTTTTGCTCATGTAGTAAATTGCATACTCTTTTCAGCCATACTCGTCATGTTGGCCCAACATACACCCCATAGAATTCTCTAGCACAGTCAAGTACACGATCAAGGGTCTTTCTTCAACTGGAGGCATGAGGATAGAAGGTTCTTACATATATTCCTTGATTTTGTCGAAGGTGGCTTGGCATTCATGATTCCATCTGACTACTTGATCTTTCTTCAAGAGTTTGAAAATTGGCTCACAAGTAGCAGTTAAGTGAGATATGAAGTGAGCGATGTAGTTAAGACGACTCAAGAATCCTCTAACCTTCTTTTCAGAATGGGGAACTGGCATTTCTTGAATGGATTTTACCTTTGTAGGATCAGCTTCATTTCCTTTACCACTGACAACAAAACCTAGAAGTTTTCTAGATCGCACTCCGAATGTGCACTTGTTAGGGTTCAACCTTAACTTGTACTTTTTCAGCCTCTCGATTAGCTTGTGTGATCGGTGGAAATAGAACTGACTGTTTAAAGCTGGTTTCGCGAAATTTCGCGGAAGCAAGAGTCACCATCGTCTTTTATTTTCTCCAACATGGACAGGACAAAAGCACAACAAAATTCCTTATGAGAACGTTTCTCGGTTCGGGAGGTAGATTTATAGAAAGGGAAGGTGTTAGCACCCTTTCTATCCATGGTTATCCATGGGCTCTTAGATACTTGCTCTTATGTTTTCAAAGTGTTTGCTTTTCAAAACGTGAGTGGGTTTGAAAAAGTTTCATTGAAAGATTTCTGAATAACTCTTGTATCTGTCCTCAAGAGTGTTTGAAAAATTCGTTTTGAAAGCTTTTGAAAGTGTCAGTGTGAAAAGATTTTTGATTTGTTTTTGAAGAGAGCAACTATCCATGAGTCATCTACCTACCCTAAGGAATTAAGCTGTGTAAGTGTCCTTTAGATAGTGCTATCCCACCATTGAGAGGTAGGTAGCACCATCGTTGGAGTTATTCGGGTCAATTCGATTGTAGGGACAGTGTGGTCACCGAAGCAACAGTTAGGACACCTTAGAAGTAACCCTAATGTCCTAGATCCTTTTTAATCTGAGGCAACTGTTTCGAGGCAACTGGATCTTGGACATAAGAGCGACCGCTAAAACGTCCTATACTTGACGACCACGTTTCGAAGGCAACGAGTGAGGTGTACCCTAGAAGTGGTGTGTGTATTGTGTGTTGTTTTCATGCTATGTTTTATCTTTGATCATGGCATTGTGAGCTACGCGTTGTTTTTAATTAACATACATTCTTTCATGCGAGTTTAGCAGTTAGGAGTGCAGAAAATTAAAAGACGGAAAGATAAAAGCTACGCTATTACAAGGCGCGGGTCTATACATCGCCAAAATACAAAGACCCGTTTTTGATAAAGATGCGGAAAGTAAAAAAAGCAATAAACCTAATTACTATTACATCCGGAAAGCAGTTACATAATAATCAATAAGAAGATAGTGCGCGAAAGGAATTAAAATCAGGACGTCCGAGGGTGTTGGGCCCTTTTGAGAAATTAAATTAAATTAAATTAAAGCCTAATTAATTATTTAATTAAAGAAAAGAAAATGTTTTTTTTACGTTTTTTGTATTTATGAAATAAAGAAAATAAAATCAAGAGAAAACCCTAATTCTAAGTCTATTTTAATTATTAAGAAAATATTAAAGTTAACCTAATTTAAGCTAATTCATTAATTTACATTTATGCACAAAATTAATAATAATTAATAATGATAATAATAATGATGAAAATAATTAATTAAGAAAAAGATAAAAGTGTCAAAACCTAATTCTATGTATTTTTTATTTATTAAGAAAAGAGATTAAATTTTAAACCTAAATTAAACTAAAGTTAATTGTTAACATTTATTTACAAAAAATAGGTTAGTGAGGAAATTAATAAATAATTAAATATATTTTGTATTTTGATTTTCTATTTTTATTATGGAAAAATTATTTTATGGTGAATTAATAATAATTTAATAATTAAAAGGAATTAAAAGAAAAGAAAAGAAAATAAAGAAAATAAAGCAAACCAAGGGGGGTGTCTGGCCCATGTGGAGGTGAAATTGAGGAATTCTGGCCCATTAGCACAAGGCCATCTTTGACTTTTCTGATCGTGTGGATGCTCATTGACTGGACCATATGATGGACTTCATTCTGTGTCCATTGGATCGTTGATCAAGACCATCTGGCAAGCCAACGCGTGAGGGTGCATGATGGAACGTTTGAGAAGTGCTGCACCTGAAAGCGTTAAGAAAAATATGAAGAATATATGGGGGGACCTGGGAATCGAACCCATGTCCCTATACCTGCCAGCCACGTTCCCAACCAACTGAGCCACCAAGCGCGTTTGTAAACATAATAATAAAGAATTATAATATACGTAAAGTGCCAATTATGCTGGGATATGAAAAAAAAAACGCGCTAAAGTTTAAACTCCCCAATCACATGGTGCCACGCCCATCTTCTTCCTCGTTTTCACCTGCAACATGAATAAGATAGCGGGGGTTTTAAACCCCCACTAACTATAACTGTGAAAAATAGCGAATAGAAGTGGAATCAATATAAAAAGGGCGCGATAGGCTGGTTGAATTCGTCTGGCCTTGACGAATTCAACCATAGTCATGACGTGATCCAATTTTTCCTTATGCCTAAAGCCCTAATTTGAAGCTTCAGAAACCTTAGGTTTCGTCCATGGTGAATTTCGATTCAGGCAGCTTTAGCACAATTAAGCTATCTCAAACGCTCCAGGAAGGCGTCAGCAACATAAATCAATAATCAAAACATAACAATGACGCATAGAAATTAGAATTCGATTATGGAAATATTTGTTAAAATCGTGACTCTGTTCTACCGTTTCCTGGGGTATGAGAGCTTGTTCTTGATGGTAGTAGCTTCCTGGGGACTCAGGCAAGGTGATTGAATCCTTTTTAGGCGTGGAAAGGCACTGCAAGTAGGAAATCAGTTTCACACTTTTTCTCTATTTTTTGCAAAGTGGTTCTATGGCTTCAGAAACTTTCACGTGTGTTTTAGAATAGGGTTAGCTTATGCCTTTGTATGTGAACGAATTTAGGTCAAAACCTTGGCCCAAAAGTCCATGAATTAATGTTTGCAATCTTTGATTTTTAATCATGAAATTTTCAATCTTTTTCAATGAAAACCTTGCCAATTATGGATGATTTTCCTTTTTTGATTGAGAAACGGTTTTGCCAGCTTGCCCTGATATGATTTGCTTCACAAAAGATCCAAAAACATATCTTTTTTAATTTTCCTATAATTAAAATCAATTAAATGAATTAATATAAATATAAATTCAATTAATTAATTAAAAATAAGAAAATAAATTATTTTGAGCTCAATGGGTCGTGCATAGGCTTTGGGTAATGATTCAAGAAAGAATTTGAGGTCCATTAGCAAATTTGAAGCTTTTTAGGCAAAGTTGACTTTTGAAAGTTCCCAAAAATTTCCCAACTTCTCCAATGCATATCTTGCTCAATTTTGAAGCTATGAACATGTTCTTGGACATTTTGGAAAGGTCTTGAAGTCCTCTAACCAATGTCTTTGGTCCCATGTCATTTTGATTTTCCAATCGCAAGTTATGGTCTTTGATTTAAAGTGCCTTTTTGTTGACTTTTGAAAATGACCTATAATGTTGAAATTGATAACTTTTTGTGAGAGCATTTCTTGGACTTGGAGTGTGAAGATGAGTTGTAGGAAATGTCATCCCCTTCAAAATGAGCTTTGGATGGGATTTTTCTGATAAACCATGAAGAAGTTATGCCTTGGTCAATTTGCAGTTGACTTTTCAACTGTCCAAAAATAGAAACTTTTGCATCTTGAGACTTTTTGAGCCATGCTTGTGGAATCATGATCAAGAATTGATCAAATGATGATTGTGGCTTCAAAATAAGATGTTGACCAAATTTTTTGACTTTTGACTGTCAAATGACCATTTTGCCCCTGCAGTTGACTGTGAGGCAATTAGGGTTTTTGACTGTGTAACTTGACCTTGTGAGCCTTGAAACTTGACATATGGATGCTTGACAATCAATATAGGCATATGGGACTTGATTGGACCCTTGAAAACCTCAATTTCCTTGCAAGATCCAAAACCCTAATTTTGACTGTGTTAGGAGGCAATTGGACTGTGCAACTCTTGAGGGATTTTGAAGCTTGATCTTGCCAAATCTTGAAGAATATGGGAGGGCAAATTTTGGGGTACAACAGTTGCCCCTGTTCAATCTTCTTAGACCTGAGGATGTAGATTGGCTGGCGTGCCTTTCGTAATCCGAAGGTGGAAGATGATTGAACACTAAAGTGCCTAGAAATTTGCACTCACATAGTAGAATGTTAGCAGTGTGCTGTAGGGAATGGGCTTACAGATGCCATTTGGAGAGATAATGGATAGGAGGATGGGCTTATAGATGCCATCTGGAGATGTAACAGAACCTTGTCGGGAATGGACTTATGGATGCCATTTGGAGACTGTTGGTATGTGGATGGGCTTATAGATGCAATCTAGGTGTCGATCGCGTAAGAGATTCCTTAACAAGAACTTGTGTACCTAAGAAAGAAAGATAATTACATGGCCTGTTACAAGGGTTGATTTTTAAACTCTTCATGTAGATATGCCCTGGCTGGATACAGGTATCGAATCTTCAAACTCTTCAGACGTGCCCTGGCAGGATACAGGAATCGAGTCCGGAAAATAGTCGTCAACAGATACACCCTGGCAGGATACAGGAATCGGATCTTCAAACTCTTCAGACGTGCCCTGGCAGGATACAGGAATCGAGTCCGGAAAATAGTCGTCAACAAATATACCCTGGCAGGATACAGGAATCGGATCTTCAAACTCTTCAGACGTGCCCTGGCAGGATACAGGAATCGAGTCCGGAAAATAGTCGTCAACAGATACACCCTGGCTGGATACAGGAATCGGATCTTCAAACTCTTCAGACGTGCCCTGGCAGGATACAGGAATCGAGTCCGGAAAATAGTCGTCAACAGATACACCCTGGCAGGATACAGGAATCAGATCTTCAAACTCTTCAGACGTGCCCTGGCAGGATACAGGAATCGAGTCCGGAAATAGTCGTCAACGGATACACCCTGGCAGGATACAGGAATCAGATCTTCAAACTCTTCAGACGTGCCCTGGCAGGATACATGAATCGAGTCTGGAAAATAGTCGTCAACAGATACACCCTGGCAGGATACAGGAATCAGATCTTCAAACTCTTCAGACGTGCCCTGGCAGGATACAGGAATCGAGTCCGGAAAATAGTCGTCAACAGATACACCCTGGCAGGATACAGGAATCAGATCTTCAAACTCTTCAGACGTGCCCTGGCAGGATACAGGAATCGAGTCCGGAAAATAGTTGTCAACAGATACACCCTGGCAGGATACAGGAATCGGATCTTCAAACTCTTCAGACGTGCCCTGGCAGGATACAGGAATCGAGTCTGGAAAATAGTCGTCAACAGATACACCCTGGCAGGATACAGGAATCGGATCTTCAAACTCTTCAGACGTGCCCTGGCAGGATACAAGAATCGAGTCCGGAATTTCTTTATGCAGATATGCCCTGGCTGGATACAGGTGTCGAATCCACAAGTAATCGCTCACAGATATGCCCTGGCTAGATACAGGTATCGAATCTGGAATTGCGACAGTTGATAGTAATCATCTTTGTATTGATCTTGGTCCTGAAAAGACAAAACGTTAGTTGTATGCAATGTCATGATGTATGACATGCGTGATGTTCTCAGAATAAATGAGATTGTATGTTCATGATGCGTATGTGCATGCTATAATGTATGAATATGTGATGTTCATGAATGTATTTTTGTCTAGGAAAGTAAATCCTTGACGGATGCCGGGAAGTTAACTCCTGGGCTGAGGTTTGAAGAGGAGAATTCTTCGTTTCCGCTGGGGATGATGGTTGCAAGAATAAACCGATAGGAGAAGATGACTCCGTTTGGGAATAAACTTGCTGGAGAGATTACTCTGCGGGGAATACTCTGTGGGAAGAGACACTTCGCTGAGGTTTTGAAATTGATGATAACTCCGCTGGGGATTCCATTGACGAGTTATGTTGGTAGATTTGATGAACTCCGCTGGGGGATAGGAAGAGCTTTGCCGAGGACGATCTTTCCTTGTTTTTTGGCTGAGGACAAACCAGTTATAAGCTCTGGTGAGGAATAACTTTTGAATAAAACCGGGGAGGCGCGTTCGTGCGCTGCAGGTGATAAGCTTCCAGAATCTACTGGGGATAAGCTTCCTATTCTACTGGGGAAATTGATTGAACTCTCCTGGGGAAACCTTTCAGATTGGACTGGGGAACGGCTCCACTGGATGTTCTGTATTTCGCCGGGGAACAATCTTAGATCAAGACTGCCGGGGATGCTTGCTAGGAATGTCTGTATACTCCGCTGGGGAATGTTGAGATCTGCTGGGGATAATCCACCTTCCTTAAGGCTGGCAATATGCTAACTCTGCTTGGGAAGAGTGTCGCTGACTTGCTGGAGATACGGTGCCTTGTTAGGGTTGATGGGAGACTAACTGCTTGGGAGAGTATTGCTGAGTCTTATCTTACTCGGCGGGGAGTGAAGGTATCTGGGTTACATTCTTCGGCCGAACTTACCTTGGTACCTTGGTGGACAGAGCAATTAGATTGCTTAGACAACTCATTATTGCCCCTGTTTCTGATGTTACATGTAATTAATCCTTTGTTTCGCATGCAAATATTTATGAGTTAGCAATTAGTGTCAAATGCATATATCACAATTGAACATTGGACGTTCTTTACAAAACAAAACAGAAAAAGGAAAAAAAATTTGGCAATTGGTCTGAAAAGTGAATTTGTATTGATTTTTGAATTTGCCTGTAAATAGGCGTTTTATGTACAAGAGGCTGACGACCTAGTAAGAGAACGCCGCCGGACAAACAGAGTTTATACAATTTTTTGTGAAAAAGGAAAACAAAACAGCTATGTGAAGAAATATAATCCCACTGGGTTCCAACTCTGCTATCGCCTTTATATCTTCGAGCGTCTCATCACTTGGCTGCTTAGTTGAAGATGAAGTTGACTGATCGATGCCGACTGAACTTGATGGTTGATACCGGATTCTGGATGCAAGGTGATCCAATGAGACATAGTATTACGCTTTAATCCCTAACTTTTGCCTGGACCGCCCTTTCGGGTTTTCAGTCCACCGGGATACCCAATTTTGCCCAAGCCGCCTTTTCAGGTTTTCGACTTGCCGGGTGTACAGATTTTTTCATTTCATCCCTTATTTTTGCCCGAACCCTTTTGGTTCGCCGGGAAGCCCTAATTTTTTCCTAGGTGTGTCAACCTAGCGGGTCTTTTATCATGCATAATATCTTTTTACTATGTCTGCATTGGCGGGGTGAGGAAGGTCGTCACCATCCATGGTGGTTAGAATCATGGCTCCTCCTGAGAAGACATGTTTAACCACAAATGGCCCTTCATATGTAGGGGTTCATTTGCCCCTGGGATCACTTTGAGGAAGAATGATGCGTTTGATTACCATGTCCCCAACTTGATACTCTTGTGGTCTGACCTTCTTGTTAAATGCCCTGATCATCCGTTTTTGATACGTTTGACCATGACAAATAGCAGTGAGTCTCTTTTCGTCAATTAGGTTTAACTGATCAAGTCGAGTCTGGATCCACTCATCTTCGCTCAAGCCTGCATCCTTCATTATCCGGAGAGAGGGTATTTGGACTTCAATCGGCAAGACTGCCTCCATGCCATAGACCAAGGAAAAGGGGGTTGCCCCGGTTGACGTCCTTGCTGAGGTACGGTACCCATGGAGAGCAAACGGTAACATCTCGTGCCAATTTTTGTAGGTCACTGTCATGTTCTGCACAATCTTTTTGATATTCTTATTAGCTGCTTCCACATCCCCGTTCATCTTCGACCGGTAGGGAGAAGAGTTGTGGTGCTGTATCTTGAATTGCTCGCAGAGCTCAGTGATCATCTTGTTATTGAGATTGGTACCGTTGCCCGTAATGATCCTTTCTGGGACGCTGTATCGACAGATCAGGTTATTCCGAATGAACCGTGCCACAACGTTCTTGGTTACTGTAGCGTAGGAAGCTGCTTCAACCCACTTCGTGAAGTAATCAATTGCAACCAGGATGAAGCGATGCCCATTGGATGCCGTAGGTTTGATCTCGCCGATCATATCAATGCCCCACATTGCAAAAGGCCAAGGTGCAGTCAAGACATTCAGAGGGACTGGAGGAACGTGCACCTTATCTGCATAAATCTGGCACTTATGACATGTCCGAGAATGTTGGTAACAGTCGGCTTCCATTGTGGACCAGAAATATCCTGCCCGAAGGATTTTCTTTGCCATGGTGTGTCCACTGGAATGCGTTCCGAAGGTACCTTCATGCAGCTCTGCCATGATCTTTTCTGCTTCAGTCTTATCCACACAACGCAGTAAGGTTGAATCATGGTTCCGCTTGTATAGAACGCCATTGCTGAGGAAGAACTTAGCAGCGAACCTTCTCAGAAACTTTTAGTCATTGATGGATGCACCTTCAGGGTATTCTTGAGCTTCAAGGTACCTTTTCACTTCATGATACCAAGGTTTTTCAGTTACCACCTCAGCCTCAAGATCACAGCAGTATGCGGGTTCATCCAGTTTCCAAATAATGATCCGGGGAGCCTCGTTGTCCCATTTGACTTTGAACATAGAAGACATCGTAGCCAACGCGTCCGCCAGCTGATTCTCCTCTCTTGGGAAGTGTTCAAAAGTTATCTCTGTGAAATGGGGGATCAATGTCAACACACATTCTTTGTAAGGAATAAGGTTTGGGTGTTTCGTATCCCACTCGCCTTTGATCTAATTGATCACGAGAGCGGAATCTCCGAAGACACTCAGAAACTTGATCCTTAAGTCAATCGCAGCTTGAAGACCCATGATGCATGCCTCATACTCTGCCATGTTGTTGGTGCAGTTGAAACATAGCCGGGCGGTAAGTGGAGTATGAGTGCCTTGAGGGGATATGATCACAGCGCCGATACCGTTACCCAAAGCGTTGGAGGCTCCATCAAAGTGCATAGACCATCGGGATCCTTCCTCAGGTTCTTCATCCGGTCCAGGTACTTCACAATCAGTCACTACCATAATGTTCTCGTCAGGAAATTCAAAGTTCATTGACTGGTAGTCATCCACTGCCTGGTGTGCCAAATGGTCTGCCAATACACTTCCCTTGATTGCCTTCTGAGTCGTGTACTGGATGTCGTATTCTGTCAAGATCATCTGCCATCTTGCTATTCTTCCAGACAGAGCAGGCTTTTCGAAGATATACTTTATTGGATCCATCTTTGATATTAACAGAGTAGTGTGAGTCAGCATATACTGTCTCAGCTGGCGAGCAGCCCATACCAAAGCGCAACAAGTTTTCTCGAGCAGTGAGTATCGGGTCTCACAGTCGGTAAACTTTTTGCTAAGGTAATAAATGGCGTGCTCTTTTCGGCCAGACTCGTCATGCTGCCCCAGCACACACCCCATTGAGCTATCAAGTACTGTCAAGTATAGTATTAGAGGTCTCCCTTCAACCGGTGGCATAAGAATGGGTGGTTCTTGGAGATACTCTTTGATTCTGTCGAAAGCGGCCTGGCATTCATCGTTCCAACGTACTACTTGATCTTTCTTCAGTAGCTTGAAGATTGGTTCACAGGTAGCAGTTAGGTGCGAGATGAATCGGGCAATGTATTTCAGTCGTCCTAGAAAGCCTCAGACTTCTTTCTCTGTCTTGGGAACTGGCATCTCTTGTATGGCTTTCACCTTGGCAGGGTCCACTTGAATACCTTTGTCGCTCACGATGAAGCCTAGCAATTTTCCAGATCTTACCCCAAAGGTGCACTTGTTTGGGTTCAACCTCAGCTTGTACAACTTCAGACGGTCAACCAACTTCTGTAGATGGTCAAGGTGTTCCTCCTCAGTTTGAGACCTTGCGATCATATCATCGACGTATACTTCAATCTCATGGTGGATCATGTCATGAAATAAAGCAACCATGGCACGTTGGTAGGTTGCCCCAACATTTTTCAACCCAAAAGGCATGACCTTGTAGCAGAAGGTGCCCCACTGAGTAACAAAGGTAGTCTTTTCCATATCTTCAGGAGCCATCTTGATCTGATTATAACCTGAAAATCCGTCCATGAAGGAGAACACTTTATGCTGAGCAGTATTGTCAACCAGAACGTCGATGTGAGGCAGAGGGAAGTCATCCTTGGGGCTTGTCCTGTTCAGATCCCTGTAATCAACACACATTCTGACCTTACCATCTTTCTTCGACACCGGAACCACGTTGGCAACCCACTGAGGGTAAGAAGTCACTGCTAGAAACCCGACATCAAATTGTTTCATAACCTCGGCTTTGATCTTCTCGGACATCTCTGGACGCATACGGCGGACCTTTTGTTTAACCGGAGGACATTCTTCCTTGGTAGGCAAGTGATGGACCACAATGTCGGTATCCAACCCAGGCATGTCTTCGTAAGACCAGGCGAAGATTTCCACATAATCATGCAACATCTGAATCAACCGTTGTTTTATGCTGAGCTCCAGATTGGCACCAATCTTAACTTCCTTTCTGTCTGTCTCAGCACCCAGATTTACCGTTTCCACTGGCTCTTCATGTGGCTGAATGGCCCTCTCTTCCTGGAGTAACAGTCTTGCAAGCTCACCAGGCACTTCGCAATCATCTTCACCTTCGTCTTCGGCTAAGTTGATCAGATTTTCGAAGTCATAACTGGCAGTAGCAGAGTCGTTACCAGTGAGATCTAGAGTGGATTGAAACCTGTGTAGGTGAGTGTGTGTAAATATAGCTGTTTTGCAATATATAAAGAAAGAAAGAAAGGGAGCACAAGATTTGAAATGCGAAAAACGTCCAATGTTTTTATTCATGATATATGGAAATGACAAGTAATAAGCCCTCACAAATGAAGCCACGGTGCCCCGGGTAAGACACCGGGCCATAAAGTTTCAATTTATTGTTCATTACAAAATTAAAAACAAAGGAATTCATTACTGAGTAACAAAAGTAACAAGTATGTAGTCTTTTGCAGTCCAATTGTTCAGTCCACCGTCGGTTGCCGGGTAGATCCAGCTATTGAACTCAGATTCCTCCACTTCGTCACCATCTCTGATAGCATTTACTCCATGGTTGGGCATGGGAGCAGTCACCACATTAGGCTTCTCGGGCGCCTCTAACTGAACCTCTTTAGCATCGATAAGGTCCTGAACCTTATTTCTTAGGGCCCAACAATCATCAGTAGAATGCCCCGGGCTATCAGAGTGATAAGCACAACGAGCATTGGGATTGTACTTCGGAGATGTTGTGTTTACCACCTTCGGAGCTTCTCTGACGGTTACCAAGTTGGTCGATAGCAGTTGCGGCAAGATCTGCGACAAGGTCATACTAAGCCGAGTATATTCTCTTCTGGGTCTCTCACCCCTTGGTTGGTTAGGTTGCCGAGGAGCGGCAGCAAGCTTTGTAATTACCACCGCGTTGACAGCTTGGCGGCGTTCCGGTTTATTTTGCCTCCTAGGGCCATACACAGCACTGACTTTCTTCTTGAAAGGCTTTTTCTCAGAACTTGAGGACACACCCTTCTGTATTTTCCCTGATTTCATCCCAGCTTCTATCCTTTCACCCGTCAGAATGAGATCTGTGAAACCTGCGGAAGAATTACCAATGAGATGGTTGAAGAACGGCCCAGATAGGGTCCCTAAGAACATGTCCATGAGTTCACAGTCGGTTAATGGCGGCTGCACCCTGCCAGCCAGGTCCCTCCATTTCTGCGCGTACTCTTTAAAACCTTCTTCCGATCCTAGCGACATACCCTGGAGTTGGGTACGTGTAGGAGCGAGGTTGGCATTATACTGATATTGCTTATAAAAAGCAGTAGCCAAGTCCTCCCAGTTACGAACCTTGGTTCCATCCAGCTGATAGAACCATTCGAGATGAGTCCCTGAAAGACTCTCCTGGAAGAAATGGATCCATAAGTTCTTGTCCACAGTATATGGCTGGATCTTCCGCACGTAAGATCTGAGATGTAGCTTAGGGCAGGACGCCCCGTCATACTTTGCGAAAGATGGTGCTTTGAACTTATGTGGGATTACCACACCAGAAGATAGACCCAGGTCTCCAAAATCCAACCCAGGCACTTGTTGAATTTCCATGGCGTTCAGGCGATCCTCTAACTGCTTGTACTTGTCTTCAGCTGGAGGGTACTGCTCTTCATTAAAATCAGTCTCGTTGTCAGAGACCACAGGACTAGGAACCCTTCCCCCTTGGGGACTGCCTTTCCCTACAGAAGAACCAGCTTGATCAACCTCATTCTGCAGTGTATTGCCAAACCTCTGGCCAGTGTTGAATAGTACAGTTCTCTTCTTCTTCTTCTTGACCAGCAGAGCCTTCAATTCCTCTTGACCTTGGGCTAAACTCACGATCAGCTCTTGGAACTGGGCGTTCTGAGCCTGGAGGGCCTTGATGGATTGCTCAGTAGATGATTCAGGATTCATGATGGCTGCTGAAATAAACAGCGAAGAACATTAAGCAACCTGAAAAGAAAAGTACCTGTGATGCACACGATGAATGGAATGCGTATGATTTATGTTTTCAAAGACAATCGGGATTCAACTTTGTAAACAAAAAGGAACACACTTCATTAGATTTAAACTTTGGAATTTAAATTACTCAACAGATTTCCCTTAGGCGTTACATAAAATGGAAATACTGAAAAGGGAAATAAAAAACTGTAAAAGAACATCCAAAGCTCATCAGTGATCCCAGGGTCTCCTCTTCTCAGTACAGATGTAGTCATTCAAGGCCCGCTCGTTCTCCAACTGCTTTGTCAGCTTCTGGATCTTCAATTCCTGCTCGTTGAACTTTTCCCGATAAGAATCCCGTTCTTCTCGTAGTTGAACCCAAGACCTCTTTAGTGTATCAACATCAGTAGGTATCTGAGGAGGGAGAACAGTTGGAGGAGCCCCATCTCTATCAGGATATTCAAGAATGATGGATCTGACAGCTTCATATGGCATACCTAAATTCTGAGCACGGATGCGGACCCATCTGTAGTAGGGTTCCATAGGTAGAGAAGTCTTCGGTCCCAACTCATGTGGGTCAGCTTTATGAATTTTGTCCCAAGCCTTGATGAACCTACGACGCAGCTCGTCACTATCTACCTGAAACTCAAAACTGATGTGAGGCACCAACATCTCATGAGGCCCTGCTCTTCTGGCTCTTCCAAACTGACGGAGAGCTAGACATGGATTATAAGAGATTCCTCATTGGGTACTGTGATTGGTGGATCTGGAACTGACTGTTTAACGCTGGTTCGCGAAATGTCGCGGAAGCAAGAGTCGCCACCGTCTTTTATTTTCTCCAAATGGAAAGGACAAAAGCATAGAAAAATTCCTTAAAGAGATTGCTCTCGGTTCGGGAGGTAGGTTATAGAAAGGGAAGGTGTTAGCATCCTTTCTATCCATGGTTATCCATGGGCTCTTAGATACTTGCTCATTGTGTTTTCAAAATGGTTTGTTTGCTTTTCAACTGTGGGTTTTAAAAAAGTCTCTTTGAAAATTTCAGTTCGACTCTTGTATCTGTCCTCAAGAGTGTTTGAAAATTTGCTTTCGAAAGCTTTTTGAAAATGTGTTGGTGTGAAAAGTATTTTGAATTTTGTTTGAAATTAGAGCAAGTATCTAGAGTCGTCTACCTACCCTAAGGAATTCGTCTGTGTAAATGTCCTTTAAAGTAGCGCCATCCCACCATTGAGAGGTAGGTAGCACCACCGTTGGAGGTGTTCGGGTCGATTCGAAGGTTCGGGACATGGTGATCACCAGAGCAATAGGAAGACACCTTAGAAGCTACCCTCATGCCAGGTTCCCAGATCATGAGGACTTACTAAGACATCCTCTACTTGACGATCACCTTTCGAGGCAAGGCAACAGTGAGGCGTACCCTAGGGGTGGTGTGTGCGATTTGTGTGTCGTTTTCATTTGCATTTATCTTGTCATGTTATTGGTGATCTAACGCTTGTTTTTATTTTTGTCCATACATTCTTTCATGTTATTATTTAACAGTTAAAATATTGCGAGAAACAAAAAAAATTCTAAGCTATTACAAAAGGCGCGGGTCCACATCGCCAAAATTAAACCAGGACCCGATTTGACAGAAAATAAATAAAGAAAAGAAAAGTGCGAGAAAATTAAAAGGTTACATGGCCTTGGGGAGAGATACATAAATATTTAAACGAAATAAAATAAATATGCGAATAAGAATTAAATCGAAACGAGGGCGTTGGACCCTTTTTGCAAAATTAAACTAATGAGGAATTAATTAAAATTAAAAGAAAGAAAGAACTTATTTTTTTGGTATTTTTTAATATCTTAGGATTTAAATGAAAAGAGAATTAATTAAAATTTAAAGAAGATGCAAACCCTAATCCTAATTATTTTTAATTTATTAAAAAAATGTTGGAGTTTTTAACCTAAAATTAACCCTAATTTTTATATATAATTTAACTATAAAAAAAACAATATTTAATTATTTAATTATCATGAAAGAAAAATAAAAAGATGAAAATTAATCAAACCTAATTCTATGTTTTTTTAAATTTATTATGAAAATATTAAATTAAACCCTAATTTAAAACTAATCAATTTACATGCAAATTTATTAATGAAAATATTAGAAATAAAAATATTTATTATTTTAATTCTTTTCTGATTTTTTTTGTGGTATTTTTTATATTCATGAAAATAATAATATAGAACTAATTAAAAAAAAACAAATAATAATTGTAAATGAAGAAATAAAGAAAAATAAAAAATAATGAAAGGGTTTGTACACCTGGGGGGTTCAGACCCCAAATAGGAGGTGAAATTGTGATAATCTGGCCCATTAACCTTGATCCATTTGACCTTCTCCAGGGAGTATGCTGGCGCATTGACTAGGACTCACCATGTATCTTGGATCTGAGCCTTTGATTTGATTCTATTGGACGCGTGGACGTTGGATTCTGAAGGTGTATCATGGAACAATAACATTGAATCTGCATATGATTGTTAATTGGAAAATAATATTGAGAAAGTGAAAACCTGGGGCTCGAACCCAGGTCATGTACTTTACCAACAACTTCGCTTGCCATCTGATCCAACCAACGCGCTTGTATACTAAACATCAAACAATTAATATAAAATAAAAACACACATTGATAATGTTTTAGCGCGAAAATTTAAAAGAGCCAATGGTTGCTGGCCACGAGTTCATCTTCTTCGTGGTGTTTTATTTTTCTGAAATACAAAGGACAAAGGCCACGGTTTCCTGAGCGTCCTCTTAGGCCATCTATGGAAAAATAGCGACTAGCCCTGTGACGCTCATAAATTGAGCGCGAGGGTAGCTTCTTCTTCGTCCAGACATGCTGATTACAACCATGGCATCGTGGTAAGCTGATTTTACATTATCTGAAAACCCCTAATTCGAAACTCTGCAAACCCTAAAAAGCAACAATGGCATCTGGGCATATAATGCGTGAAACTTCAATCAAGGCATATGGTTAGCTTGCAAACACTTCACTGATCATGAATATATAAACAAAACGCTATGAATGTGCATGGATGTTAAAACACGATAATGAAAAAAAAAGTGAGAAAGGTTAGCTTCTGTACAACGATTCAAGAGGTTATGGACTTGGAAATCTATTCAGGCACGTTACTGAAGGCCTCAGGAAGATGATGAGATGAAAATCTCAGCTTGAATCGCCCTCTAACCTTATTTTCAGAATTGAGTTTTTTTGCAAAAATTTTGAGTTTGATAATAGGGTTCTTGCGCAGCTTGATGGTCTTTTTGATTAGGTTTTCGTTCTATGCTTATGTATGAATCAATTAGGTCAAGAAAAACAAAACAAATCAATTGCATTCATGGTTTTGAGATTTGATTTTCAATCATATTTTTTTCAATCTTTTTCATGCAATTTTGTACCAATCATGATCCAATCAATCCAAATCTTTCCATATTGAATTATGCACGAATTATTGAGTAGATTACATGTGCAAAAAGATTTGTTAGGTTAAGTTAAATATTTTCCATGTATTTAATTTGATTTAAATGAATTAATATAAATAAAAATTCAAATAAATAAATAAAAATTGAAGAAATACTTCCCTTTGGGCCAAGTGGTCGTGCACATGCCATGGATGATGATTTATGGAAGAAAAATGGGCCCATTAGCAATTTTAGGTCATTTGAATCAATGTTGACTTTTCAAAATATCCAAAAATTTCCCAATTTCCACAAGGCATAACTTACTCAATTTTTAAGCTTTTCTCATGTTCTTGGACATTTTGGAAAGGTCTTTGAGTCCTCTAACCAATTCCTTTGGTCCCATGTCATTTTGATTTACCAATCTCAAGTTATGGCCTTTGACTTAAAGTCCCTTTTTGTTGACTTTTGAAAATGACCTATAATGTTGAAATTGATAACTTTTTGTGAGAGCATTTCTTGGACTTGAAGTATGAAGATGAGTTGTAGGAAATTTCTTTCTCTTCAAAATGAGATTTGGATGTAATTTTTCTGATAATCCATGTGAAAGTTATGCCCTGGTCAATTTGCAGTTGACTTTTTCAACTGTCCAAATAAGGAAACTTTTGCATCTTGATGATTTTTGAGCCAAGCTTTGAGAATCATGATCAAGCATTGATCAAATGATGTTTGTGGCTTCAAAATGAGATGTTGATCAAAAGTTTGAACTTTTGACTGTCAAATGACCATTTTGCCCCTGCAGTTGACTGTAGTGCAATTTAGGGTTTTGACTGTGCAATTTTGAGCTGAATGTCTTGAAACTTGATATGAGGATGCTTGACCATATTTGTAGGCATGTGAGACTTGATTGGACCTTTGGAAACTTCCTTTTCTTGATCAGAACACAAACCCTAATTTTGACTATTTAGGAGACCCTTGCACTGTGCAACCCTTGGGGAGATTTTGAAGCTTGACTCAAGGCTTCACCATCATGGATTCTTCGATTAAGTCACCATCTGAATCGATCACTTGATCTGGAAACATCAGCCTAATTGAATAGTTCTTATTCCTTTTGATCTCCTTTCCTTCAATTCGACCAATCAAAGTATCACCTCTTCATCTTGACTTGTCGAAGCTTTATTCTGTTCTTTTCGATCTCCTTTCCTTCAATTCGACCAATCAAAGTATCAACTTGTTCATTTTGACTTGTCGAAGCTTCGTTTTGTTCATCTTCTTGTCGAACTGAACTTCGACTCTAATTTCACCCTTTCCTTTCGTCTATAAGACCATCTTTACTAATCATTATTTTACCTTCGATTGGTGAATACAACTTGTATACACCAATCGAATTGTAACCTATGAGAACCAAGACTTAACTTTGATCATCCAACTTCTTCCTTGCATGTTCAGCTACATGCCTGAAACACATTGATCCAAATACTCTAAGAGGACTTATATTTGGATGATTCAACCCTAACGGTCCTTCTATGAAATCACGCCACATTGGAAGGTTGCACATTCTTCGAACCATTAGACTTCCACGTGTTTCTTCAAATATTTTGAATTCAAAATCTTCTTCTTTTTGAAGCTCCAATTTAAATCAACATGACAGTCGAAATACCTTCCCTTGAAATGCTTCGAATAGCTTATATTTCAATAGTTCGAAAATGAACCCTTTGATAATGGTTCAACATAGTGAAGCTCTTTACTAGCTCTTCATCAATCGAAGAATTCACAAAATCCTCCTCACACTTTCTTTCGAACTATTCATTCTTCGATCATAGTGTCAATTATTCAAAACTTTGGTAATCAAAATTCCCAGCTAACATTTCTTCATTGGGCATCTAATTAGAATGCATACTGCTGTTGAAGCTGCTTCAGCCCAAAATCTCTTAGACATATTCTTAGCTTTTGACATACACCTCGTCCTGTTCCGTACACTTATTTTCTTTCTTTCAGCTATGCCATTATGCTGAGGCATATAGGGTGCCATTGAAATCATTTGAAGCTTCTGCAAACCAAAATTCTTTGTGAGAAATGAAACCTTAGTTGGAAATCCATTGCTTGTAAGGAGAATTCGTCTGATCTATTATTGGTCAACCTTAAGAAATTGAGGACCTTAATGATCATGCCTTGAATAAAATGGAAGAGAAAATTTTGGGGTGCAACAGTAGGCATGTTTGGATGGAGGACAGTGCGAGAAACGTCTCCTTCGACAACAGGCTCCATGATCACCGGTAGGACAGCTGGATATGGCATCATGAGGTTTTTAGCGCGAGCTCGTATCCATTTGAGATAGGGCTCCTGGGGGATGGAGTTCTTTTGTCCTAAAGCCTTACTATCAATCCTACTTACCATACCCCAAGCATGTATAAACCTTTGATGATAACCTTGAGGATCATTTTTGTAATCGAACAGAATACCCTGGATAAGTGTGTCATGAGGATCATCTCTTCGAGCATAACCAAATTGAGGTAGATCCAGAGAAGGGCTGTAAGTAATACATCATTTAATGCCAAGGAGTGGAACATTATGGAATTCCCCACAGCGGTCTATGATAGTGATATCCTCATGAGATCGGGAATACTAGTAGATGTCTGTATGAGAAAGTGACATTATTCTTTAGGACCACCTCAAACCTTGTTCATTCTTCATTATCGAATGGGGAAGGTGCGAAATAAACCACTTGGTCAGTAGAGGTATACAACACATGAGAGTTCCTAGCCTCTTCATAGTAAGAGTGTGAAGAGAATGCAGAATATCTCGAGCAAGGTAGGCACATGATTACGAGCAAGAAATATTTTGATGGTGTTCACATCTATGAGTTGGTTTGGGTTAGGGAATAGCACCAATCTATAGATTAGCAAAGCCAAGATCTCCTCGAAAGCCTAAAAACTCATAGCATCCAAAGATAGTTGATCCTTCTCTATCAGAAATTTAGCCAGGAAACCTTTGACTCAACTTCTCGTTTCCCAATTAGATACAATGTCAGACCGCTTCAAATGTAAGGTTGCTGCAATGTTTTCTAGTTTTGGAGTTTCCTCTAAATCGGTGAAGGGTGTCTAATCAAGAACAGGTACTCCCAGTAATTGAGAGAACTCCTTTATTGTGGGTACTAACTGATAATCTGGAAAGGTGAAGTTGTGATGTGCAGGGTCAAAGAAGTGGAATAGAACATTCATCATGTCTTCGTCAAAACCTGGGGTAACCAGATTGAGTAGTCGACCATTCCTTTTGATGAATGGAGAACTTTCAGGAACCCTTGATACTAACTTCTTAAGATGAGGAGGAACCCTCACAAAGTTGATCATGATGTGTTTCTGCGTGCGGAGGCCATAACCTACAACAAAGAACAAAGATAAATCCCTTGGTTCTTGAAATGGTTAGTGAAAATGATATTGTATGATGTTATGATGTTATGATGTCATGTACGAACAATTAATCATACACAAATAAAACACATAAGGCCTTAGGTTTAAGCTTGCATGGAGTTTATAGGTAAGTATCCTCTTGAAGTTTTAGTTGGCTTAACCTGTCCTAAAAGAAGTAACTAGGTTCTAGGAGCCTCAATATCATTGATCTTTATCCTATGCATTGTTTCAGCACAAGCATCTGATTTGCGACCGGAATATCCCGAGAGTCTGATCTCAATGAGTGTAGCATCGAGTATCAAGCAACTTCAGTCTGCACCAAAGTCGACTATCTCACTACTTCCTAATGGCTAAGTTGTATCAACTAAGGTTCTACGGTCAGTTAGTGCTTTATGACACCACGCGACAACCCAGCATTCTCCTTGACTTAACTCAAGGGACACCGACACTAACCAATGTGTCACACTAACGTAGCCATTGTTTCAACCGTATCGGTATACATGATACAATCTTCACGATCTATTGCTACTTACCTGAAATGCCCCATATCTGGGTATAGGATCTATAAAAGAAATAAACCCAAGCATATCCTGAAATATAAAGCATACAAGGCAAACTAGTAAAGCAATAAAGATGATCTAACTCTTAAGGTAACCCCACTTTTAGTCATTCCCCAACAGAGTCGCCAATTTTGTAATACAATGGGAGAACTGACTTTTGGTTTTTGCGTTTCATCGCAAATGTTACGGATAGCAAGAGTCGCCACCGACTTTTCTTTTATCCAATAAAGGAAATGGTGAAAAGAACAGGAAAGACCTTTGATAATTTTTTGAGTAAGGGGGGTAGGTTATGAAAAGGGAAGGTGTTCGCACCCTTTTCATATATAGTTATCTACGGGCTCTTAATCGCTAGTTCACTTTGAAAATGCTTTGTGAATATGTGTTTGAAAATATTTTGAAAATTCCTAAGTGCGGCAAACTTTGTAATGATTCTCGTATAGTTGAGAACATATACAAAGTGTTTGGTTTGAAAATATTTTAGAAAAGAAGTGTTTTGGTTGAAAAATGTTTTTGTTTGTGAGAAAGCGACTAGGAGCTATCTACCTACTCAAAAGTCTTTCGCGTTATTTTCCTTTTCCTTTAGATATTGATATCTTATCATTAGTTAGTAGGAAGCCCTATCATTGGATGTTTGAGGGACATGCACAGGTCATCGTAAGTCATAAAGGCAGTTCGTAGGGCGCTTTAGCAATTTATCGTAAGGGGTTAAGATCGTTTACCGAGGCAGCATCGAAGGGTCATCGAGGGACTACGGTCTTTTAACCGAGGGCCTTTGCTAAAGCATCCCACGTTCGAGGGACATGACTGTTTTTATCTGAGGCAACGAGTGGAGTTACCCTAGAGGTGCGAGTGTGCGAAGTGTATTGTAGTTCAATTAATTTGTCTTGATTAGGGTTATCTAGCGATTACTTTTAGATCTTATCATACACGCCTAATTATTATACAGTTAAATATATACAGACAGACATACATAATATAGGTGCGGAAAGTAAAGTGCGGGAAGATAAAACCTAGGCTATTACAATGCTTCAGGGATGGGGGTTATAAACCACAAAATGGGGGAAAAATTAAAGTAAACCCTAATTCATATATTACAATCCATCAACAATTACATAATGATAAAAAATTTCGCAAACGCGACATCAAAGGAAAAATTGGAATCGAGGGGAAAGGAAATGTTCTTTTGTTGTTTTTTATGAAAAAAATAAAATGTTTGTGATTAATTCTAAAAACCTAATTAATTTTACTTAATTAATTAAAAAGGATTTGATTAATTTAATCCTAGAAAACCAAATTAATTAAATTACTAATTAAACTAAATCATTTTTATTTAATGAAATTAATTAATTAAATAAAATTTTATCAATTTAATTATTTATTAAAAAACTATTTTTATGTTTTTATTTTGTTAAAAAGAAAATAATAGAAATAATATAAAGAAGGAAAAAAAGTAAATGGGCCTGAAAATAATTCTGGGGGGTGTGAGAAGTCTGAAATTATTGGGCCCAAACAAATTAGCCCAGATTATTCACGCTGGATCTGGTGAGGATGGCCCTTGAAGATTCATGTGGGGGCGTGCATCTGAGGCGTTGGATCTGGATCTATTGAGATCTGATGGCCAGGATATGAGATGTACAATGCGCGTGTTAGACTAGATTCTTGTTGGATCTGCAAGAGAAATGTGAGAAAATAACATACCAGGGGCAGGGATCGAACCCGTGCCCTGGTATGCCAATGCCTTTACTACGCTCGCTCTACCGCTGGGGCGGCCATTATATACAGTGTTATAATTGAATAATAAAAACATAACACAAAATAAATGCTGACATCAGGAAAAACAACAAAAGACGCGCACCCTTTTTTGAAATGGACCAATCAGCGTGTATCGTCTTGTGACGCATACGGTCAAAATATCAAACCACCGCCCATGATGGTTTCCACCATCTTCTCTGATGAGGGGTTTCTTTGGACATGCGAAATACACAAGATTAAAGCATACAAAACATATTATCCCACTTAAACTTTCCTCCTGAATTCAAATATGGGGTCCGTTTTGGCTGAAATTTTTTGTATCATAGGTTTCGAATGAGAAACCCTAGCACGGTTCAAAAATGGTGAATCCAGATTTAGGCGTTCGAGCTTGCGTGTTAGGGTTCTATCATGTTCTAAACATGATCACCAATAGATATAAACATACAAGATTAGTCAATAACGCATGAGTTAATAGATTTTGAATTTTTGAAACCTTACCAATAGGTGTGTCTATGTGGGACGTTCTGGGCACAATTAGACGTGCTTATGGATTTGAGGAGACTCCTGAGAACCTCAAGAGTGATGTCTGATCACTGGTTTGTATTGAGAAAGGTTTGGACTTTGAGATACAAGCTTGCACTTTCTTTTGAATTTTGTGTTTTAAAAATCCTAGCTCTTGAGGCAGCAAATCATGTCCTTTTGATGCTGATCTCTTGTGCTTATATAGAGAAATGAAATGAGGGTGAACCAATATGGAAGAAAACAATGCATTCATGGTTTTGAGACAAGAATCAAACAACTTTAAAAGCTTCCATTTTTTATAATTCTTTCCCTTTTGAGCCTTACACGGTTTTTCTTGGTTGTACTAGTGTTGTCATGAGTTGTATTGGGCCTCTAGATGATTAGAACAAAAGCCCAAGCCCTTATACTATTATCTCATATCTTATTTGATTTAATTTGCATTTAAATGAATAAAAATTCAAATAAAAGAAATAAAAATCATAAAAATATGTGAATGGATTTAGAGGTCCTCTAACACCTTATGAACATGTTTGAATTCCAAAACTTTGGCTCAATAGCCCAAAATCACAAATTTGCTCAATTGAGATTTATGCATTTCTCAAAAATTGCCCAACTTGTGTAACACACAACTTACTCAATTTTCATATTTTGAAGGTGATCTTATACTTTTTTGAAATAACAAGATGTCCTCTTCATTTTATCTTTTGATCATTTTTGCATTTGGAGATTTTATCTTGATGTAAGTTTCGTTGACACAAAGTGTCTTTTTGTTGACTTTTGAAATGACCTGTAATGTATTAGCTCATGTCTTTCAAATGAAGCACTTTTTGGATTTGAGCATAAATAAAAATTTGTAGAGAATTTAATTTCCTCCAAAATGGGCTTTGGTTGGGAAAAATTGATGAAGCATGTAAAAGTTATGCTTGGTCAAAGTTTAGTTGACTTCTCCTAAGGAAACCCTAATTTGGCAACTTTGGACTTTTGATGATTTGAGGGATTTCCTTGAGCAATCATGATCAACCTTTGATAAAATGTTGAAAATCACTTCAAAATGTTGATATTGACCAAAAATCTTAAAGTTTGACTGTATGTTGACCATATTTGACTTTTTACCCAATACGGTTAATTTTCAGTCATCCGAGCCATTGACTGAGCAAACTTGTGATGAAAGACTTGAAACTTGACATGAGCACTATTGAAGACCTATGATGAACCATGAAAACCACTTAAGAGCTTTGAAATCCAAACTTCATTGAGAAACTCAAAACCCTAGTTGTAGACCCTTTGCTTAGGAGGAGTTTTGACTGGTCAACCTTTGACTAGCCTTGAGAATTTGAGAACCCTAGATGAATGTTTTTTTGAAGAAAATTGGAGGGAAAATTTTTGGATAGAAAAAAAGGACTATCAAGTATAATAAGATCTTTGAGTGATAAATCAAGAACCAATTGATTGGGTTTTGTAAATAAATATTAATGTCCTAAATGATGTTGTAACATCATTTTTTTACATCTGGGATTATGGTTATGGAGGATTAAGGATCAACATTATTATTAAAAAATTGAGTTCTAATTGTATGGATTAGAATGTTCAGATTCTGATCCTGTCTACAGTAGCATGCTTGGAGAATGCATGACTATTATGTTGAAATCTTCACTAGTATTAGCAATTACTAGTGAATGGAAGGACAAAAAGAAGGGTATCATATACTGAGGTCTATTCTGAATGTTTGTTTTGGAGGTGTTCTTCTTTTGATCAGGGTCTTTGCCTGACTCTCAGTAAAGCTTTTAAGCAAACTGAGATTTCTTTTGGAGTAGAGTGCATGGTATCTTGGCCTTCTAAGAATCATGGAAACATGTGTGGAAGGGTTCAACGATTGTGTGAAGTTGAAGAGCATGAAGTCTCTCTTGTGTTCTCTTATGGTACGCAAATATTTATTCTCAGCAGGAGCACTGGTTATCCATGATAGGGAGAGTCAAGTGATTGTCTATGGATTGTTAGAAATCCGGTGAAGCTTGTGTGTGTTTCAAGCTTGTGGAGAGTTTATGCCTCTAATGAGGGTGTGATGCCAGACAACTTGCTGTGACATAATGAAGTTGGGTGATTAAATCAGAAATACACATGTCTCTCTAGTGGTCAATAGTTATGTCTGAGAGAATTTATTTTTCTCTGCAAATGTTGGAAGTACTCTCTGAGGGTCTTTATTTTTTAAAGATGTCACATACGTGATATTCTAATGGTTTTGGTGTTGGCACTGAGTCTAAGTGAAAGGAAAACACTTAGAGTCTAGTTAAAGGAACTATGGGTATGCTTTAGAACATATATGTTTTTTTAGAAGCATTTCTTTAATTGATGGGTGAAGTGGTATTGGTCACGGGTTTGTGCTTTCAAGAGAAAGAAGAGAATGTCTGACTGGATGTCAGGACTGAAGATGTGAAAAACACAAGAAGGGGGGTTGAATTGTAAAACTTAAAACAAATGCTTAGACAACATAGTATTTTTATCCTGGTTCGTTTGATCTCAAACTACTCCAGTCCACCCGTCAAGGTGATTTCGCCTCTCTCTAACGAGGTCTTAATCCACTATATTCAAAGGATTACAACAGCTACTTTAACAACTATTAAAGCCTTCTTGAGTATAACCACAGACCGGTTTGTCTCAAGGAAATCTCTTACAAATAATTGAACAAGAATGTGTTTAACGTTTTCTAATAAAAAAATATATCACAACTGTGATAATTACACAACTTAAGCTTGGAAGAAACTGAATTTGCTAAAGCGTGTGAGTAGGCGTGGTTTTGAAGGCTTGGAAAATTATTTGAGTGCATGCGTGCGTATTTTCTCTCATAGACTTGTTTAAATAGGCAAGGCAGAGATACGTTGTCCATAAATCCATTTTAATGATAATAACGCACTTTCCTTTTTGAGAAGATCTTGTCTGAGGATAGCCGTTAGCATTTAATTCTGTCTTGAATACTTAGTAACGCTTCAGAGTCTTATTTGCTTATGATAACGCTTCATAGTGCTGATGACTTGGAAAAGATCTTTGATCAGAGTCAGAGTGTATTTGTTTATGCGCAGATTTTGGTCATCAAGCTTCAGCGTATAATCTGGTAGCTTCAGCGTGTAGCACATGTTACTGATCTTCTGATGCTGACATATTACTGATCTTCTGATGCTGATTCCATCTGAACTTCTGTATATATAAAACATAATTTTAAGAAGCATATTTGTCTTATATATAAATCTTATAATTTATTTATTCTTTGTATTTTGTTATGATCAAAACTCTAATCAAGGGTTGTAGAATCAAACTATGTTCTAACAATCTCCCCCTTTTTGATGATGACAAAAACCAGATTTTTCAATTAAAAATAAAGAATAAAAAGTATAGAATTAAGAAGAGAAAACTCCGCCTGAGTTGATTACTTCCCTTTAATTCCACGAGTCTTTGAGCATCAGAACTTTACTGTATCTTTCATCAGAGTTTTGTACCTGTAAGCTTTTCAGAAGAGAGAAATTTACATGGATCAGAATGTCTGAGACTTATGTCTCAGTAATCCGTTATTGAAAAATGTCATTCTTTCTCCCCCTTTTTGTCAGTTATCAAAAAGAACATAAGATCAGAGCTAAAATGCGTTTATATTAAAAACCAGAAGCAATGATAAGTTCAGAACAATGTAAGAAAATTACAGATAAACAAGTTTTAAAGACAAGGAAATTCTAAGAGGGAGGAGGAAGACGTGTGAACAAAGCTTCCAGCATGCTCTTGATCTGGGTGTTGGTTTCCTGTTGCTGGGTTAACATGCTCGTGATTGCATCAATTTTGTCGTCCTGTTTATCCATTCTTTCCTTCATCAAAATATCAGATCTTTTCAGGTCTTCTAGAGTCTGCCTATCAAAGGAGGAAGCTTGAGGATCTTCAGTAACTGGATGCTTCCCAGAGCTTTTTGCAATATCCTTTTCTTGACCCAGTTCTTCAGCAGGAATCATCTACTCTTGAGTATCAGTCAGATTGAGATCTTCTGACTCTGGTTGAACTTTGGATGCTGGACGATGTTCAGACTAGGGAGCAATGTCCAGAGGGAGAACTTCTTCCTTAAGCAACTTGCTTAGAACTGGATCTTCAATTTCTTTCAGTAGATTACTGAAGTTCTGTTGAACTTGTCCGTAGCTTTGTTCTTGCAGCTTATGAGTTTCAGAAGATACCCATCTTCTGAACCTTGTCCAAAACGTAGTCTGATGCAGCAGGATCAATCAGCTCAAGACTAGCTTGCTTCAGAGAAGTGATCCACTTCTGTACTTCTGTTTCAAACATCAATAAGCTGGTACCAACATCTGGAGAGGGTTCAGATGGTTTTGGTTTTGGGATAGCTATTTTGTGGGTTATGGCAGCAAGACGTTCAAAAACCATTAAATCAATGACAGTCTTACTGTGGTCATCTGGATTGTTCTTTGGTGAGGGAGTGGGAGAGTCAGGAATTATTATTGGACTTGCTGGGGAGTTTGGTGGAGTTAATTCTAGTGAGGAGGGAATTTGGCGAATATTCAGAATGGTTAGGGGCATACGAATGGCCAGAGGTTCTGTGATTCCAGGAATGGGAATGGTATCAGAATCAACAGTTTGGTTTGATTGATCATTATGAGGTTCTGGTTCACAGGAATCGGAAGGTTGAGCCTCAGAAGTTTGAACTTCTGGGTGAGATAGTTCAGGTTGTGGAGAAGGTGGATGAATTTCTGGTTGAGGAGATGGAGGTACTGGGATTTCTGGTTGTGGAGAGAGGGGAATTTCTGGTTGTGGTTCTGTGGTGGTTTTAGGGTTTGGATTTTCTGGCATGGGAGCAGAAGTATGTTGGTCAAAGGTATCTATATCAGATAGAACTTTTGAAAGTTCTTGTTGGGTTGCTTCAATATTTGGATTTGGAGGTTGGGAGCGAGATCTTCTAAGAGTTAAGGATTCAGAGGGGTCAAATTCAATGTCAAAGTCATCAAATGTTTGTGGTGTGTGGTTTTCTGATTGAGTGGGAATTGGGATAGATGTTGATACAGAAATTGAATTTAAAACAGTTACAGAAGAATGATTACCTCTCTTTTTAGGAGTCCGCTGGGATGATCCTTCTGCTACAACTTTCCTTTTCTTGGTTTTCTTTAGCACAACTTCTGGAGCCTTCTGCTGCAGATCCTGAATGTTCAAATTTGGTGTTGTACCATCCGCCTTGCATGCATCCAGATATCTGACTATTATATCAGGTTTAGAATCAATCTCTGAGAACAGAGGAAAGTTATCCAGAGGGACTCTTCTGCTGGAGATTGTTGCAAAAGAAGTGACACTGAGTTCCTTCTTGATGTTCTCAATCAACTTCATCTTCTTCATATTCTTTGCATTCAGCTGTTTGCCAACAGTAGCTTCCAAAGAGCTGATTTCCTGAGCCTCTGTAAGATGATCAATCAGCTTATTCTCTGTTAGAATATCTTATATAAGTCTTCCTAGGGGTATCCAGTCCCTTTTTGTGTGCTCCTCTTCTCTGGTTTCCTTAACACTGGTCTTTAGATGGTTAAACAGCAGATGATCCAGATTTACCTTGATCTTCTGGGAGATGAAGTAGATCAGAAATTGCTGATCAATATTGATGTAGTTAGGAGAGCTGGTAGGCTTCATGTGGTTTATGCATCCCAGAATGATCTTGGCCCATATTCTGTGATGGTCTTTTAAGTCCCTTATCTTGCTGGAGGGAAGACCCAGAGTGAAGATTTCTCTAGCAATTAGGGCAACATCAGTGCATCTTTCAGCCATGTCAATGCAACGTACACCACCACCATTGTAGCCTATTAATCTTGAAATGAGGTCCTCAGTAATAACTATCTTCTTCCCCATAATGTATGAAGTAACTTGATGGTTGGGAGATGAAGCATGAATCCAAAATTCCTTTACCAGAATTGGGAATGTTGGACCCACCAGTCAATCAAAATATCTGTCCCAGCCTTGAGCTTTAACTTCTTCAGAGAGATTAAACCCATTCTCTTGAAGACTGTTGAAATCCACGATCAATTCTGAAAGAACTTCTAGATTTTTGATGGGTGTAAGAAGAGTTCTGTAGGGTTCTTCATATTGTTCAGAGGAATCTGTTTTCTGAGAACTGGAAGTGGGGATGCTTGAGGAAGCCATGTTCACACTGAAGGTTTTGTGAAGAAATTGAAAGGGTTTTTGAGAAAGGATGCAAACTGAAAACAATAAGTTTGTAGAGAAAATAAAAGTGAAGGTAAAAGAGTGTAAATGGTGAGAAATGTGTTTAAATAGATTTCTAAAAAATTTTGAAAACATAAACGGCAAGAGAGAGAAATTAATTATAATGATTATGAGCATTTAATGATAGCTGATTTTGGGGGATTCATAAAGATATTGGAACGGTTACCCATGACATGTGTCTCAATGCAACCAATCAGCACTTTTGACCTTTCAGAAACTTGAACGTGTGTTCAGCCTCAAAAAGTAACTGATGACTGGATGACACTTGTTTGCTTGAGTGAACAACACATTTCTATACTTGATTGTGATAGATTCTGATACAATCTGTGCTTCTAAAGATCTGAAGAAAGATTGATCAGTAGTTTACGAAAAAATAAACAAAGTTCTGAAGGTTAAGATATGGAATCAAAACAGTTTTATTCTGGGCAGAGCTTCATGCTGAGATGTTTCAGAATGAAGTTGAACCTATCTTCAGAAAGAGGTTTTGTAAAGATATCAGCCCATTGATGGTCTGTGGTAATAAATTTTAAATTTAGAATCCCTTTCTGAATATAGTCCCTAATAAAATGATGTTTTATTTCTATATGCTTAGCCCTAGAATGCAAAATAGGATTTTTACTGAGACAAATAGCAGAAGTATTGTCACAGAGGATAGGGATGTTACTCTCAAATATTTGGAAGTCCTCAAGTTGACTTTTCATCTAGAGCATTTGTGTGTTGCACCCAGGTGCTGCTATGTATTCAGCTTCAGCTGTTGATAGAGCTATTGTGGATTGTCTTTTGCTGGACCATGAGATCAGATTTTCTCCCAGAAACTGGCAGCTTCCAGAAGTGCTTTTACGTTCTACTCTGTCTCCAGCGAAATCAGCATCACAGTATCCTATCAAACTGTAATCACTTGACTTTCTATAAAACAAACCCAGATTAGTAGTACCTTTCAGATACTTGAAAATTCGCTTAACTGCTGTTAAGTGAGATTCTCTAGGATCTGATTAGAATCTAGCACAAATGCAAACACTGAATAGAATTTCAGGCCTTGAAGCCGTCAGATAGAGAAGAGAACCAATCATACCTCTGTAGACCTTCTGTTCTACATTTTTACTTACCTCTTCTCTTTCCAAAATGCACGTGGGATGCATTGGAATCTTTGATGGCTTACATTCTGAGAGATCAAATTTCTTCAGAAGTTCTCTGACATATTTGCTCTGATGAATGTAAGTTCCTTCTGGGGTTTGATTAATCTGAATGCCCAGAAAGAATTTTAGTTCCCCCATTAGGCTCATCTCAAATTCTGCCTGCATACATTTAGAAAATTGTCTTCCCATAGAGGATTTAGTGGATCCAAATATGATGTCATCAACATAAATCTGACATACTAAAATGTCATTCTTAACTGTCTTACAGAACAAGGTTGTGTCCACTTTCCCTCTGGTGAATTCCTTTTCTAACAGGAAGTTACTTAGTCTTTCATACCAAGCTCTGGGAGCTTATTTCAGACCATAGAGTGACTTCTTTAGTTTGAAAACATATTCTGGATTTTTGGAACTTTCAAAACCAGGGGGTTGGTGCACATATACCTCTTCTTCTATATAGCCATTTAAGAATGCACTCTTAACATCCATCTGATACAGAGTGATGTCTTTATTAACAGCAAATGAGATTCAGAGTCTGATAGATTCTAACCTGGCGACTGGAGCAAAGGTTTCTGTATAGTTTATCCCCTCTTGCTGACTATAACCTTGTGCTACCAATCGTGCTTTGTTTCTGATGACTTCACCTTGTTCGTTCAGTTTGTTTCTGAACACCCATTTTGTACTAATGACGTTGAATCCTTTTGGTTTGGGAACTAGATCCCATATGTTATTTCTTGTGAATTGATTTTGCTCCTCTTGCATTGCTAGAATCCAATCATTGTCCAGAAGTGCTTCATCAATTGTTGTTGGTTCAATTAGAGAAACCAGTCCCATGAGGGATTCTTCAGAGTTTCTGAAGCTAGATCTTGTTCTGATTGGATCTTCCTTTCTTCCTAAGATTATTTCTTTTGGGTGATCCATGCTGCTTCTGGATGGTCTTTTCTGGAGTTGATCAATAGAAGGTGTTGGATTGCTTGCAGTGACTCTTTCTGATGTTGAGGGAGTGTCTCTGTTGAGAGCTTCTGATGATTTGTCTTCAGTACCTGTGAGTTCAACTTCCATACATGTAAGAAATTCATTTTGCTTTGACTTTTGAGAGTCAAGCTTATCATCAAAACGAACACTGATTGACTCTTCCACAATTTGTGTTTTTGTATTGTATACTCTGTACCCTCTTGAGCGTTCAGAATATCCTAACATAATACACTTTTGTGCTTTAGAGTCAAACTTGTTCAAATAATTTTTTGTATTCAGAATAAAACATGTACATCCAAATGGGTGAAAGTAGGAAATGTTGGGCTTTCTGTTCTTCCACAATTCATGTGGAGTCTTTTCCAGAATAGGTCTTATGGAGATTCTATTATGAATGTAACACGCTGTGTTTATTTCCTCTGCCCAGAAGATCTTAGCAACGTTAGTCTCGTTGATCATGGTTCTGGCCATTTCTCGCAATGTTCTGTTCTTTCGTTCTACAACTCCATTTTGCTGGGGAGTTCTAGGACAAGAGAAATCATGCAAAATGCCTTTATCATTAAAGAATAACTCAAAATCTTTGTTTTCAAACTCTCCACCATGATCACTTCTGACTTTGACAATTCTAAGATCCTTTTCATTCTGAACTTGGTTGCAGAAGGTAACAAACACAGACTGTGACTCGTCCTTGTGCCTTAAGAACTTTACCCATGTCCATCTGCTATAGTCATCTACGATTACTAACCCATACTTCTTGCCACTGACTGAAGCAATTTTAACTGGACCAAATAAGTCAATGTGCAGAAGTTCTAATGGCTTGGAGGTGGAAACAACGTTTTTGGATTTGAAAGCTGGTTTTGCAAACTTGCCTTTCTGACATGCTTCACACAGAGCATCTGAATTGAACTTCAGGTTAGGAAGTCCTCTGACCAGATTGAGTTTGTTAATCTGAGATATTCTTCTCATACTAACATGTCCCAATCTTCTGTGCCAGATCCATTGCTCGTTGTTAACAGACAGAAGACACTTTACGTTCTGACTTTTCAGTTCATAAAGTTTGATTTTATAAATGTTGTTTTTCCTCTTTCCATTAAATAGGATAGTCCCATCTTTCTGACTAACAGCTTTGCATGAATTTTGATTGAAGATTATATCATAACCGTTATCACTTAATTGACTTATGGATAACAGGTTATGCATTAATCCATATACTAATAAAACATTACTTATAGAGGGAAGATTTCCATTACCTACTGTTCCAGAGCCAATGATCTTTCCTCTCTGATTGCCTCCAAAACCTACGTGGCCTCCAGGCTTAAGTTCCAGGCTTTGGAACATATGCCTTCTTCCCGTCATGTGTCGTGAGCAGCCAGAGTCCAGGTACCATGATTGGTGTTTTTGCTTTGCTGCTAAAGATATCTGCCACATGTATTATGTTATCCTTAGGTACCCACATTTTCTTGGGTCCTGATTTGTTAGTTTTACCAAAACTCTGGTTGAATTTTGGTTTGACAGAGTAATCACTACTTGTATATTTTATGTCATGTGTGTGCCCATATAGAAAGTGTTAATCAAGTGGAGTACGTTTTATAACTAAATCCATGGCACTTTTTGGTGTAGGTACCTTACCTTGATATCCTATCCCTTTTCTGCCATTTCTGCTAACTCCATAGATCATTGAAGCCATTTGGCTTCTGTCTATGTTTTTAGCTAGAAACTTCTGAAAGCTGTGATCATACTCCTTGATGATCTCATCAGCATTGCTGGGAGTTTCAGGGATTGTTTCCTTCTGAGAGTTTTGCAATTGGTTTTCTAATTTTGAAATTTTATCTTTTAACTTAGAATTCTCCAATTTGAGACTCTCAGTCTTATCAGAGTCAGAAGCAAGAATCCTTTTTAGGTTTCTGAATTTGACTCTGATCTGCTGATATCTTTCCAGAATTTCATTAAGGCTTTCAGCTAGTTCAACCTTAGTAAAGTTTATAGTAAAGTCAGGGAATACCTCTTCTGTATCTGATTCAGATTCTGACTCAGAAGCTTCACTATCTTCTGTTATGTTTGCCATGAGAGCTATGTTTACTCTTTCATCATCTGATTCTGAGTCAGCTTCAGATGTGTCAGAATCATCCCATGTAGCCATGAGACTTTTCTTCTTTTCCTTGCCAAACTTCTTTTTGGGCTTTTCCTTCTAAAGCTTTGGGCAATCACTTTTGTAGTGCCCTTGCTTGTTACATTCATAGCAGATGATGTCTTTGTTGTTTGGCTTTCTGTTTCCTGAAGAACCTCCAGATCTTTTGTGTCCAGAGGAGGATTCTGACCTTCTGTATCTGGAGAAAGATTCATTCTGATTTTCTGATCTTCTGGGATTCCTGAACTTCCTTTGCCTCTGCTTCCACAATTGGTTCACCCTTCTGGAGAGGAGAGATAGTTCATCTTCTTCTGATGAGGACCCGTTAGAGGTTTCTTCCACAGCCTGCAAAACTTTGGAGTCAGATTTTCTGTTAGATTTTAAAGCTAATGGCTTACCTTGCTTTTGAGGTTCATCTGCTTCTAGCTCTATCTCATGACTTCTGAGGGAGCTGACAAGTTCCTCCAGAGAGATTTTGTTAAGATACTTGGCTAGCTTAAGCGTTGTGACCATTGGCCTCCATTGTTTTGGAAAGCTTCTGATGATCTTCTTAACGTGATCAGCAGTAGAATACCCTTTGTCAAGAACTTTTAGACCAGCAACAAGAATTTGAAATCTTGAAAACATAGTTTCTATTGATTCACTCTCTTCCATCTTGAATGCCTCATACTTCTGAATGAGTGCAAGGGCTTTGGTTTCTTTGACTTGAATGTTGCCTTCATGCGTCATTCTCAGAGAGTCAAACATATTCTTTGCAGTGTCTCTGTTTGATATCTTCTCATATTATGAATAAGAGATGGCACTGAGAAGAATTATTCTGGCCTTGTGATAATTTCTGAACTCACGCTTTTGCTGATCAGACATCGTTTTCCTGTCAATCTTCTGACCACTTCCATCCACTGGGTGCGTTTATCCATCAGTCACCATGTCCCACAGATCAACATCATAGGCCAGAAAGAAACTCTCAATTCTGTCTTTCCAGTAGTCAAAGTTCTCTCCATCAAAGACTGGAGGTTTGCCACTGAATCTGTCTCTTTCTTCATTGTTGTCATTGCTGATGTTTTGATTTGGTCCTGCCATTGTGTTTTTCTGACGCTGGATCTTGTACTGACATAGTTAAGTTTTATAAGCTCAGAACCAGGCGCTCTGATGCCAATTGAAGATGTGAAAAACACAAGAAGGGGGGTTGAATTGTAAAACTTAAAACAAATGCTTAGACAACACAGTATTTTTATCCTGGTTCATTTGATCTCAAACTACTCCAGTCCACCCGCCAAGGTGATTTCGCCTCTCTCCAACGAGGTCTTAATCCACTATATTCAAAGGATTACAACAGCTACTTTAACAATTGTTAAAGCCTTCTTGAGTATAACCACAGACCGGTTTGTCTCAAGGAAATCTCTTACAAATAATTGAACAAGAATGTGTTTAACGTTTTCTAATAAAACAATATATCACAACTGTGATAATTACACAACTTAAGCTTGGAAAAAACTGAATTTGCTAAAGTGTGTGAGTAAGCGTGTGTGATCGGTGGAAATAGAACTGACTGTTTTGAAATGCTGGTTCGCGGAATGTCGCGGTAAGCAAGAGTCGCCACCGTCTTTTATTTTCTCCAACAAGGAAAGGACAAAAGCACAGCAAAATTCCTTTTCGAGATATTTCTCGGTTCGGGAGGTAGATTATAGAAAGGGAAGGTGTTAGCACCCTTTCTATCTGTGGTTATCCACGGGCTCTTAGGTACTTGTTCACTATGTTTTCAAAAATTGTTTGCTTTTCTTGTGTTTGTGGGTTTTGAAAAAGTTTAGTTTGAAAAACTTCTAGGTAACTCTTGTATCAGTCCTCAAGAGTGTATGAAGTATTTGTTTGAAAACTTTTTGAAAGAGCAAGTACCCAGGAGAAATCTACCTACTCTAAGGAATTAAGCTGTGTAAGAGTCCTTTAGACAGTACTATCCCACTATTGAGAAGTAGGTAGCACCGTCGTTGGAATTATTCGGGTCAATTCGATTATAGGGACATGTGTGGTCACCAAAGCAATAGTAGGACGCCTTAGTGGTTACCTTAATGTCCTAGATCCTTTTTTATCCGAGGCAACCGTTTCGAGGCAACTGGATCTTTAGACAGGAGGGCGACCTCTAAAACACCCTATACTTAATGACCACCTCGAGGCAACCAAGTGAGGCGTACCCTAGGAGTGGCATGTGCACGTGTGTCAGGATTCAGTTTAAGATTATTTTTGCACATGTATTATGGTGAGCTATGAATTGATTTTAATTTTCAAGCAAGTCTTGTCATGCATAGTTAACAGTTAATAATTGTGCAGAAAGTAAATTGCGGAAAGTGAATCTACGCTATTACAAGGCGTCGGGTATTTACATCGCCAAAAACATAACCCTTGAAAAGAAATTGCAAGAAAATAAAAGAAAGCGATAAAAAGCCCTAATTATCTATTACATCCTCGGAAACAGTTACATAAACATGATCAAAATAAGAATCAAGAATAAACACGCGCGAGAAAAATTGAATCGGGAAAAGTCTTAGGGTTTTGACCCTTTTTGAGAAAAGAATGGAATTTTGGTCCTTTTTGCAATTAATTAATATTCAACCTAATTTACTAATTAAATAATTAAAAGAAAAAAAGTATTTTTTAGTTTTTTTAAGTCTTTAATGAAAATAAAAATAAAAAAGGAAATTAAAAGTTATCAAAAGAAAAACCCTAATTCTAATTTATTTTAAGTTATTGAGAAAAAAGTCAAATTTAACCTAATTAAACTAAATAAATTTATGTTAGTATTTATTTACAAAATAATAATTAATAGTGAATTTAATAGATAATAATAATAATAATATTAGTTTTCAGAACTTATTATGAAAAATATTAGTTAAGTTAATTAAATAATAATAATAATTAGTAAAAATAATAAAAGATAAAATATAAAAGAGGAAAATAAGAAAACAAAACCCAGGGGGGTGTTGGGCCCAGATGGAGGTGAAGAAGCAATTCTGGCCCATCAAGTTGCAAGCCACGTTTGACTTTCTGGAAATTGTCTACGCATGCTTTGACTGGGAAACATGGTGTTCATCATCTTTTGGCCTTTGGATCTGCCTTGCCAGCCACCTGGCGCTTGGATGAGTGGGGTATATGGTGGACAACATTCAGCAGCCTGCATGTGAATACATTGGAAAAAATAGAAACAAGGGATTTGGGGGACCTGGGAATCGAACCCAGGTCCCAATGATTCTTGGACAACGCATCCACCATTGAGCCATTACGCTGCATTTGTTAGTATGATAATAAGGAAATGTAATATTGCAAAGTCAATGCATGTGCTGTAACACAAACGAAAACGCGCGCCATTTGAGTTGTCCAGTAGCATGCTTACACCTCATCATCGTCTTCCTTTTTCCCTGTAAAAGACAAACAGATAGCGGGGGTTTTTAACCCCCACAAAACAAGATGACCAATAATAGCGAATAGCTCTATGCTAAATATAAATATGGCGCGATGGTCTCAGTGTGTTCGTCTGGATGCAACGGTTTCAACCATAGGCATTAGAGGTTCTAATTTTACCGGACCTGGAAAGCCCTAATTTAAGAACTCATGAACCCTAGAATCCTTCAATGGCAACTTGCGATTCTGTACACTATAATGCAATTAACCAATACCATTAGCTTTGTAAAGGTTCAAGCAATGCAAAACAATGATTAGAACATGTTAATTATGCATAAAATATGAGTTTCGATTCTAAAAAAGTTAAGCAAACCGTGAATCTATTTAGAGTGATTTCTTAAGCTTTAGCGTGTGGTTTTGATTGCAAAAGGTCCCTGGGAGTTCCTGCAAGGTGTTAGAAACAAGAAAAAGCTTTGAATCACGTTAGAATATGGAAATCAGTTTTCAAATTTCTTTGATTTTTTTCAATGTTGCTTATGGCTTTCTTGCAGCAAAATCACGTTCATGGCATTAGATTTAGGTTGTGTACTTATAGTAGAGCTGAATTAGGTTACAATCTTGCACAAAAGATCCATGGAATTATGATTCAATATTTGATTGAAAATTAAATAATTTTCAATCTTTTTGATTGAAGAAACTTGCCAAACTTGGAGATTCTTGTCCCCTTGATGTGCACACGAGTTTGCCAGCTCTTTTAGGTCATATTTGCTTCATGAAAAGATTGAAAAACCATATCTTGATATTTCCTACAATTTAAATTAATTAAATGAATTAAAATTGATTAAAAATTCAAATAATTAATAAAAAATAAGAAAATAAATCAATTTAAGCTTAATGGGTCGTGCATAGGCCGTGGATAAAGTTTCAAGAAGGAATTTGAGGCCCATTAGCAAAAACAAAGTGTTTGGAGCAAAGTTGACTTTTGCAAATTCATAAAAATTTCCCAACTTCTCCAATGCATATCTTGCTCAATTTTGATCATATGAACATGTTCTTGGACATTTTGGAAAGGTCTTGAAGTCCTCTAACCAATTCCTTTGGTCCCATGTCATTTGGATTTACCAATCTCAAGTTATGGTCTTTGACTTAAAGTGCATTTTTGTTGACTTTTGAAATTGACCTATAATGTAGAAATTGATAACTTTTTGTGAGAGCATTTCTTGGACTTGGAATGTGAAGATGAGTTGTATGAAATGTCATCCCCTTCAAAATGAGCATTGGATGAGATTTTTCTGATGAACCATGAAAAAGTTATGCCTTGGTCAAGATACAGTTGACTTTTCTACTGTCCAAAAATAGTAATTTTTGCATCTTTGATGATTTTTGAGCCATGCTTGTGGAATCATGATCAAGACTTGATCAAATGATGATTGTGGCCTCAAAATAAGATGTTGACCAAAAATTCTGACTTTTGACTGCCAAATGACCATTTTACCCCTACAGTTGATTGTGGATCAAATAGGGCCTTTGACTGTGCAAACTGGCATTGTGAGTCTTGAAATTTGACATGTAGGTGCTTGACAATATATATATATATATAGGCCTATGAGACTTGGTTGAGCCATTGAAAACCTCAAATTCCTTGAAAGAAACAAAACCCTAATTTAGACTGGCTTAGGAGGCATTTGGACTGTGCAATCTTTGAGTAGTCTTGAACCATTTGAGGATGATTCTTGACAAACCTTGAAGAATATGGGAGGGCAAATTTTGGGGTACAACAGTTGCCCCTGTTCAATATTCTTAAACTTGAGGATGTAGATTGGCTTGCGTGCCTTTCGTGATCCGAAGGTGGAAGATGATTGAACACTAAAGTACCCAGAAATTTGCACTCGCATAGTAGAAAACAGCAATGTGATGTCGGGAATAGGCTTACAAATTCCATTTGGAGATATGATGGATAGGAGGATGGGCTTATAGATGCCATCTGGAGATGTGACAGAATCTTGTCGGGAATGGGCTTATAGATGCCATTTGGAAATGTAATGGATAGTTGTGGAGATGGGCTTAAAGATGCCATCCAGGGGTGTCGATCGCGTAAGAGATTCCTTAGCGAGAACTTGCATACTTGAGAAAGGAAGATGGTTTCCTGGCTTGCTACAGGTATTGATCTTTAAACTCTTCATGCAAATACTTTCCTGGCTAGTTACAGGTATAGATCTACAATCAATCGCTCACAGATATGCCCTGGCTAGATACAGGTATCAAATCTGGAACTTCAAAAGGTTGGTCGAGATAGTTTTCCTGACTGGATACAGGCGTAGACCTCTAATCAGTCACTCACAGATATGCCCTGGCTAGATACAGGTATCGAATCCGGAACTTCAAAAGGTTGATCGAGATAGCTTTCCTGGCTGGATACAGGCGTAGACCTCTAATCATTCGCTCACAGATATGCCCTGGCTAGATACAGGTATCGAATCTGGAACTTCAAAAGGTTGATCGAGATAGCTTTCCTGACTGGATACAGGCGTAGACCTCTAATCAGTCGCTCACAGATATGCACTGGCTAGATACAGGTATCGAATCCGGAACTTCAAAAGGTTGATCGAGATAGTTTTCCTGGCTGGATACAGGCGTAGACCTCTAATCAGTCGCTCACAGATATGCCCTGGCTAGATACAGGTATCAAATCTGGAACTTCAAAAGGTTGATCGAGATAGATTTCCTGGATGGATACAGGCGTAGACCTCTAATCAGTTGCTCACAGATATGCCCTGGCTAGATACAAGTATCGAATCTGGAACTTCAAAAGGTTGGTCGAGATAGCTTTCCTGGCTGGATACAGGTATAGATCTCTGACCTGAGAAATAAAGATGACTTCCTGGCTTGCTACAGGTATTGATCTTCAATCTCTTCATGTAGATAACTTTCCTGTCTGGTTTCAGGTATAGATCTACAATAAATCGCTCATAGATATGCCCTGGCAAGATACAGGTATCAAATCCAGAACTCAAAAAGGTTGATGGTAATCATCTTTGGATTGACCTTTTCCTGAAAAGGCGAAACATTAGTCGTATGCAATGTCATGATGTATGATGTCATGATGTTTTCAGGAATAAATGAGATTGTATGATATGATGCGTATATGTATGTATCATGATGTATGACAATGTGATGTTTATGAATGTATCTTCGTCTGGGAAAATAAATCCTTGATGAATGCCGGGAAGTTCGTTGAATCCTGGGCTGATGTTTGAAGAGTAGAGTTCTTCGTTTCCGCTGGGGATGATGATTGCAAGGATAAGCCGGTAGGAGAAGATGACTCCGTTGGGGAATAAACTTGATGAAGATATTACTCTGTGGGGAATTACTCTGTGGGAAGAGATACTTCGCTGAGAATTTGATGATAACTCTGTCGGGGATACCGTTGATAAGCTCTGTTGGAGGATTTGATGAACTCCGATGGAGATAGGAAGAACTTCGCCGAGGACGATCTTTCCGTTGCAATTTGCTGAGGATAACCCAGTTATAGGCTCTGGTGGGGGATAACCTCTGAACATGGTCGGGGAGAGATATTTGTACTCTGCAGGGGACTAGCTTCCAGACTCTATTGGGGATAAGCTTCCAGAATCTACTGGGGATAAGCTTCCAGAATCTACTGGGGATAAGCTTCCAGAATCTACTAGGGATAAGCTTCCAGAATCTACTGGGGAGATGGTTCAACTCTCCTGGGGAAACTTTTTAAATGTACCGGGGAAGTGGCTCCACTGGGGTGTCTGTATTCCGCTGGGGAACAATCTTATATCAAGACTGTCGGGGATGCTTGCTGAGGAATATCTGTATACTCTGCTGGAGAATATTGAGATTTTCCGGGGATATCCAACTTCCTTAGGGCTGACAGTAGCCTAACTCTGCTTGGGGAGAGTATTGCTGACTTGCTAGGGATACTGTGCCTTTTTAGGGCTGATGGGAGACCAACTCTGCTTGGGGGGAGTGAAGATATCTTGGTCATGTTCTTCAGCCGAACCTACCTTGGTACCTTGGTGGACAGAGCAACTAGATCGCTTAGACAATTCTTATTGCCCTTATTTCTGATGTCACCTGTAATTAGTCCTTTGTTTCTCATGCAAATATTTATGATTAGAAATTAATGTCAAATGCATATATCAAAAATGAACATTGGACGTTCTTTGCAAAAAAAAAACAGATAAAGGAAAAACAATTGGCAATTTGTCTGGAAAAGTGGATTTGTATTGATTTTGAAATTTGCCTGTAATTAGGCGTTTTGTGTACAAGAGGCTGACGTCCTAGTGAGAGAACGCCGCCGAACAACATAGAGTTTATACTTTTTTTGTGAAAAGGAAAACAAAACAGCTATGTGAAAAATCCCACTGGGTTCCAACTCTGCTATCGCCTTTATGTCTTCAAGCGTCTTATCACTTCGCTGCTTAGTTGAAGAGGAAGCTGATTGATTGATGTCGTCCGAGCCTGATAGTTGATACCAAAAGTCTGGATGCAGGGTGATCCAATGAGACATAGTATTACGCTTATCCCTAACTTTTTCCTGGACCGCCCTTTCGGGTTTTCAGTCCACCGGGATACCCTTTTTTGCCCAAGCCTCCTTTTCAGGTTTTCGACTTGCCAGGTGTATAGATTTTTTTTCATTTCATCCCTTATTTTTGCCCGAACCCTTTTGGTTCGCCGGGAAGCCCTTATTTTTTCCTAGGTGTGTCAACCTAGCGGGTCTTTAATCATGCGTAGTATCTTTTTACTATGTCTGTATTGGCGGGGTGAGGAAGGTCGTCACTGTGATCGGTGGATCTGGAACTGACTGTTTGACGCTGGTTCGCGAAATGTCGCGGAAGCAAGAGTCGCCACCGTCTTTTATTTTCTCCAAATGGAAAGGACAAAAGCACAGAAAAATTCCTTAAAGAGATTGCTCTCGGTTCGGGAGGTAGATTATAGAAAGGGAAGGTGTTAGCACCCTTTCTATCCATGGTTATCCATGGGCTCTTAGATACTTGCTCACTTGTGTTTTCAAAAATGGTTTGTTTGCTTTTCAACTGTGGGTTTTAAAAAGTTTCTTTGAAAATTCCAGTTCGACTCTTGTATCGGTCCTCAAGAGTGTTTGAAAAATTGCTTTCGAAAGCTTTTTGAAAATGTGTTGGTGTGAACAGTATTTTGAATTTGTTTTGAAATTTAGAGCAAGTATCTAGAGTCGTCTACCTACCCTAAGGAATTCGTCTGTGTAAATGTCCTTTGAAGTAGTGCCATCCCACCATTGAGAGGTAGGTAGCACCACTGTTGGAGGTGTTCGGGTCAATTCGAGGTTCGGGACATGGTGATCACCAGAGCAATGGGAAGACACCTTAGAAGCTACCCTCATGCCAGGTTCTCGGATCATGAGGACTTACTAAGACATCCTCTACTCGACGATCACCTTTCGAGGCAAGGCAACAGTGAGGCGTACCCTAGGGGTGGTGTGTGATTTGTGTGTCAGATTCAGTTATTTTATCTTGTCATGTTATGAGTGAGCTACGCGTTTGTTTTTATTTTTATTCATTCATTCTTTCATGCTTTGATTAACTGTTAAAAATATTGCGAGAAATAAAAATTCTAAGCTATTACAAAAGGCGCGGGTCCACATCGCCAAAATTTCTCGAACCCGATTTGACAGAAAAATAAAGAAAGTAAAAGCAAATAAAAGAATTAAAAGTGCGAGCAATTAATTACATGGCTTCGGGAGAGATACATAAATATTTAAACGAAATAAAATAAATATGCGAATTAATAAGAATTAAAAACGAGGGCGTTGGACCCTTTTTGCAAAATTAAATTAAATGGTGACATTAATTAATTAAAAAGAAGAAAAGAAAATTGTTTTTTGGTATTTTATGATTTTAATGAAAAAGGAAGTTAATTAAAATTAAAATAAGATACTAACCCTAATTCTAATTATTTTTTAGTTTATTAAGAAAAATGTTGAAGTTTTTAACCTAAAATTAACCCTAATTTTTATATACAATTTAATTATAAACATAAGTATTTAATATTTAATTATTATGGAATAAAAGAAAAAAAGATGAAAATTAATTAAACCCTAATTCTATGTTTTTTAGATTTTTTATTAAAAGAATTAAAATTAAAACCTAATTTAACTAAGTTTAATTATATACAATTTAATTACAAAAAATATTAAAACAAAAATATTTATTATATTTTTCCTCTTTTCTGATTTTTTTTAATTGTTTTGTGTTTTTATGAAAAAAATAATAATTGAATTATAAGGAATTAATAAATAAAAAAAAATACACAACAATAATAAAAAATGAAAGAGATAGCAAACCTGAGGGGGTGTTGTCCCCAATTGTGAGGTATAGCCCAGGAATTTGAGCCCAAACAAGCCTGGCCTTGTTGACTTTGGCACTAGCGTGTGATGCATTGACCAGGACTTATCATGTTCCTCAATTCTTGGCCTTTGATTGAATTCCATTGGACGCGTGGACGCTTGATTAGGAAGGTGTATGGTGCGCTTCAAGGCTTGAACTGCATATGAATGTTAATTGAAAAATAACATTGAAAGAATGAAGACCTGGGGCTCGAACCCAGGTCAGGAGGGTCACCAACGCATGCACTTGCCACTGAACCATTAACACACTTTTGTATATATAATAATCAATAATCAATATGAAGGAAAACGTGGGTTAGTGCCTTTTTCGCGCAAAAATTCAAATAAACCAGTCAGACTTCGCCACCTAAGCGTCTTCTTCATTGGTTTAATTTTCCTGAAAATACAAAAGAAGAAAGGCAACGGTTTTCACACGTTGCCACAGGCATGATACAAGAAAATAGCGAATAGCCCCAGGGGCTCCATAAATTAGGCGCAATAGTGGGTTTATGATCGTTTGAGTATGCTAAGGTGAATGGTCTAAGTCTTATGCTCCAATTTTTCCTTGAACGGGAACCCCTAATTCCAAGCTTCACAAACCCTAAATATTATCAATGGCGAAATCGTGTATAGCACATAAAAATTCAATTAAAATATGCAGTTAGTTTCAGAATCCATCGATTAGTAAGAATCCATGAACAAAATGTCATGAGGATGCCTGCAAATCAAAACACGAATATGCATTTTTCATGAAATATTTTGAGTTCTGTATACCGATTCTTGAGGTTAGATGATGTGATCTTGATTGGGAAAGCTTCCTGGATATGTCAGGGACGTAATGGAATGATTCTTTGGCCTGGAAAAATGCTTTTGATGTGAAAACAGTTTCAAGCTTTTTAGCAAAAAATTTCAATGTGGTTCTGAGTTTGAGGCGCAGCTGAGTGGTCTTTTGAATTAGGGTTGTGTTCTATGTATAAGTAAGAGTGAATTAGGTCAAGAATTCTGATCAAAATCCATGCATTGATGGTTTATGAGATTTGATTTTCTTCAAGATCTTTTCCAATCTTTTTCCATGATATTTGATACCAAATCATGCCAAAACTTTCCCTAATTGATCATGCACGAATTTGAGTGTCCAATGAGAATAATTTCTGCACAAAAAGATTTTATTTCATTAGTTTTGTATTTTTCATGCATTTTATTTAATTAAATGAATTATAAATGATAAAAAATCCAAATAAATAAATAAAAATGGAGAAAAACTTCCCTTTGGGCCTAATGGTCGTGCACATGCTTGGGATAATGAATTATGGAAGAAAATTGGGCCCATTAGCAATTTTAGGTCATTTGAACCAATGTTGACTTTTCAAAATATCCAAAAATTTCCCAACTTCCACAAGGCATAACTTGCTCAATATTTAAGCTTTTCTCATGTTCTTGGACATTTTGGAAAGGTCTTTGAGTCCTATAACCAATGCCTTTGGTCCCATGTCATTTTGATTTACCAATCTCAAGTTATGGCCTTTGACTTAAAGTCCCTTTTTGTTGACTTTTGAAAATGACCTATAATGTTTGAAATTGATAACTTTTTGTGAGAGCATTTCTTGGACTTGGAATATGAATATGAGTTGTAGGAAATGTCTTTCTCTTCAAAATGAGCTTTGGATGGAATTTTTCTGATAATCCATGTGAAAGTTATGCTCTGGTCAATTTACAGTTGACTTTTTCAACTGTCCAAATAAGGAAACTTTTGCATCTTGATGATTTTTGAGCCAAGCTTTGAGAATCATGATCAAGCATTGATCAAATGATGTTTGTGACTTCAAAATGAGATGTTGACCAAAAATTTGAACTTTTGACTGTCAAATGACCATTTTGCCCCTGTAGTTGACTGTAGTGCAATTAGGGTTTTTGACTGTGCAATTTTGTGCTGTAAGTCTTGAAACTTGGTATGAGGATGCTTGACCATATTTGTAGGCATGTGGGACTTGATTGGACCTTTGGAAACTTCATTTTCTTGATCAAAACAAAAACCCTAATTTTGACTGTTTAGGAGGCTCTTGCACTGTGCAACCCTTGGGGAACTTCTGAAGCTTGACTTGGCAATTTCTTGAAGAATATGGGAGGGCAAATTTTGGGGTACAACAGTTGCCCCTGTTCAATCTTCTTAGACCTGAGGATGCAGATTGGCTGACGTGCCTTTCGTAATCCAAGGGTAGAAGATGATTGAACACTAGAGTGCCCAGAAATTTGCGCTCACATAGTAGTAATGCGATGACGGGAATGGGCTTATAGATGCCATTTGGAGATTGATGGATAGGATGATGGGCTTATAGATGCCATCTGGGTGTTGATCGCCTACGAGATTCCTTAGCGAGAACCTGCGTACCTGCAAAAGAAAAAATGAGTACCTGACATGCTGCAGGAGCTGATTTTTAGATGCTTGGTATAGATGTGTCCTGACTGGTTACAGGAATTGGGTCTGGAGCTTCACAAGATGATGAATGAACCAGGGATGGTTACTACCTTAGCAGGAATGGTGAGAGAACCTTGGGTGACTTTAACTTCAACAACGCTCGTTGAGAAAATCTTGATGGGAATTACCATCTTCGCAATATCGGGAAGAGAACCATAGGCAATTATAATCTCAAAAGCGGACGTTTGAGAAAAACCTGAGCTGGAATTATCACCTCACGCACCGTCGGGGAGGGAACCATAGGAAATTATAATCTCAAAAGCGGACGTTTGAGAAAAACCTGGGATGGAATTATCATCTCACGCACCGTCGGGGAGAGAACCATAGGAAATTATAATCTCAAAAGCGAACGTCTGAGAAAAACCTGGGATGGAATTATCACCTTACGCACCGTCGGGGAGGGAACCATAGGAAATTATAATCTCAAAAGCGGACGTCTGAGAAAAAGCTGGGCTGGAATTATCATCTCACGCACCGTCGGGGAGAGAACCATAGGAAATTATAATCTCAAAAGCGGACGTCTGAGAAAAACCTGGGCTGGAATTATCACCTCACGCACCGTCGGGGAGGGAACCATAGGAAATTATAATCTCAAAAGCGGACGTTTGAGAAAAACCTGGGCTGGAATTATCACCTCACGCACCGTCGGGGAGGGAACCATAGGAAATTATAATCTCAAAAGCGGACGTTTGAGAAAAACCTGGAATGGAATTATCATCTCACGCACCGTCGGGGAGAGAACCATAGGAAATTATAATCTCAAAAGCGGACGTCTGAGAAAAACCTGGGTTGGAATTATCATCTCACGCACCGTCGGGGAGAGAACCATAGGAAATTATAATCTCAAAAGCGGACGTTTGAGAAAAACCTGGGCTGGAATTATCACCTCACGCACCGTCGGGGAGGGAACCATAGGAAATTATAATCTCAAAAGCGGACGTTTGAGAAAAACCTGGGCTGGAATTATCACCTCACGCACCGTCGGGGAGGGAACCATAGGAAATTATAATCTCAAAAGCGAACTTCTGAGAAAAACCTAGAATGGAATTATCACCTCACGCACCGTCGGGGAGGGAACCATAGGAAATTATAATCTCAAAAGCGAACGTCTGAGAAAAACCTAGAATGGAATTATCACCTCACGCACCGTCGGGGAGGGAACCATAGGAAATTATAATCTCAAAAGCGAACGTCTGAGAAAAACCTGGAATGGAATTATCACCTCACGCACCGTCGGGGAGGGAACCATAGGAAATTATAATCTCAAAAGCGAGCGTTTGAGAAAAACCTGATAACTTCTACTGAGTCTTCATCAGAAAAATCTGTCGGGAGTCGATTTAGCTGGACTAGAGAAGGCCTTGGACTGGATAAGAAATCTTTGGAGTTGATTAACTGAACCGGTCTAGGTCTTGAAATATGATTGAGAATTTAACTGCATCTTTCCTGAAAGGTAGAGGTCAGTCATATGCCATGCATGATATGGACCAAGCAATGATGTTCTCAACATAAATGAGATTTGTATGATATGATACGTACATACATGCATGTTATAATGATGTATGTGATGTTTAGGAATGTTTGTTTTCGTCTAGGAAAGTAAATCCTTGACGGGTGCCGGGAAGTCACTCCTGGGCTGATGTTGAAGAATAAGCTTTTACTTCCGCTGGGGATGATAACTGCAAGAATACCGGTAGGAGAAGATGACTCCGTTGAGGAATAAACTTGGCGAAGGGAATATTCTGCGGGGAGAAAAATACTCTAGCGACCATGCTGGGGAGCGATACTCTGTGGGGAGAGAGATGCTTTGCTGAGTTGTTGATAATAGTTTGCTGGGGATATCTTTGTTGTATCGGAAGTGTTAATAGACTTTGCTGGGGGTAAGAAGATTGTCGGGGACGCTCTTTCCATGGCTTTTGGCTGAGGATAACCCAGTTATATCCTATTAAGGAAATAACTCTTTAAATAAAGCCGGGAGACGCGTTCGTGCTCTGCGAGGATAAGCTTCCAGAATCTACTGGGGATAAGCTTACTGCTTGGGGAGATGAATTCTAACCTTTCTGGGGAACTGGATTGGACTCTCCTGGGGAAGTTTTGAACTGCGGGGGAAGTGATTCCTTCGAAGGTTTGATATACCACCGGGGAATAATCTTTAGGTCAAGACTGCCAGGGATGCTTGTTGTGAGTATGTATGCTGCTGGGGAATGTTGATATCTGCTGGAGGATACCCAACTTCCTTAAGATTTGATAGCTTTGCTTGGAGAAAAGTGTACTGACTTGCTGACTCATTCTCTGGGGAATTAAGATATGCCGGTTATGTTCTTTAGCTGAACCTACCTTGGTACCTTGGAGGACAGAACAATTAGATTGCTTAGACAACTCTTTATTGCCCCTGTTTCTGAGGTGGGAGAGGAAGACCTGTGAGGTGTTGATAGTTGTTGAGGGTCAAACCTTCTTTTGGTAGGCAGGTAACAAGATGATAGGACATAGTCGTACGCTTTGATCCCTAACTTTTGCCTGGACCGCCCTTTCGGGTTTTCAGCCCACCGGGATACCCATTTTTGCCCAAGCCGCCTTTTCAGGTTTTCGACTTGTCGGGTGTACAGATTTTTCATTTCATCCTTCCTTTTGCCCGAACCCTTTTGGTTCGCCGGGAAGCCCTTATTTTTGCCTAGGTACGTCAACCTAGCGGGTCTTTGATTTTGCGTAGTATCTTTTCGACTATGTCTATGTTCTCCGAGTGTAGGGAATTGCCCCTGTTAGAAGTGTTGTGTCATGCCACCAGAGAGTGTTTGATCATGCAAGATTCATTGTTGGAATGCCCCAAGTGACTCAGGCAGAGATTTTCCCCGGGCTATTCGGCCTTTGAGAGATTCTCCGAATCTTGATTGGACTGCCCCAGATAATGGACCATGGTCAGATCTGCCCCTTGATTGGAAGCACTTCTGTTCATTAGGTATTCATCGTGCGAATTTCCCTGCTGTTCAAACAAAAGTCATATGCAAACAAAGTTATGTTAAAAATGCAAAGCCTATGTCTGTCTTGAAGATTTTGAAAATGCATTCTTTTTTCATAAAACAAGTGATTGTTTGTAAAACGTGATGTCAACTCGTTATTTTATTGCGAGCCTTAAGGAGTCAGGATACCTTTCGTCACAGTATGCTTTCGAACTAACCCATGCTTCAGCTAGGACTTTTAAGGGTTATAACGTGGCCTGGTTCACGGCTTAAGAAACAAAGGATAAAGGCTCAAATTATTTGTACCCACCCGCTCTTCGTGATGTTTTCCAAACCTAAACTCAGTTGATCATACGTTAGACCTTGTTTGAGTCTTTGCTCTGATTTTCCGGTGATGATTCGGATGTTGATGACTTATTTTGAATAGGCAGTCACTCCTTTCTTGTTGAGGGTTTGTAAGACCTCTTTCTTGATTGATTTTGTTATCCCTGTTTTTTTTTTGCCTGCACTGTTTCCCTTTTTTGGAATTACAGTCAGAGGGATGCCCCAGTTTTGTAAGTCCCCTTTATAGGTTTTGACTTTTTGGGCTTTTCATTTATAATTTTTTTTTTTGATAATGACTGCCTGTCCTTATGATTGTTCGGAACCATCATTGTCTTTCTTCGTTTTGTAAGGACTTCTTTGGTGCCATTCGTTATGCGCTTGGATCAACTGAGAGAACTACCCTGCCCCAGGTTATGATAAAGGGTTTTAATTTTCGAAAAGAAAAACTCCTACTTCTTTGGCTCAGAGGGGTTGACGAGGGATTATCTTCCTTATTATTCCAGTGTTTAGGAATTGAAACAATGTCTGTACCTCATCAGCGGGGTCTGTTCAAAAGCATACTGTAATGATCGCGGTATCGTTTTCGTCATCCTCCCTCAAGAGGCTTAGAATTATTAATTGAGAGTTGACAGCAGAAAAAATATGAAAATAATTTGCGTATAGTGAATACGAATATATTGCTTCAAAACAGACATATGCGATGCATTAATGAAATAACAATGTTTAACAATGAGTAAATGTTTGAACAAAAGAAAATTGCAACTTGAACATTCGAATGAACAAAAATTCTTCTCGTCTCAGGGCTTGTTACTTCAAATGGTGCCTCCTGTAGGGATGGTAGAAGCACTCAGCCTGGCCATCTTGGGTGAATTCCACAGCTCCTTCCTCAATCAGGTCCTGGATTTTATTCTTCAAAGTCCAACAATCCTCTGTAGCATGCCCCGGGCTGTCAGAATGATAAGCGCTGCGAGCGTTGGGGTTATACCGTGAAGGTGTCCTGTTGGGATTCTTAGGAGGATCCTTTAGAGTTACCAAATTCAACCTCAGCAGTTGTTGTAAGGCTTGAGGCAGCGACACGTTGAGCTTGGTGAATTGCCTTTTGGGCCTGTCTGGCTGAAGCTGGTGAGGTTGATACTGAATTGGTGATACTGAAGCCATCAGAGGAGCTTTTCCCTTGTCTGCTTGTCTCAAGGGTGGTTGAATGATGACTGGCTCTTCAACCCTAGATGTTTGCCCCAGCTGGTTACCCCGAAGCAGTTGGTTAACGAGGACCCTGAGCTCGTCTTGTTTTTGAACTAAACTTTGAATGGCAGTCGCCTGCCCCAGCATCTGGACTTTCAAGGCATCCATTTCAGTTTGCCGATATCTCATCCGTTCATCCTCAGCACTGTTCCTGGCCAAAGTCTCTCTGAGAAGTGTCCTTAACTCCTCCTGCCCCTTGGATAGGTTCAGGAGGATTTCCCCAAGTTGAGTCTCTTGAGCCAGAAGGTCCTGGTTATGTTGTTGGGAAGCCATTGCTGAAATAAACAGCGAGAAGGGTAAGTGACCTGCAACAAGGAAAACTGTTATGCAATGATGTATATGACATGCATGTAATGTTTTCAAGGACCTCGCGGGGTAAACAAGAAATTTTTTTAGCATTTGGATCCGGTAGCTTGATTGAAGGAACTCCATGTTGCTGAGAATCCTTCTTCAAGGGTCAAGGCTCACCATATCGAGTGGGTCATAGCCCCTGACAACCTTGGCTCGGGGAACCTTCTTCAAGTGTCAAAGCTCACCATATCCAGTGGGTCATAGCCTCTGACAACTTTGGCTAGAGGAAAATAAATCCTCTTTGCCCCTTGCTAGATGTTTGATTCATCACGACCTGCATCACAAGCCCTTGAGATCCTTGAAATGGGTTAGGATGTATGCAATGGTATGATGTTATGGTATGCATGGGGTGATATGAATAAACCCTGTTATGAGCCCTTATTAAGGACTATAAACAGAAACCTGCAAGAAACTCAAGTAAAACCTGTCATGAGTCCCCGTTAAGGACTAAAACAAACCCTGCAAGAAACTCGGTAAACCTTGTTATGAGTCCTAATTAAGGACTATAAACAAACCTGTAAGAAGCTCAAGTGTCAGACAACAAGCATGCAAATAGTCAAGTACGAAGGCACACAAGTCACACAAGAGAAACCCTTAGAGTTTAGGCCAGCATGAGGTCTAGGTGTTACCCTCTTTCAGTTGGTTGGTTCATACCTGTCCTATCAAAGTAACCGGGTTCTAAGGGTCCCAATATCACGGGATTGCTTTCATTGTTCATCGTTTCGATTTAGCCACTGAACTGGCGACCGAAATATTCCAGGAAAGCAACCCTCAATTGAGTGTAGTATCGAGTATCAACCAACCTCGGACTGCACCAAAGTCAGTTATCTCACTACCCTAAAGAGGCCAAGATGGTTCAATTAAGGTTCCTAAGGTCTGTTGATGCTTCACGACACCACGCGGAGGCCCCGTACTCTCCTTGACTGAACTCAAGGGTTACCGGTACACACCAAAGTGCCACATCAACGTAGCAGACTGCTTCAACCATGTCGGTATACCCCGCACAGTTCCCTCACAGCCTTGTTGCTACTTTCTAAGAAGGTATCCCCAGATCCGGGTTAGGATCTATAGAACTCCCAAGACAGTCCCACAATTTAAAGCAAGCAAAGAAAGCAATTGAAAAGACAGTTATGAACTAAGCCCTAAGGTACACCTCACTTTAAGTTTAAGTCCCCAGCAGAGTCGCCAGTTCTGTGATCGGTGGATCTGGAACTGACTGTTTGACGCTGGTTCGCGAAATATCGCGGAAGCAAGAGTCGCCACCGTCTTTTATTTTCTCCAAATGGAAAGGACAAAAGCACAGAAAAATTCCTTAAAGAGATTGCTCTCGGTTCGGGAGGTAGATTATAGAAAGGGAAGATGTTAGCACCCTTTCTATCCATGGTTATCCATGGGCTCTTAGATACTTGCTCACTTGTGTTTTCAAAAATGGTTTGTTTGCTTTTCAACTGTGGGTTTTAAAAAGTTTCTTTGAAAATTCCAGTTCGACTCTTGTATCGGTCCTCAAGAGTGTTTGAAAAATTGCTTTCGAAAGCTTTTTGAAAATGTGTTGGTGTGAACAGTATTTTGAATTTGTTTTGAAATTTAGAGCAAGTATCTAGAGTCGTCTACCTACCCTAAGGAATTCGTCTGTGTAAATGTCCTTTGAAGTAGTGCCATCCAACCATTGAGAGGTAGGTAGCACCACCGTTGGAGGTGTTCGGGTCAATTCGAGGTTCGGGACATGGTGATCACCAGAGCAATGGGAAGACACCTTAGAAGCTACCCTCATGCCAGGTTCTCGGATCATGAGGACTTACTAAGACATCCTCTACTCGACGATCACCTTTCGAGGCAAGGCAACAGTGAGGCGTACCCTAGGGGTGGTGTGTGATTTGTGTGTCAGATTCAGTTATTTTATCTTGTCATGTTATGAGTGAGCTACGCGTTTGTTTTTATTTTTATTCATTCATTCTTTCATGCTTTGATTAACTATTAAAAATATTGCGAGAAATAAAAATTCTAAGCTATTACAAAAGGCGCGGGTCCACATCGCCAAAATTTCTCGAACCCGATTTGACAGAAAAATAAAGAAAGTAAAAGCAAATAAAAGAATTAAAAGTGCGAGCAATTAATTACATGGCTTCGGGAGAGATACATAAATATTTAAACGAAATAAAATAAATATGCGAATTAATAAGAATTAAAAACGAGGGCGTTGGACCCTTTTTGCAAAATTAAATTAAATGGTGACATTAATTAATTAAAAAGAAGAAAAGAAAATTGTTTTTTGGTATTTTATGATTTTAATGAAAAAGGAAGTTAATTAAAATTAAAATAAGATACTAACCCTAATTCTAATTATTTTTTAGTTTATTAAGAAAAATGTTGAAGTTTTTAACCTAAAATTAACCCTAATTTTTATATACAATTTAATTATAAACATAAGTATTTAATATTTAATTATTATGGAATAAAAGAAAAAAAGATGAAAATTAATTAAACCCTAATTCTATGTTTTTTAGATTTTTTATTAAAAGAATTAAAATTAAAACCTAATTTAACTAAGTTTAATTATATACAATTTAATTACAAAAAATATTAAAACAAAAATATTTATTATATTTTTCCTCTTTTCTGATTTTTTTTAATTGTTTTGTGTTTTTATGAAAAAAATAATAATTGAATTATAAGGAATTAATAAATAAAAAAAAATACACAACAATAATAAAAAATGAAAGAGATAGCAAACCTGAGGGGGTGTTGTCCCCAATTGTGAGGTATAGCCCAGGAATTTGAGCCCAAACAAGCCTGGCCTTGTTGACTTTGGCACTAGCGTGTGATGCATTGACCAGGACTTATCATGTTCCTCAATTCTTGGCCTTTGATTGAATTCCATTGGACGCGTGGACGCTTGATTAGGAAGGTGTATGGTGCGCTTCAAGGCTTGAACTGCATATGAATGTTAATTGAAAAATAACATTGAAAGAATGAAGACCTGGGGCTCGAACCCAGGTCAGGAGGGTCACCAACGCATGCACTTGCCACTGAACCATTAACACACTTTTGTATATATAATAATCAATAATCAATATGAAGGAAAACGTGGGTTAGTGCCTTTTTCGCGCAAAAATTCAAATAAACCAGTCAGACTTCGCCACCTAAGCGTCTTCTTCATTGGTTTAATTTTCCTGAAAATACAAAAGAAGAAAGGCAACGGTTTTCACACGTTGCCACAGGCATGATACAAGAAAATAGCGAATAGCCCCAGGGGCTCCATAAATTAGGCGCAATGGTGGGTTTATGATCGTTTGAGTATGCTAAGGTGAATGGTCTAAGTCTTATGCTCCAATTTTTCCTTGAACGGGAACCCCTAATTCCAAGCTTCACAAACCCTAAATATTATCAATGGCGAAATCGTGTATAGCACATAAAAATTCAATTAAAATATGCAGTTAGTTTCAGAATCCATCGATTAGTAAGAATCCATGAACAAAATGTCATGAGGATGCCTGCAAATCAAAACACGAATATGCATTTTTCATGAAATATTTTGAGTTCTGTATACCGATTCTTGAGGTTAGATGATGTGATCTTGATTGGGAAAGCTTCCTGGATATGTCAGGGACGTAATGGAATGATTCTTTGGCCTGGAAAAATGCTTTTGATGTGAAAACAGTTTCAAGCTTTTTAGCAAAAAATTTCAATGTGGTTCTGAGTTTGAGGCGCAGCTGAGTGGTCTTTTGAATTAGGGTTGTGTTCTATGTATAAGTAAGAGTGAATTAGGTCAAGAATTCTGATCAAAATCCATGCATTGATGGTTTATGAGATTTGATTTTCTTCAAGATCTTTTCCAATCTTTTTCCATGATATTTGATACCAAATCATGCCAAAACTTTCCCTAATTGATCATGCACGAATTTGAGTGTCCAATGAGAATAATTTCTGCACAAAAAGATTTTATTTCATTAGTTTTGTATTTTTCATGCATTTTATTTAATTAAATGAATTATAAATGATAAAAAATCCAAATAAATAAATAAAAATGGAGAAAAACTTCCCTTTGGGCCTAATGGTCGTGCACATGCTTGGGATAATGAATTATGGAAGAAAATTGGGCCCATTAGCAATTTTAGGTCATTTGAACCAATGTTGACTTTTCAAAATATCCAAAAATTTCCCAACTTCCACAAGGCATAACTTGCTCAATTTTTAAGCTTTTCTCATGTTCTTGGACATTTTGGAAAGGTCTTTGAGTCCTATAACCAATGCCTTTGGTCCCATGTCATTTTGATTTACCAATCTCAAGTTATGGCCTTTGACTTAAAGTCCCTTTTTGTTGACTTTTGAAAATGACCTATAATGTTTGAAATTGATAACTTTTTGTGAGAGCATTTCTTGGACTTGGAATATGAATATGAGTTGTAGGAAATGTCTTTCTCTTCAAAATGAGCTTTGGATGGAATTTTTCTGATAATCCATGTGAAAGTTATGCTCTGGTCAATTTACAGTTGACTTTTTCAACTGTCCAAATAAGGAAACTTTTGCATCTTGATGATTTTTGAGCCAAGCTTTGAGAATCATGATCAAGCATTGATCAAATGATGTTTGTGACTTCAAAATGAGATGTTGACCAAAAATTTGAACTTTTGACTGTCAAATGACCATTTTGCCCCTGTAGTTGACTGTAGTGCAATTAGGGTTTTTGACTGTGCAATTTTGTGCTGTAAGTCTTGAAACTTGGTATGAGGATGCTTGACCATATTTGTAGGCATGTGGGACTTGATTGGACCTTTGGAAACTTCATTTTCTTGATCAAAACAAAAACCCTAATTTTGACTGTTTAGGAGGCTCTTGCACTGTGCAACCCTTGGGGAACTTCTGAAGCTTGACTTGGCAATTTCTTGAAGAATATGGGAGGGAAAATTTTGGGGTACAACAGTCACCATCCATGGTGGTTAGAATCATCGCTCCTCCTGAGAAGATATTCTTAACTACAAATGGCCCTTCGTACGTGGGGGTCCATTTGCCCCTGGGATCACCTTGAGGTAGAATGATGCGCTTGATTACCAGGTCCCCAACTTGATACTCTTGTCGTCTGACTTTCTTGTTAAATGCCTTGATCATCCGTTTTTGGTACGCCTAACCATGACAAATAACAGTGAGTATCTTTTCGTCAATTAGGTTCAGTTGATCAAGCCGAGTCTGGATCCAGTCATCTTCGCTCAAACCTGCATCCTTCATTATCCAGAGAGAGGGTATCTGAACTTCAATAGGCAAGACTGCCTCCATGCCATAGACCAAGGAAAAGGGTGTTGCCCATGTTGACGTCTGTGCTGAGGTACGGTACCCATGAAGAGCAAACGGTAACATCTCGTGCCAATCTTTGTACGTCACTGTCATCTTCTGCACAATCTTCTTAATGTTCTTGTTTGCCACTTCTACAGCCCCATTCATCTTCGGCCAGTAAGGAGAAGAGTTGTGGTGATGTATCTTGAATTGCTCGCAGAGCTCAGTGATCATCTTGTTGTTAAGATTGGTACCATTGTCCGTAATGATCCTCTCTGGTACACCGTATCGACAGATCAGGTTATGCCGAATGAACCGTGCCACGACATTCTTGGTTACGGTGGCAAAGGAAGCTGCTTCAACCCACTTTGTAAAGTAATCAATCGCTACCAGGATGAAGCGATGTCCGTTGGATGTCGTAGGTCTGATCTCGCCGATCATATCAATGCCCCACATTGCAAAAGGCCAAGGTGCTGTTAAGATATTCAGATGAACTGGAGGAACGTGCACCTTATCAGCGTAGATCTGGCATTTGTGACACGTCCGAGAATGCTGATAACAGTCGGCTTCCATTGTGGACCAGTAATATCCTGCCCGAAGGATTTTCTTTGCCATGGTATGTCCACTGGAATGCGTTCCAAAGGTACCTTCATGCAGCTCTGCCATGATCCTTTCTGCTTCAGTCTTATCCACTCAACGCAGTAAAGTTGAATCATAGTTTCGTTTGTACAGAATGTCATTGCTGAGGAAGAACTTTGCTGCGAACCTTCTCAGAAACTTCTTGTCATTAACGGATGCACCCTCGGGGTATTCTTGAGCTTCGAGGTACCTCTTCACTTCATGATACCACAATTTTTCTGTTACCTCTTCGGTCTCAAGATCACAATAATGTGCAGGTTCATCCAATTTCCAAATAATGATCCGGGGAGCCTCGTTGTCCCATTTGACTTTGAACATAGAAGACATCGTAGCTAGTGCGTCCGCCAACTGATTCTCCTCTCTTGGGAAATGTTCAAAAGTTAACTCCTCGAAATAGGGAATCAACGTCAACACATACTCTTTGTAAGGAATAAGATTTGGGTGTTTCGTATCCCACTCGCCTTTGATCTGACTGATCACAAGAGCGGAATCTCCATAGACACTCAGAAACTTGATCCTTAGGTCAATTGCAGCTCGAAGACCCATGATGCATGCTTCATACTCCGCCATGTTGTTGGTGCAGTTGAAACATAGTCGGGCGGTAAGTGGAGTATGAGAGCCTTTTGGAGATATGATCACGGTGCCAATACCATTACCTAAAGCGTTTGAGGCTCCGTCAAAGTGCATAGACCATCGGGATCCTTCCTTAGGTCCTTCATCCGGTCCAGGTATTTCACAATCAGTCACTACCATGATATTCTCGTCTGGAAATTCAAAGTTCATCGACTGGTAATCATCCACTGCCTGATGTGCCAAATGGTCTTCCAACACACTTCCCTTGATTGCTTTCTGATTCGTGTACTGGATGTCGTATTCGGTCAAGATCATTTGCCATCTTGCTATTCTTCCGGACAAGGCAGGCTTTTCGAAGATGTACTTGATTGGATCCATTTTTGAAATCAACAGAGTAGTGTGAGTCACCATATATTGCCTTAGCCGGCGAGCAGCCCATACCAAAGCGCATCAAGTTTTCTCGAGTAGTGAGTATCGGGTCTCACAGTCAGTAAACTTTTTGCTAAGGTAATAAATGGCGTGCTCTTTTCGGCCAGACTCGTCATGCTGCCCCAGCACACACCCCATTGAGCTGTCAAGTACTGTCAAGTATAAGATTAGAGGTCTCCCTTCAACCGGTGGCATAAGAATGGGTGGCTCTTGGAGATACTCTTTGATTCTTTCGAAAGCGGCCTGGCATTCATCATTCCAACGTACCACTTGATCTTTCTTCAGTAGCTTGAAGATTGGTTCACAGGTAGCAGTTAGATGTGAGATGAATTGGGCAATATAGTTCAGACGTCCTAGAAAGCCTCTGACTTCTTTCTCTGTCTTGGGAACTGGCATCTCTTGTATGGCTTTCACCTTGGCAGGGTCCACTTAAATACCTTTGTCACTTACGACGAAGCCTAGCAATTTTCCAGATCTCACCCCAAAGGTGCACTTGTTTGGGTTCAACCTCAGCTTGTACAACTTCAGACGGTCAAACAGCTTCTGTAGATGGTCAAGGTGTTCCTCCTCAGTTTGGGACCTTGCAATCATATCATCGACATATACTTCGATTTCATGATGGATCATGTCATGAAACAAAGCAACCATGGCCCGCTGGTAGGTTGCCCCAGCATTTTTCAACCCAAAAGGCATGACCTTGTAGCAAAAGGTGCCCCACTGAGTAACAAAAGTGGTCTTCTCCATGTCTTCAGGAGCCATCTTGATCTGATTACAACCGGAGAAACCGTCCATGAAGGAGAATACCTTATGCTGAGCAGTGTTGTCAACTAGAACGTCGATGTAAGGCAGAGGGAAGTCATCCTTGGGGCTCTCCCTGTTCAAATCCCTGTAGTCGACACGCATTCTGACCTTACCATCTTTCTTCGGTACTGGAACCACATTGGCGACCCACTGAGGGTAAGAAGTCACTGCTAGAAAACCGGCATCAAATTGTTTCATAACCTCAGCTTTGATTTTCTCGGACATCTCTGGACGCATACGGAGGACCTTCTGTTTTACCGGAGGGCACTCTTTCTTGGTAGGCAAATGATGAACCACAATTTCAGTATCCAACCCAGGAATATCTTCGTAAGACCAGGCAAAGATTTCCACGTAGTCATGCAGCATCTGAATCAACCGTTGTTTCACACTAGACTCCAGATTGGCCCCAATCTTTAACTCCTTTCTGTCTGTCTCAGTACCCAGATTTACCGTCTCCACTGGCTCTTCATGTGGTTGAATGGCCCTCTCTTCCTGGAGTAACAGTCTTGCAAGCTCACCAGGCACTTCACAATCATCTTCACCTTCATCTTCGGCTATGTTGATCGGATTTTCGAAGTCATAACTGGCAGTAGCAGAGTCGTTACCAGTGAGATCCAGAGTGGATTGGAACCTGTATAGGTGAGTGCGTGTAAATATAGTTGTTTTGCAATATATAATAAAGAAAGACAAGGAGCGCAAGATTTGAAATGCAAAAACGTCCAATGCTTTTATTAATGATATATGAAAATGACACACAAAAGCCCTCACAAATGAAGCCACGGTGCCCCGGGTACGACACCGGGCCATAAAGTTTCAAATTATTGTTTGTTACAAGTTCAAAACAAAGGAGTTCATTACTGAGTGACAAAAGTAATAGGTGTGAAATCTTTGACAGTCCAGTTGCTTGGTCCACCGTTGGTCGTTGGATAGATCCAGCTGTCGAATTCAGACTCCTCCACGCCGTCTTCAATAGCATTTACTCCCGGGTTGATGATGAATACAGGAGGTCTTCCAATCCTTGCTTTATGAACAGCCCTCTGAGCCTCTGTAGTGAAATCCAAACCAAACTTGTCAGTCTTCGGAGTGAAATCAGGAAGTCGGCCCCAGTTTGCACACTCACCCTTCTCAATCACAGCTCGGGCATCCTTTAAGGAAGCCATCTTCAAAGGAGAATCTTCGATCACAGTTTCTGCTGATTCCAGTGTCTGAGGCACCTCTTCAAAGTGCTGGAAGGGGGTCTCAATGAATTCCCCATCCATCTCTATGTACCGGAACGAATTAAGGTGGCTGACCATATAGTCTTCTTCCCCCTGAACTGTCACAATCTTCCCTCTGACCGGGTACTTCAGCTTCTGATGTAATGTTGAGGTCACGGCTCCAGCTTTATGGATCCAAGGACGACCCAGCAAACAAGAGTAGGACGGTCGGATGTCCATCACGTAGAAGGTAGAATCAAAGACCTGAGAACCAACCCTGATTGGAATATCAACTTCACCATGTACCATCCTTTTGGACCCGTCAAAGGCCCAGACAACAATGTTACTTGGCTTGAGCTCTAAACCCTCACAATCCAGCCTGTCTAGAGCTTTCTTGGGTAATACATTTAATGAAGAACCAGTGTCAACCAGCACATGGGCAAGAGTAGTGCCCCTGCATTCAATGGAGACATGCAGGGCATCGTTATGGTTCTTCCCCTTAGCAATCAGATCGGCGTTAGAGAAACCCAAACCATTATCAGCAGTTAAGTTGGATACACACTCGGTAAATTGATCAGCTGACGTCTCTTGTGGCACGTGGGCCGTCTTCAGGAAGGTAATCAGGGCCTTGGCATGGGCCTCTGAACACAACAACAGTGATAGCATAGAAATCTTTGATGGGGTGTGCCCCAGCTGCTCAACTACATTGAAATCACTCTTCTTGATAATCTTAAGAATCTCTTCCATCTCCTGCTTGGAAGCTTCAACATTGGTTGTCTTCGGTGTCTCCGTCTGGGCAGGCACATCAGTAGCAATCCCTTTGCCCCGAGTGTCAGATGACTCGGCAGCAGGGGTAGAAATAGGAACTTGGTCAGGCATGGGAGTAGGCACACTTGCAGGTGTGATGACAAGAGGTCTCTGAATTGTTGGAGGCGCAATATCTGGTGAGAAGAGTCTACCACTGCGGGTGACTTTGGCAGTCTCGGTGATGTTGCTGACGCTGGTACTAGTATCAAACTCTTGTTTAACTCCAAGAACATAAACATCTGCCCCATAGTGCCAAGGGACAGCTTTGTCAGATGTATAGGGGAGGGGCCCCGGAACAGTGATGATGATAGGAGCAAACTTCTGAGTAGACATAATTTTGACAGGATTCTTTGAGGGAGCCTTATGAGGGTTGTTGAAAATAGTAACAATGGACACTTCTTCAGCAGGGATAGCAGGAACAGCAATTTTCTCGAACAAGATCTCTTTGTTATCCATCAGGTATTGGACGCCTGACTTCAACAAAGGACAACCAGCAGGTGAAACAGACCATAGATGGCAACCTTTACTACATCCCGGAAATAAACCGGCTAGCAACAGGTTCCTTTTGACAGTCAACAGCGGAGTAACTATATCATCCACAGAGGCTACATACAGGTCTTCTTCCGCAGCATTCACTCCATGCTGGGGCATGGGAGCAGTCACAACATTGGGCCTTTCGGGCGCCTCGAACTGTATTTCTTTAGCATCAATAAGGTCCTGAACCTTATTCCTCAGAGCCCAACAATCATCCGTAGAATGCCCCGTGCTGTCAGAGTGATAAGCGCAGCGGGCGTTGGGATTGTACTTTGGAGATGTTGTATTCACAACCTTTGGAGCTTCTTTGACAGTTACCAGATTGGTTGACAGTAGTTATGGCAATATCTGAGACAGGGTCATACTGAGCCGATTGTACTGCCTTTTGGGTCTCTCACCCCTTGGTTGGTTGTATTGATGAGGAGCAGCAGCAGGCTTTGAAATTACCACCGCGTTGACAGCTTGGCGGCGTTCCGGTTTGTTTTGTCTCCTTGAACCATAAACAACACTAGATTCCTTCTTGAAGGGTTTATTTTCAGAGCTCGAGGAGTCCCCTTTCTGTATCTTCCCAGACTTAATACCAGCTTCTATCCTCTCACCAGTCAAGATCAGATTTGTAAACCCGACAGAAGAATTCCCGATCAGATGGTTGAAGAACAGACCAGACAGGGTCCCCAGGAACATATCAACGAGCTCACGGTCAGTCAAAGGTGGTTGCACCCTTCCAGCCAGGTCTCTCCACTTTTGCGCATACTCTTTAAAACCTTCACCCGTCCCTAGTGACATACCCTGGAGTTGGGTACGCGTAGGAGCGAGGTCGGAATTATACTGATACTGCTTATAAAATGCAGTTGCCAAGTCCTCCCAGTTTCGAATACTGGCTCCATCCAGCTGATAGAACCATTCGAGTTGAGTCCCTGAAAGACTATCCTGGAAGAAATGGATCCATAGATTCTTGTCAGCTGTATATGGTTGGATCTTCCTCACATATGATCTGAGATGCAGCTTAGGACAGGAAGCTCCGTCTACTTTGCAAAAGCAGGTGCCTTGAACTTGTGTGGGATCACCACCCCAGAAGATAAGCCTAGGTCTCCAAAGTCCAACCCGGGCACATGTTGGATTTCCATAGCACTTAAAAGGTCCTCCAGCTGTTTGTACCTGTCCTCAGAAGGAGGGTACTATTCATCATTGTAATCTGTCTCGTTGTCGGAGACCACGAGACTAGGAACCCTTCCCCCTTGGGGACTATCTTTCCCTACAGAGGAAGTAGCCAGATCAGCCTCATTTTGCAGTGCATTCCCAAACCTCCGTCTAGTGTTGAACAATACAGTCCTTTTCTTCTTCTTCAGAATCAGAGTCTTCAACTCCTGTTGACCCTGGGCTAAGATCATGACCAACTCTTGGAACTGGGCGTTTTGGGCCTGGAGGGCCTTGATAGCTTGTTCAGTAGTAGGTTCAGAAGACATGATGACTGCTGAAATAAACAGCGAAGAAGATAAGTGACCTGTAAAAAAGAGTACCTGTTATGCACATGATGCATGATATGCTATTTATGCAATGCATTCAAGGGTTCAAAAGTTCAAATTCGTTATAGACAAAAAAGGAACACACGTTATATTAAGAAATAATCTGTTCAGTACATCAATGCCTCATGGGCGAAATATTACAAAATACTTAATCCCAAAAGACACTGCGCATCCTCTTTGGAGCGATGTAAGTGTTGAGGGCCTTTTCCTCGTGAAGTAGGCGGGTGAGCTCCCAGACCTTCTTCTCACTGGCATGTAGAATGGTTTCAAGAGAATTCCGCTCTTCCTTGAGTTGGATCCAGCTCTTTTGAATTTCTTCCCAAGATGTTGGCATGTCAGGATGTTGAATGGTGTATGGCACCTCTCCTTCCATAACTGGCTCTTTGATCACGGGGAGAACATGAGGATATGGCATCACAAGCTTCTGGGAGCGGGCTCGTACCCACTTGAGATAAGGCTCTAGGGGGATGGAGTTCTTATGCCCCAGTGTCTTACTATCTACTTTGTTAGGCATCCTCCAAGCTCTGATAAACCTTTGGCGAAGTCCTTGCGTATCATTGTCGAAGTCAAAAACTATGTCGGGAATCAACATGTCATGAGGGCCATCCCTCTGAGCATATCCAAACTGTCTCAAAGCCATACACGGGTTGTAAGTAATGCCTCCTCTGATTCCAAGTAAAGGAACATTAGGAAACTCTCTGCAACGATCAATGATAGTGACATTTTCTCTGGACCGAGAACACCAATGTATATCAGCATGTGTAAGAGTCATTAATCGTTGTGACCATCTCAAACCCCGCTCGTTCTTCAAAACTGATTGTGGAAGGTGCGAAACAAACCACCTTGCCAGGAGAGGAGTGCAGCACATGAGAACACCTCTTTTTCTCATGGTTCGAGTGTAACATGAGTGGAGGATGTCCCCAAGCAACGTAGGTATGGGATTCCTGGACATGAAAATCTTGACAGCATTGATATCTATAAGCTGATCCGGATTCGGGAACAACACCAACCCATAGACAAGGAGTGCCACAACTTCTTCAAAGGATTGTAGGTCAAGGGAATTCCAACATTCTTGTGCCTTCTCAAACAGGAACTTTGCCAAAAATCCTTTGATACCACTTCTGATTTCCCAATGCCCCTTGATGTCAGATGGTTGCAGACGTAATGCTTTAGCGACCTCTTCAAGTTTTGGTTCCCTTTCCGTATCATTGTAGGGTAGTTGACTGAGGATGGGAACCTTTAGAAGTTGGGAAAACTCTTCCAAAGTAGGCACCAATTGGTAATCCGGGAAAGTAAAACAGTGGTGCAAGGGGTCAAAGAACTGGAACAACACTTTCACCATATCCTCTTCAATGCTGGTATTGACCAAGCTGATGAGTCTACCGTGTCTTTCATTGAAGGAAGAGTTCTCGGGAATCCTGGATGTAAGCTCCTTGAGCTGAGGAGGGATCCTTACAAGGTTGACCTGAATTGTCTTTCTGCGGATAGTTTCCATGTCCTACAAAACAAGAACAAAGATGAAGATTCGAACCCTTGAAGTGGTTAGTAAATGCATATGATGCTTTATGATGTTATGATGTTATGATAAAGACACACCACAAGTATTCACAAAAAGCACACATGATAAGGCACACAAGTCACACCAGACAGCCCTTAGAGTTTAGGCCAGCATGAAGTTTAGGTACTACCCTCTTGAAGTTGGTTGGCTCAAACATGTCCTATGGATAGTAACCGGGTTCTAAGGAGCTCAATATCATTGGGTTGTTTTCTATGTTCATTGTTTTAATTTAGCCACTTAACTGGCGACCAAAATATTCTAAGAAAACAACCCTCAATGAGTGTAGTATCGAGTATCTACCAACTTCGGACTGCACCAAAGTCGGTCATCTCACTACCCCTAAAGAGGCCAGGATGGTCAAGTAAGGTTCCTAAGGTCAGTTGATGCTTCACGACACCACGCGGCGGCCCCGTACTCTCCTTGACTTGACACAAGGGTTACCGGTACTCACCAAAGTGCCACATCAACGTAGCAACTGCTTCAACCGTGTCGGTATACCCTGCACAGTTCCCTCACAGTTTGTTGCTACTTCTAAAAGGGTATCCCCATATCCGGGTTTAGGATCTATGAAACTCCAAAACAGACCCACAATATTAAAGCAAATAAAGCAAGCAATTGAAAACAAGAGTGGTCTAATCCTAAGGTACACCTCACTTATAATTTCCCCAGCAGAGTCGCCAGTTCTGTGATCGGTGGAAATAGAACTGACTGTTTTGAAATGCTGGTTCGCGGAATGTCGCGGTAAGCAAGAGTCGCCACCGTCTTTTATTTTCTCCAACAAGGAAAGGACAAAAGCACAGCAAAATTCCTTTTCGAGATATTTCTCGGTTCGGGAGGTAGATTATAGAAAGGGAAGGTGTTAGCACCCTTTCTATCCGTGGTTATCCACGGGCTCTTAGGTACTTGCTCACTATGTTTTCAAAAATTGTTTGCTTTTCTTGTGTTTGTGGGTTTTGAAAAAGTTTAGTTTGAAAAACTTCTAGGTAACTCTTGTATCAGTCCTCAAGAGTGTATGAAGTATTTGTTTGAAAACTTTTTGAAAGTGTAGGTGTGAAAAGTTGTTTTTGTTTTTTGAAAGAGCAAGTACCCAGGAGAAATCTACCTACTCTAAGGAATTAAGCTGTGTAAGAGTCCTTTAGACAGTACTATCCCACTATTGAGAAGTAGGTAGCACCATCGTTGGAATTATTCGGGTCAATTCGATTATAGGGACATGTGTGGTCACCAAAGCAATAGTAGGACGCCTTAGTGGTTACCTTAATGTCCTAGATCCTTTTTTATCTGAGGCAACCGTTTCGAGGCAACTGGATCTTTAGACAGTAGGGCGACCTCTAAAACACCTTATACTTAATGACCACCTCGAGGCAACCAAGTGAGGCGTACCCTAGGAGTGGCATGTGCACGTGTGTCAGGATTCAGTTTAAGATTATTTTTGCACATGTATTATGGTGAGCTACGAATTGATTTTAATTTTCAAGCAAGTCTTGTCATGCATAGTTAACAGTTAATAATTGTGCGGAAAGTAAATTGCGGAAAGTGAATCTACGCTATTACAAGGCGTCGGGTATTTACATCGCCAAAAACATAACCCTTGAAAAGAAAATGCAAGAAAATAAAAGAAAGCGATAAAAAGCCCTAATTATCTATTACATCCTCGGAAACAGTTACATAAACATGATCAAAATAAGAATCAAGAATAAACATGCGCGAGAAAAATTGAATCGGGAAAAGTCTTAGGGTTTTGACCCTTTTTGAGAAAAGAATGGAATTTTGGTCCTTTTTACAATTAATTAATATTCAACCTAATTTACTAATTAAATAATTAAAAGAAAAAAAAGTATTTTTTAGTTTTTTTAAGTCTTTAATGAAAATAAAAATAAAAAAGGAAATTAAAAGTTATCAAAAGAAAAACCCTAATTCTAATTTATTTTAAGTTATTGAGAAAAAAGTCAAATTTAACCTAATTAAACTAAATAAATTTATGTTAGTATTTATTTACAAAATAATAATTAATAGTGAATTTAATAAATAATAATAATAATAATAATAATATTAGTTTTCAGAACTTATTATGAAAAATATTAGTTAAGTTAATTAAATAATAATAATAATTAGTAAAAATAATAAAAGATAAAATCTAAAAGAGGAAAATAAGAAAACAAAACCCAGGGGGGTGTTGGGCCCAGATGGAGGTGAAGAAGCGATTCTGGCCCATCAAGTTGCAAGCCACGTTTGACTTTCTGGAAATTGTCTACGCATGCTTTGACTGGGAAACATGGTGTTCATCATCTTTTGGCCTTTGGATATGCCTTGCCAGCCACCTGGCGCTTGGATGAGTGGGGTATATGGTGGACAACATTCAGCAGCCTGCATGTGAATACATTGGAAAAAATAGAAACAAGGGATTTGGGGGACCTGGGAATCGAACCCAGGTCCCAATGATTCTTGGACAACGCATCCACCATTGAGCCATTACGCTGCATTTGTTAGTATGATAATAAGGAAATGTAATATTACAAAGTCAATGCATGTGCTGTAACACAAACGAAAACGCGCGCCATTTGAATTGTCCAGTAGCACGCTTACACCTCATCATCGTCTTCCTTTTTCCCTGTAAAAGACAAACAGATAGCGGGGGTTTTTAACCCCCACAAAACAAGATGACCAATAATAGTGAATAGCTCTATGCTAAATATAAATATGGCGCGATGGTCTTAGTGTGTTCGTCTGGATGCAACGGTTTCAACCATATGCATTAGAGGTTCTAATTTTACCGGACCTAGAAAGCCCTAATTTAAGAACTCATGAACCCTAGAATCTTTCAATGGCAACTTGCGATTCTGTATACTATAATGCAATTAACCAATACCATTAGCTTTGTAAAGGTTCAAGCAATGCAAAACAATGATTAGAACATGTTAATTATGCATAAAATATGAGTTTCGATTCTGAAAAAGTTAAGCAAACCGTGAATCTGTTTAGAGTGATTTCTTAAGCTTTAGCGTGTGGTTTTGATTGCAAAAGGTCCCTGGGAGTTCTTGCAAGGTGTTAGAAACAAGAAAAAGCTTTGAATCACGTTAGAATGTGGAAATCAGTTTTAAATTTTCTTTGATTTTTTTCAATGTTGCTTATGGCTTTCTTGCAGCAAAATCACGTTCATGGCATTAGGTTTAGGTTGTGTACTTATAGTATAGTTGAATTAGGTTACAATCTTGCACAAAAGATCCATGGAATTATGATTCAATATTTGATTGAAAATCAAATATTTTTCAATCTTTTTGATTGAAGAAACTTGCCAAACTTGGAGATTCTTGTCCCCTTGATGTGCACACGAGTTTGCCAGCTCTTTTAGGTCATATTTGCTTCATGAAAAGATTGAAAAACCATATCTTGATATTTCCTACAATTTAAATTAATTAAATGAATTAAAATTGATTAAAAATTCAAATAATTAATAAAAAATAAGAAAATAAATCAATTTAAGCTTAATGGGTCGTGCATAGGCCTTGGATAAAGTTTCAAGAAGGAATTTGAGGCCCATTAGCAAAAACAAAGTGTTTGGAGCAAAGTTTACTTTTGCAAATTCATAAAAATTTCCCAACTTCTCCAATGCATATCTTGCTCAATTTTGATCATATGAACATTTTCTTGGACATTTTGGAAAGGTCTTGAAGTCCTCTAACCAATTCCTTTGGTCCCATGTCATTTGGATTTACCAATCTCAAGTTATGGTCTTTGACTTAAAGTGCATTTTTGTTGACTTTTGAAATTGACCTATAATGTAGAAATTGATAACTTTTTGTGAGAGAATTTCTTGGACTTGGAATGTGAAGATAAGTTGTAGGAAATGTCATCCCCTTCAAAATGAGCATTGGATGAGATTTTTCTGATGAACCATGAAAAAGTTATGCCTTGGTCAAGATACAGTTGACTTTTCTACTGTCCAAAAATAGTAATTTTTGCATCTTTGATGATTTTTGAGCCATGCTTGTGGAATCATGATCAAGACTTGATCAAATGATGATTGTGGCCTCAAAATAAGATGTTGACCAAAAATTCTGACTTTTGACTGCCAAATGACCATTTTACCCCTACAGTTGACTGTGGATCTAATAGGGCCTTTGACTGTGCAAACTGGCATTGTGAGTCTTGAAACTTGACATGTAGGTGCTTGACAATATATATAGGCCTATGAGACTTGGTTGAGCCATTGAAAACCTCAAATTCCTTGAAAGAAACAAAACCCTAATTTGGACTGGCTTAGGAGGCATTTGGACTGTGCAATCTTTGAGTAGTCTTGAACCATTTGAGGATGATTCTTGACAAACCTTGAAGAATATGGGAGGGAAAATTTTGGGGTACAACAGCGTGGTTTTGAAGGCTTGGCAAATTATGTGAGTGCATGTGTGCGTCTTTTCTCTCATAGACTTGTTTAAATAGGCAAGGCAGAGATACGTTGTCCATAAAGCCATTTTAATGATAATAACGCACTTTCCTTTTTGAGAAGATCTTGTTTGAGGATAGCCGTGAGCATTTAATTCTGTCTTGAATACTTAGTAACGCTTCAGAGTCTTCTTTGCTTATGATAACGCTTCAGAGTGTTGATGACTTGGAAAAGATCTTTGATCAGAGTCAAAGTGTATTTGTTTATGCGCAGATTCTGGTCATCAAGCTTCAGCGTATAATCTGGTAGCTTCAGCGTGTAGCACATGTTACTGATCTTCGGATGCTGACATATTACTGATCTTCTGATGCTGATTCCATCAGAACTTCTGTATATATAAAACATAATTTTAAGAAGCATATTTGTCTTATATATAAATCTTACAATTTATTTATTCTTTGTATTTTGTTATCATCAAAACTCTAATCAAGGGTTGTAGAATCAAACTAGGTTCTAACAAGGACATTATGCAGGACATGTTTCTTGTGTGATCAATAAAGAAGTTATATGGACAGTATGACCAAACACGTGTTTGAAGAGAATGTATAAAGTATGTTTGAATGCACATGTGCATGTACTGGGACTATTTCTTTTCAGCAAAAATAGTCCAGAGCTAATAAATACATTCAAAGTAGTTTTAGACTATGCACATTGATTTTAGCATTAGTTTTCTCCTGAATTGATGTTTCCTTCAACCAAGAACCTTGTGTCTTTCAAGATCTTTGATTCCTAAATAACTTCTCATCTATTTATAGAGGTTTCTCCTATCCTCTTTCACTGTGGAGTGTTTGGTGTATCTATCATAACTATGGGTTTTGTTCGAGTCTGGGTGAGTTGTGTCTGGGCCTGGTTCTATGAAAGCTTCCTTTGTCAATTTTTAGCGAAAAAGGGGGAGAAAGGGTTTGAATGGGTATTCTCAAAGGGTCAGTCCAGAGTCTTCATTTCCAGATGTTGTACACAAATGTCGAACAAGATGTTTTATCTTATGGTCTGTACTCTGGTTTTGTGACATGTGATCTGAGTTATGAACACAATTGTGACCTGTGTTCTGAGTTACCCAGGGTGGTGGTTGGATAATTCTTTAGTTTCCTCTTATACCATAGATTGCCTGGTGGTTGCTTCACGGTCCTCTTTTTCCACCAGTTGAAAGGAAAATCTATTCATCCATGACAAGAATAGGTTCCTGGGTTGAGGGGGAGTGTAGACTATCATCTTCCTCGTCTAGATCAGTTACATCAAATATCTTCAGGAATTTCCTTCCTTTTATCCCGAGGTGGTTGTTCCATGATGCTGAAGTTTGTATCGCAATGGAGCAGATAGAAAGAAAATGTCGAACAAAGATGTCCTGACATCTTTATTAAAGACTGACTTCATGATGTCGTGCTGATGTGTTCAGTTGTTTCTGAGGACTGTTGTTGGTGAATGTTTTTGTTTATAGATGTAATATTGGGTTGTAATTTTTAATGTATTTGTTTTAGCCAAAATTTTCCAAAGGGGGGATTGTAAGTTCCTTAGTTTTAAGGATTTCCATTAATTTTTGTAAAACAAATATAGCAGCAATATATTAGATAGGATGTGTTAACTTGCTAACAGGAATAAGTTTGAGCAAGAAGTCATATTATATGTTAGGACATGTTGAGTTGAAATGTTTCAACATATGGAATAACATGTCAGATAAGATGTCATATGAAGGAGCATACGACATCGCTCCTAATCTGAGATGACTGATATATTCCGTTAAGTCACAAAAATGGAATATATTTTAAGGATACTATATTATCCTATGTGGCGATGTTTTGTAGGTCAAGAAGAATCAATTCAGAATATTGAAGAATATGCAATTTATAAATATGGAGATATTTTAGGAAAATAATGATTGAATACCTTGTTTATAGCAAAAATTACTGCTGACATGTAACAACCAAAGAGTTATGTTTTGAAGGCCCAAATTGAGTTGGGTGTAGGTTATAAATAAAAGTCTTTGTAACATAGGAAAGGTACGAGTCTAAGATGTAGAAGTTTAGGGCTTTGTCTTTGTGCCACTCTTTATGAGAGTTGGTGTAAGTGAACCACTAGAGTTGCAAGATGGTCATTATGTTCTCTCTAAGAAACCTGTTGGTAATGAGTTGAGTATTTTTCTTGAAGGAAGCTTTTAAGCAACTCCAAGTTGTGTTTTTTGTTAGGAGTAAAGTTGTAAATTGTGGAGTTTATATTTACGCCTTGACTGAGTATTGTCATGGAAGTATTTCTTTTGTTTTGATGTCATGGAAGCGCATCTTCCTGTTTTGATCCAATCGTTGTCTGTGATTGATGAGGGATTGAGGAGGGCCTCATATCTAGGTGAGTCTTAGATAAAAGTCTAGCAAGGGTAGTGATTAAGTGATTAGGGCATAAACTGGAGGTTTGTTGAGGGTCTATGAATTGATACTATTTTAGTGGACTTATCCCTAGCTTGGTATGCCCCCAAAGTAGGAAGGTTGTTCCGATATGGGTTAACAATTTACGTGTGTTGTTTATGCTTTTCAATACTGGTTTTTAATTGTTTATACCTTACCGTAATATTTAAGTCAGATGCCTCGACATGTCATAGGATATCTGAGTTTTGTCATACCATAATTTCATAGAAGACTTTTTCCTTCCAACGGTTGATTCCCAACGGATATATTCAAGAGATGTTTCAAACAGTATGAAACGTCACTTTCCTATACATGTTGATTGCATTAATAGTGTATGTCAGTGGGATAACAACTACTATGAATACTACTGTTATTGCACTCTTTTCTTATTGACTAAGTTTATTGATCTTTATCTTATGATGATGTACTTCGAATTCTGAAGAAGTAAGCTTGTAAGAGATCAATCACTTGTCTTTGTTCTTCTGATGACTGACTGATGAGTAGTTCAAAAACTACTTTATTTTTGTAGCGTAGGAACACCAGAGAGTCAGTACCAAATATTGTCTTTAGAATTATGGGCAACAACCTATTCGAAACACAAGGCTTTTCTTCTGATCTTAGAACTACTTTTGAAGGCATGTTACTTTTCTGATCTAAGAGATGAAGATCGTGTTGAGAAGATGTTTTACTTCAGTTACTTTCAATAGTGGGTTCTTGTTTTCAGAATGATCGACAACAACCTATCTGATTAAACAAGTCTTGATTGTATGTGAAAGCTTTTTTGGTGAAGATATCAAAAGATTTTATGATGATGGACCTTGAAATCAGATATTATGACAACAACCTGTCTCATTCTCATGTCTTTGAACTCTTGAGATTTGATTCTTTTCTTCTTGATGGATTGTTTCTGATTGAGGTATGATAATGATCCAACATATTATTCTTTGTTGTAGAGTCATGGTGTGATACGGTGGGAGAACTGACTTGGGGTTTTGCGTTTGTTTTTGCAAATGTTTCGGTTGAGCAAGAGTCGCCACCGACTTTTTATTTTATCCTAAGGAAAGGTTAAAAAGCACAGCAAAAACCTTTGAGATGTTTTCTTGGGTTCGGGGAGTAGATTATAGAAAGGGAAGGTATTAGCACCCTTTATATCCATGGTTATCCATGGGCTCTTCGTTACTTGCTTATATCACTTGCCTTGTGTTTTCAATTGTTTGAAATGGTGCTTTGTGTGTGGGTTTGAAAATGTTTTGAAAAGAGGCCATTGTTGTGGCAACCTTTGTAATGATCCATGTTTGAATGTATACAAAGGTGTACTTGTCTTTTGAAAAGTTTTCAATGTTTTTGAAAGTTGTTTTGAAAGTGTGTTGTGATGTGTGTTTTGAAAAAATGGCAAGGATTGTTTTACAAGTTTGATCAAGTAACTAAGAGTTTTGTCTACCCCTAAATTTCTCAAAGATCTTTCCTATGTTTTAACCCTTTTAACAATTTTGTTCCACCATTGTATTTGGTGGGCAATCTTGTGTTAGGATGTTAATGGACGGGCGCGGGTCATCGTTTAGACCGTGATTGCAATGTTGCCAAGTGTCTTTGGCAACTTTTCCTTTAAGGGACTTGATCATTTTTAGGCAACTTTCGAAAGCGTCATCGAGGGACTATGATCATTTGATTTGTTTTGTTTTGCCAAAGAAACTCAACATGCAACATGGCCCATTATTGAAGGCAACAAGTGGAGTAACCCTAGGGGTGCAAGTGTGATTGGTGTTGTCCATTTTCATGCTTTTTTGTCTTTGAATTAGGTCAAGCTATTTGTTATTTTTGATTTGCATACAAAACCCTAAGTCTATCATGGCATTTTTAGAAAGCTTTAAAGTGCGGAAAATAAAATCCTAAATTATTACAACATAATTATGGGATGGGGGGTACAAATGTTCAAATGGGGATATTTAGCAAGAAATTTAAATCTAAGCTATTACAATCCAAATGGAATATACAAGTTATCTAATTGTACAATAATTAAATAAAATAAAATAAATATGCAAGATGCAAAAAAGGATTTTTATATGTATGTAAAAAGTATTTTTCACGTGACAAATAAACAAAAATAAAAAAAAGTTAATTTTTGGGTATTTTCATGGTTTAGGGCAAAACCATAATTTGCTAAATAAAAAGTATTTATTATTTATTATATACAATGTTTACTAAATATATACAAAAAATAAATAAAAAAGAAGTTTATTGTAAAAAAAGTGATTTTTGAGATCAAATATTAATAAAAATAAAAATGTATTATTCTTGTATTTTTATCCTAAATATTCTAAATATATAAATATTTATATTATGTATTAAATATATTAAATATATACGAAAAATAAAAATATTTATTATTTACAAAAAAAAAGTATATTTTTTAGAAAATGTTTTCAAAAGATAAAATAAAATAAAATCAGAAAATAAAATGTATTTGTATTATTATTTTAAATAAAAGTATATATATATTTATTTACATACACATATCAAATAAAACAAATAAATGCCTAAAAAATACAAAAAAAAAGGTGAAAAATATTTTTAATGTTTTTTTATATTTTAACAAAAAATAACAAGTCAGAAACAAAAAGAAAAAGTAAAAAATGATAAAAATAACACACAATGGGCCAAGGGGGTGTATGTGTGAAATAGTGGTGCAAACAGAAAAAATAAGCCAGGCCCAGCCCAAAAGACTTTGTCTTCAACCTCCAGCCATTTTCAAACAAAAACGCGCGCCTTCTTGTTCATCACACTAACTTCTGATTCTTTGATCTTTTGACAAATCTTAAAACATGAAACTTGTAGAGCTTGAAGCCACGATTTCAAATATATAAAAAAGTTGATCTAACTCTCAGAAATGAGAGAGAATTTCTTCTCCCCCAATTCCTGACCTAGCTTTTTTCAGATATTCAGTTTCAAAATTCTCTCAGTACACACAACATAAATGAAAAGTAATGACATGGGTAGCTTCAGGGCCATGAGTAGGACATAACTTCTTCACAAACCTAAGCCTAGATATGCCTGGATAGAGAGATAGAAGTTCAAACTTTTACCTGTTCAGCTTGAATCGTGTGCAACAATGGAGGCACTTTCAATGCAGTGTGAGGACTTGTACAGCTTGCTTGAAGTTCAAGGATGCTTCTCCAACCTCTAGCTTGCTTTGAAACTAACTGAAACGAGCTATGTAACTCAACCTGCACAACTGAAAAAATGAAAATGGTGAACTTGGTTAGAGGTGTTACAGTCTGTAGCTAGGGCTTGGGATAGCTTGTATGGATGTTATGGAGTGTGTATGAACAAGCTTTGGCCAAAACGCACGAGCAAACTGAGTTGTGCAACTCAATCTGCAGGGATGCCCTGTTTTGTGTAGCAAAATGGTGTTTTGATATTTGGGGAGGTATTGAAGGTGGTTAGGTCGTGCCTTAGGTCTGTTATGATGTATGGAAAATGTTTACAAACTTTGCTTTGGCTAGTTGTTACAGGAATGAGAGATGATGTTCAATATGCAAGTTTTCTTCTTTTTTAAGCTAAAGTTGTCAAGTTGGGTTATAGGCCAAGGCAGGTCCCTCAAGCATGCTACATAATCTCTCCTTGATCAATGGGATTAGTCCATAAACTTGTGCCTAAAAGATCTGGCTTGTACCTCTTTGATTTGTGTTTTGACATAAAGCCATGCTTTTTCAAAATGGCAAACTTGCTTTTTCCATATATGGATTGGTTTTGTGTGTATTATCCAAATGCACAAAATAACACTCTAACACAAAGGATGTGCATTTAATTATTGAGTGTAAGAAGGATTAGAGGCCTGTAATCTAGCTTGTACAAGCTGAGTTTGAAAATGCATAGTGTATGAACATGAAATTGGCTCATGAACAAAGTGACTTTTGCCCATATTGACAAATTCGATTCTCCCTAACCACAAGGGTGTTTGAGAAGTTCTTGGACAATTTGGAAAGCTTGGAATGTGTACTAAAATCCATCTTTGTAATGAAAGTTGAAATTCCAAGTGGAAGCATGTGAAAAGTGGCCATGAAGTTGGGAAAAAATCCTGCCTAGAATAGGTCAAAAAATTTCTAAGTTAAGAATGTTTTGCACCCTTGTTCCAAAAATCATAACTTGAGCTACAAGCTTCTTTTGAGGAAACTTTGTGAATCAAAGTTGTAGATTTTTCAATGGGCTATAACTTTCATGTTTTGAGTTTTGTTTAAATCCAAATGTTTCTTGATGAAAAGATGGGACAAAGTTAGGAAAAAATTAGGAAATTTCATAACTTAGAAAATTTCTAAGTTATGAAATTTTTCATTTCAAACCCTAATTTGTAATTTTTGATTTCTTGATGAACAAGTTTCATAATTTGACATGTTTTGATGAAAAATGAATCTTGACACTTGATTTTGACCAAAAAGTCAAAGTTTGACTTTTCAGTATACAGTCAAATTTTGCTCAATTGACTGGAAAATTCATTTGTCAATCTTGTGCATTTGGGATCTTTTGAACTTGTTGAACATGTCAAGACAATTCCATTGAGTCTTTGAGTCCATATGTGAGCTTGGTTTGCCATTGGCTAGGTCAAACAGTCAAAAATTGCCTTTGTGCAGTCAAAACCCTAAAAATGACCATTTTGCCCTTTTGGTGATCTGATCAAATTTCTTGTGGAATTGTGATCCAAACTTGACCAAATGGTTCATGTGAGTTCATAATGTTGATGTGGGTCAAAAATCATGAGGTTTGAATGTCAATTGACCACAGTTGACTTTTTCCCCAATACAGCTGATTTCTAGGTCAACTGCCCAATTGACTGGGCAAAGATTGGAATCAAGGCTTGAAACTTGGTATGGATAAACTTGTGAGTCCAACATGAAGCATGAAAGTCATTTTGGGCCTTTTAGGTCAAAACATCTTTGTGCAAACTGAAACCCTAATTTGGGTCAACAGTGCAAGGAGGAGTCTTGAGCAGAGCAAACCCTAATTTGATCTTGAGCTCCAAGGGTCTTGTGATGAGAAAATGTTGAGGAAATGGGAGGGCAAATTTTGGGGTACAACAGCTTCCCCTGTTCAATCTTCTTAGACCTGAGGATGTAGATTGGCTTGCGTGCCTTTCGTGATCCGAAGGTGGAAGATGATTGAACACTAAAGTGCCCAGAAATTTGCACTCGCATAGTGGAGTATCAGCAATGTGATGGCGGGAGTGGGCTTATAGATACCATTTAGAGAGATGGTGGATAGGAGGATGGGCTTATAGATGCCATCTGGAGACGTGACAGAACCTTGTCGGGAATGGGCTTATAGACGCCATTTGGAAGTGTTGATCGCGTAAGAGATTCCTTAGCGAGAACTTGCGTATTTCAGAAAGAAAGATGGTTTCCTGGCTTGCTACAGGTGTTGATCTTCAGTCTCTTCATGCAGATATGCCCTGGCTAGGTACAGGTATCGAATCTACAATTAGTTTCTCACAGATGTGCCCTGGCTAGATACAGGAATCGAATCCGGAACTTCAAAAGGTTGCTTACAGACGTGCCCTGGCTGGATACAGGTATCGAATCTCTAAACTCTTCTTGTAGACATGCCCTGGCTGGATACAGGTATCGAATCTACAATTAGTTGCTCATAGATGTGCCCTGGCTAGATACAGGAATCGAATCTGGAATTAGTCGTCTACAGATATGCCCTGGCTGGATACAGGTATCAAATCTGGAATTTATCACTCACAGATATGCCCTGGCTAGATACAGGAATCGAATCCGGAATTGGTCGTCTACAGATATGCCCTGGCTGGATACAGGTGTCGAGTCTGGAATTTGTCGCTCACAGATATGCCCTGGCTAGATACAGGAATCGAATCTGGAATTAGTCGTCTACAGATATGCCCTGGCTGGATACAGGAATCGAATCTGGAATTTGATAGTTGATAGTAATCATCATTGGATTGACCTTTTCCTGAAAAGGCAAAACAATAGTTGTATGCAATGTCATGATGTATGAGATGCATGATGTCATGATGTTCTCAAAAATAAATGAGATTGTGTGATATGATGCGTATATGCATGCGTCATGGTGTATGATAATGTGATGAATGTATTTTTGTCTAGGAAAATAAATCCTTGACGACTGCCGGGAGTTCAAATCCTGGGTTGATGTTGAAGAGTGGAGTTCTTCACTTCCGCTGGGGATAGGTTGCAAGAATAAACCGGTAGGAGAAGATGACTCTATTAGGGAATAAACTTGTTGGAGAGATTACTCTGCGGGGAATTACTCTGTGGGAAGAGATACTTCGCTGAGGTTTTGATGAGAGCTCCACTGGGGATTCCACTGATAAGTTATGTTGGGGAATTTGATGAACTCCGCTGGGGATAGGAAGAACTTCGCCGAGGATGATCTTTCTGTGGTAATTAGCTGAGGATAACCCAATTATAAGCTCTGGTGGGAAATAAACCTCTGAATAAAGTCGGGGAGAGACGTATGTACTCTGCAGGGGATAAGCTTCCAGAATCTACTAGGGATAAGCTTCCAGAATCTACTGGGGATAAGCTTCCAGAGTCTACTGGGGATAAGCTTCAGAATCTACTGGGGAGGACGATTCAACTTTCCTGGGGAAACTTTTCAGACTGTACTGGGGAGTGGCTCTACTAGGGTGTCTTGTATTCCGCCGGGGAACAAATCTTATATTAAGACTGCCGGGGATGCTTGCTGAGGAATGTTGAGATCTTCTGGGGATATCCAACTTCCTTAAGGCTGATAGCAGACTAACTCTGCTTGGGGAGAGTATCGCTGACTTGCTGGAGATACTGTGCCTTTTTAGGGCTGATGGGAGACCAACTCTGCCTGGGGAGAGTATTGCTGAAATCTGGTCTTACTCTGTGGGGAGTGAAGGGATCCTGGTTACGTTCTTCAGCCGAACCTACCTTGGAACCTTGGTGGACAAAGCAACTAGATCGCTTAGACAATTCTTTATTGCCCCTATTTCTGATGTCATCTGTAATTAATCCTTTGTTTCGCATGCAAATATTCATGATTAGAAATTAATGTCAAATGCATATATCAAAAATGAACATTGGACCTTCTTTGCAAAACAAAACAGATAAAGGAAAAACAATTGGGTAATTTGTCTGAAAAATTGAACTTGTATTGATTTTGAAGTTTGCCTGTAAATAGGCGTTTTAAGTACAGGAGGCTGATGTCCTAGTAAGAGAACGCCGCCGAGCAACATAGAGTTTATACAATTTTGAAAAGGAAACAAAACAGCTATGTGAAAAATAATCCCACTGGGTTCCAACTCTGCTATCGCCTTTATGTCTTCAAACGTCTCATCACTTTGCTGCTTAGTTGAAGATGAAACTGATTGATTGGCGACGTCTGAACCCGATAGTTGATGTCGAATTCTGGATGCAAGGTGATCTAACGAGACATAGTGTTACGCTTTACCCCTAACTTTTGCCTGGACCGCCCTTTCGGGTTTTCAGTCCACCGGGATACCCATTTTTTCCCAAGCCGCCTTTTCAGGTTTTCGAATTGTCGGGTGTACAGATTTTTTTCATTTCATCCCTTATTTTTGCCCGAACCCTTTTGGTTCTCCGGGAAGCCCTTATTTTTGCCTAGGCCAGTCGATCTAGCGGGTCTTTGATCATGCGTAGTATCTTTTTACTATGTCTGCATTGGCGGGGTGAGGAAGGTCGTCACCATCCATGGTGGTTAGAATCATAGCTCCTCCTGAGAAGATATGTTTAACCACAAATGGCCCTTCGTACGTAGGGGTCCATTTGCCCCTGGGATAATTTTGAGGAAGAATGATGCGCTTGACTACCAGGTCTCCGACCTGATACTCTTGTCGTCTGACCTTCTTGTTAAATGCCCTGATCATCCGTTTTTGGTACGTCTGACCATGACAAATAGCAGTGAGTCTCTTTTCGTCAATTAGGTTTAGTTGATCAAGCCGAGTCTGGATCCAGTCATCTTCGCTCAAACCTGCATCCTTCATTATCCGGAGAGAGGGTATCTGGACTTCAATAGGCAAAACTGCCTCCATGCCATAGACCAAGGAAAAGGGAGTTGCCCCTATTGACGTCCGTGCCGAGGTACGGTACCCATGAAGAGAAAACGGTAACATTTCGTGCCAATCCTTGTAGGTCACTGTCATCTTCTGCACAATCTTCTTGATTTTCTTATCCGCCGCTTCTACAACCCCATTCATCTTCGGTCGATAGGGAGAAGAATTGTGGTGCTGTATCTTGAATTGTTCGCAGAGCTCTGTGATCATCTTGTTGTTACGATTGGTACCATTGTCCGTAATGATCCTCTCAAGTACACCATATCGACAGATCAGGTTGTGGCGAATGAACCGTGCCACGACGTTCTTGGTTACGGTAGCGTAGGAAGCTGCTTTGACCCACTTTGTGAAGTAATCAATCGCTACCAAGATGAAGCGATGCCCGTTAGATGCCGTAGGTCGGATCTCGCCGATCATATCAATGCCCCACATTGCAAAGGGCCAGGGTGCTGTCAAGACGTTCAGAGGGACCGGAGGAATGTGCACCTTATCAGCATAGATCTGGCATTTATGACAAGTTCGAGAATGTTGATAACAGTCGGCTTCCATTGTGGACCAGAAATATCCTTCCCGAAGGATTTTCTTTGCCATGGTATGTCCACTGGAATGTGTTCCGAAGGTACCTTCATGTAGCTCTTCCATGATCCTTTCTGCTTCAGTCTTATCCACACAACACAGTAAGGTTGAATCATGGTTTTGCTTGTAGAGAATGCCATTGCTGAGGAAGAATTTTGCCGCAAACCTTCTCAGGAATTTCTTGTCATTAACAGATGCGCCCTCGGGGTATTCTTGAGCTTCAAGGTACCTCTTCACTTCATGATAGTAGGGTTTTTCTGTTACCTCTTCGGTCTCGAGATTGCAGCAATGTGCAGGTTCGTCCAACTTCCAGATAATGATCTGGGGTGCCTCGTTGTCCCATTTGACTTTGAACATAGAAGACATCGTAGCCAACGCGTCCGCTAACTGATTCTCCTCTCTTGGGAAATGTTCAAAGGTTATCTCCTCGAAGTGGGGAATCAACGTCAACACATACTCTTTGTAAGGAATAAGATTTGGGTGTTTCGTATCCCACTCGCTTTTGATCTGATTGATCACGAGAGTGAAATCTCCGAAGACACTCAGAAACTTGATCCTTAAGTCGATTGCAGCTTGAAGACCCATGATACATGCCTCATACTCTGCCATGTTGTTGGTGCAGTTGAAACATAGTCGGGCGGTGAGCAGAGTATGAGTGCATTTAGGGGATATGATCACAGCACCGATACCATTACCTAAAGCGTTCAAGGCTCCATCAAAGTGCATAGATCATCGGGATCCTTCTTCAGGTCCTTCATCCGGTCCAGGTACTTCACAATCAGTCACTACCATGATATCCTCGTCTGGAAATTCAAAGTTCATCGACTGGTAATCGTCCACTGCCTGGTGTGCCAAATGGTCTGCCAATACACTTCCCTTGATTGCTTTTTGAGTCGTGTACTGGATGTCATATTCCGTTAAGATCATCTGCCATCTTGCTATTCTTCCGGACAAGGCGGGCTTTTCGAAGATGTACTTTATTGGATCCATTTTTGAAATCAACAGAGTAGTGTGAGTCAACATATACTGTCTCAGCCGGCGAGCAGCCCATACCAAAGCGCAGCAAGTTTTCTCGAGCAGTGAGTATCGGGTCTCACAGTCGGTAAACTTTTTGCTAAGGTAATAAATGGCGTGTTCTTTTCCGCCAGACTCGTCATGCTGCCCCAGCACACACCCCATTGAGTTGTCCAATACAGTCAAGTATAAGATTAGAGGTCTCCCTTCAACCGGCGGCATAAGAATGGGTGGTTCTTGGAGATACTCTTTGATTCTTTCGAAAGCGGCCTGACATTCATCGTTCCAACGTACTACTTGATCTTTCTTCAGCAGCTTGAAGATTGGTTCACAGGTAGCAGTTAGATGCAAGATGAATCGGGCAATGTAGTTCAAACATCCTAGAAAGCCTCTGACTTCTTTCTATGTCTTGGGAGTTGGCATCTCTTGTATGGCTTTCACTTTGGCAGGGTCCACTTGAATGCCTTTGTCACTTACGACGAAGCCTAGCAATTTTCCAGATCTCACCCCAAAGGTGCACTTGTTTGGGTTCAACCTCAGTTTGTACAACTTCAGACGGTCAAACAGCTTCTGTAGATGGTCAAGGTGTTCCTCCTCAGTTTGGGACCTTGCAATCATATCATCGACATATACTTCTATCTCGTGATGGATCATGTCATTAAATAAAGCAACCATGGCACGTTGGTAGGTTGCCCCAGCATTCTTCAACCCAAAAGGCTTGACCTTGTAGCAAAAGGTGCCCCACAGAGTAACAAAAGTGGTCTTCTCCATGTCTTCAGGAGCCATCTTGATCTGATTATAACCGGAGAAGCCGTCCATGAAGGAGAATACTTTATGCTGAGCAGTGTTGTCAACCAGAACGTCGATATGAGGCAGAGGGAAATCATCCTTAGGGATCGCCCTGTTCAAATCCCTGTAATCAACACACATTCGGACCTTCCCGTCTTTCTTCGGCACCGGAACCACATTAGCAACCCACTGAGGGTAAGAAGTCACTGCTAGAAACCCGACATCAAATTGTTTCATAACCTCAGCTTTGATTTTCTCGGACATTTCTTGACGCATACGGCGGACCTTCTGTTTTACCGGAGGGCAATCTTCCTTGGTAGGCAGGTGATGAACCACAATGTCGGTATCCAACCCAGGCATGTCTTCGTAAGACCAAGCAAAGATTTCCACATAGTCATGCAGCATCTGAATCAACCGTTGTTTCACACTGAGCTCTAGATTGGCACCAATCTTGACTTCCTTTCTGTCTGTCTCAGTACCCAGATTTACCGTTTCCACTGGCTCTTCATGTGGCTGAATGGCCCTCTCTTCCTGGAGTAGTAGTCTTGCAAGCTCACCAGGCACTTCGCAATCATCTTCACCTTCGTCTTCGGCTAAGTTGATCGGATTTTCGAAGTTATAACTGGCAGTAGCAGAGTCGTTACCATTGAGATCCAGAGTGGATTGGAACCTGTATAGGTGAGTGTGTGTAAATATAGCTGTTTTGCAATATATAATAAAGAAAGAAAAGGAGCGCAAGATTTTGAAATGCAACAAACGTCCAATGTTTTTATTGATGATATATGAAAATGACACACAAAAGCCCTCACAAATGAAGCCACGGTGCCCCGGGTAAGACACTGAGCCATAAAAGTTTCAAAATATTGTCTGTTACAAATTCAAAACAAAAGAGTTCATTACTGAGTGACAAAAGTAATAGGTGTGAAGTCTTTGGCAGTCCAGTTGCTTAGTCCACCGTCGGTTGTTGGGTAGATCCAGCTGTCGAATTCAGATTCCTCCACGTCGTCTTCAATAGCATTTACTCCTGGGTTGGTGATGAACACAAGAGGTCTTCCAATCCTTGCCTTACGAACAGCCCTCTGAGCCTCTGCAGTGAAGCCCAAACCAAACTTGTCAGTCTTCGAAATAAAATCGGGAAGTCGGCCCCAGTTTTCACACTAACCCTTCTCAACCACGGCCCGGGCATCCTTCAAGGAAGCCATCTTCAAAGGAGAGTCTTCTTCAGTCACAGTCTCTGCTGACGTCAATGTCTGAGGCACCTCTTCAAAGTGTTGAAAGGGTGTTTCAATAAACTCCCCATCCATCTCGATGTACCGGAACGAGTTGAGGTGGCTGACCATATATTCTTCCTCCCCCTGAACTGTAACAATTTTCCCTCTAACCGGGTACTTAAGCTTCTGATGTAGTGTGGAGGTCACAGCTCCAGCCTTGTGGATCCATGGACGACCCAGCAAACAAGAATAGGATGGTCGAATATCCATCACATAGAAAGTAGAATCAAAGACTTGAGATCCAACCCTGATTGGAATGTCAACTTCCCCATGTACCATCCTTTTCGAACCGTCAAAGGCCCGGACAACAATGTTACTAGGCTTGAGCTCTAAACCCTCACAATCCAACCTGTCTAGGGCCTTCTTGGGCAATACGTTCAATGAAGAACCGGTGTCTACCAACACATGGGAAAGAGTAGTGCCCCTGCATTCAATGGAGACATGCAAGGCGTCGTTATGGTTCTTTCCTTTGGCAGTCAGATCGGCGTCAGAGAAGCCCAACCCATTATCGGCAGTCAAGTTGGCCACACAATCGGTAAATTGATCAGCAGACGTCTCTTGTGGCACATGGGTCGTCTTCAGGAAGGAGATCAGAGCCTTGGCGTGGGCCTCTGAACACAACAACAGTGATAACATAGAAATTTTAGAGGGGGTGTGCCCCAGCTGCTCAACTACATTGAAATCACTCTTCTTGATAATCTTGAGAATCACTTCCATCTCTTGCTGGGAAGCTTCAACATTGGTTGTCTTTGGTGCCTCCGTCCGGGAAGGCAAATCAGTAGCAATCCCTTTGCCCCGAGCGTCAGATGACTCGGCGGCAAGGGTAGAAACAGGAACTTGATCAGGAAGGGGAGCAGGCACACTTGCAGGTGTGATAACAAGAGGTCTCTGAATAGCTGGTGGCGCAATATCTGGTGAGAAGAGCCTACCACTACGAGTGACTTTGGCAGGCCCTGTGATGTTGCTGACACCGGTACTTGTATCAAACTCTTGCTTTACTCCAAGCACATAAACATCTGCCCCGTAGTGCCATGGGACAGCTTTGTCGGATGTATAAGGGAGAGGCCCCGGAACAGTGATGATGATAGGAGCAATCTTCTGAGTGGACATGATTTTGACAGGCTTCTTCGAAGGAGCCTTAGGAGGGTTGTTAAAAATGGTAACAATAGACACTTCTTCAGCAGGGATAGCAGGAACAACAATCTTCTCGAACAAGATCTCTTTGCTATCCATCAGGTTTTGGACGCCCGACTTCAGCAAGGGACAACCAGCAGGTGAAACAACACATAAATGGCAACCTTCGCTACATCCCGGAAATAAATCGGATAGTGTTGTACCCCAAAATTTGCCCTCCCATTTCCTCAACATTTTCCTCATCACAAGACCCTTGGAGCTCAAGATCAAGTTAGGGTTTGTTCCGCTCAAGACTCCTTCTTGCACTGTTGACCCAAATTAGGGTTTGTGTTTGCACAAAGATGTTTTGACCTAAAATTCCTAAGATGACTTTCATGCTTCATGTTGGACTCATAAGTTTATCCATACCAAGTTTCAAGCCTTGATTCCAATCTTTGCCCAGTCAATTGGACAGTTGACCTAAAAATCAGCTGTATTGAGAAAAAGTCAACTGTGGTCAATTGACAGTCAAACCTCATGATTTTTGACCCACATCAACATTATGAACTCATATGGACCATTTGATCAAGTTTGGATCACAATCCCACCAAAAATTTGATCAGATCACCAAAAGGGCAAAATGGTCATTTTTAGGGTTTTGACTGCACAAAGGCAATTTTTGACTGATTGACCTAACCAATGAAAACCAAGCTCATATATGGACTCAAGGACCCCATGGAATTCTCTTGACATGTTCAACAAATTCAAAAGATCCCAAATGCACAAGATTGACAGATGAATTTTCCAGTCAATTGATCAATTTTTGACTGTATACTGAAAAGTCAAACTTTGACTTTTTTGGTCAAAATCAAGTGTCAAGATTCATTTTTCATCAAGACATGTCAAAATATGAAACTTTTTCATCAAGAAATCAAAAATCACAAATTAGGATTTGGAATGAAGAAATTTCATAACTTAGAAATTTTCTAAGTTATGAAAATTCCTAATTTTTTCCCTAACTTTGTCCCATTTTTTCATCAAGATACATTTGGATTCAAGGAAAACTCAAAACATTAAAGTTGTAGTCCATTGCAAAATCTACAACTTTGATTCATAAAGTTTCCTCAAAAGAAGCTTCTAGCTCAAGTTATGATTTTTGGAACAAGGGTGCAAAACATTCTTAACTTAGAAAATTTTTGACCTATTCTAGGCAGGATTTTTGCCCAACTTCATGGCCACTTTTAACATGCTTCCACTTGGAATTTCAATTTTCATTACAAATATGGATTGTAGTACACATTCCAAGCTTTCCAAAATATCCAAGAACTCATCAAACAACCTTGTGGTTAGGGAGAATCGAATTTGGCAATATGAGCAAAAGTCACTTTGATTCATGGCCAAAGGCATGTTCATAACTTGTGCATTTTCAAACTCAGCATATGCAAGCTACATTAAAGGCCTCTAATCTCATTTACACTCAAAAATTAAATGCTAATCCATTGTGCCAAGATGTTATTCTATGAGTTTGGGCATTACATGAAAGATTAGTCCTTAATTAGAAAAAGCAAATTATCCATTTTTGTAAAGAGCAACTTTATGTCATGTTTGCAAATCAAGAGGTAAAATGCAGATCTTCTAGGCACAAGATATTAGACATATCCCACTGATCAATACAAAGCTTTGCAGCACATTTGATGGGGCCTAGAGGAGCTTGTAACAGCACTTGACAATTTTTGCTTAAGTGAGAAGAAACCTTGCATTTTGAAAGAGAACTCACATTGCTGCAAACACAAGCCTAGACAAACTTGTTGAACACATTCCATACATCAAACCTGAGCTAAGGCACGAGCTAACTACCTTCCATACCTCCCTAAACCTCAAAACACCATTGTACTGCACAAAAACAGGGCATCCCTGCAGTTTGAGGTCCATAACTCAATCCACTCGTGCGTTTTGGCTGAAACCTTTGCAAACACATTCCCTATCACCCACTGAAGCTACCCCAAGCATTGGACACGACCTGTAACATCCCTAACATCATTTGCCATTTTAAGTTTTCAACTTTGCAGGTGAACTTCTGCAGCTTGATATAGCAAGATTCAAAGCACACCAAGCATTGGAATAACATCCCTGGACTTCAAGCAAGTTGTACCAGTCCTCACCTTGCCTTGAAAGTGCCTCCATTGTCATACACGGTCCAAGCTGAACAGGTAAGTTCATGGACTTCTATCTCTCAATCTAGGAAGAGTTAGCTTTAAGTTTATGAATGAAAAGTGTCATACTCATGTCCCTGAAGCCACTCATATCCTCACTTTCCATTTATATTGCATATGTTGAGAGAATTTAAGACCTGAACATTGACAAAAACTTAGGTCAGAAATTGGGGGAGAAGAAATTCTCTCTCATTTCTGAGAGTTAGATCAAGTTTTTTATATGTATGAACTCGTGACATGATGCTCTACATTTTTGGTGTTATGAGTTTTGCTTGAAAGTCCAGGAATCATGAGATAGCAGGAAGCACACGTTTGCTCTGTTTGTTTGTCCAGAGGTTGAAGACAAAGTGCTTCTGGGCTGGGCCTGACCTTTTTCCTTTTTGCACCATTGTTTTACACGTGCACCCCCTGGCCCATTTTGAGTTTTATTTGTCATTTTCAACTTTTTCTTCTTGATTCAGATTTGTTATTTTTTATTAAAGCATAAAAAATATTAAAAATATTTTTCTCATATTTTTTGCATTTTATTTGATATTTATTTGGTTTCATTTAGTTTTATATGTAAATAAATACATAATACCTTTTATTTAAAAATACAAAAAAATAATACAAACACTTTTATTTTCTGATTTTATTTTATTTTACCTTTTGAAAACATTTTATAAAAAATATACTTTTTTTTGTAAATATTAAATATTTTATTTTTATACATACTTAATATATTTAGTAAATAATATAAATATTCACATATTTATTAGGATATTTAGGATAAAAATACAAAAAATATACATTTTTATTTTTATTAATATTTAACATCAAAAATACCTTTTGACAAATATACTTCTTTTTTTATTTATTTTTTGTATATAATTAATAAATGTTGTATATTATATATATTAAATAACAAATACCTTTTATTTAGCAAAATTAGGGTTTTTGGCCCTAAACATGAAAATATCAAAATTAACCCTTTTAATTATTTTTATTTTTATTTGTAAATAAATCACATACATTTACACAAAAATATTTACACATACATATTGCTTTATTCTTATACATCTTTATATTTACATTTGCGCAATTCGATTTGGTTGTAAATATTAGACACTACTCTCCTATGAAGTCTCATCCTCATTTGAACATTTTTACCCCCATTCCCATGATCATTGTGTAATAACTTAGGACTTTTAATTTCGTATTTAAAAGCTTTCTAAATGTGCCATAATAGAATTAGGGTTTTGTATGCAAATCAAAAACAACAAATAGTTTGACCTAAATTCAAGATAAATAAGCATGAAAATGGACAACACTAATCACACTTGCACCCCTAGGGTATTCCACTTGTTGCCTTCAATAATGGGCCATATTGCATGTTAGGTATCTTTGGCAAAAACAAAACAATCAAATGATCATAGTCCCTCGATGACGCTTTCAAAAGTTGCCTAAAAATGATCAAGTCCCTTAAAGGAAAAATTGCCCAAAGACACTTGGCACCATTGCAATCATGGTCTAAACGATGACCCGCGCCCGTCCCGTTCACATCCTAACACAAGATTGTCCACCAAATACAATGGTGGAACAAAATTGTTAAAAGGGTTAAAACATAGCAAAGATCTTTGAGAAATTTAGGGTAGATAGCTCTTGGTTACTTGCCAACTTGCAAAACAAAAACACTTGCCTATTTTTCAAAACCACACTTCACAATACACTTTCAAAACAACTTTCAAAAACATTGAAAACTTTTCAAAAGACACACACTTTTGTATACATCCCAACATGGATCATTACAAAGGTTGCCACCACATTGGCTTCTTTTCAAAACATTTTCAAAACCCACACACAAAGCACCATTTCAAACAATTGAAAATCAAGGCAAGTTGATCTAAGCAAGTAACTAAGAGCCCATGGATAACCATGGATAGAAAGGGTGCTAATACCTTCCCTTTCTATAATCTACTCCCCGAACCCAAGAAAACATCTCAAAGGTTTTTGATGTGCTTTTTTAACCTTTCCTTAGGATAAAATAAAAAGTCGGTGGCGACTCTTGCTCAACCGAAACATTTGCGAAAACAAACGCAAAACCCAAGTCAGTTCTCCCACCGTATCACAGAACTGGCGACTCTGCTGGGGAAAACTTAAAAGTGGAGTAACCTTAGGGTTTAGATCACCTTGTTTTCATTTGTTTGCTTTGTTTGCTTTTATATTTGTGGGCTTTGCATCGGAGTTTCATAGATCCTAACCCGGATCTGGAGAATACCCTTTTAGGTAGCATAATCTGTGAGGGACCTGTCCGGTATAGACCGACATGGGTGAAGCAGTGGCTACGTTGGTGTGACGCTTTGGTCTGTACCGATATCCCTTGTGTTGCAACGAGGAGAATATGGGTCTTCTAAGGAGTCATTAAACACCAACCGACCTTAGAACCCTAAATTGACCCAACTTGGCCATAGATAGTAGCAGTATGCTACACTCATTGAGGCTAAACTCTCGTGATGGTTCTGGCCGCAAGAAAAGATTGCGATGCTGGAGTTATGACCGATTGAGGGTAGTCAATGATATTGAGATCCTCTAGAACCCGGTTACTTTTGATAGGACAGGTTTTAACCAACAAAACTAAAAGAGGGTAATACCTAAACTTCATGCTGGCCTAAACCCTAAGGGTTGTCTTGTGTGACTTGTGTGCCTTATCATGTTTGCCTTTGTGAATACTTATGGTGTGATTCATCATAACATCCTACCATCATACCATTGCATGCATCCTGCATAAGGACTGACCCATTTCAAAGACAAGAGGGTTTCATCTTTTCTCTGTTTTGTAGGACATCATGATGCCCGTGCGTAGAAATACTATCCGGCTCAACTTTGTTCAACCACCTACTTTGCTCAAGGAATTGGTTGATAGGATTCCAAACACTACTTCCTTCATCAAGAGGCATGGTTCTCTCCTTGGCTTGACCACTTCAAAGTGGGACCAACAACTGATAAGTGTCCTGACCCAGTTTTATGATCCCCTGTATCATTGCTTCACCTTTCAAGACTTCCAGCTGGTCCCTACCCTGGAAGAATTCTCTGATTTGCTTAGTATCCCTGTTTTGGAGCAGACTCCATTCACTGGTTGGGAGAAGACTTTTAGGCCTGAAGAGATTGCTGCAGTCCTTCCCTTAACCAAAGAGGAGGTAGTGGCTAACTGGGAAACTAGAAGTGGAGTTAAGGGCTTTTTGGTTAAGTTTTTGGTTGGCAAAGCTAATAGCTTCTGGAATGACTTAGACTTCAAGGCGTACGAAGACATTCTGGATCTTTTAATCTATGGTCTAGTCTTGTTTCCAAATCCTGATGACTTTGTCAATATCAATGCCATAAGGATCTTCATGTCTCGAAACCCTGTACCCACTCTTTTGGGTGATATCCTGCAATAACTCTATGCTCGTACTTCCCGAAGACGGGGAACTCCATGGTGTTGTTCTCCTTTGTTAGTGAGGTGGTTTATTTCGCACCTTCCTAAGTTCGTGCTGAAGAATGAAGAAGGAAAGGGTTGGGCTCATAGGTTAATGTCTCTCACTGATAATGACATCACTTGGACTCTCAGAGGTTTGGATGAGGTAGCTGTTATTGACCGTTGCAGAGAATACCCTAATGTTCCATTGATCGGTACCCAGGGAGGAATCTCTTATAATCCATGTTTAGCTCTCCGTCAGTTTGGAAGAGCCAGAAGAGTAGGGCCTCATGAGATGTTGGTTCCTCACTTCAGTTTTGAATTTCAGGTAGGCAGTGACAAACTGCGCCATGGATTCATTAAGGCTTGGGACAGAATTCACAAAGCTGACCCACATGAGTTGGGACCGAAGACTTATCTACCATTAGAACCCTATTGCAGATGGGTCCGTATCCGTGCTCAGAAGTTAGGTATGCCATACGAAGCTGTCAGGCCTATCATTCTTGAATCTCCTGATGAAGACGGGGTTCCTCCAACTGTCCTCCCTCCTCAAATACCCACTGATGTTGATACACTAAAGAGATCTTGGGCGCAGCTACAGGAAGAACGGGATTTTTATCGGGAAAGGTTCAACGAACAAGAACAGAAGATCCAGAAGCTGACTAAGCAATTGGAGGAAGAGCGGATCCTGAATGACTATATCCGTACTGAGAAGAGGAGGCCATGGGAGCACTGATGGGCTTTGGATATTTCTTTTACAGCTTTTATTTCCTTTTCAGTATTTTCATTCCTGTAATGCCTAAGGGCAAGTTGTTGAACAATTTAAAGTTTGAATCTAATGAAGTGTGTTCCTTTTTGTCTACAAAGTTGAATCCCGATTGTCTCTGAAAACTTAAAACATACGCATCTCATTGCATCATATGCATAACAGGTACTCTTTTTCCACAGGTTGCTTAATCTTCTTCGCTGTTTATTTGAACAGTCATCATGAATCCTGAATCATCCAATGAACAAGCTATCAAGGCCCTCCAGGCCCATAAAGCCCAGTTTCAAGAGCTGGTCATGAGCTTAGCCCAAGGTCAACAAGAGTTGAAGACTCTGCTCTTGAAGAAGAAGAAGAAGAAGAGGACTGCGTTGTTCAACACTGGACGGAGGTTTGGGAATACACTACATAATGAGGCTGATCAGGCTACTTCCTCTGCAGAGAAGGACAGTCCCCAAGGGGGAAGGGCTCCTAGTCCTGCAGTCTCCGACAACGAGACGGATTACAATGATGAACAGTACCCTCCTGCTGCAGACAGATACAAACAACTAGAGGACCGTTTAAGTGCCATGGAGATTCAAAATGTGTCGGGGTTGGATTTCGGAGATCTAGGTTTATCTTCTGGGGTGGTGATCCCACACAAGTTCAAGGCACCTGCCTTTGTGAAGTACGACGGGGCTTCCATTCCTAAGCTGCATCTCATATCATATGTAAGGAAGATCCAACCTTACACTGTAGACAAGAACCTATGGATCCATTTCTTTCAGGATAGCCTTTCGGGGTCTCAACTCGAATGGTTCTATCAGCTAGATGGAGCCAGTATTCGAAACTGGGAAGATTTGGCTACCGCATTTTATAAACAGTATCAGTACAATTCTGACCTCGCTCCCACGCGTACCTAACTCCAGGGTATGTCACTGGGGACGGGCGAAGGATTTAAGGAGTATGCGCAAAAGTGGAGAGACCTGGCTGGCAGGGTGCAGCCTCCTCTGACTGACCGTGAACTTATTGACATGTTCCTAGGGACCCTGTCTGGTCCGTTCTTCAATCATCTGATTGGTAATTCTTCTACTGGGTTTACATATTTGATCTTAACGGATGAGAGGATAGAAGATGGTATCAAGTCGGGGAAGATACAGAAAGGTGCCTCCGCGAGTATTGAAAAGAAGCCCTTCAAAAAGGAAGCCAGTTCTGTTTATGGTCCCAGAAGATAAGTTAAGCCGGAACGTCGCCAAGCTGTCAATGCATTGGTAATTTCAAAGCCTGCTGCTGCTCCTCAGCAATATAATCAACAAAGGGGTGAGAGTCCCAAAAGGCAGTACACTCGGCTCAGCATGACCCTATCTCAGATTTTGCCGCAACTACTATCAACCAATTTGGTAATTGTCAAAGAAGCTCCGAAGGTAGTGAACACAGCTTCTCCGAAGTACAACCCCAACGCCCGTTGCGCTTATCACTCTGATAGCCCCGGGCATACTACGGACGATTGCTGGGCTCTGAGGTATAAGGTTCAAGACCTTATTGATGCTAAGGAAATACAGTTTGAGGCGCCCGAAAGGCCCAATGTTGTGACTGCTCCCATGCCCCAGCATGGAGTGAATGTTGTGGAAGAAGACCGATATGTAGCCTCCGTGGAAGAGATTGTTACTCCGTTATCGACTGTTAAAAGGAATCTGTTGCTAGCCGGTTTATTTCTGGGATGTGGTGAAGATTGCCTTCTATGTGTTGTTTCGCCTGTTGGTTGTCCGTTGCTGAAATCAGGTATCCAAAGCCTGATGGATAGCAAAGAAATCTTGTTCGAGAAGATTGTTGTTCCTGCTGTCCCCGCCGAAGAAGTTTCTATTGTCACTATTTTCAACAAACCTCCCAAGGCTCCTTCAAAGAAGCCTGTCAAAATCATGTCCACTCAGAAGATTTCTCCTATCATCACCACTGTTCCGGGGCCTCTCCCTTATACATCCGACAAAGCTGTCCCATGGCACTATGGGGCAGATGTTTATGTGCTTGGAGTGAAACAAGAGTTTGATACAAGTACCGGTGTTAGTAACATCACCGGGCCTGCCAAAATTACTCGCAGTGGTAGGCTGTTCTCGTCAGATATTGCGCCACCAGCTATTCAGAAACCTCTTATCATCACACCTGCAAGTGTGCATGTTCCACTTCCTAATCAAGTTCTTGTTTCTACCCCTGCCGCCGAGTCCTCTGACGCTCGGGGCAAAGGGATTGCTACTGATTTGCCTGCCCTGACGGAGGCGCCGAAGACAACCACTGTTGAAGCCTCCCAGCAAGAGATGGAGGAGATCCTCAAGATTATCAAGAAAAGTGATTTCAATGTTGTTGAGCAGTTGGGGCACACCCCCTCTAAAATTTCTATGCTATCACTGTTATTGTGTTCAGAGGCCCACGCCAAGGCTCTGATATCCTTCCTGAAGACGGCCCATGTTCCACAAGAAATGTCTGCTGATCAATTTACCGATTGCATGGCCAACTTGACTGCCGATAATGGTTTGGGCTTCTCTGACGCCGATCTGACCGCCAAAGGAAAGAACCATAATGACGCCCTGCATGTCTCTATTGAATGCAGGGGCACTACTCTTGCCCATGTGTTGGTAGACATCGGTTCTTCATTGAACGTTTTGCCCAAGAAGGCCCTAGACAGATTGGATTGTGAGGGTTTGGAGTTCAAGCCCAGTAACATTATTGTCTGAGCCTTTGACGGTTCGAAAAGGATGGTACATGGTGAAGTTGACATTCCAATCAGGGTTGGTTCTCAAGTTTTTGATTCAACTTTCTATGTGATAGACATCCGTCCATCCTACTCTTGTTTGCAAGGTCGTCCATGGATCCACAAGGCTGGAGCTGTGACCTCCACACTACATCAAAAGCTTAAGTACCCAGTCAGAGGGAAAATTGTGACAGTGCAAGGGGAAGAAGAATATATGGTAAGCCACCTAAACTCGTTCTGGTACATAGAAATGGATGGGGAATTCATTGAGACTCCATTCCAGCACTTTGAAGAGGTACCTCAGACATTGGCATCAGCTGAAACTGTGATTGAAGACCCTCCTTTGAAGATGGCTTCCTTAAAGGATGCTCAGGCTGTGATTGAGAAGGGTGAGTGTGCAAACTGGGGCCGACTCCCTGACTTTACTCCGAAGACCGACAAGTTTGGTTTGGGCTTCACTGCAGAGGCTCAGAAGGTTGTTCACAAAGCAAGGATTGGAAGACCTCATGTATTCATCACCAACCCGGGAGTGAATGCTATTGAGGACGACATGGAGGAATCCGAATTCGACAGCTGGATCTACCCAACAACCGACAGTGGACCAAGCAACTGGACTGCCAAAGATTTCACACCTATTACTTTTGTCACTCAGTAATGAACTCTTTTATTTTCAATTTGTAACAAACAATATGTTGAAACTTTTATGGCTCGGTGTCCTACCCGTGGCACCGTGGCTCCATTTGTGAGGGCTTTTGTATGACATTTTCATATATCATTAATCAAAACATTGGACGTTTGTTGCATTTCAAAATCTTGCGCTCCTTTTCTTTCTTTATTATATATTGCAAAACAGCTATATTTACACACACTCACTTATACAGGTTCCAATCCACTCTGGATCTCACTGGTAACGACTCTGCTACTGCCAGTTATGACTTCGAAAATCCGATCAACTTAGCCGAAAATGAAGGTGAAGATAATTGTGAAGTGCCTGGTGAACTTGCAAGACTGTTACTCTAGTAAGAGAGGGCCATTCAGCCACATGAAGAGCCAGTGGAAACGGTAAATCTGGGTACTGAGACAGACAGAAAGGAAGTCAAGATTGGTGCCAATCTAGAGCTCAGTGTGAAACAACGGTTGATTCAGATGCTGCATGACTATGTGGAAATTTTTGCCTGGTCTTACGAAGACATGCCCGGGTTGGATACCGACATTGTGGTTCATCACCTGCCTACCAAGGAAGACTGCCCTCCGGTTAAACAGAAGGTCCGCCGTATGCGTCCAGAGATGTCCGATAAAATCAAAGCTGAGGTTATGAAACAATTTGATGTCGGGTTTCTAGCTGTGACTTCTTACCCTCAGTGGATTGCCAACTTGGTTCCAGTTCCGAAAAAGGATGGTAAGGTCCGAATGTGTGTTGATTACAGGGATTTGAACAGGGCGATCCCTAAGGATGATTTCCCTCTGCCTCATATCGACGTTCTGGTTGACAATACTGCTCAGCATAAAGTTTTCTCCTTCATGGACGGCTTCTCCGGTTATAATCAGATCAAGATAGCTCCTGAAGATATGGAGAAGACCACTTTTGTTACTCAGTGGGGTACTTTTTGCTACAAGGTCATGCCTTTTGGGTTGAAAAATGCTAGGGCAACCTACCAACGTGCCATGGTTGCTTTATTTCATGATATGATCCATCACGAGATAGAAGTATACGTCGACAATATGATTGCAAGGTCCCAAACTGAGGAGGAACACCTTGACCATCTACGGAAATTGTTTGACCGTCTGAAGTTGTACAAGTTGAGGTTGAACCCAAACAAGTGCACCTTTGGGGTAAGATCTGGAAAATTGCTAGGTTTCATCGTAAGCGACAAAGGCATTCAAGTAGACCCTGCCAAAGTGAAATCCATACAAGAGAGGCCAACTCCCAAGACAGAGAAAGAAGTCAGAGGCTTTCTAGGACGGTTGAACTACATTGCCCGATTCATCTCACATCTAACTGCTACCTGTGAACCAATCTTCAAACTACTGAATAAAGATCAAGTAGTACGTTGGAATGATGAATGTCAAGTCGCTTTCAAAAAGATCAAAGAGTATCTCCAAGAACCACCCATTCTGATGCCACCGGTTGAAGGGAGACCTCTAATCTTATACTTGACAGTACTTGACAACTCAATGGGGTGTGTGCTGGGGCAGCATGACGAGTCTGGCCGAAAAGAGCACGCTATTTATTACCTGAGCAAAAAGTTTATCGGCTGTGAGACTCGGTACTCACTGCTCGAGAAAACTTGATGCGCTCTGGTATGGGCTGCTCGCCGGCTGAGACAGTATATGTTGACTCACACTACTCTGTTGATTTCAAAAATGGATCCAATCAAGTACTTATTCGAAAAGCCTGCTCTGTCTGGAAGAATAGCAAGATGGCAAATGATCTTGACAGAATATGACATCCAGTACACGACTCAAAAAGCAATCAAGGGAAGTGTGTTGGCAGACCATTTGGCACATCAGGCAGTGGATGATTACCAGTCGATGAACTTTGAATTTCCAGACGAGGATATCATGGTGGTAACTGATTGTGAAGTACTTGGACCGGATGAAGGACCCGAGGAAGGATCCCGATGGTCTATGCACTTTGACGGAGCCTCGAATGCTTTGGGTAATGGTATCGGCGTTGTGATCATATCCCCTAAAGGCACTCATACTCCACTCACCGCCCGGCTGTGTTTCAACTGCACCAATAACATGGCAGAGTATGAGCATGTATCATGGGTCTTCAAGCTGCAATTGACTTAAGGATCAAGTTTCTGAGTGTCTTCGTAGATTCCGCTCTCGTGATCAATCAGGTCAAAGGCGAGTGGGATACGAAACATCCAAATCTTATTCCTTACAAGGAGTATGTGTTGACATTGCTTCCCCACTTTGAAGAAATAACTTTTGAACACTTCCCAAGAGAGGAGAATCAGTTAGCAGACGCGTTGGCTACAATGTCTTCTATGTTCAAAGTCAAATGGGACAACGAGGCTCCCCAGATCATTATCTGGAAGTTGGAAGAACCTGCACATTGCTGCGATCTCGAGACCAAAGAGGTAACAGAAAAGCCTTGGTATCATGAAGTGAAGAGGTACCTGGAAGCTCAAGAATACCCCAAAGGCGCATCTGTTAATGACAAGAAGTTCCTGAGAAGGTTTGCGGAAAAGTTCTTCCTCAGCAATGGCATTCTCTACAAGTGAAATCATGATTCAACCTTACTGCGTTGTATGGATAAGACTGAAGCAGAAAAGATCATGGCAGAACTACATGAAGGTACTTTTGGAACACATTCCAGTGGACATACCATGGCAAAGAAAATCCTTTGGGCAGGATATTTCTGGTCCACAATAGAAGCCGACTGTTATCATCATTCGCGAACTTGTCATAAATGTCAGATCTATGCTGATAAGGTGCACATTCCTCCGGTTCCTCTGAACGTCTTGACAGCACCTTGGCCTTTTGCAATGTAGGTCATTGATATGATCGGCGAGATTCGACCTACGGCATCTAACGGGCACCGCTTCATCTTGGTAGCAATTGATTACTTCACGAAGTGGGTCGAAGCGGCTTCCTATGCTACCGTAACCAAGAGCGTCGTGGCACGGTTCATTCGGCACAACCTGATCTGTCGATACGGTGTACCTGAGAGGATCATTACGGACAATGGTACCAATCTCAACAACAAGATGATCATTGAGCTCTGCGAGCAATTCAAGATACAACACCACAACTCTTCTCCCTACCGGCCGAAGATGAATGGGGTTGTCGAAGCAGCGAATAAGAATATTAAGAAGATTGTGCAGAAGATGACAGTGACCTACAAAGATTGGCACGAGATGTTACCGTTTGCTCTTCATGGGTACCGTACCTCAGCACGAACGTCAACAGGGGCAACTCCCTTTTCCTTGGTCTATGGCATGGAGGCAGTCTTACCTATTGAAGTCCAGATACCCTCTCTCCGGATAATGAAGGATGCAGACTTGAACGAAGATGATTGGATCTAGACTCGGCTTGATCAATTAAACCTAATTGATGAAAAGAGACTCACTGCTATTTGTCATGGTCATACGTACCAAAAACGGATGATCAGGGCATTTAACAAGAAGGTCAGACGACAAGAGTATCAAGTCGGATACCTGGTAATCAAGCGCATCATTCTTCCTCAAAGTGATCCCAGGGGCAAATGGACCCCTATTTACGAAGGGCCATTTATGGTTAAACATATCTTCTCAGGAGGAGCTATGATTCTAACCACCATGGATGGTGACGACCTTCCTCACCCCGCCAATGAAGACATAGTAAAAAGATACTACGCATGAATTAAAGACCCGCTAGGTTGACACACCTAGGCAAAAATAAGGGCTTCCCGGCGAACTAAAAGGGTTCGGGCAAAAATAAGGGATGAAATGAAAAATTTGTACACCCGGCAAGTCGAAAACCTGAAAAGGCGGCTTGGGCAAAAATGGGTATCCCGGTGGACTGAAAACCCGAAAGGGTGGTCCAGGCAAAAGTTAGGGATAAGCGTAATACTATGTCTCATTGGATCACCTTGCATCCAGAATTCGGCATCAACTATCGAGCTCAGACTTCGGCATCGATCAATCAGCTTCATCTTCAACTAAGCAGCAAAGTGATGAGACGCTTGAAGACATAAAGGCGATAGCAGAGTTGGAACCCAGTGGGATTATTTTTCATAGCTGTTTTGTTTCCTTTTCAAATTGTATAAACTCTATTTTGCTTGGCGGCGTTCTCTTACTAGGACGTCAGCCTCTTGTACCTAAAACGCATATTTACAGGCAAACTTCAAAATCAATACAAGTTCAAATTTTCAGACAAATTACCCCTCGTTTTTCCTTTTTTCTGTTTTTTTTGCAAAAAACGTCCAATGTTCATTTTTGATATATGCATTTGGCATTAATTGCTAATCATGAATATTTGCATACGAAACAAAAGACTAATTACAGATGACATCAGAAACAGGGGCAATTTAGATTTGTCCAAACGGTCTGGTTGCTCTGTCCACCAAGGTACCAAGGTAAGTTCGGCTGAAGAACGTGACCAAGTTACCTCAACTCCCCACAGAGTAAGACCAGATTCAGCAATACTCTCCTCAAGTAGAGTTGGTTTCCCATCAGCCCTAAAAAGGCACAATATTCCCCTAGCAAGTCGGCGATACTCTCCCCAAGCATAGTTTAGTCTATTGTCAGCCTTAAGGAAGTTGGATATCCCCGGAAGATCTAAACATTCCCCAGCGGAGTATAGACATTCCTCGGCAAGCATCCCCGACAGTATTAATATAAGATTGTTCCCCGGCGAAATACAGACATCCAGTGGAACCATTTCCCAGTACAGTCCGAAAAGTTTCCCCAGGAGAGTGGGATCCATATCCCCAGTAGGTCTTGAAGCTTATCCCTAGTAGATTCTGGAAGCTTATCCCCTGCAGAGTACATACGTCTCTCCCCGACTTTATTCAAAGTTTATTTCCCACCAGGGTATAAATGGGTTATCCTCAGCTAATTACCACGGAAAGTTCGTCCTCCGCGAAGTTCTTCCTATCCCCCAGTGGAGTTCATCAAATTCCCCAACATAACTTATCAGCGGAGTTTATCGTTGAAATCCTCGGCAGAGTCTATCAGTGGAATCCCCAGCGGAGTTCTCATCAAGACCTCAGCGAAGTATCTCTTCCCACAGAGTAATTCCCCTCAGAGTAATCTCTCCAACAAGTTTATTCCCCGACGGAGTCATCTTCTCCTACCGGTTTATTCTTGCAACCATCATCCCCAGCGGAAACGAAGAACTCTACTCTTAAGCATCAGCCCAGGATTCAACAAAGTTCCCGGCATTCGTCAAGGATTTATTTTCCTAGACAAAAACACATCCATAGAAATTTCACATGATAAAGTGCATACAACACTATCTCATACATTGCACCATGACATCATGCATCTCATACATCATGACATTGCATACAACTGATGTTTTGCCTTTTCAGGAAAAGGTCAATCCAAAGATGATTACCATCAACTATCGTGATTCCAGACTCGATTCTTGTATCTAGCCAGGGCATGTCTGTGAGTGATTGATTATGGATTCGACACCTGTATCTAGCCAGGGCACATCTGCATGAAGAGTTCAGAGGTCTACACCTGTATCCAGCCAGGAAAGCTATCTCTACCAACCTTTTGCAATTCCAGATTCGATACCTGTATCCAGCCAGGGCATATCTGTAGATGACAATTCTAGATTCGATACCTGTATCCAGCCAGGGCACATCTGTAGACAACAATTCCAGATTCGATACCTGTATCCAGCCAGGGCACATCTGTAGACAACAGTTCCAGATTCGATTCCTGTATCTAGCCAGGGCACCTCTGTGAGCAACCAATTGTAGATTCGATACCTGTATCTAGCCAGGGCATATCTGCATGAAGAGTTCGAAGATCAACACCTGTAACAAGCCAGGAAACATCTTCCTCTCTCAAAGTACGCAAGTTCTCGCTAAGGAATCCCTTACGCGATCAACACTTCCAAATGGCATCTATAAGCCCATTCCCGATAAGGTTCTGTCACGTCTCCAGATGGCATCTATAAGCCCATCCTCCTATCCACCATCTCCTCCAAATGGCATCTATAAGCCCATTCCCGACATCACATTGCTGATACTCCAGTATGCGAGTGCAAATTTCAGGGCACTCTAGTGTCCAATCTCCTTTTACCTTCGAGTCGCGAAAGGCAAGCTTGCCAATCTAACTCTTCAGGTTCAAGAAGATTGAACAGGGGCAACTGTTGTACCTCAAAATTTGCCCTCCCATTTCCTCAACATTTTCCTCATCATAAGACCCTTGGAGCTCAAGATCAAGTTAGGGTTTGTTCTGCTCAAGACTCCTCCTTGCACTGTTGACCCAAATTAGGGTTTGTGTTTGCACAAAGATGTTTTGACCTAAAATGCCTAAGATGACTTTCATGCTTCATGTTGGACTCACAAGTTTATCCATACCAAGTTTCAAGCCTTGATTCCAATCTTTGCCCAGTCAATTGGACAGTTGACCTAAAAATCAGTTGTATTGGGAAAAAGTCAAATGTGGTCAATTGACAGTCAAACCTCATGATTTTTGACCCACATCAACATTATGAACTCATATGGACCATTTTATCAAGTTTGGATCATAATCCCACCAGAAATTTGATCAGATCACCAAAAGGGCAAAATGGTCATTTTTAGCGTTTTGACTGCACAAAGGCAATTTTTGACTGATTGACCTAACCAATGGAAAACCAAGATCATATATGTACTCAAGGACCCCATGGAATTGTCTTGACATGTTCAACAAATTCAAAAGATCCCAAATGCACAAGATTGACAGATGAATTTTCCAGTCAATTGATCAATTTTTGATTGTATACTAAAATGTCAAACTTTGACTTTTTTGGTCAAAATCAAGTGTCAAGATTCATTTTTCATCAAGACATGTCAAAATATGAAACTTGTTCATCAAGAAATCAAAAATCACAAATTAGGGTTTGAAATGAAGAAATTTCATAACTTAGAAATTTTCTAAGTTATGAAAATTCCTAATTTTTTTCCTAACTTTGTCCCATTTTTTCATCAAGATACATTTGGATTCAAGGAAAACTCAAAACATGAAAGTTGTAGTCCATTGTAAAATCTACAACTTTGACTCACAAAGTTTCCTCAAAAGAAGCTTGTAGCTCAAGTTATGATTTTTGTAACAAGGGTGCAAAACATTCTTAACTTAGAAAAATTTTGACCTATTCTAGGCAGGATTTTTGCCCAACTTCATGGCCACTTTTAATATGCTTCCACTTGGAATTTCAATTTTCATTACAAAGATGGATTGTAGTACACATTCCAATCTTTCCAAAATGTCCAAGAACTCATCAAACAACCTTGTGGTTAGGGAGAATCGAATTTGGCAATATGAGCAAAAGTCACTTTGATTCATGGCCAAAGGCATGTTCATAACTTGTGCATTTTCAAACTCAGCATATGCAAGCTACATTACAGGCCTCTAATCTCATTTACACTCAAAAATTAAATGCTAATCCATTGTGCCAAGATGTTATTCTATGAGTTTGGTCATTACATGAAGGATTAGTCCTTAATTAGAAAAAGCAAATTATCCATTTTTGTAAAGAGCAACTTTATGTCAAGTTTGCAAATCAAGAGGTACAATGCATATCTTCTAGGCACAAGCTATTGGACATATCCCACTGATCAAGACAAAGCTTTGCAGCACATTTGAGGGGGCCTAGAGGAGCCTGTAACAGCACTTGACAATTTTTGCTTAAGTGAGAAGAAACCTTGCATTTTGAAAGAGAACTCACATTGCTGCAAACACAAGCCTAGACAAACTTGTTGAACATATTCCATACATCAAACCTGAGCTAAGGCACGAGATAACTACCTTCCATACCTCCCTAAACCTCAAAACACCATTGTACTGCACAAAAATAGGGCATCCCTGCAGTTTGAGGTCCATAACTCAATCCACTCGTGCGTTTTGGCTGAAACCTTTGCAAACACATTCCATATCACCCACTGAAGCTACCCCAAGCATTGGACACGACCTGTAACATCCCTAACATCATTTTCCATTTTCAGTTTTCAACTTTGCAGGTGAATTTCTGCAGCTTGATATAGCAAGATTCAAAGCACACCAAGCATTGGAATAGCATCCCTGGACTTCAAGCAAGCTGTACCAGTCCACACCTTGCCTTGAAAGTGCCTCCATTGTCATACACGATCCAAGCTGAACAGGTAAGTTCATGGACTTCTATCTCTCAATCTAGGAAGAGTTAGCTTTAAATTTATGAATGAAAAGTGTCATACTCATGTCCCTGAAGTCACTCATATCCTCACTTTCCATTTATATTGCATATGCTGAGAGAATTTAAGACCTGAACATTGACAAAAACTTAGGTCAGAAATTGGGGGAGAAGAAATTCTCTCTCATTTCTGAGAGTTGGATCAATTTTTTTATATGTATGAACTCGTGACATGATGCTCTACATTTTTGGTGTTATGAGTTTTGCTTGAAAGTCCAGGAATCGTGAGATAGCAGGAAGCACGCGTTTGCTCTGTTTGTTTGTCCAGAGGTTGAAGACAAAGTGCTTCTGGGCTGGACCTGACCTTTTTCCTTTTTGCACCACTGTTTTACACATGCACCCCCTGGCCCATTTTGAGTTTTATTTGTCATTTTCAACTTTTTCTTCTTGATTCTGATTTGTTATTTTTTATTAAAGCATAAAAAATATTAAAAATATTTTTCTCATATTTTTTGCATTTTATTTGATATTTATTTGGTTTCATTTAGTTTTATATGTAAATAAATATATAATACCTTTTATTTAAAAATACAAAAAAATAATACAAACACTTTTATTTTCTGATTTTATTTTATTTTACTTTTTGAAAACATTTTATAAAAAATATACTTTTTTTTGTAAATATTAAATATTTTATTTTTATACATACTTAATATATTTAGTAAATAATATATATATTTACATATTTATTAGGATATTTAGGATAAAAATACAAAAAATATACATTTTTATTTTTATTAATATTTAACATCAAAAATACCTTTTGACAAATATACTTCTTTTTTTATTTATTTTTTGTATATAATTAATAAATGTTGTATATTATATATATTAAATAACAAATACCTTTTATTTAGCAAAATTAGGGTTTTTGGCCCTAAACATGAAAATATCAAAATTAATCCTTTTAATTATTTTTATTTTTATTTGTAAATAAATCACATACATTTACACAAAAATATTTACACATACATATTGCTTTATTCTTATACATCTTTATATTTACATTTGCGCAATTCGATTTGGTTGTAAATATTGGACACTACTCTCCTATGAAGTCTCATCCCCATTTGAACATGTGTACCCCCATTCCCATGATCATTGTGTAATAACTTAGGACTTTTAATTTCGTATTTAAAAGCTTTCTAAATGTGCCATGATAGAATTAGGGTTTTGTATGCAAATCAAAAACAACAAATAGTTTGACCTAAATTCAAGATAAACAAGCATGAAAATGGACAACACTAATCACACTTGCACCCCTAGGGTATTCCACGTGTTGCCTTCAATAATGGGCCATATTGCATGTTAGGTATCTTTGGCAAAAACAAAACAATCAAATGATCATAGTCCCTCGATGACGCTTTCAAAAGTTGCCTAAAAATGATCAAGTCCCTTAAAGGAAAAATTGCCCAAAGACACTTGGCACCATTGCAATCATGGTCTAAACGATGACCCGCGCCCGTCCCATTCACATCCTAACACAAGATTGTCCACCAAATACAATGGTGGAACAAAATTGTTAAAAGGGTTAAAACATAGCAAAGATCTTTGAGAAATTTAGGGTAGATAGCTCTTGGTTACTTGCCAACTTGCAAAACAAAAACACTTGCCTATTTTTCAAAACCACACTTCACAATACACTTTCAAAACAACTTTCAAAAACATTGAAAACTTTTCAAAAGACATACAATTTTGTATACATCCCAACATGGATCATTACAAAGGTTGCCACCACATTGGCTTCTTTTCAAAACATTTTCAAAACCCACACACAAAGCACCATTTCAAACAATTGAAAATCAAGGCAAGTTGATCTAAACAAGTAACTAAGAGCCCATGGATAACCATGGATAGAAAGGGTGCTAATACCTTCCCTTTCTATAATCTACTCCCCGAACCCAAGAAAACATCTCAAAGGTTTTTGCTGTGCTTTTTTAACCTTTCCTTAGGATAAAATAAAAAGTCGGTGGCGACTCTTGCTCAACCGAAACATTTGCGAAAACAAACGCAAAACCCAAGTCAGTTCTCCCACTGTATCACAGCTAGCAACAGGTTCCTTTTGATGGTCAATAACGGAGTAACAATCTCTTCCACGGAGGCTACATACCGGTCTTCTTCCACAGCATTCACTCCATGCTGGGGCATGGGAGCAGTCACAACATTGGGTCTTTCGGGCGCCTCAAACTGTATTTCTTTAGCATCAATAAGGTCCTGAACCTTATTCCTCAGAGCCCAACAATCATCCGTAGTATGCCCCGGGCTGTCAGAGTGATAAGCGCAGCGGGCGTTGGGGTTGTACTTTGGAGAAGCTATGTTCACTACCTTTGGAGCTTCTTTGACAGTTACCAGGTTGGTTGACAGCAGTTGCAGCAAAATCTGAGACAGGGTCATGCTGAGTCGAGTGTACTGTATTTTGGGTCTCTCACCCCTTGGTTGGTTGTATTGCCGAGGAGCAGCAGCAGGCTTTGAAATTACCAACGCATTGACAGCTTGGCGGCGTTCCGGCTTATTTTGTCTTCTGGGACCATAAACAGCATTGGCTTCCTTCTTGAAGAGCTTCTTTTCAGTACTCGCGGAGGCACCTTTCTGTATCTTCCCTGAATTGATACCAGCTTCTATTCTCTCACCAGTCAAAATCAAATCTCTAAACCCAGCAGAAGAATTCCCAAACAGATGGTTGAAGAACGGACCAGACAGGGTCCCCAGGAACATATCAACAAGTTCACGGTCAGTCAAAGGTGGTTGCACCCTACCAGCCAGGTCTCTCCACTTTCGCGCATACTCCTTGAATCCTTCGCCCGTCCCCAGTGACATACCCTGGAGTTGGGTACGCGTGGGAGCAAGGTCGGAATTGTACTGATACTGCTTATAAAATGCAGTAGCCAAGTCCTCCCAGTTTCGAATACTGGCTCCATCCAGCTGATAGAACCATTCGAGTTGAGCCCCTGAAAGGCTATCCTGGAAGAAATGGATCCATAGGTTCTTGTCTGCAGTGTAAGGTTGGATCTTCCTTACATATGATCTGAGATGCATCTTCGGGCAGGACAGCCCGTCATACCTTGCAAAAATTGGCACTTTAAACTTCGGGGGAATCATAATTCCAGCAACTAATCCCAAATCTTCGAAATCTAAGCCGGGAACTCTCTGCAGCTCCATTGCTGCCAACCTGTCCTCCAAGCTTTTGTACTTATCATCGGCGGGCGGGTATTGTTTCTCTGAGTAGTTTTCGTCTTCTTCAGCCTCTTCTTCTTCAACTTCGGATTCGGAAGGTACCGCAGCCCCTTTTCCTTTACTGGTTCCCTCTTCAAAAGTAGGGGGAAATTCAAGAACTCTTCTGGCTTCACCCTCAAACCTTCTTCCCAGGGTAGCCACCCCGACTCTTTTCTTCTTTTTAACTTGCTCTTTGTTCCCAAGCAGGGCCTTTAGATCCTCCTGACCCTTTGCCAAGGTCATCAGGAGATGTTGAAACTGTGAGTTTTGAGACTGCAAATCCTTGACCGTTGTTCGAGATCCATCTTACTGAAATAAACAGCAGAAAGATAAGGAAACCTGGTGTGGAGACCTGCTTATGCGCATGATGAATGATATGTTTGTTTATGCAATGCATTCAAGGATTTAGAAAATTCAAAATTGTTGCAAACAAAAAGAACACACGTCATATTAATAAGAAGAAATTTTGTCAGTACATAAATGCCCCATGGGCCAAATATTACAAAAACTTCTCAAGGCAAAAATACGTTGCGCATCCTCTTCGGTGCGATGTAGGTGTTGAGGGTCTCTTCCTCATGGAGTCGGCGGGTAAGCTCCAAAACCTTCTTCTCACTGGCGTAGAAGCTGGCTTCAAAAGTGTTTCATTCCTCCTTGAGTTGGATCCAACTCTTCTGCATCTCCTCCCACGATGTTGGCATGTCAGGATATAGGATGGTGTAGGGAACCTCTCCTTCCTTAACGGGCTCTTTAATCACAGGGAGAACATGAGGGTAAGGCATCATTAGACTCTGGGCTCGGGTTTGTACCCACTTGAGATAAGGCTCAAGAGGGATGGAGTTCTTGTGCCCCAGTGTCTTGCTGTCTACCTTGTTAGGCATCCTCCAAGCTCTGATGAATCTTTGGCGAAGTCCTTGCGCATCGTTGTCGAAGTCAAAAACTAGGTCAGGAATCAACATATCATGAGGGCCATCACTCCGTGCATATCCAAATTGTCTCAAAGCTAGACAAGGGTTGTAGGTAATGCCTCCTCTAATGCCAAGTAATGGAACATTAGGGAACTCTCCACAATGATCGAGGATGATGACATTTTCTCTGGACCGAGAACACCAATGTACATCAGAGTGTGTGAGGGTCATCAATCGTTGTGACCACCTTAAGCCTTGTTCATTCTTCAAAACAGGTTGTGGAAGGTGCGAAATAAACCACCTTGCAAGGAGAGGAGTACAGCACATGAGAACACCCCTCTTTCTCATTGTTCGTGTGTAAAATGAGTGAAGAATGTCCCCAAGCAATGTTGGTATTGGATTCCTGGATAAGAAGATTTTGACGGCATTGACATCTACAAGCTGGTCAGGATTTGGGAACAGGACCAACCCATAAATGAGGAGTGCCACAATTTCTTCAAAAGCTTGTAGATCCAATGAATTCCAACACTCTTGTGCCTTCTCAAACAAGAATTTTGCCAAGAAGCCTTTGACACCGCTTCTAGTTTCCCAATGCCCCTTAATGTCAGATGGTTGCAAGTGTAGTGCTTGAGCAACATCTTCAGGCTTTGGTTCTTTTTCCGTATTGTTGTAGGGTAGTTGATTAAGAATAGGAATTCTCAGGAGTTGAGAAAATTCCTCCAAAGTGGGCACCAATTGATAGTCGGGGAAAGTGAAACAGTGGTGAAGGGGGTCAAAGAACTGGAACAACACCTTTACCATGTCCTCTTCAATGCTGGTGTTGACTAGGATGAGCAGTCTACCATGTCTTTCACTGAAGGGAGAGCTTTCCGGAATTCTGGATGTGAGCTCCTTGAGTTGAGGAGGGATTCTCACAAGGTTGACTTGGATAGTTTTCCTGCGAAGAATTTCCATGACCTACAAAACAAGAACAAAGATGAAGATCTAAACCCTTGAAATGGTTAGTGAATGCATATGATGCTTTATGATGTTCATGATGCATGCACAAACATATGTACAAGCAATTCACACAAAACCCTAGTTTCAGGCTTGCATGAGGTTTCATAGGTAAGTACCCTCTTGAGTGTAGTTGGCTTAAAAACCTGTCCTATAAATAGTAACCGGGTTCTAAGGAGCTCAATATCACTGAATTGTTTTCCATGTTCATTGTTTTGGTTTAGCCACTTAACTAGCGACCAAAATATTCCAAGAAAACAACCCTCAATGAGTGTAGTATCGAGTATCTACCAACTTCGGATTGCACCAAAGCCGGTCATCTCACTACCCCTAATAAAAGGCCAAGATGGTCAAGTAAGGTTCTAGGTCATTAGTGCTTAGTGACATCACTCAGCGGCCCCGTACTCTCCTTGATTGAACTCAAGGGTTACCGGTACTCACAAATATGTCGCACTAATATAGCTATGGCTTCAACCGTGTCGGTATACCCCGCACAGTTTCCACAATGTATTGCTATCTATGAATGTTTCCCCAAATCCGGGTGTAGGATTTCAAGCCCAAACAAGAGAGCCAAGATATAAAGCAATCAAAGCAAACAATTAGTCATGCAAGAGTGTGATCTAAGCCCTAAGGTTACTCCACTTTAAAATTTTCCCCAGCAGAGTCGCCAGTTCTGTGATACGGTGGGAGAACTGACTTGGGGTTTTGCGTTTGTTTTCACAAATGTTTCGGTTGAGCAAGAGTCGCCACCGAATTTTTATTTTATCCTAAGGAAAGGTTAAAAAGCACAGCAAAAACCTTTGAGATGTTTTCTTGGGTTCGGGGAGTAGATTATAGAAAGGGAAGGTATTAGCACCCTTTCTATCCATGGTTATCCATGGGCTCTTAGTTACTTGCTTAGATCACTTGCCTTGTGTTTTCAATTGTTTGAAATGGTGCTTTGTGTGTGGGTTTGAAAATGTTTTGAAAAGAGGCCATTGTTGTGGCAACCTTTGTAATGATCCATGTTTGAATGTATACAAAGGTGTACTTGTCTTTTGAAAAGTTTTCAATGTTTTTGAAAGTTGTTTTGAAAGTGTGTTGTGATGTGTGTTTTGAAAAAATGGCAAGGATTGTTTTGAAAGTTTGATCAAGTAACTAAGAGTTTTGTCTACCCCTAAATTTCTCAAAGATCTTTCCTATGTTTTAACCCTTTTAACAATTTTGTTCCACCATTGTATTTGGTGGGCAATCTTGTGTTAGGATGTCAACGGACGGGCGCGGGTCATCGTTTAGACCATGATTGCAATGGTTCCAAGTGTCTTTGGCAACTTTTCCTTTAAGGGACTTGATCATTTTTAGGCAACTTTCGAAAGCGTCATCGAGGGACTATGATCATTTGATTTGTTTTGTTTTGCCAAAGAAACTCAACATGCAACATGGCCCATTATTGAAGGCAACAAATGGAGTAACCCTAGGGGTGCAAGTGTGATTGGTGTTGTCCATTTTCATGTTTTTTTGTCTTTGAATTAGGTCAAGCTATTTGTTATTTTTGATTTGCATACAAAACCCTAAGTCTATCATGGCATTTTTAGAAAGCTTTAAAGTGCGGAAAATAAAATCCTAAATTATTACAACATAATTATGGGATGGGGGGTATAAATATTCAAATGGGGATATTTAGCAAGAAATTTAAATCTAAGCTATTACAATCCAAATGGAATATACAAGTTATCTAATTGTACAATAATTAAATAAAATAAAATAAATATGCAAGATGCAAAAAAGGATTTTTATATGTATGTAAAAAGTATTTTTCATGTGACAAATAAACAAAAATAAAAAAAGGTTAATTTTTGGGTATTTTCATGGTTTAGGGCAAAACCCTAATTTGCTAAATAAAAAGTATTTATTATTTATTATATACAATGTTTATTAATTATATACAAAAAATAAATAAAAAAGAAGTTTATTGTAAAAAAAGTGATTTTTGAGGTCAAATATTAATAAAAATAAAAATGTATTATTCTTGTATTTTTATCCTAAATATTCTAAATATATAAATATTTATATTATATATTAAATATATTAAATATATACGAAAAATAAAAATATTTATTATTTACAAAAAAAAAGTATATTTTTTAGAAAATGTTTTCAAAAGATAAAATAAAATAAAATCAGAAAATAAAATGTATTTGTATTATTATTTTAAATAAAAGTATATATATATTTATTTACATACACATATCAAATAAAACAAATAAATGCCTAAAAAATACAAAAAAAGGTGAAAAATATTTTTAATATTTTTTTATATTTTAACAAAAAATAACAAGTCAGAAACAAAAAGAAAAAGTCAAAAATGATAAAAATAACACACAATGGGCCAAGGGGGTGTATGTGTGAAATAGTGGTGCAAACAGAAAAAATAAGCCAGGCCCAGCCCAAAGGACTTTGTCTTCAACCTCCAGCCATTTTCAAACAAAAACGTGCGCCTTCTTGTTCATCACACTAACTTCTAATTCTTTGATCTTTTGACAAATCTTAAAACATGAAACTTGTAGAGCTTAAAGCCACGATTTCAAATATATAAAAAAGTTGATCTAACTCTCAGAAATGAGAGAGAATTTCTTCTCCCCCAATTCCTGACCTAGTTTCTTTCAGATATTCAATTTCAAAATTCTCTCAGTACACACAACATAAATGAAAAGTAATGACATGGGTAGCTTCAGGGCCATGAGTAGGACATAACTTCTTCACAAACCTAAGCCTAGATATGCCTGGATAGAGAGATAGAAGTTCAAACTTTTACCTGTTCAGCTTGAATCGTGTGCAACAATGGAGGCACTTTCAATGCAGTGTGAGGACTTGTACAGCTTGCTTGAAGTTCAGGGATGCTTCTCCAACCTCTAGCTTGCTTTGAAACTAACTGAAATGAGCTATGTAACTCAACCTGCACAACTGAAAAAATGAAAATGGTGAACTTGGTTAGAGGTGTTACAGTCTGTAGTTAGGGCTTGGGATAGCTTGTATGGATGTTATGGAGTGTGTATGAACAAGCTTTGGCCAAAACGCACGAGCAAACTGAGTTGTGCAACTCAATCTGCAGGGATGCCCTGTTTTGTGCAGCAAAATGGTGTTTTGATGTTTGGGGAGGTATTGAAGGTGGTTAGGTCGTGCCTTAGGTCTGTTATGATGTATGGAAAATGTTTACAAACTTTGCTTTGGCTAGTTGTTACAGGAATGAGAGATGATGTTCAATATGCAAGTTTTCTTCTTTTTTAAGCTAAAGTTGTCAAGTTGGGTTATAGGCCAAGGCAGGTCCCTCAAGCATACTGCATAATATCTCCTTGATCAGTGGGATTAGTTCATAAACTTGTGCCTAAAAGATCTGGCTTGTACCTCTTTGATTTGTGTTTTGACATAAAGCCATGCTTTTTCAAAATGGCAAACTTGCTTTTTCCATATATGGATTAATTTTGTGTGTATTGTCCAAATGCACAAAATAACACTCTAACACAAAGGATATGCATTTAATTATTGACTGTAAGAAGGATTAGAGGCCTGTAATCTAGCTTGTACAAGCTGAGTTTGAAAATGCATAGTGTATGAACATGAAATTGGCTCATGAACAAAGTGACTTTTGCCCATATTGACAAATTCGATTCTCCCTAACCACAAGGGTGTTTGAGAAGTTCTTGGACAATTTGGAAAGCTTGGAAAGTGTACTACAATCCATCTTTGTAATGCAAGTTGAAATTCCAAGTGGAAGCATGTGAAAAGTGGCCATGAAGTTGGGCAAAAATCCTGCCTAGAATAGGTCAAAATTTTTCTAAGTTAAGAATGTTTTGCACCCTTGTTCCAAAAATCATAACTTGAGCTACAAGCTTATTTTGAGGAAACTTTGTGAATCAAAGTTGTATATTTTTCAATGGACTATAACTTTCATGTTTTGAGTTTTGTTTAAATCCAAATGTATCTTGATGAAAAGATGGGACAAAGTTAGGAAAAAATTAGGAAATTTCATAACTTGGAAAATTTCCAAGTTATGAAATTTCTTCATTTCAAACCCTAATTTGTAATTTTTGATTTCTTGATGAACAAGTTTCATAATTTGACATGTTTTGATGAAAAATGAATCTTGACACTTGATTTTGACCAAAAAGTCAAAGTTTGACTTTTCAGTATACAGTCAAATTTTGCTCAATTGACTGGAAAATTCATCTGTCAATCTTGTGCATTTGGGATCTTTTGAACTTGTTGAACATGTCAAGACAATGCCATTGAGTCTTTGAGTCCATATGTGAGCTTGGTTTGCCATTGGCTAGGTCAAACAGTCAAAAATTGCCTTTGTGCAGTCAAAACCCTAAAAATGACCATTTTGCCCTTTTGGTGATCTAATCAAATTTCTTGTGGAATTGTGATCCAAACTTGACCAAATGGTTCATGTGAGTTCATAATGTTGATGTGGGTCAAAAATCATGAGGTTTGACTGTCAATTGACCACAGTTGACTTTTTCCCCAATACAGTTGATTTCTAGGTCAACTGCTCAATTGACTTGGCAAAGATTGGAATCAAGGCTTGAAACTTGGTATGGATAAACTTGTGAGTCCAACATGAAGCATGAAATTCATTTTGGGCCTTTTAGGTTAAAACATCTTTGTGCAAACTGAAACCCTAATTTGGGTCAACAATGCAAGGAGGAGTCTTGAGCAGAGCAAACCCTAATTTGATCTTGAGCTCCAAGGGTCTTGTGATGAGAAAATGTTGAGGAAATGGGAGGGAAAATTTTGGGGTACAACATATGGTCTTTCAGATATTTGAACATTGTCTTCAGATATACAAGACACAATTTATGTGATGAACAACTTCTTTGAGTGAAAGCTCTTCTGATCTACTATATTTTGATCTTGTCTTGATACCTTGATTATCATCTTTTCTAAGCTGCATATCTGATGTCTGATTTCTAAAGCAACAACTTATATCAGTACATCTGTTTTCACGTTGAGTATCTTCTTTATGATCTTGACCTTATTATTAATTCCTTGATAATCATCTTTTCTAAGTTGTATATCCGGTGTCTGATTTCTAAAGTAACAACTTATATCAGTACATCTGATTTAACGTTGAATATCTTATTTTTGATGTCTTAGTCTTTGTATTGATTCCCTTTCTGATGAACATTATGCATTCCTTAGAAATGCTGATGTTTCTGTAGAAGTGGTCACAATATTTCTTCTGTTGAGTGCAATGGTCTTTCTGATGATATTTATCTTCTAATGAATAATACTTATATTGAATAGATTTGTTTGAGAAGATATCATCCTTTGATCTTGTCTTCAGTTGGACTTTAAGATGTTTATTATATGTGAGTCCTCAAGATCTTTCTTCCTTTCTTCTGATGGAATACTTATCATGTTGAATGAAAGTATGTATTCCATGAACTCTCTGAGTCTTCAGAATCCTGACTTTATCTTCAGGCTATGAGCAGTAACTCTTCTGATGAGAAAATCTTGACTTCTGATCTTGGATTAGAAACTTTCTTCACATATGTTCAGATTCTTGACTTCATCTTTAGAATCCAAGCATCAACTCTTCTAATAAACGAATCTTGACTTTTGATCTTCTACATTGTAAGTTTGTTTTTTGTGCAGTCTTGATTTCTAACCTTGTAGTAGTAACTTATCAGAAACTCTTTCTTCTTGGAACCATATTGAGATTCTTTTTTTGTCGAACATTCAACATTCCATAGAACTACTGGTGTTACATTAGAAACAAAACTCAATGGTTCTTCTTCTGAGTGATAATGTGGTTCTGATGATATCTTGGTTAAGACTATCCAGAATTCTAATCATGTATCTGCACACTCAATGAAATTATTAGAACTAAAATTGTTCTTCATAAAATATATGCTTGTTATTGTGATACGGTGGGAGAACTGACTTGAGGTTTGCGTTTGTATTCGCAAATGTTGCGGTTAGCAAGAGTCGCCACCGACTTTTTATTTTATCCTAAGGAAAGGTTAAAAAGCACAGCAAAAACCTTTTGAGATGTTTTCTTGGGTTCGGGGAGTAGATTATAGAAAGGGAAGGTATTAGCACCCTTTCTATCCATGGTTATCCATGGGCTCTTAGTTACTTGCTTAGATCACTTGCCTTTTGTTTTCAATTGTTTTAAATGGTGCTTGAGTGTGTGGGTTTTGAAAATGTTTTGAAAAGAGGCCAATGTGGTGGCAACCTTTGCAATGATCCATGTGGGGATGTATACAAAGATGTATGTCTTTTGAAAAGGTTTTCATTTGTTTTTTGAAAGTTTTTGTTTTGAAAGTGTTGTAATGTGTGATTTTGAAATTAGGCAAGTGTTTTGTTTTACAAGTTGATTCAAGTAACTAAGAGGTTATCTACTCCTAAGTTTCTCAAAAGATTATTGCTATACTTTAACCCTTTTAACAAGTTTGCACCACCATTGTATTTGGTGGGCAACCTTGTGTTAGGATGTGAAAGGGACAGGCGCGGGTCATCGTTTAGACCATAATTGTAACGACGTTAAATGTCTTTGGGCAATTTCTCTAAGGGACTTGATCATTTGTTTTGTTTGTTTTGAAAAGTTTTATCGAGGGACTATGATCATTCAAACTGTTTGCTTTGCCCAAAGATGTTCAACATACAATATGGCCCATTTATTTGAAGGCAACAAGTGGAATGCCCTAGGGGGTGCAAGTGTGATTTGTGTGTCCATGTTCATGCTTGTTTATCTTGTATTAGGTCAAACTATTTTTTATCGTTTTTTTCGCATACAAACCCTAATTCTAGCATGTTATTATTTAGAAAGCAATAAAGTGCGAAATTAAAATTACTAAGCTATTACACAACCAAATATGGGAAGGGGGGTACAAATGTTCAAATGGGGATATTGACAAGAATTTAAATCTAAATTATTACAACAATTGGATATTTGCATGGTAAATAAATTGCATAATTTAAATGTAAATAAAATAAATATGTGAAATGTAAAAAAGAAAGTTTTTATGTGTATGAGAAAATATTTATGTAAAAGGAAAAAGAAAATAAAAATGTATTTATTTTTTTAGTATTTTTGAACTTAGGGTAAAAACCCTAATTTTTAAATAAAAGATATTATTATCTAATTTAATTCTACTATTTATTTATTATTTATAAAAAATAAAATAAAATGAAGTGTATTGTGAAAAAGGTATTTTTTTTTGTATCAAATGTTAATAAAAAAAGATCAAGTATTTTTATATCTTTTTCTTAAATACATTAATAATCAAATATATATATATATAACCCTAAATATGTATTTTTCTAAAATAAATATTTAAATATTTTAATAAAAATAAAAAGTAAAGTATATTTTTTTGTGTAAAATATTTTCATAAAGTAAACAAAAATAATAAAAATGTATCTACACTATTTTCTATTTATTTCAATAATAGTTTATATATATATATTTGTATATAACAAAAGAAATAAACAAATAAATATGCCATTAATACAAAAAGTGGTGGAAAAAATATTTTAAAAATTTTAATGGTATGAGAAAAAATAAACAAAGTCAATCCAAAAAGAAAAAGTCAAAAATGTCAAAAAATGAGCAAATGGGCTCAGGGGGGTGTAAACCAAAAAATGGGGTGTGAAAAGGAAACAAATCCAGGCCCAGCCCAGATCACTTCTTCTTCAACCTCTGTACAGCTTTCTTCACACAAAACACGCGTTTTCTAACTCTGGATTCCTGGACTTTCAAGCAAAACTCATAACATGAAAAGTGTAGAGCATTAAGAGACGGTTTCAACCATATAAAGAACATGACCTATCTCTCCCAGATGAGAGAGAATTTCTCTCCCCCTCTTTTCTGACCTAGTTTTTCTACCATTTTCAGAGCTCAAATTCTCTTCACTCAGACAAAAGAAATGAAAAGTAAAGCTATGTACATGTTCAGGGCTATGAGTAGGACTTTGTTTCTTCACAAACTTAAGACTAAAGATGCCTAATAAGAGAGATACGAATTCAAACTTTTACCTGTGCAGTTGAACTTCTATGTGGAGAATGAGAGACTTTCAGTGCAATGTAATGATTGGAAAAGCTTCCTTGAAGTCCAGGGATGCTTTTTCAATGCTCACTTTGTCTTGAAACTTCTTGTATCAAGCTATAGAACTTCACCTGCAAGTCAAAGATGTGAAAATGGTGGAAGTGGTTAGAGCAACTACAGATCGTGCCTTAGCTTCTGGATAGCTTGCATATGTTGTAAGGAAGGTAGAGGAACAGGTTTGGACAGAAATGCTTGAAGGGATTGAGAGATTGCACTCAAACTGCAGGGGCACCCCTGTTTGTGCAGTTTGAGGATGATTCTGAGATGGAGGGTGTTTGAAAGGGAAATGGCTCGTGCAAAAGCTTCAATGTGGTCTATGGAATGTGTTTGATATCTTTTGTGCTGTGTTCTTTTGCTGATATGAGAGATAGCATATGTTATGGACCTTTCTTCACACTTAAGCTACCAAAAGCAAATTGGTGTTCTAGGTCAGTATAGGACCCCCTAATGTGCTGCATCAACTCCTCTTGATCAGTGTGTTATGCCCATAATCTTGTGCTAAGCAGATCTTCTATGTACTTGTTTGATTTACCAATTGACATAAAGCTAAACTTTTCAAAAATGGAAATTCCACTTTATCTAGTTTAGGATTAAACCATTATGCAATGTTAGAACACAAAGAACATGACCTTAACACATTGAATATGCATTAAATTATTGAGTATGAAATGGTTCAAGGACCTGTAATCAAGCATAAAGCAAACTGATTTCAAATTGGCAAGGTTATGAACATGTCTTGATGAAGAACAAAAGTGAATTTTTGCCAACTTGTGAAATTCGAATCTCCCAAGTTATGAGGTTGTTTGATGAGTTCTTGGACATTTTGGAAAGCTTGGAATGTGTACTACAATCCATCTTTGAAATGCAAATCAAAATTCCAATTGGAAGGGCATGAAAAGTGGCCTTGAAGTAGGGTAGAAAACCTTGTCAAAATAGGTCAAATTTCACTAAGTTAAAAGATGGTTTAGTGCCCTTATTCAAAAAATCATAACTTGAGATACAAGCTTCAAATGAGAAAACTTTGTGAATCAAAGTTGTAGATTTTGCAACAAGCTACAACTTTCATGTTTTGACTTTTGTTTGAATCCCAATGGATCATGGTGAAAAGATGGGGCAAAGTTGGGAAAAAATTAGGGTTTTCCATAACTTAGAAAAATTCTAAGTTATGAAAAATTCCATTTTCAAACCCTAATTTGCATTTTGAGATTTCTTGGTGAACAAGTTTCATAATTTGGCATGTTTTGATGAAAAATGAATCTTGACTCTTGATTTTGACCAAAAAGTCAAAGTTTGACTTTTCAGTATTCAGTCAAAATTGATCAATTGACTGGGAAATTCAACTATCAATCTTGTATACTTGGGATCTTTTGAGCTTGATGAACATGTCAAGATAATTCCATGTGGTCCTTGAGTCCATAGGTGAACTTGGTTTGCCATTGGCTAGGTCAAACAGTCAAAAATTGCCTTAGTGCAGTCAAAACCCTAAAAATGACCATTTTGCCCTTTTGGTGATCTGATCAAATTTCTTGTGGAATTGTGATCCAAACTTGATCAAATGGTTCATATGAATTCAAAATGTTGATGTGGATCAAATTTTATGAGATTTGACTGTCAATTGGCCACAGTTGACTTTTTCCCCAATACAGCTGATTTCTAGGTCAACTGTCCAATTGACTGGGTAAAACTTGGAATCAAGACTTGAAACTTGGTATAGGTAAACTTGGGAGTCCAACATGAAGCATGAAAGTCATCTTAGGCATTTTAGGTCAAAACATCTTTAGGCAAACACAAACCCTAATTTGAGTCCACAGTGCAAGGAGAAGTCTTGAGCAGAGGAAACCCTAATTGTATCTTGATCTTTAAATGTCTTGTGATGAGAAAATGTTGAGGAAATGGGAGGGCAAATTTTGGGGTACAACAGTTGCCCCTGTTCAATCTTCTTGGACCTGAAGAGTTAGATTGGCAAGTTTGCCTTTCGTGACTCGAGGGTAAAAGGAGATTGGACACTAGAGTGCCCGGAAATTTGCACTCGCATGCTGGAGTCTCAACAATGTGGTGTCGGGAATGGGCTTATAGATGCCATTTGGAGAGATGGTGGATAGGGAGATGGGCTTTGTAGATGCCATCTGGAAAAGTGACAGAACTTTGTCGGGAATGGGCTTATAGATGCCACTTGGAAGTGTTGATCGCATAAGAGATTCCTTAGCGAGAACTTGTGTGTTTAAGAAAGACAGATGTTTTCCTGGCTTGTTACAGGTGTTTGATCTTCAGTCTCCTTATGCAGATATGCCCTGGCTGGATACAGGTATCGAATCTACGATCGGTTGCTCACAGATGTGCCCTGGCTGGATACAGGAGTCGAATCTGGAAATAGTCGTCAATAGATATGCCCTGGCTGGATACAGGAGTCGAATCTTTGAACTCTGCAGACGTGCCCTGGCTAGATACAGGAATCAAGTCTGGAAATGTGGTCAACAGATATGCCCTGGCTGGATACAGGAATCGAATCTGGAAATGTTGTAGTTGATAGATGTGCCCTGGCTGGATACAGGAGTCGAATCTGGAAATGTTGTAGTTGATAGATGTGCCCTGGCCGGATACAGGAGTCGAATCTGGAAATGTTGTAGTTGATAGATGTGCCCTGGCCGGATACAGGAGTCGAATCTGGAAATGTTGTAGTTGATAGATGTGCCCTGGCTGGATACAGGAGTCGAATCTTTGAACTTTGCAGACGTGCCCTGGCTGGATACAGGAATCGAGTCCGGAAACTGATCACTCTCAGATGCGCCCTGGCTAGATACAGGTATCAAATCTGGAATTGTGACAGTTGAAAGTAGTCTTTTTTGAGATTGTCTTTTTCCTGAAAAGGCAAAGACGTAAGCTGTATGCAATGTCATGATGTATGATATGCATGATGTCATGATGTTCAATATTTGATGTTGTATATGTTTCATCCTGTATGTAAGCAAGATGTATGAAAATGTGAAATGTTTATGAGTGTAATTTCATCTTAGGAAAATAAATCCTTGACGAATGGCCGGGAAGCTGCTTTGCGGAAGAGATACTTGGCCGAAGCTCTGATGAGAGGCCTGCTGAGGACTTTAACGATGGATTCCGCTGAGGATAATGATGATAAACTCTGCTGGGGAACCCCAAAGATAAACTCTGCTTGGGAAAACCAAAGATAAACTTCGCTGGGGATTGAAGGAACTTTTGCCGAGAACGGTCTTCCGTGGCTTTTAGCTGAGGATAACCCAGTTATAAGTCCTTGTGAGGAAATAACTCTAAATAAAACTTGGCGTGACGTTCGTACTTCGCCGGGGATAAGCTCGCAGAATCTACTGGGGATGAGCTTTTAAGATTTGCCGGGGAACGTTGTGCCTTTTTCAGGATCGACGGGGAATCGACTCCCGCTTGGGGAAAGTGCTGCTGAACCTGTTTTATTCTGCGGGGAGCTAAGATGATTTGGCCACATTTTCAGTTGAACCTACCTTGGTGCCTTGGTGGACAAAGCAACTAGACCGCATTAGACAACTCCACATTGCCCCTGTCTTTGATGTCACTTGTAATTAATCTCTTTTTCATATGCAAACATTTATGAATCAGCAATTTAATGTCAAATGCATATATCAAAAATGAACATTGGACGTTCTTCGCAAGACAAAATAGAAAAAGAAAAACAATGGCAATTTGTATGGACAAGTGAATTTGTATTGATTTAAACTTTGCCTGTGAATAGGCGTTTTTGTACAGGAGGCTGACATCCTAGTAAGAGGACGCCGCCAAATAACATAGAGTTTACAATTTGAAAACAAAACAGCTATGTGAACAATCCCACTGGGTTCCAACTCTGCTATTGCCTTTATGTCTCCGAACGTCTCATCGCTTTACTGCCTGGTCGAAGATGAAGCTGATTGGTCGATGCCGTAATCTGAGCCAGATAGTTGATGCCGAATTACGGGTGCGAAGTGATCCAATGAGACATAGTGTTACGCTCTTATCCCTAACTTTTGCCTGGACCGCCCTTTCGGGTTTTCAGTCCAACGGGATACCCTTTTTTGCCCAAGCCGCCCTTTCAGGTTTTCGACTTGCCGGGTGTACAGATTTTTTTCATTTCATCCCTTATTTTTGCCCGAACCCTTTTGGTTCGCCGGGAAGCCCTTATTTTTGCCTAGGTATGTCAACCTAGCGGGTCTTTTATTTACGCGTAGTATTTTTTCACTATGTCCGCATTGGCGGGGTGAGGAAGGTCGTCACCGTCCATGGTGGTTAGGATCATGGCTCCTCCTGAGAACACACGCTTAACCACAAATGGCCCTTCGTAAGTAGGGGTCCATTTGCCCCGGGGATCACTTTGAGGAAGGATGATGCGTTTGATTACCAGGTCCCCAACTTGATACTCTTGCGGTCTGACTTTCTTGTTAAATGCCCTGATCATCCGTTTTTGATACGTTTGACCATGACAGATAGCAGTGAGCCTTTTTTCGTCAATCAGATTTAGTTGATCCAGTCGAGTCTGGATCCAATCATCTTCATTCAAGTCTGCATCCTTCATTATCCGGAGAGAGGGTATCTGGATTTCGATCGGCAAGACTGCCTCCATGCCGTAGACCAAGGAGAAAGGAGTTGCCCCGGTTGATGTCCTTGCTGAGGTGCGGTACCCATGAAGAGCGAACGGTAACATTTCGTGCCAATCTTTATAGGTCACTGTCATCTTTTGCACAATTTTCTTGATATTTTTGTTGGCTGCCTCTACAGCCCCATTCATCTTCGGCCGATAGGGGGAAGAATTGTGGTGCTGTATCTTGAATTGTTCACAGAGTTCAGTGATCATTTTGTTATTGAGATTGGTACCATTGTCCGTAATGATTCTTTCTGGGACTCCGTACCGACAAATCAGATTATGCCGGATGAACCGTGCCACGACGCTCTTGGTTACTGTGGCATAGGAAGCTGCCTCGACCCATTTCGTGAAGTAATCGATCGCCACCAAGATGAAACGATGCCCATTGGATGCCGTTGGTCGGATCTCACCGATCATATCGATGCCCCACATTGCGAAAGGCCAAGGTGCCGTTAGGACATTCAAAGGAACCGGAGGGATATGCACCTTGTCAGCATAGATCTGGCACTTATGACAAGTCCGGGAGTGTTGGTAACAATCGGCTTCCATCGTGGACCAGAAATATCCTGCCCGAAGGATTTTCTTAGCCATGGTGTGTCCACTGGAATGGGTTCCAAATGTTCCTTCATGCAGCTCCATCATAATTTTCTCTGCTTCAGCCTTATCCACACAACGTAACAGAGTTGAATCATGATTCCGTTTGTAGAGAATGTTGTTGCTGAGGAAGAATTTTGCAGCAAATCTCCTTATGAACTTCTTATCATTGACAGATGCACCTTCAGGGTATTCCTGGGCTTCCAAGTACCTCTTCACCTCGTGATACCAGGGTTTTTCAGTCACCTTCTCAGCCTCGAGCTCATAGCAGTATGCCGGTTCATCCAACTTCCAGATTATGATCTGAGGAGCCTCATTGTCCCATTTAACTTTGAACATTGAAGACATCGTGGCTAGTGCGTCCGCTAGCTGATTCTCCTCTCTGGGGAAATGCTCAAAAGTTATCTCTTCAAAGTGAGGGAGCAAGGTCGACACATACTCCTTGTAAGGAATGAGATTCGGGTGTTTCGTATCCCACTCGCCTTTGATCTGATTGATCACGAGAGCGGAATCTCCGAAGACACTTAGAAACTTGATCCTCAAATCGATCGCAGCTTGTAAACCCATGATACATGCCTCATATTCTGCCATGTTGTTGGTGCAGCTGAAACATAATCGGGCGGTGAGTGGAGTATGAGTCCCCTTGGGAGATATGATTACAGCGCCGACGCCGTTACCCAAAGCATTGGAGGCTCCATCAAAATGCATAGACCATCGGGATCCTTCCTCAGGTCCTTCATCCGGTCCAGGTACTTCACAGTCAGTTACCACCATGATGTCTTCGTCCGGAAAATCAAAGTTCAATGATTGATAATCGTCCACAGGTTGGTGTGCCAAATGATCAGCCAGTACACTTCCCTTAATTGCTTTCTGAGTTGTATACTGGATATCATATTCTGTTAAGATCATTTGCCATCTCGCTATTCTCCCAGACAGAGCGGGCTTTTCAAATATGTACTTGATGGGATCCATCTTTGAAATCAATAAAGTAGTGTGAGTCAGCATATACTGTCTCAGCCGGCGAGCAGCCCATACAAGAGCGCAGCAAGTTTTCTCAAGCAGTGAGTAACGAGACTCACAGTCGGTAAACTTTTTGCTCAAGTAATAAATAGCGTGCTCTTTTCGGCCAGACTCGTCATGCTGCCCCAGCACACACCCCATTGAATTATCAAGCACTGTCAAGTATAGTATCAGAGGTCTTCCTTCCACTGGTGGCATAAGAATGGGTGGCTCTTGGAGGTATTCCTTTATTCTTTCAAAGTCGGCCTGACATTCATCATTCCAGCGTACCACTTGATCTTTCTTCAGTAATTTGAAGATTGGCTCACAAGTAGCAGTCAGATGTGATATGAATCGGGCAATGTAATTCAATCGTCCTAGGAAACCTCTGACTTCTTTCTCTGTTTTTGGGGTCGGCATCTCTTGAATAGCTTTAACCTTGGCAGGGTCCACCTGGATACCTTTATCACTTACAATGAAACCTAGCAATTTTCCGGACCTCACCCCGAAGGTGCATTTGTTGGGATTCAATCTCAGCTTGTACAACTCGAGTCGGTCAAACAACTTCCTCAGATGATCAAGGTGCTCCTCCTCAGTTTGAGACCTTGCAATCATGTCATCAACGTATACTTCAATCTCATGATGGATCATATCATGAAATAAAGCAACCATGGCACGCTGATAGGTTGCCCCAGCATTTTTCAATCCGAATGGCATGACCTTATAACAGAAGGTCCCCCACTGAGTTACAAATGTAGTCTTCTCCATATCTTCAGGAGCCATCTTGATCTGATTATACCCCGAGAAGCCATCCATGAAGGAGAACACCTTGTGTTGAGCTGTATTGTCAACAAGGACATCAATGTGAGGTAGGGGGAAGTCATCCTTGGGGCTGGCCCTGTTCAGATCCCTGTAGTCGACACACATTCTGACTTTACCGTCCTTCTTCGGCACTGGCACAACATTGGCAACCCACTGAGGGTAGGAAGTCACTGCAAGGAAACCCGCATCAAACTGTTTCATCACCTCGGCTTTAATCTTCTCAGACATCTCTGGACGCATTCGTCGAACTTTTTGCTTTACTGGAGGGCAATCTTCCTTGGTTGGCAAATGGTGAACTACAATGTCGGCATCCAAACCAGGCATATCTTCATAAGACCAGGCAAAGATCTCCATGTAGTCTTGTAGCATCTGGATCAATCGTTGCTTCACGCTGAGCTCTAGATTGGCACCAATTTTGACCTCTTTCCTATCTGTCTCAGTACCCAGGTTAATTGTCTCCACAGGCTCTTCATGTGGTTGAATAGCCTTCTCTTCCTGTAGTAGCAGTCTTGCGAGTTCACCAGGCACTTCGCAATCATCTTCACCTTCGTCTTCGGCCAAGTTGATCGGATTTTCGAAGTCATAACTGGCGGTAACAGAGCTGTTGCCAGTGAGATCCAGAGTGGATTGAAACCTGTATAAGTGAGTGTGTGTAAATATAGCTGTTTTGCAATATGTATAACACAGAAAGAAAAGGAGCACAAGATTTGAAATGCAACAAACGTCCAATGTTTTGATTGATGATATATGAAAATGTCATACAAAAAGCCCTCACAAATGGAGCTACGATGCCCCGGGCAGGACACCGAGCCAGCAGAGTTTTAACATATTGTTTGTTACAAATTGGAAATCAAAATAAATCAATTACTGCGTGACAAATGTGATAGGGGTAAAATCCTTTGCCGTCCAGTTGCTTGGTCCGTTGCTGGTAGTCGGGTAGATCCAATTATCAAACTCAGCTTCCTCTACATCCTCCTCGATAGCGTTCACCCTTGAGCTGGAAATAAACACCGGAGCCTTTCCAATCTTCTCTTTGCGGATTGCCTTCTGAGCCTCTGTAGTAAAGCCTAGCCCAAACTTGTCGTTCTTCTGAGTGAAGTCAGGAAGCTGACCCCAGTGTGCACCATTTCCTTTCTGAACCACAGCCCGGGCATCCCTTAGGGAAACCATCTTCAAGGAATCATTCTCTTCGGCCATTGTCTCCGCAGCTGCTGAAATTGGATGTACCTCCTCGAAATGTTGGAAGGGAGTTTCAATAAATTCTCCGTCCATCTCGATATACCTGAAGGAATTCAAATGGCTCACCATATACTCCTCTTCTCCTTGCACAGTGACAATTTTCCCCCTGACAGGATACTTCAGTTTTTGGTGTAAGGTGGAGGTCACTGCCCCAGCTTTGTGGATCCAAGGTCTACCCAACAGACAGGAGTACGATGGACGTATATCCATCACGTAAAAGGTAGAGTCAAACACTTGAGAGCCCACACGAATAGGGATGTTAACCTCTCCATGAACCATCCTCTTGGAACCGTCAAAGGCTCTGACGATGATATTGCTAGGTTTCAACTCCAGGCCTTCATAATCCAGACGATCCAAAGCCTTTTTCGGAAGAACATTCAAAGAAGAACCAGTGTCCACCAATACATGTGCCAGAGTAGTGCCCCTGCATTCAATAGAGACATGCAGGGCATCATTGTGGTCTCTCCCTTTTGCGGTCAGGTCAGCATCTGAAAAGCCCAAGCCGTTGTCCGCCGTCAGATTGGCTATGCAGTCAGTGAACTGGACTGCAGACGTCTCTTGCGGCACATGGGCCGTCTTGAGAAATGAGATTAATGCCTTAGCGTGAGCCTCGGAACATAGCAATAGGGAGAGCAGGGAGATCTTGGAGGGTGTATGCCCCAATTGTTCGACAACATTAAAATCACTTTTCTTTATTATTTTCAGAATCTCCTCCATTTCTTGTCGGGAGGCCTCAGCATTCACGGGTATTGGTGCCTCCATCCGGGCAGGCTCTTCTTCAATCCCTTTGCCCCGAGCATTTGATGACTCGGCAGCAGGGGACACAATTTGATCAGCAACAGGACTTGATAAACTTGCAGGTTTTATGAGGAGGGGTTTTCGAATAGCGGGAGGCGCAATGTCAGGCGAGAAGAGCCTGCCACTGCGGGTGACTTTAGCCGGACCGGTGATATCGCAAATACTGGCACTAGCATCAAATTCTTGCTTGATTCCATTTACATATACGTCTGCCCCATAATGCCAGGGGACAGCTTTATCAGACACGTAGGAGAGGGGTCCTGGAACAGTAATGATCACAGGCGCAACTGTCAAGATTTGAATAGGCTTCTTTGGGGGAGCCTTGATTGGATTTTTGAAGATGGTAATCACGGAAACTTCTTTCATTGGAACCAATTGAACAACAGTCTTTTTGAATAAAATCTCCTTGCTATCCATTAGGCCTTGGATGCCTAACCTTAGCAAGGGACAATCGGATAGGGAAATAGCACAGAATGGGCAACCTTCGCCGCAACCCGGAAATAAACCGGCCCGCAGTAGGTTCTTCTTAACAGTCTTCAAAGGGGTAACAACTTCATCTATCGAAACAGCATACACTTCTTCCTCAATGGCATTCACCCTATGCTGGGGCATAGGAGCCGTTACAACATTCGGTCTTTCCGGCGCTTCAAACTGAATTTCTTTTGCGTCAATTAGATCTTGCACTTTGTTTCTCAAGGCCCAACAATCATCAGTAGTGTGCCCGGGGCTATCAGAATGATAAGCACACCGGGCACTTGGGTTGTATTTAGGAGACGCAGTGTTGACGACCTTAGGAGCTTCTTTGAGGGTCACCAGGTTGGTGGATAACAGTTGGGGTAAAATTTGAGATAATGTCATACTCAATCGGGTATACTGCCTCTTGGGCCTTTCACTTCTTTGCTGATTGTACTGCTGAGGAGCAGCAACAGGTTTAGAGATGACCAAAGCATTAACGGCTTGGCGACTTTCGGGCTTGACTTGTCTTCTAGGGCCATAGACGGCGCTTGCTTCTTTCTTAAATGGCCTCTTCTCAGCACTTGTAGAGGCAGCCTTCTGTATCTTGCCTGACCTGATGCCAGCTTCAATTCTCTCTCCCGTTAATATCAAATCTGTGAACCCAGCGGAGGAGTTACCAACCAAATGATTAAAAAACGGACCAGACAACGTTCCCAGAAACATATCAACCAGCTCTCGATCAGTTAATGGAGGCTGCACCCTGCCAGCCAAATCTCTCCATTTTTGAGCGTACTCTTTGAATCCTTCACCCGTTCCTAGAGACATACCCTGAAGTTGGGTACGCGTAGGAGCGAGATCAGAATTATATTGGTATTGTCTGTAGAAAGCAGTCGCCAAGTCCTCCCAGTGCCGGATGCTAGCTCCGTCTAATTGGTAGAACCATTCAAGCTGAGACCCCGAGAGGCTGTCTTGGAAGAAGTGAATCCAGAGGTTTTTATCCGCCGTGTAAGGTTGGATTTTCCTTACATACGACCTCAGATGCAGCTTTGGGCAGGAGACCCCATCATACTTGGCGAAGGCAGGTGCCTTAAACTTGTGTGGAATTACTACTCCGGAAGATAATCCCAAATCCCCGAAATCCAGTCCCGACACGTTCTGAATTTCCATAGCGCTCAAGCGGTCCTCCAATTGTTTGTATCTGTCAGCAGCAGGTGGGTATTGTTCCTCGTTATAGTCCGTCTCGTTGTCGGAGACTGCGGGACTAGGAGCTCCTCCCCCTTGGGGACTGTTTTTCTCAGCAGAAGAAGTGGCTGGATCAGCTTCATTGTGGAGTGTGTTCCCAAATCTGCGTCCGGTGTTGAACATTGCCGTCCTCTTTTTCTTCTTCTTCTTCAGGAGTAGAGTCTTCAACTCTTGCTGACCCTGGGCTAGGCTTAGGACCATCTCTTGAAACTGTGCACTTTGGGCCTGAAGGGCCTTGATTGCTTGTTCACTGGATGACTCCGAATTCATGATGACTGTGCACACAAACAGCGAAGAAAATTAAGCAACCTGTGAAATAGGGTACCTGCTATGCATATGGTGCAATGGAATGCGTATGTATGCAATGCATTCAAGGATTTAGAACATTCAAACTTTGTTGTAGACAAAAAGGAACGCACATCATATTAATAAGGAGAAATTCGTTAGTACATAAATGCCTCATGGGCCAAATATTACAAAATAACCCCTTAAGGTAAAAAGACATTGCGCATCCTTTTTGGCGCGATGTAGGTGTTGAGATTCCTTTCCTCGTGCAGCAGGCGGGTGAGTTCCAGGACCTTCTTTTCACTAGCATGTAGACTGGTCTCAAGAGAATTCCGCTCTTCCTTAAGTTGGATCCAGCTCTTCTGCATCTCTTCCCAGGAGGTGGGCATGTCGGGATGTTGAATGGTGTAGGATGCCTCTCCTTCCAAGACTGGCTCTTTGATTACAGGTAGCATGTGAGGGTAAGGCATTACTAACTCCTGAGAGCGGGCTCGTACCCACTTGAGGTAAGGCTCCAACGGGATGGAGTTCCGATGCCCCAGTGTTTTGCTGTCTATCCTACTTGGCATCCTCCAAGCTCTGATAAATTTCTGACGAAGTCCTTGAGTATCGCTGTCGAAGTCGAAGACTATGTCAGGAATTAACATGTCATGAGGGCCATCCTTCCGAGCATAACCAAACTGTCTCCAAGCCAGGCATGGGTTGTAAGTTATACCTCCTTGGATTCCAAATAAAGGAACATTAGGGTACTCCCCACAACGATCAATGATAGTGACGTCTTCCCGGGACCTAGGACACCAATGTATATCTGCATGCGTGAGAGCCATTAACCGTTGTGACCATCTCAAACCCCGCTCGTTCTTCAAAACTGATTGTGGAAGATGCGAAATAAACCACCTTCCCAAGAGAGGAGTGCAACACATAAGGACACCCCTTCTCCTCATGGTTCGAGTGTAACATGAGTGAAGGATGACCCCCAACAGTGTAGGTATAGGATTCCTGGTCATAAAGATCTGGACAGTACTGATATCAATAAGCTGATCTGGGTTAGGGAACAACACCAGACCATAGACAAGGAGGGCCATGACTTCTTCAAAAGCTCGTAGGTCAAGAGAGTTCCAACATTCCTGAGCCTTTTCAAACAGAAATCTAGCTAAGAAACCTTTGATACCACTCCTAACTTCCCAATGTCCCTTGAGGTCAGATGTCTGTAGGTGCAAGGCTTTAGCAATCTCTTCAAGCTTGGGTTCCTCTTCCGTACCGTTGTAGGGTAGTTGATCAAGGATAGGGACCTTCAGAAGTCGGGAGAACTCTTCCAATGTAGGCACCAACTGATAATCCGGGAAGGTGAAGCAGTGATGCAGAGGGTCAAAGAATTGGAACAGGACCTTTATCAAGTCCTCCTCAATGTTGGTGTTAACCAAGTTGATGAGTCTTCCATGTCTCTCACTGAATGAAGAACTCTCGGGAATTCTGGACAGAAGCTCCTTAAGCTGAGGAGGGATCTTTACAAGGCTAATCTGAATTGTCTTTCTGCGAGCAGTTTCCATGTCCTATAAAACAAGAACAAAGATGAAGATTCGAAACCCTTGAAATGGTTAGTCAATGCTCATGATGTTTGTATGATGTAATGATGTGATGATTGAATGCACTATAAACATTCACAAAGGCAAACATGGTAAGGCACACAAGTCATACAAACCCTTAGAGTTTAGGCCTGCATGAAGTTTGGGTGTTACCCTCTTGAAGTTTTGTGGGCTCAACCTGTCTTATCAAAAGTAACCGGGTTCTAAAGATCCCAATATCACTGGATTGCTTTCATTGTTCATCGTTTCGATTTAGCCACTGAACTGGCGACCGAAATATTCCAGGAAAGCAACCCTCAATTGAGTGTAGTATCGAGTATCAACCAACCTCGGACTGCACCAAAGTCAGTTATCTCACTACCCTAAAAAGGCCAAGATGGTTCAATTAAGGTTCCTAAGGTTAGTTGATGCTTCATGACACCACGCGGCGGCCCCGTACTCTCCTTGACTGAACTCAAGGGTTACCGGTACACACCAAAGTGCCACATCAACGTAGCAGACTGCTTCAACCATGTCGGTATACCCCGCACAGTTCCCTCACAGCCTTGTTGCTACCTAAAAGGGTTTCCCCAGATCCGGGTTAGGATCTATAAAACTCCGATACAAAGCCCACAATATGTAAAAGCAAACAAAGCAAGCAATTGAAAACAAAGGTGATCTAAACCCTAAGGTTACTCCACTTTAAAAATTTCCCCAGCAGAGTCGCCAGTTCTGTGATACGGTGGGAGAACTGACTTGAGGTTTGCGTTTGTATTCGCAAATGTTGCGGTTAGCAAGAGTCGCCACCGACTTTTTATTTTATCCTAAGGAAAGGTTAAAAAGCACAGCAAAAACCTTTTGAGATGTTTTCTTGGGTTCGGGGAGTAGATTATAGAAAGGGAAGGTATTAGCACCCTTTCTATCCATGGTTATCCATGGGCTCTTAGTTACTTGCTTAGATCACTTGCCTTTTGTTTTCAATTGTTTTAAATGGTGCTTGAGTGTGTGGGTTTTGAAAATGTTTTGAAAAGAGGCCAATGTGGTGGCAACCTTTGCAATGATCCATGTGGGGATGTATACAAAGATGTATGTCTTTTGAAAAGGTTTTCATTTGTTTTTTGAAAGTTTTTGTTTTGAAAGTGTTGTAATGTGTGATTTTGAAATTAGGCAAGTGTTTTGTTTTACAAGTTGATTCAAGTAACTAAGAGGTTATCTACTCCTAAGTTTCTCAAAAGATTATTGCTATACTTTAACCCTTTTAACAAGTTTGCACCACCATTGTATTTGGTGGGCAACCTTGTGTTAGGATGTGAAAGGGACAGGCGCGGGTCATCGTTTAGACCATAATTGTAACGACGTTAAATGTCTTTGGGCAATTTCTCTAAGGGACTTGATCATTTGTTTTGTTTGTTTTGAAAAGTTTTATCGAGGGACTATGATCATTCAAACTGTTTGCTTTGCCCAAAGATGTTCAACATACAATATGGCCCATTTATTTGAAGGCAACAAGTGGAATGCCCTAGGGGGTGCAAGTGTGATTTGTGTGTCCATTTTCATGCTTGTTTATCTTGTATTAGGTCAAACTATTTTTTATCGTTTTTTTCGCATACAAACCCTAATTCTAGCATGTTATTATTTAGAAAGCAATAAAGTGCGAAATTAAAATTACTAAGCTATTACACAACCAAATATGGGAAGGGGGGTACAAATGTTCAAATGGGGATATTGACAAGAATTTAAATCTAAATTATTACAACAATTGGATATTTGCATGGTAAATAAATTGCATAATTTAAATGTAAATAAAATAAATATGTGAAATGTAAAAAAGAAAGTTTTTATGTGTATGAGAAAATATTTATGTAAAAGGAAAAAGAAAATAAAAATGTATTTATTTTTTTAGTATTTTTGAACTTAGGGTAAAAACCCTAATTTTTAAATAAAAGATATTATTATCTAATTTAATTCTACTATTTATTTATTATTTATAAAAAATAAAATAAAATGAAGTGTATTGTGAAAAAGGTATTTTTTTTTGTATCAAATGTTAATAAAAAAAGATCAAGTATTTTTATATCTTTTTCTTAAATACATTAATAATCAAATATATATATATATATATAACCCTAAATATGTATTTTTCTAAAATAAATATTTAAATATTTTAATAAAAATAAAAAGTAAAGTATATTTTTTTGTGTAAAATATTTTCATAAAGTAAACAAAAATAATAAAAATGTATCTACACTATTTTCTATTTATTTCAATAATAGTTTATATATATATTTGTATATAACAAAAGAAATAAACAAATAAATATGCCATTAATACAAAAAGTGGTGGAAAAAATATTTTAAAAATTTTAATGGTATGAGAAAAAATAAACAAAGTCAATCCAAAAAGAAAAAGTCAAAAATGTCAAAAAATGAGCAAATGGGCTCAGGGGGGTGTAAACCAAAAAATGGGGTGTGAAAAGGAAACAAATCCAGGCCCAGCCCAGATCACTTCTTCTTCAACCTCTGTACAGCTTTCTTCACACAAAACACGCGTTTTCTAACTCTGGATTCCTGGACTTTCAAGCAAAACTCATAACATGAAAAGTGTAGAGCATTAAGAGACGGTTTCAACCATATAAAGAACATGACCTATCTCTCCCAGATGAGAGAGAATTTCTCTCCCCCTCTTTTCTGACCTAGTTTTTCTACCATTTTCAGAGCTCAAATTCTCTTCACTCAGACAAAAGAAATGAAAAGTAAAGCTATGTACATGTTCAGGGCTATGAGTAGGACTTTGTTTCTTCACAAACTTAAGACTAAAGATGCCTAATAAGAGAGATACGAATTCAAACTTTTACCTGTGCAGTTGAACTTCTATGTGGAGAATGAGAGACTTTCAGTGCAATGTAATGATTGGAAAAGCTTCCTTGAAGTCCAGGGATGCTTTTTCAATGCTCACTTTGTCTTGAAACTTCTTGTATCAAGCTATAGAACTTCACCTGCAAGTCAAAGATGTGAAAATGGTGGAAGTGGTTAGAGCAACTACAGATCGTGCCTTAGCTTCTGGATAGCTTGCATATGTTGTAAGGAAGGTAGAGGAACAGGTTTGGACAGAAATGCTTGAAGGGATTGAGAGATTGCACTCAAACTGCAGGGGCACCCCTGTTTGTGCAGTTTGAGGATGATTCTGAGATGGAGGGTGTTTGAAAGGGAAATGGCTCGTGCAAAAGCTTCAATGTGGTCTATGGAATGTGTTTGATATCTTTTGTGCTGTGTTCTTTTGCTGATATGAGAGATAGCATATGTTATGGACCTTTCTTCACACTTAAGCTACCAAAAGCAAATTGGTGTTCTAGGTCAGTATAGGACCCCCTAATGTGCTGCATCAACTCCTCTTGATCAGTGTGTTATGCCCATAATCTTGTGCTAAGCAGATCTTCTATGTACTTGTTTGATTTACCAATTGACATAAAGCTAAACTTTTCAAAAATGGAAATTCCACTTTATCTAGTTTAGGATTAAACCATTATGCAATGTTAGAACACAAAGAACATGACCTTAACACATTGAATATGCATTAAATTATTGAGTATGAAATGGTTCAAGGACCTGTAATCAAGCATAAAGCAAACTGATTTCAAATTGGCAAGGTTATGAACATGTCTTGATGAAGAACAAAAGTGAATTTTTTCCAACTTGTGAAATTCGAATCTCCCAAGTTATGAGGTTGTTTGATGAGTTCTTGGACATTTTGGAAAGCTTGGAATGTGTACTACAATCCATCTTTGAAATGCAAATCAAAATTCCAATTGGAAGGGCATGAAAAGTGGCCTTGAAGTAGGGTAGAAAACCTTGTCAAAATAGGTCAAATTTCACTAAGTTAAAAGATGGTTTAGTGCCCTTATTCAAAAAATCATAACTTGAGATACAAGCTTCAAATGAGAAAACTTTGTGAATCAAAGTTGTAGATTTTGCAACAAGCTACAACTTTCATGTTTTGACTTTTGTTTGAATCCCAATGGATCATGGTGAAAAGATGGGGCAAAGTTGGGAAAAAATTAGGGTTTTCCATAACGTAGAAAAATTCTCTGTTATGAAAAATTCCATTTTCAAACCCTAATTTGCATTTTGAGATTTCTTGGTGAACAAGTTTCATAATTTGGCATGTTTTGATGAAAAATGAATCTTGACTCTTGATTTTGACCAAAAAGTCAAAGTTTGACTTTTCAGTATTCAGTCAAAATTGATCAATTGACTGGGAAATTCAACTATCAATCTTGTATACTTGGGATCTTTTGAGCTTGATGAACATGTCAAGATAATTCCATGGGGTCCTTGAGTCCATAGGTGAACTTGGTTTGCCATTGGCTAGGTCAAACAGTCAAAAATTGCCTTAGTGCAGTCAAAACCCTAAAAATGACCATTTTGCCCTTTTGGTGATCTGATCAAATTTCTTGTGGAATTGTGATCCAAACTTGATCAAATGGTTCATATGAATTCAAAATGTTGATGTGGATCAAATTTTATGAGATTTGACTGTCAATTGGCCACAGTTGACTTTTTCCCCAATACAGCTGATTTCTAGGTCAACTGTCCAATTGACTGGGTAAAACTTGGAATCAAGACTTGAAACTTGGTATAGGTAAACTTGGGAGTCCAACATGAAGCATGAAAGTCATCTTAGGCATTTTAGGTCAAAACATCTTTAGGCAAACACAAACCCTAATTTGAGTCCACAGTGCAAGGAGAAGTCTTGAGCAGAGGAAACCCTAATTGTATCTTGATCTTTAAATGTCTTGTGATGAGAAAATGTTGAGGAAATGGGAGGGCAAATTTTGGGGTACAACAGTTATCATTAAAACTCGGAGATTAAACATAGAACCAAATATCGTTCTTACAGTTGATTCACATTTTCCAGATTCTATAACTTCAAAATCTCAAAAAAAAGTTTTAAAGGGTACTCGCATTAGCAAACCACCCCCTTCACCGATGATGCCAAAAATAATCTTCACTGAAGAAATGCCGCTTTTTATGCACAAACACATTGAGAAGATTGTAAATGTTAAGGATGATGCTAATTGTGGTTATCGAGCCATATCTGGCTTTCTTGGTAGAGGAAAGGAGAATCACTTTCTTGTCCGCCAACAACTTTTCAAAGAGTTGACGGTGCATTGGGAATTATACACTTTGATGAAACTCACGATGCTCTTACTTCTTGTGTTAGTGGTCTCGTATCGAAGTCAAGATGGATGCGCTTCCTTGAAATAGACCATCTTATAGCAAATGTGTATAACATGGTGTGTATCGATATGATAAGATATGGTTTCTCAGAGACATTTTTTCTACTTCAGAGTGACCCACCTCAAGATCCTTCCGGACACATCTTATATTAGGTGGCTTTCAAAATTGCTACATTTTGTTGAGGTTTATTTGAAACCATGGTTTACTATACCAAGTACATCACTGAAGTGGACGACACATTCCATAAAAGAGATAAAAACTTGGTCGGATCACTTTCTGGAAATGATGAAAGAGTTCACCAAATTGAGCGAGCTTGAAAGAGAATCAAATAAGAAAAAGTTGAAGGAAGAATCAGTAGTAGATTTATGTGGTGACGTAGTTTTTTATGCATTTTAGATTATGATCGAGACGCTTTTTTTAATTTATTGTCTTTAATGATATAATCTTGATGCAATTTAATACATAAGTAATATATATTCAACAATGATGGTGTAAACACCGGTTGTTTCTGTTTACAATTTTTATGGTTTACATCTTCTGTTTATGTTTACATAGTTTCCACTTTATTTCTGGTTCAGGGGTGATTTTAGATATACCTAATCGGATACACCCCATACTAAATTAAAAAAACACAACATAGCATTTTTCGGATGTGCATATCCATAAACACCTATCTTTCGGTAAAAAAAAGATGTATCCGAATATACATATCCATAAAGTGCCCTGATGACAAGATAAAGTTTTTATGGTCCAAAATGATTCAAAACTTGTATAAATAAGGTGTCTCTCATCCCACATTTTCTACAAAAACACACCACAATTAGAGAATGAATACATACCCCCGTCAATGGATCGATGTCAACACTTCAATTTAGGGTCATCAAGGACACATTTTCATCGATCTGATATCCAAACTGAATACTCTCGTGTGATATCCAGAAAATTAAAGAGTTGTCAAGCTAGAGTAATGTTCACCCTCATATGACAGTGGAGGGAAGATAGAGTTCACCAACTTTGAACTGAAGACAGATAAAGATTTAGAGGTTATGTGGAGTACTTTTCACCGTTATGCATCAAAGGGCCTGATTGAAGTGGATGAAAAGATTGCAAGATCTATCGAAGATATTATCGATATGTTGCAAGATTATAAACTACCCGTTTATAATTATATGTAATGTTAAATTTATATTAACGACTATGTATGTAATGTTGAGTGTTTTAATTTAATGTCAAGTTATTGTGATTTCTAGATCTTGTTCATATTGTCTTTGTTTCTGTTTCGAAGTATCAGCACTATTTTTGGATATGCATCTCCGAAATATGTAAGTACGAAGTGCGCCTAAGAGGGGGAGGGGGTGAATTAGGTACTTTAAAAATTTATGGTTTTAGTGATGATGGATACTGTTTTTCTAGATTATCGTGAGTTTATGAAAGAGTAAAGTGCAGAAAAATAAAGAGACACAAGCGATATATCCTGGTTCCCCTCACAGTCCGAGAGTACTCCAGTCCCCTTTCAACATGAAAGAGATTTCCTTATTGTGGCAAACTTAAACAAGAACTACCCAAAAAACCAAGAACAATCCTCTTGGACCAATAAAAATCCTCTTGTATTTTCACTATGTCAACAATGAGAACAATCCTCTCAAAGCGACTTTACTTGTATTCAACAATCCTGGAAAAACAAGATTTATAAATCACTTAAACTTATTTCCAACAATCCTGAAAAATAAGCAAGTATATAGCAATATTTGATTTGATTAAGTTTGAATAACAATGATCACTTTGAGTGATTTAGTAAATGAATTAATAATCTCTTCCAGTGATAATAGTATACAATGACTCAAGATATATAATGCTCAAAGTTTCTGGTTAACAATATGTGAAAGTGTGCAGAAAACTTGTGTATGAAAATGTATAACAGCTTGAGTTTGATTTTTGAAAATTCATAAAATATAATTGGAAGAGGTGTTGAAATGATTTTGAAAATGAGTATTTATATGTTCATAGCACCTTTTTGAAACAGCATAAAGTTCTATAAAATAATCATGAATAATTTCCAAGATTGAGTGAAAGGTTTCCATAAAATGGTGTGTTGCACCCCAAAATTTGCCCTCCCATATTCTCCAAGATTTGTCAAGTCAAAGTCACAAAATTACCCAAGGGTTGTGCAGCTCAACAGTCTCCCATACAGTCAAAACTAGGGTTTGGATTCTGATCAAGAAAAGGAAGTTTTCAAAGGCCCAATCAAGTCTCATATGCCTACAAATATGGTCAAGCATCCTCATATCAAGTTTCAAGGCACTCAGCTCAAAATTGCACAGTCAAAACCCTAAATTGCACTACAGTCAACTGTAGGGGCAAAATGGTCATTTGACAGTCAAAAGTTCAAATTTTTGGTCAACATATCATTTTGAAGCCACAAACATCATTTGATCAATGCTTGATCATGATTCTCAAGGTTTGGCTCAGAAATCATCAAAGATGCAAAAGTTGCTATATTTGGACAGTTGAAAAAGTCAACTGAAATTGACCAGGGCATAACTTTCACATGGATTATCAGAAAAATTCCATCCAAAGCTCATTTTGAAGAGAAAGACATTTCCTACAATTCATCTTCATATTCCAAGTCCAAGAAATGCTCTCACAAAAAGTTATCAATTTCAACATTATAGGTCATTTTCAAAAGTCAACAAAAAGGGAGTTTAAGTCAAAGGCCATAACTTGAGATTGGTAAATAAAAATGACATGGGACCAAAGGCATTGGTTAAAGGACTCAAAGACCTTTCCAAAATGTCCAATAACATGTGAAAAGCTTAAAAATTGAGCAAGTTATGCCTTGTGGAAGTTGGGAAATTTTTGGGAATTTTGAAAAGTCAACATTGATGCAAATGATCCAAAAATGCTAATGGGCCCATTTTCCTTCCAAGTTTCTTCATGCCAAGCCTATGCACGACCATTAAGCCCAAGGGGAAGTGTTTTCTCATTTTTTAATTATTTATTTGAATTTATATTAATATTAATTCATTTAAATTATTTAAATATGTAGAAAATATAAACATGACCTAAAAAAATCTTTTTGTACACATTCTAGGCTCAAGATTTCGTGTACAATTAAATATGGCAAGATTTGGTTGATTGGAGCTTAATTGATACAAAATACATGAGAAAAAGATTCAAAAAGATCTTGGAAAATCAATTAGCAAAAACCATTATGGCATGAGATTTTGTTCAATTTTGATGACCTAATATGCTCACTATATGATCAGAATCACAACCCAAAAAGAAGGAGACTCCAAGCTGCGCTGAGAAGCTCCATACAAACTTGAAAAATTGTCCCAAAAATTGAAAACTGATTTCAAGGTTACAAGGCGATTCAAGACACCAAACCTATTTCAATAGCTTCCTTAGGCACTCCTGAACAGATTCCAACCAATATCATCCATCCACACGCAAGGAATTGGTACTTAGAATCGGAACTGTATCAAAAAATTTGCATAATCATACATTCTATTCTATGCGTTATTTGTGAATTTTATTTGTTGATTCTTGTTCCTTATGAGGTTCTAAAGCTGACCATGGTATTTAATTGAATAATCATGCATCGTATGCGATTTTGCCATAATCAATTTCTAGGGTTGCAGGTTTCTTAAATTAGGGGTTTTCAGACCAAGAACAATTAGGCCATCACAGTACCACCATTGCAATCAGCGCCTAGAGACGAAGAAATCCCAACTATCGCGCCTAATTTATATTTGGAATTGAGCTATTCGCTATTTTCTTATAGCTCACCTAACGCAACGCTCAGAAAACCGTGGCTGAAAGTCCTTGTTTCAGAAAAATGGGGAAGACGACTCCGTGTCAAAACGTGATAGGCGCGTTTGAAAATTCGCGCCAAGCCATCCACTAACACTTTGTTTCTTTTATTATATTTAATAACCATTATATATTAACTTGAGATCAAGCGCTTCAGTGGCAGGTACCAACGCATACAACCTCCAAGACCTGGGTTCGAGTCCCAGGTCTGTATAATGCTTCATGTTATTTTTCAAATCATTATTCCATGCAGCGCTTCTGTGGAAGACGTACCATATGCCATCTTGATCCAAGCACACACGTGTCCCACCAATTCAAATCAAAGGCGTGGATGCAAGGAGTAGACTATGCCCAGGTCAATGCGCTGATACACAAGCCAAAAAAGTCAACGAACTCAAAGCTTAATGGGCCTGATTTACTGAACCTTACCTCCAATTTTGGGACTACACCCCACTCTGGTTTGCAATTTCTTTCAATTTTTTTTTACTTATTTTTATTTTATTGTTAATCATTATGTTATTTATTTTATTGCTTTAATTTAATTAAATATTTTTTTACAATACATAAAAAATACAGAAAATTCAGAAAAGACAAAAATATAATATATATTTATTTTAATTATTTTTCATAAAAAACTTGCATGTAAATTAGTTAATTTAAATTAGGGTTTATTGTTAATTCTTTTCATAATAAATATAAAAAATGTAGAATTAGGTTAATTAACAATTTTGATTCCTTTTCATATTTTTCCTTTTTTTTTCACAGTAATAATTATTTATTTATTTTTTTTTTTTTTTTTATAATTAAATGTATATAAATAACTTAGATTTAAATTAGGTTAAAAATTCATTCTTTTTTCTTTTAAATCTTAAAAAACACAAAAATACCAAAAACATTTAATTTTCATTTTTTATTTTAAATCCTTATTAAATTTAATCTTTTTGCAAAAAGGGTCCAACGCCCATTGTTTTTAATTATTTAATTTGCGCATTTATTTTATGTCATTTATTATAATTTTGTATCTCTCCCAAAGCATTGTAATTTAAATTTCTCGCACTTTTATTTATCGCTTTATTTATTTTCCGCTAAATCGGGTCCGGTTTAATTTTGGCGATGTGGACCCGCGCCATTTGTAATAGTCGTAGATTTATTTTTTCGCAAACTTTATAACTGTTAAAAGCATGCAAGAATGAATGTCTTAATTAAAATCAAGCGTAGAACACAAATAAACATGACAAGACAAATAACTGAAACATGACACACGAATCGCACACACCACCCCTAGGGTACGCCTCACTGTTGCCTTTCGAAAGGTGATCGTCGAGTAGAGGACGTCTTAGTAAGTCCTCATGATCCGGGAACCTGGCATGAGGGTAGCTTCTAAGGTGTCTTCCCATTGCTCTGGTGATCACCACGTCCCTAAAACTCGAATTGACCCGAACACCTCCAACGGTGGTGCTACCTACCTCTCAATGGTGGGATGGCACTACTTTAAAGGACATCTACACAGACGAATTCCTTAGGGTAGGTAGGTTCTCAAGGATACTTGCTCTAATTTCAAACAAATCAAAACATCTTTTCACCAACACATTTTCAAAAGCTTTCAAAAGCAAATTTTTCAAACACTCTGACGTACGAGTCGATCTGAAATTTTTCAAAGAAACTTTTTTAAACCCACATTGAAAAGCAAACAAACAATTTTGAAAACACATTGAGCAAGTATCTAAGAGCCCATGGATAACCATGGATAGAAAGGGTGCTAACACCTTCCCTTTCTATAACCTACCTCCCGAACCGAGAGCAATCTCTTTAAGGAATTTTTCTGTGCTTTTGTCCTTTCCATTTGGAGAAAATAAAAGACGGTGGCGACTCTTGCTTCCGCGACATTTCGCGAACCAGCGTTAAACAGTCAGTTCCAGATCCACCGATCACAGAACTGGCGACTCTGCTGGGGAATCTTATAAAGTGGGGTGTACCTTAGGGCTAGGTCATAACTGTGTTTTCAATTGTATTGCTTTGCTTGCTTTAAAATTGTGGGTTGCATCGGAATTACATAGATCCTAACCCGGATTTGGGGATACCCTGTTTAGGTAGCATAAGCTGTGAGGGACCTGTCCGGCGTATACCGACATGGGTGAAGCAGTGGCTACGTTGGTGTGGCGCCTTGGTCTGTACCGATATCCCTCGTGTTGAAACGGGGAGAATATGGGTCTTCCAAGGAGTCATTAAGCACCAACAGACCTTAGAACCTTAAATGACCCAACTTGGCCATTAGAACAGTAGCAGTATGCTACGCCCATTGAGGCTAAACTCTCGTGATGGTTCTGGCTGCAAGAAAAGATTGCGATGCTGGAGTTATGACCGATTAAGGGTAGTCAGTGATATTGGGATCCTCTAGAACCTGGTTATTCTGATAGGACAGGTCTTAACCAACAAACTGAAAGAGGGTACTACCCAGACCTCATGCTGGCCTAAACCCTAAGGGTTTCTCTTGTGTGACTTGCGTGCCTTCATACTTGACTACTTGCATGCTTGTTATCTGACCCTTGATGTCTTGCAGGTTTTGTTCATAGTCCTTAAGTGGGACTTATAACAGGGTGTACTAACCACTTGCAGGTTCTGTTTATAGTCCTTAATTGGGACTCACAACAGGATACTAAATTTCTTGCAGGGTTGTTTATAGTCCTTAATTGGGACTCGTAACAAAGTATACTGAATTTCTTGCAGGGTCTGTTTGTAGTCCTTAATTGGGACTCATAGCAGGGTTTACCTACATCACCCCATGCATAGCATGACATCATACCATTGCATACATCCTAACCCATTTCAAGGATCTCAAGGGCTTGTGATGCAGGTCATGGTGAAGCAATTATCCCAGCAAGGGGCAAAGAGGATTTATTTTCCTCTAGCCAAGGTTGTCAGGGGCTATGACCCACTGGATATGGTGAGCCTTTGACCCTTGATGAAGGACTCTCAACAAAATGAAGTTCCTTCAATCAAGTTACCGGTTCTCAACTCTAACAATTTCTCTGTTTATCCCGCGAGGTCCTTGAAAACATTACATGCATGTCATACATCTCATTGCATTGCAGGTATCCCTTGACAGGTTGCTTACCCTTCCTCGCTGTTTATTTCAGCCGATCGCCATGAATCCTGAATCATCAGCCGAGCAGACTATCAAGGACCTCCAGGCTCAGAACGCCCAGTTCCAAGAGCTGATCATGAATTTGACTCAGGGGCAACAAGACCTGAAGGCTCTGCTTTTGAAGAAGGACAAGAAAAAGAAGAGGACTGTTTTGTTCAACCCTAGACGCAGATCTGGGAATACACCGCAAACTGAAACTGAGAGGACTACCCCATCTGTGAGGGAAAGCAGTCACCATGAGAGGGAGGTGCCCAGTCCAGTGGTCTCTGACAATGAAACAGATTTCGACGACGAACAGTACCCTCCGGCTGAGGATAAGTACAAACAGTTGGAGGATAGGTTGAAGGCTATGGAGGGTCAACAGGTACCTGGGCTGGATTTCGGAGATCTGGGTTTGTCAACTGGTGTGGTTATTCCTCGGAAGTTCAAAGCACCATCCTTTACTAAGTATGACGGGGCGTCTTGCCCCAAGCTGCATCTAAGGTCCTATGTTCGGAAGATTCAGCCATATACGGTGGACAAGAATTTATGGATCCACTTCTTCCAGGAGAGTCTTTCAGGGACTCATCTCGAATGGTTCTATCAGCTGGATGGGACCAAAGTTCGTAACTGGGAGGAGTTGGCTACTGCTTTCTACAAGCAGTATCAATATAATGCCGACCTTGCTCCTACGCGTACCCAACTCCAGGGTATGTCGTTAGGATCAAGTGAAGGTTTTAAAGAATATGCGCAGAAATGGAGGGATCTTGCTGGAAGGGTACAACCACCTCTGACTGATCGGGAACTTGTGGACATGTTCTTGGGGACCTTGTCTGGTCCATTTTATAACCACCTGATTGGGAATTCATCTGCTGGATTCACAGATCTTATCTTGACTGGGGAGCGAATAGAAGCTGGCATCCGGTCTGGGAAAATTCAAGAGGCTGCACCTGCTGATAAAAAGCCTCATCATGGAAAGAAAGAATCCAATGCCGTGCACGGTAAAAAGAGTCGTCATGAGGCAGGGGCAATCCAAATCTCCAATCCCGGACCTGCTCAACAAGGACAGGGGCAGCAGTGCAAGGAGAAACGACAGTATACCAAACTCAACATGTCGCTGGATCAAGCACTGCAACAAATGTTGAAGGCAGGGCTGATCACCTTAAGGGCTCCTCTTCGGAATCCGAACACTTCTGCACCCAACTATCATCCCAACGATAGGTGCGCATATCATTCAGATAGCCCGGGGCATACTACAGACAATTGCTGGCCTCTCAAGAATAAGATTCAAGATATGATCGACGCCGGGGAGATTCAGTTTGAAGTGCCTGAGACTCCGAACATAATCACTGCTCCGTTGCCCAATCATTGAAGCCTTTTGTTTATTTGAATTTTTGAGCTGTACTTTTCTTTGCTTATACAAACAATTAATGTCATAGCAAACTCTTTTATTCTATTAATGCATCGCATATGTCTGTTTTGGAAATTAATACAATTATTTTCATTATGTTCAAATATCCTTTCATATTTTTTCTGATGTCAACTTTGGATCTAAAATTCTAAGCCTCTTGAGGGAGGATGACGAAAACGATACCACGATCTTTACAGTATGCTTTTGAACGGACCCTACTGATGAAGTACAGGCATTGTTTCAAATCCCTAAACACTGGAGTTATAAGGATGATAATCCCTCGTCAAACCCTCTGAGCCAAAGAAGTAGGAGTTTTTATTTTCGAAATTTAAAACCCTTTATCATAACCTGGGGCAGGGTAGTTCTCTCAGTTGATCCAAATGCATGACGAATGGCACCGAAGAGATCTTTACAAAACGAACAAAGACATGATGGTTCAGAACAATCAAAAGGACAGGCAGTCATCATCAAAAAAATTTCATAAATGAAAAGCCCAAAAGTCTAAACCTACAAAGGGGACTTATGAAACTGGGGCATCCCGCTGACTGTAATTCCAAAAAAGGAAACAGCTCAGGCAAAAAAGAAAGGGATAACAAAAAATCAAAAAGGAAGAGGTCATACAAACCCTCAACCAAAACAAAAATGACTGCCCATCCAAAATAAGTTATCAACATCTGAACCATTATTGGAACATCAAAGCAAAGACTCAAACAAGGTCTAACGCATGATCAACTGAGTTTAGGTTTGGAGGATATCACGAAGAGCGGGTGGGTACAAATAAAATTTGAGCCTTTATCCTTTGTTTCTTAAACCGTGAACCAGGCCACGTTATAACCCTCAAAAGTCCTAGCTGAAGCATGGGTTAGTTCGAAAGCATACTGTTACTAAAGGTATCCTGACTCCTTAAGGCCTACGGTAAATACGGAGTTGACATCACGTTTTACAAACATTCACTTGTTTTATGAAAAATGCATTTTCAAAATCTTCAAGACAGATATAGGCGTTGCATTTTTAACATAACTTTGTTTGCATATGACTTTTTGTTTGAGCAGCAGGGAAATTCGCACGAGGAATGCCTAATGAACAGAAGTACTTCCAATCCAGGGGCAAACATGACCATGGTCCATTATCTGGGGCAGTCCAATCAAGATTCGGAGAATCTCTCAAAAGGCCAACCAGCCTGGGGAAAATCTCCACCTGAGTCACTTGGGGCATTTCAACAACCAATCTCGCCTGATCAAACATCTTCTGGTGACAAAACACTTCTAAACAGGGGCAACTCCCTACTTTCTGAGAACGGACATAGTCGGAAAAATACTACGCAAAATCAAAGACCCGCTAGGTTGACATATCTAGGCAAAAATAAGGGCTTCCCGGCGAACCAAAAGGGTTCGGGCAAAATAAGGGATGAAATGAAAAAATCTGTACACCCGGCAAGTCGAAAACCTGAAAAGGCGGCTTGGGCAAAAATGGGTATCCCGGTGGACTGAAAACCCGAAAGGGCGGTCCAGGCAAAAGTTAGGGATCAAAGCGTACGACTATGTCCTATCATCTTGTCACCCGCCTACCAGAAGAAGGTTTGACTCTCAACAACTATTAGCATCCCACAAGTGCCTCCCCCATAGAAACAGGGGCAATAAAGAATGGTCTAAGCAATCTGATTGTTCTGTCCTCCAAGGTATCAGGGTAAGCTTCGTTGAAGAACATAGCCAACGCAGTTCAAAACTTCCCCAGGAGAGTCCAATCCAGTTCCCCAGGAAGGTTGGAATTCCTATCCCCAAGCAATAAGCGTACCCCCAGTAGATTCTGGAAGCTTATCCCCTAGCAGGGCACGAACGCGTCGTCCGGCTTGATTTAAAGAGTTATTTCCTTAACAGGATATAACTGGGTTATCCTCAGCCAAAAGCCAAGGAAAGAGCGTCGTCGACAGAATCTTCTTATCCCCAGCGAAGTCCATTCATACTTCCAATACAGCAAGTCACTCTCAGCAATTCAGCCAAAGCATCTCCCCACAGAGTATTTCTTCCCAGCATGGTCGCTAGAATATCTTTTTCTTCCCGCCAAATTATTCATTCGCCAAGTTTATTCCCCAACGGAGTTATCTTCTCCTACCGGTATACTTGCAACTATCATCCCTAACGGAGGCAAAGCTACTTTTCAACATCAGCCCAGGATACGACTTCCCGGCACCCGTCAAGGATTTATTTTCCTGAGACGAAAACATATGTTCATAAAACGTCACATACATCATCATAGCATGCATATGCATCATACTACGCTAATCTCATTGATTTTGAAGACATACAGTTCATGCATCATGATTTTGCATACAATTATGTTTTACCTTTCCAGGAAAAAGATCAATACAAAAAATGACTACTATCAACTATCGCAATTCATTCTTGATATAGTTTCAGATGTAAACCGGATATGGTGACGTTCTGATGCTGCTTCCAGATATCCTTCTTGATATAGTTTCAGATATGATCCAGATATGGTGACGTTCTGATGCTGCTTCCAGATATCCTTCTTGATATAGTTTCAGATATGATCCAGATATGGTGACGTTCTGATGCTGCTTCCAGAATTCCTTCTAGATATAGTTTCAGATATGATCCAGAGATGGTGACGTTCTGATACTGCTTCCAGAATTCTTTCTAGATATAGTTTCAGATATGATCCAGAGATGGTGACGTTCTGATGCTGCTTCCAGATATAGTTTCAGATGTAAACCAGAGATGGTGACGTTCTGATGCTGCTTCCAGATTTCCTTCTAGATATAGTTTCAGATATGATCCAGAGATGGTGACGTTCTGATGCTGCTTCCAGATTTCCTTCTAGATATAGTTTCAGATATGATCCAGAGATGGTGACGTTCTGATGTTGCTTCCAGATTTCCTTCCAGATATAGTTTCAGATGTAAACCAGATATGGTGACGTTCTGATACTGCTTCCAGAAGTCCTTTTTAGATGTTTCCCTCTCCGACGATGAGTGTGAGGTGATATTCTCTTATGGTTCCCTCTCCAACGGTGTGTGAGGTAGTAATCCCCTTTTTTAGATGTTTCCCTCTCCGACGATGAGTGTGAGGTGATATTCTCTTATGGTTCCCTCTCCAACGGTGTGTGAGGTAGTAATCCCCTTTTTTAGATGTTTCCCTCTCCGACGATGAGTGTGAGGTGATATTCTCCCTATGGTTCCCTCTCCAACGGTGTGTGAGGTAGTAATCCCTTTTTTAGATGTTTCCCTCTCCGACGATGAGTGTGAGGTGATATTCTCTTATGGTCCCCTCTCCGGCAAGTGCGTGAGGTGGTAAGTCCTTTTCAGATGTTTCCCTCTCCAACGTTGAGTGAGGTGATCATTCCTTTCAGATTATAAGTGCATATGGTTCTCTGCCCAATACTGCGAAGATAATAATTCCCATCAAGATTTTTCTCAACGAGCGTTGTTGAGATTAAAGTCACCCAAGGTTCTCTTATCATTCATGCTAAGGCAGTAACCATTCCTGGTTCATTCATCAGCGTTTGAAGCTCCAGACTCAGCTCCTGTAACCAGTCAGGACATATTTATACCAAGCATCCAAAATCAGCTCCTGCGACGTGTCAGGTACTCTTTTTCTTTTGCAGGTATGCAGGTTCTAGCTAAAGAATCTCCTGCGCGATCAACATCCAGATGGCATCTATAAGCCCATCACCCTATCCAGCAATCACCAAATGGCATCTATAAGCCCATTCCCATCACTGTTACTATGTGAGCGCAAATTTCTGGGCACTTTAGTGTCCAATCATCTTCTACCCTCGGATTACGAAAGGCACGCCAGCCAATCTGCATCCTCAGGTCTAAGAAGATTGAACAGGGGCAACTGTTGCACCCCAAAATTTGCCCTCCCATATTCTCCAAGATTTGTCAAGTCAAAGTCACAAAATTACCCAAGGGTTGTGCAGCTCAACAGTCTCCCATACAGTCAAAACTAGGGTTTGGATTCTGATCAAGAAAAGGAAGTTTTCAAAGGCCCAATCAAGTCTCATATGCCTACAAATATGGTCAAGCATCCTCATATCAAGTTTCAAGGCACTCAGCTCAAAATTGCACAGTCAAAACCCTAAATTGCACTACAGTCAACTGTAGGGGCAAAATGGTCATTTGACAGTCAAAAGTTCAAATTTTTGGTCAACATATCATTTTGAAGCCACAAACATCATTTGATCAATGCTTGATCATGATTCTCAAGGTTTGGCTCAGAAATCATCAAAGATGCAAAAGTTGCTATATTTGGACAGTTGAAAAAGTCAACTGAAATTGACCAGGGCATAACTTTCACATGGATTATCAGAAAAATTCCATCCAAAGCTCATTTTGAAGAGAAAGACATTTCCTACAATTCATCTTCATATTCCAAGTCCAAGAAATGCTCTCACAAAAAGTTATCAATTTCAACATTATAGGTCATTTTCAAAAGTCAACAAAAAGGGAGTTTAAGTCAAAGGCCATAACTTGAGATTGGTAAATAAAAATGACATGGGACCAAAGGCATTGGTTAAAGGACTCAAAGACCTTTCCAAAATGTCCAATAACATGTGAAAAGCTTAAAAATTGAGCAAGTTATGCCTTGTGGAAGTTGGGAAATTTTTGGGAATTTTGAAAAGTCAACATTGATGCAAATGATCCAAAAATGCTAATGGGCCCATTTTCCTTCCAAGTTTCTTCATGCCAAGCCTATGCACGACCATTAAGCCCAAGGGGAAGTGTTTTCTCATTTTTTAATTATTTATTTGAATTTATATTAATATTAATTCATTTAAATTATTTAAATATGTAGAAAATATAAACATGACCTAAAAAAATCTTTTTGTACACATTCTAGGCTCAAGATTTCGTGTACAATTAAATATGGCAAGATTTGGTTGATTGGAGCTTAATTGATACAAAATACATGAGAAAAAGATTCAAAAAGATCTTGGAAAATCAATTAGCAAAAACCATTATGGCATGAGATTTTGTTCAATTTTGATGACCTAATATGCTCACTATATGATCAGAATCACAACCCAAAAAGAAGGAGACTCCAAGCTGCGCTGAGAAGCTCCATACAAACTTGAAAAATTGTCCCAAAAATTGAAAACTGATTTCAAGGTTACAAGGCGATTCAAGACACCAAACCTATTTCAATAGCTTCCTTAGGCACTCCTGAACAGATTCCAACCAATATCATCCATCCACACGCAAGGAATTGGTACTTAGAATCGGAACTGTATCAAAAAATTTGCATAATCATACATTCTATTCTATGCGTTATTTGTGAATTTTATTTGTTGATTCTTGTTCCTTATGAGGTTCTAAAGCTGACCATGGTATTTAATTGAATAATCATGCATCGTATGCGATTTTGCCATAATCAATTTCTAGGGTTGCAGGTTTCTTAAATTAGGGGTTTTCAGACCAAGAACAATTAGGCCATCACAGTACCACCATTGCAATCAGCGCCTAGAGACGAAGAAATCCCAACTATCGCGCCTAATTTATATTTGGAATTGAGCTATTCGCTATTTTCTTATAGCTCACCTAACGCAACGCTCAGAAAACCGTGGCTGAAAGTCCTTGTTTCAGAAAAATGGGGAAGACGACTCCGTGTCAAAACGTGATAGGCGCGTTTGAAAATTCGCGCCAAGCCATCCACTAACACTTTGTTTCTTTTATTATATTTAATAACCATTATATATTAACTTGAGATCAAGCGCTTCAGTGGCAGGTACCAACGCATACAACCTCCAAGACCTGGGTTCGAGTCCCAGGTCTGTATAATGCTTCATGTTATTTTTCAAATCATTATTCCATGCAGCGCTTCTGTGGAAGACGTACCATATGCCATCTTGATCCAAGCACACACGTGTCCCACCAATTCAAATCAAAGGCGTGGATGCAAGGAGTAGACTATGCCCAGGTCAATGCGCTGATACACAAGCCAAAAAAGTCAACGAACTCAAAGCTTAATGGGCCTGATTTACTGAACCTTACCTCCAATTTTGGGACTACACCCCACTCTGGTTTGCAATTTCTTTCAATTTTTTTTTACTTATTTTTATTTTATTGTTAATCATTATGTTATTTATTTTATTGCTTTAATTTAATTAAATATTTTTTTACAATACATAAAAAATACAGAAAATTCAGAAAAGACAAAAATATAATATATATTTATTTTAATTATTTTTCATAAAAAACTTGCATGTAAATTAGTTAATTTAAATTAGGGTTTATTGTTAATTCTTTTCATAATAAATATAAAAAATGTAGAATTAGGTTAATTAACAATTTTGATTCCTTTTCATATTTTTCCTTTTTTTTTCACAGTAATAATTATTTATTTATTTTTTTTTTTTTTTTTTATAATTAAATGTATATAAATAACTTAGATTTAAATTAGGTTAAAAATTCATTCTTTTTTCTTTTAAATCTTAAAAAACACAAAAATACCAAAAACATTTAATTTTCATTTTTTATTTTAAATCCTTATTAAATTTAATCTTTTTGCAAAAAGGGTCCAACGCCCATTGTTTTTAATTATTTAATTTGCGCATTTATTTTATGTCATTTATTATAATTTTGTATCTCTCCCAAAGCATTGTAATTTAAATTTCTCGCACTTTTATTTATCGCTTTATTTATTTTCCGCTAAATCGGGTCCGGTTTAATTTTGGCGATGTGGACCCGCGCCATTTGTAATAGTCGTAGATTTATTTTTTCGCAAACTTTATAACTGTTAAAAGCATGCAAGAATGAATGTCTTAATTAAAATCAAGCGTAGAACACAAATAAACATGACAAGACAAATAACTGAAACATGACACACGAATCGCACACACCACCCCTAGGGTACGCCTCACTGTTGCCTTTCGAAAGGTGATCGTCGAGTAGAGGACGTCTTAGTAAGTCCTCATGATCCGGGAACCTGGCATGAGGGTAGCTTCTAAGGTGTCTTCCCATTGCTCTGGTGATCACCACGTCCCTAAAACTCGAATTGACCCGAACACCTCCAACGGTGGTGCTACCTACCTCTCAATGGTGGGATGGCACTACTTTAAAGGACATCTACACAGACGAATTCCTTAGGGTAGGTAGGTTCTCAAGGATACTTGCTCTAATTTCAAACAAATCAAAACATCTTTTCACCAACACATTTTCAAAAGCTTTCAAAAGCAAATTTTTCAAACACTCTGACGTACGAGTCGATCTGAAATTTTTCAAAGAAACTTTTTTAAACCCACATTGAAAAGCAAACAAACAATTTTGAAAACACATTGAGCAAGTATCTAAGAGCCCATGGATAACCATGGATAGAAAGGGTGCTAACACCTTCCCTTTCTATAACCTACCTCCCGAACCGAGAGCAATCTCTTTAAGGAATTTTTCTGTGCTTTTGTCCTTTCCATTTGGAGAAAATAAAAGACGGTGGCGACTCTTGCTTCCGCGACATTTCGCGAACCAGCGTTAAACAGTCAGTTCCAGATCCACCGATCACATGGTGTTATGAACAAGCGTGTGTAAAGCTAATGTTTTTTCAAAATCGTGTAGCATGCAATCGATTGCACCCTTTTTGTAAATCGATTTCACGAGGTTTCAACAGCTAGAAATTCAAATATTTTGAGTGTGCAATCGATTTCACAAGAGTGTAAATTGATTGCATTTGAAGTCAGTAGCAAAAACTGATTGAGTGCAATCGATTTCACAAACATGCAAATCGATTACACTTAGAAACAATAGCAAATGTTTTGAAAAATTGAAGCATGTAATCGATTTCACTAATATGCAAATCGATTGCACTCAAGTGAAAAATGATTTTTAGCTTATAAAAACCTGAGTAAAGATTTGGACAATATAAAATATTTCTTTTGACCATTGAGCATCTATGTCTTAAGTTCAAAGTAAGTATTATCATTATACCTTGAAATTTTCTAAGAGCTTGAACTAAAGACTTTATCCACAGATGCTTTTAGCTTGATTAATAATCTTTTACTTCTTTGTCAATCATGGTTTGTCTTCATGAAAACAAAAGTGCATTTGAGAAACTTGATTTTACATTCTCCCCCTTTTTGATGATGACAAACAATCTTGCTTGATGCATTGTAATTTCCGAAAAGAAACTTCTCCCCCTAAGTTGTATAACTCCCCCTTTGTATGAGAATGTTAGAATCCTTTGAATTTGTCCATCTTGGTTGAAGAGTACCTTAAAAATTTAAGACAAGGAAATATACAAGCATAAAGTTCCACATCCTTCTCCCCCTTTGACATTATCAAAAATAAGGGAAATATGCAATAAAAATGGACAGTAATAAAGCAATATTGAAAAAACTTAATTAACCATGCATCACAAATTTTCATAGACATAGTAACATAACAATTACAAAGAAATCTAATAACAAACAAAATGTAGCATAACTGAACAAGGACATAACAGAAAACAGTAGACATAATAAAGTTTGGACAAAACTTTATGGTTGATTCTTGTTGGGATGATTCTTCTTGTTGAATTGGTTGATATTTGGAAGTATTTTCTTGAGGACCTTCTAGTATTTCATCATCATCATTTCAAACAATATTATCCTCCTTGGAGGGGTTAGTTTCATCAAAAGATACATGCATTGATTCTTCAACTGTTAAAGTTCATTTGTTATAGATTATATATGCCTTACTAGAAAGAGAGTAGCCAAGAAAAATACCTTCATCAGATTTTTCATCAAACTTACCAAGGTTAGCTTTGTCGTTGTTTAATACAAAGCATTTGCAACCGAAAATGTGAAAGAAAGCGATGTTTGGTTTCCTCTCTTTGAAGAGTTCATATGGAGTTTTCTTCAAGATCGGTCTTATGTTAACTCTATTGCTAACAAAAGATGTCATGCTCACCGCATCCGCCCAGAAATATTTTGGAAGGTTTGAATCTCTAAGCATCGTTCTTGCAAGTTCTACAAGAGACCTATTCTTTATTTCCACCACTCCGTTTTGTTAAGGAGTCCTTGGGGCCGAGAAGTTGTGAGATATTCCATGTTCTCCATAAAATTCTTCAAATAGAGAATTTTGAAATTCTCCGCCATGATCACTTCTTATGGAGGCAATAGTTAGAGACTTTTCATTTTGAATTTGTTTAGAATACTTCTTGAACACCTTGAATGCATCACTTTTCTGCACTGAAAAGAATGTCCAAGTATATCTAGAGAAATCTTCAACAATAACCAAAGCATATACATTACCTCCGAAACTTCTTGTTTTTGATGGACCAAATAAGTCCATATGTAACAATTGTAGTGGCCTTGTAGTAGACACCACATTCTTAGATTTGAAAGTTGATTTTGTTTGTTTCCCTTTTTGACAAGCATCACAAATTCTATCTTTGACAAAATTTCTCTTAGGCAACCCAATGACAAGATCATGCTTGATTAGTTTATTCAAGTGTTCCATGTGAATATGAGCAATTCTTTTGTGCCACAGCCATGAATCATAGTTGTTCACCATGATACATTTTACCTTCAAAGATGGATCATCAAGGGAAATCATGAATATATTATTGATTCTTTTACCTTTAAGTATAACCTCATGTGTGACTTCATCTTCGATCAAGCATTCATCCTTGGTGAACTTGATCTTGAAGCCTTTGTCACAAAGTTGGCTAATACTAAGAAGATTATGGTTTAGTTCTTCAACATAAAGAACATATTCAATAGATGTGAAAGGTGGAGCACCACTTTGCCTTTGCCAAGAATTCTTCCCTTATTATTGTCTCCATAAGTGACAAAATCCTTGGCCTTTAGAGCTAGATTTGAAAATTGGTTTATGTCTTTCGTCATATGCTTTGAACAACCACTATCAAGATACCAAAGATTGCATGTGGTCTTCAAGCATACCTGCAAAACAGATTATGTTTTGTTAGGTACCCAAGTTGCTTTGGGTCCTTCATAATTAGTGCCTTTCTTTACCCACACATAATACCCACTTGCCACACTAAAGTTTCTAACATAGCAAGCATTAGGTGTATGGCCTTTAATACCACAATAAAAACAAGTAGGTCCAATGTTACTTCTATATCTAGAAGGATAAGATTTATTCTTAGGAAATGTTTTCTTTTTAGGATAGTGATGAACTATTTTAGGTTTGTTCACTTTCTCTTTGGATGATTGATCACTAGCCTTAACAAATATAGTTTTATTAGAACTTGGTTTTGAAAACTTTGAATATCCAAGTCCACTTTTATCATTGGAGTATCTTTGTTGGCTAAGAATACCTTCCAATCCAATTTGGCCTTTTTCATATCTTTCAATAACTCTTTTCAATTGGATAATTTGGAAAGAGAGTGATTCACAATTTTTGCATACAAAATTCTGCTTTTTTTCATCACTTAATTTTTGTTTTTCTTCTTTTAAAACTTTTTCCATAGATTCACATTTTTCTTCTAAAGATGAAATTTGTTTCTTTTGAGATGAAATAGTTTTATATAGAATTTTGCATTCATTTAATAGTTCATCTATAAAACCTAGTGCATCATTATCAAAAATAGAAAATTCATTACTAACCTCATTGTCTTCATTATCGGAATGGTGTGAGGCCATCAATGCTAGATTTTCACTTTCATCACTATCGGAATCGGATGAAGAACTTATTTCATTATCCTCCCATGCAACATAGGCCTTTTTGTTCTTGAATCCCTTTTTGCTTTTGTAGCCGCCTTTCTTGGAGAGTTTCAGACAATCTGGCTTGATATGACCTTGTTTACCATATTCATAACATGTGACTTCTTGTGTTGATATGGAAGCTTCCTTTTTCTTGAATTGTTTCTTTCCTTTTGAATGAGAAAAGGATTTGTCATTTCTAACAAAGAACTTACCAAGCCTTTTAACAAGAAGCATGAAATTTTCATCTTCTTCCGGATTGTCTTCCTTTTTAACTTCCTTGGAATCTATCTTTAAAGCAATATTCTTGGATTTCTTCTCTTGATTTTCATGTTTTTCAAGTCTTCCGAGTTCCGTCTCATATTCTTGAAGTTTCCCAAACAACGTTGCCAAAGTCATGGAGGAGAGACTTTTCTTTTCTGAAATTGCTGTTACCTTTGGTTGCTATTCCCTAGTTAAGGACCTAAGTACTTTCAGATTTAGTTCATCATTTGTCAAAGTCTTACCAAGAGCACTTAGATGATTTGTCAAGTGCACGAATCTCTTTTGTAGGTCAATGATGGTTTCTCCGGGCAGCGTTCGAAATAATTCGTATTCTTGACTCAAGGTATTTAGTCTTTATCTTTTAACTTCAATAGTTCCTTCATGAGTTTGTACCAAGGTATCCCATATTTCTTTCACTACTTTGCATGTCTAGACACATAAGAATTCATCCATGCTAAGTGCACTTTGAAGAAGATTTATTGCCTTTTTATCATGGAGAACCTTCTTCTTATCATCTTCGTCCCATGCAGCTTTAGGCTTTGATGATCCAACACCATTGATTACCGTTATAGAGATAAATGGACCATTCTCGACGGTGTCCCATATTTCTTCTCCTTGTGCTTCTAGATGTGCCTTCATGGGTATTTTCCAGAAGTCAAAATATTCACCACAACATAGAGGAGGCTTGTTGTTACTACCACCATCTCTGAAATGGGATTTTGATTTGCAGAAGCCATTCTGGATCTTTTAGGAACAAGTTATCTATAACTTGATCTGATACCAATTGTAAGTACGAAATGCGCCTAAGAGGGAGGGTGAATTAGGTACTTTAAAATTTTCTGGTTTTAGTGATGATGGATATTATTTTTTTAGATTATGGTGAGTTTATGAAAGAGTAAAGTGAATAAAAATAAAGAGACACAAGCAATATATCCTGGTTCCCCTTACAGTCCGAGAGTACTCCAGTCCCCTTTCAACATGAAAGAGATTTCCTTATTGTGGCAAACTTAAACAAGAACTACCCAAAAAACCAAGAACAATCCTCTTGGACCAAGAACAATCCTCTTGGATTTTCACTATGTCAACAATGAGAACAATCCTCTCAAAGTGACTTTACTTGTATCCAACAATCTTGGAAAAACAAGATTTATAAATCACTTAAACTTATTTTCAACAATCCTGAAAAATAAGCAAGTATATAACAATATTTGATTTGAGTGAGTTTGAATAGCAATGATCACTTTGAGTGATTTTGTCAATGAATTGATCTTCTATTCCAATGATAATAGTATACAATGACTCAAGATATATAATGCTCAAAATTTTATGGTTAACAATATGTGAAAGTGTGCAGAAAACTTATGTATGAAAATGTATAACAACTTGAGTTTGATTTTTTAAAATTCTGGAAATATAATTGGAAGAGGTGTTGAAATGATTTTGAAAATGAGTATTTATATGTTCATAGCACCTTTTTGAAACAGCATAAAGTTCTGTAAAAGAATCATGAATAATTGCCAAGATTGAGTGAAAGGTTTCCAGGAAATGGTGTTATGAACAGGCATGTGTAAAGCTGTTGTTTTTCAAAATCGTGCAGCATGAAATCGATTGCACCCTTTATGTAAATCGATTTCACGGGGTTTCAATAGCTAGAAATTCAAATATTTTGAGTGTGCAATCGATTTCACAAGAGTGTAAATTGATTGCATTTGAAGTCAGTAGCAAAAACTGATTGAGTGCAATCGATTGCACAAACATGCAAATCGATTACACTTAGAAACAATAGCAAATGTTTTGAAAAATTGAAGCATGCAATCGATTGCACTAATATGCAAATCGATTGCACTCAAGTGAAAAATGATTTTTAGCTTAGAAAAACTTGAGTAAAGATTTGGACAATATAAAATATTTCTTTTGACCATTGAGCATCTATGTCTTAAGTTCAAAATAAGTATTATCATTATACCTTGAAATTTGCTAAGAGCTTGAACTAAAGACTTTATCCACAGATGCTTTTAGCTTGATCAATAATCTTTGCCTTCTTTATCAATCATGGTTTGTCTTCATCAAAACAAAAGTGTATTTGAGAAGCTTGATTTTACAAAATATACCTAATACATGTTCAAAGATGCAACTCCGAACTAAAATTAAGTATAGTATGAGTGGCTCACTCGTTTGCGTTCAATTTTTGTGAGAAATAGATTCACCCAATGATGCATCTTCGAACTCTAGAGATGTTTTTGGATTTTCATTAAAGCTTTGTAGTCTTATAAGATCATAGAAATATAACATTCTCAAAAGAGACGCTAGTACTGTAAGTGTTACAGTATTCCCAACCGCATTGCAATAAAATTAGGGGTGTTTGCGGTGCAGTTTAGGCGGTTTTGACATAAAAAAATATCCAAACCGCAAGAGAAAAAATGTGTGGTTTGGTTTAGTTAGGTTGCCTTTTAGAAACAAAACTGAACCAAACCAAACCAAATCAATGTGGTTTTGATTGGTTCGGTTTCTTAAAAAAAAATGAGTCATACATACATATATAGATGACAACATAGTTTTGCATTTAGTCATTTATGCATTATCAAATAACAAAAAAAATCATTATATTTAGATAACAACTTTCCATTTAATATACAAAAATAAAATTAGAGAAAAGTGGAACAAAAAACATAAAATAGTAGCCTAAAACAATGTCCAAAATATTATTATGAAATAGAAAAAACAGATGAGATGAAAGATTAGAGAAGATAAAAAAGAAAGAGCAGAAGAGAGGAAAGATTAAAAAAGAATAGGAGAATTTAAAACGTAATTGGAAGAGAGAACAGTAGAATAAAAATAAGAAGATGAAAAAGAAATAACATAAGAGATTAAAGACTAGACATGAGACGAGATATACTTGGAAAAAAAGATGAGACGAAGGCGCGATACCGCTATGAGAGATTTGAGAAGACTTAAAAATGAAACCTTAAGTGTGAGGAAGAGAGAATCACTTAAGGCTAAGGCATAATAGGTTTGGGTTTGAGTTAAGTGAAGTTTGGGTTGTAACATAACGAGTTTGGTTCAGTTTAGTTCAATTTGTAAAATACAAACCGCAAATCAAACTGAACCGCGCAATTTTGTTAAAAAATGGCTCAAACACTATTGTAACCGGTTTTAAATTAAGAGTCACCATCCTTAATTTTTACATTTGAGAAAGGGATATAAAGGATAACCCTAATTAGGTCAGAGATTCTAAGTTGTTGGACTCGTTCTTAGACGAAGGGAAGGTGTTTGACATCCCCCATCTACCTTGTTTGTAAGGATACTAGGATTTAGAATTACGGCTTAGGAAATAGGGTTTTAATTTTTTATTAGGAGAACTCGCCACAATTTTAGCCGTATGTCTATGTATCCTCTTATGAGGAATCAGAGTCTCAATTTGTAGTTCATAGTTGATTGGTGTTTTTTATGGATTACAAAGATATTTAGAATTCCCCTTGAACCAAGTCTGGGTGTGTGAATAACGAAATTGTTAGAGGAAGTTCACAGTCGATTAAAAGTATCTCCATAATCCTGTTTGAAAATTGTTTTGAATTTAATTAAATTATAAAAAAGATTTGATGTTGGTTAGGTATTTTTTAAATGTATTAATATATAAAAATCTTGTTAATGCATGAAGGGAAATAATTTTTAATGCAATAAAAAAAATATTTAGATGGATTACAAAAATAAATATTTGATTTTTAATAGTATTAGTAAATATTTTAGAATTTATAAATATATTAAATAAAAATATTATTTATAAATAAAATAAAGTATAAAAAATAAAATAAAAAATTAATAAAACACAAGGGGTGTATTTTGTTTGGGCTAAGTAAATTAGGGGGGGTATGAAAAACAGGGACCTGAATTCATATATTGAATTCAGGTCCAAACGCATGAGGGGGGTGAATAATTGTACATGGCAGTAAAAGTGGGGGGTCTGGTCTAGCAAGGGCCCAAGTTCCAATATTGAACTGGACCCAGTGATGCAGGGGGGGGGGTAAATTATATCGAGAGAGTAATTCTTGGGGGTGTAAATAACATGGTTCTAAATCCAAATATTGGATTTAAGCCCAAATCGCAGAGGGTATAAGCTTAACTGAAAACAGTATGAAAACTTTAGTAATATCATAGAAAAGCTTTAAAGGAGTCCATAACCAACACTACAAATTCTAATCACATAAATGTTAGTTGGTTAATTATTATTATGTAGTTATTAGGGATTTTAGCATGTATTTGGGTCTGGACACTTTGCCTATATAAAGGGCCATTGTAATTGTAATCAATAGAACAATAATATACTTTCAGTTAGAGAGTTAGTTACACTTAATTAACTTAATATTCTCTCTCTTCTCTTCTTCTTCTTCTTCTTCTTCTTCTTCTTGATTTCACAAAATCATATTTCTTGAATCCTTTGTTCCAACAAATTGGTATCAGAGCTTGTTTGTGATTCAGAGAAAATCTAATGGCAAACGGATCAACAACATCAACACAGTTTCCAACGAATCTACCGATTTTCAAAGGTGAAAACTATCAACAGTGGGTGGCGTAAATGAAGGTTATTTTCAGATTTCAAGATGTTGTAGAAATCTTGAATGATGAAATATCAGAACTAGAAGTAGATGCTACGGAAGCATAGAAAGTCGCGCATAAAGATCAGAGGAAGAAAGATGGCAAGGCAGTGTTCTTGATTCACCAGTGTGTGGATTGTGACGTATTCAAGAAGATAATTGAAGAAGAAACAACAAAAGGAGCTTGGGAAAAGCTGAAATCCTTGTATGGTGGAGATGAGAAACTGAATAAGGTAAAGTTGTAGACTCTGAGAAAGTAGTACGAGATGCTTTAGATGAAAGAGGATGAATCTATTTCTGCATATTTCTCAAGAGTGGTGACGCTAGCAAACCAGATGAAGGCGTGTGGTGAAGCGCTAACAGATATGCAAAAGATAGAAAAGGTATTGAGATATCTAATTGCAAATTTTGATTACTTTGTTGTAACGATTGAAGAGGCCAAGAAACTATCTGAGATGAAGTTGGAAGAACTTCAAGCTTCATTGGAGGCTCACGAAATGAGGCTGCAGCAGAGAAACTCAGAAAGAGAGAAGACAGTTGAACAAGCATTAAAATCAAGATTCAGCAAGAAAGCTGAAAAAGAGAAGTCGAAGCAGCGAAAGAATCTTGCTGGTGATGAGAAGTCAAGCAAGAATAATGATTCGAAAGGTGTGGGAAACAAGTATTCTAGGAAGAAAGTTGACACGAAAGAGGTACAATGTTACAATTGTCAAGGTTTTGGCCATTATGCTAGAGACTGTCGAAGAAAGAAAGCTGCAAGGTCGAAAGATAGTGATGAAGCTCAATATGCACGAGCTGGAGATAGTGATTCTGATGATGTGTTATTGGTGGTGAACACTCAGTCAACTACTGAGAAAAACAACATGTGGTATCTGGATTCAAGATGTAGCAACCACATGACTGGCAATAAAAACTGGTTTACCAAGTTACATAAGTTAGTCGAAAAGGTGATAAAGTTTGCAGATGGCAGGCATATCAAATCAGGTGGTAAAGGAGATATTTTGATTATCATAAAGGATGGTTGAAAGGCCACTATCACTGAAGTTCTATATGTACCTTCAATGACAAGTAACTTGACAAGTTTAGGTCAATTACTTGCAAAAGGCTTAATATGAAGTTGGAGAATAATCAGGTGAAGGTATACAAGGTTGATTGGAGGATAATAATGAAGGCACCATTGGAGGAGAACAAAACGTTCAAGGTTGAACTCAACACATCATATCACAAATGTCTTGCTTCAACTTCAGAAGAAGACAAGAATTGGCTATGGCATCACATGTATGGACATCTAAACTTCAAGAGTTTATGTAATAAGAAAAGAATGGTGCTTGGGTTATCGTATGTGAAGGAACCAAAGTAGATATGTGAGAAATGCTGCAAAGCCAAACAAGCAAGGAAGGCGTTCAAACGTGATTTGCCTATAAGATCAAGGCAAAAACTGGAGTTGGTTCATTCAGATGTGTGTGGACCCTTTGAAGTAAAGTCTAATGAAGGTAACATGTATTTCCTTACTTTCATTGATGAATTCACCAGACATATGTGGATTTACCTTATTGAGAGGAAGAGTGAGGTATTCACACAGTTCAAGAAGTTCAAGTTGCATGCTGAGAAACAAAGTGGCTGCAAATTGAATAAGTTAAGAATTGATGGTGGTGGTGAATATACTTCTGCTGAATTTGCTAGATTTTGAAATGAGGAAGATAGAGAGCATGAGGTTATTACACCCTATATGCCTTAGTATAATGGCATAGCTGAGAGAAAGAAAAGAAGTGTATAGAACATGACGAGGTGTATGTCGAAAGCTAAATATATGCCTAAGAGATTTTGGGCTGAAGCAACTTCAACAACAATATACATTCTAAATAGATGCCTAACGAAGAAGATAGTCGAAAAGACACCGCATGAGGCTTGGATAGGGTCGAAGCCAAATGTAAGTCATCTTAGAGTTTTTGGATCAATGTGTTTCAGGCATGTACCTGAACAATTGAGAAAGAAGTTGGATGATCGTAGTGAAGTCATGGTGCTCATAGGTTATCATTCGACTGGTGCATACACGTTGTATTCACCAATCGAAGATAAACTAGTGATCAATAGAGATATTCTTGTAGACGAAAGCAAAGGGTGGGATTGGTGTCAAAGTTCAGTTCGACAAGAATCAGACACAGTCACAACTGTGTTCGAAGAAGATGAACATAACGAAGCTTCAACAAGTCAAAATGAAGAACCACTTGTGCAAAATGAAAGAAGATCCACAAGAATAAGAACTGAGTCGATTAGGCTTATTGGATATGAGAGGTTTCCAGATCAAGCAATCGATGCAGATGGTGACTTAATCGAAGAAGCCATCATGATGGTTGAAGCAGAACCAATTGATTTTGGTGAAGCCTTGAGCAATTCAAATTGGTGTGAAGCCATGAAAGAAGAACTTAGAGCCATTAAGAAGAACAGGACTTGGGAGCTTGTCGAAAGAACCAACAAGAAACCAATTGATGTGAAATGGATCTACAAGGTGAAACAAAGGCTAAATGGTGAGATTGAAAAGTGTAAGGCAAGGCTGGTGGCCAGAGATTTTCTATAAAAACCTGGTATTGACTTTGATGAAGTATATGCGCCTGTTGTGAGGATCGAAACAATCAGGATTGTTGTTTCGATAGTTGCATGTAGGGGATGGAAAATGCACTAACTTGATGTAAAGTCAACATTTTTTAATGGTCCATTGGAAGAAGAAGTTTATGTTACTCAACCACCAAGTTTCAACGTCAAAGGGCAGGAGTCAAAAGTTTACAGATTAAGGAAGGCTTCTTATGGCTTGAAGCAAGCTCCTAGAGCTTGGAATAAAAGGATAGATAACTTCATAATCGAAGCAGGTTTCACAAAGTATGTCTCTGAACATGGAGTATATGTAAATGATGTTGAAAGTGCCAATCGAATCATTTTATGTCTCTATGTTGATGACTTACTCATTACAGGAGCAGACGAAGCTGGGATAATGAAGGTAAAGTCGAAGTTAATCCAGGAATTCGAAATGTCTGATTTAGGGAATCTCTTCTATTTCCTGGGAATGGAATTCAAAGACATCGAAGAAGGAGTTTCCTTGCATCAAATAAAGTATGCTCAAGATATATTGAAGAGGTTCAATATGAGAAACTACAAGGCCTCTGTTACTCCATTAGAGACTGAAGCAAAGCTGAAAAAGGAATCGAATGATGAGTTTGTAAGTTCTACCTTTTACAAACAAATCATTGGATCCTTGAGGTATCTTTGCAATACTAGACCAGATATTTGCCAAAGTGTAGGGTTGTTGAGCAGATTTATGGAGAAGCCTCAAGAATGTCATCTCATCGCAGTGAAGAGGTTGTTGAGATACATAAAGGGAACTATTGATCATGGTGTGCTGTTATCAAAGAAATCAAAGAACAGCTTAGATGTCGAAGTTCATGGATACACTGACTCAGACTTCAGTGGAGATCAAGACGAAAAGAAGAGTACTGCAGGATACATTTTCATGATCGAAGGAGCTCCAATCTCCTGGAGTTCGAGGAAGCAAAGCATTACGGCTTTGTCATCATGCGAAGCAGAATATGTGGCTGCATCATATGCTGCATGTCAAGCAGCATGGATCAAAATGCTACTTGAAGAACTCAATAATGGATTCGAAGATGAAGTTGTTTATTGATAACAAGTCAGCTATAAACCTTGTGAATCACCTAGTGTGTCATGGTCGAATTAAGCACATTGAAAGAAGGTACCATTTTCTGAGGGATCAAGTCAACAAAGGGAAGTTTGAAATAAAACATTGCAAGACAGAAGTGCAACTAGCTGACATATTTACCAAACCTCCGAAGAAAGTAAGGTTCAAAGAGTTAAAGAAAGGCATTGGGATGAGAAGCCTTGATAACATAAATTAGGGGGGTGTTAGTTGGTTAATTCTTGTTATGTAGTTATTTGGGCTTTTAACATGTATTTGGGTCTGAGTACTTTGCCTATATAAAGGGTCATTATGATTGTAATCAATAGAACAATAATATGCATTCAGTTAGAGAGTTAGTTACACTTAACTAACTCAATATTCTCTCTCTCTCTCTCTCTCTCTCTCTCTCTCTCTCTCTCTCTCTCTTCTTCTTCTTCTTCTTCTTCTTCTTCTTCTTCTTCTTCTTCTTGATTTCAAAAAATCATCTTTCTTGAATCCTTTGTTCCAATAATAAATAGAAATCGACTAAGTAATTATAAAAAACAAAGAAAATTGTACCTTTTGGAAATGAGTGGGCAACACCCTTTTTCTGATCCAAATTTGAAGAGATTTGACTCTTTCTTTTCAAAATTACCAATCAACCAATAGATAAAAGACACGTGGTATTAAAAAAAAATATATACAACAACATGTCAAAGAGAGAGAGACAACAAGAATAATTCATTTAGACTCCATCTCTCTTTTTCGATCTCTCGATCTACTTTCTCTTTTCTTAGATTTTTGACAATACTCTCACTGTTTCTCATCTTCTTTAACCTATTTCCATATCAAAATAAATAACAAAACTCATCAAAATAAAAAAATATTTAATAACATACATGGTGGATGTAGAGGTTGTCGACAGCGGCTGCGGTTTGGTGAAGCTTTTGAGGTATTGAAAGAAAATGTGTTAAAATATGTACATGTTGTGAATATGCAGCGTGAGAATAAAAAGAGATTTTTTGTATTAGTGTAGTGTGCGAGAAAATTGTGTGAAAATTGTTGATAATAGAATTGACCTCTTAGTGTAAGAATGGATGTGAGAAGTTGTCTCCCCTTGTTAATAAAAATATCATCTCTTTATATAACATGAAAAAATTAGGTTAAAAACTAATTAAAGAAATAAAATTTAAAATTTGAAATTAATCAATGCTAATTACAATTTAAAAACAAGTTTGATTTGATTTCTAAAATTTAACTATTTTGATCAATCTCATAAAAACTATCTTAAAATAAAATGGAATAAAATCAATAAAAATATTTTTTTTTTGTATTTTGCCACTTTATGTTACTCATTTGAAAGATGAAAATTCAATGGAGAGTATATGAAAAATGAGCAGATATTTACTATTTTAAATGCACATAATTTGAAATAAACTATTATACAATTTTAAATGAGCGAAATAAATTATAGTTAAAATGTTAGGAAAATTGAATCAAAGAATATTATAAAAATTAATTTTGAAAATATTTTTGATTGTAGAAATAAAAGGCGGACAAATTTGAAATATGACAAAATATTTGAATCAAATATAATTTTTTATAATTTTGATTTAGTTTAGTTTGATTTTGAGGTTTTATATTAAACTGGTTCGGAACACCCCCTAAATAAAACCTCAATCCATTTGAAAATAAAATTTTAAACAACAATCCAACACAAAAACAATAAAATAACAAGGTGTGTTAGGATTTTAGTTGCAAAGAAATTCCAGTTTTCCAACCATAAACTATGCATACATGTAATGTAGTCATCCAACAACAATGCACATCATAATCCACACATAGCATCTGTAATCATTTTTGTTCCTATCTTCATTAGGTAGACATATAGGGATGCAAGAGATGGGATTTTAAGATGATTCATTGCATTCAATAGAAACATAAAATAAATTCACTTTGCAACTCCCGCAATCAGAATGACTACAAATTCAAATCCACATCAAATAACTTCATACAACTTAAAATCACAATGACTCAGCAAATATTCAAAAAGTGACAGAAAGTTCACAAATGAAGCAAGGCTAGACCACCTGATCTATCAATTTAAACAAACAATAGTTTCGAACTAGCAAATAACCAAGTATGCCTTAGTTAACTTATTTTCCTGAGTTTCAATATTTGTGAAACATGATATTACAAACCTGAGACCAAACAAGTGCATTACAGTGACCATTGAGAAGATTCATAGGCCCTGGAGTGTTCTACATCCATATAATGCCTCCTTCCTTGCTGCGACAGATCAAGATCACCATGAAGTTGGCTATCGAGAGGCTGTGACGTATGACCAGGACCAAGATCGGGGACAGCCTCGTGTGAAATGTTACTAGCATCAATGTCCTTGAAATAACATGAAGTGTTTGGAAGTTGATGCATGGCTACACCATGAGAAGATGTAGCAAGTTGTGTCATGGGTGTCTCATTGAAATTCAGCATGCTATTCAATCCAAGACTTGGTTCTGTGTTTCTAGAACCCCATGTTTGATTTGACAGAAGAGAGAGAGCACAGCTTGAATCTGTGACTCCGGTGTAACTTTCATCAGAAGGATGCCTGGCACCAGGGAAGCTTGTCCCACCTACCGAACCTTCCAAGAAAAAGTTGTCAGATGGCGACTCTGAGTTTCCCGGCCAAGGCCAACCGAGTGTTGTGGTTTGATTTCCAGATGATGGAAGTGAATTCCTCAGACTGAGTTTCGGGTGTGGAGCAAATTCCATCAGGAAGCTGCCACCTCCGCCGCTGTTATCTGTCGAGAAAAGTGTCAAGTAATTGAAATTGTTTACCATATCAGAAATATAGTACAAGTTGGAAAACCACCAGTAGAACAAAAATTGATAGTAGATGGATTTGAAATTTAAATTTTACTGATAGTTTCTAACCAAAAACAGATGAAGAAAATGGCGTAAAATGTGAGGTTAAGAGAGAACTGGGTGGGGGCTTTCTGCGACGCTCATTATGACCAGCTAGTCGTCTGCGGCAACTTCTTTTTCCTTGATCAAACTCAGCAAGCTGGTGAAATCTGAAAAAGGCTATGAAAAATGATTATAGTATTTCTAAATAATAATCATTGATTGAAGAGGACTGATATTTCATTCAGAAAATTATTTCCAACTTACGAACATAAGATATAAGTTGTTTTTAAGTATCATACATAAGCTAATAAGTTAAAAACAACTTACGAACATGTCGTGAATTTTTCCAAACAGCCTTGCAAGTGTTTATATTAGTAGATAAACAGAAATAAACAAATCCAAATTACATTTGGAACAAGCATCAGAAAGAAAGCTATTGCAGCTCACAAAAGTGCATACAGATATAGGAATCACATATACATATCGATAGACCATGATTTCCAAACTTTGAGTTTCCAACTACGGGGCCAATGTTATTGTCGACCTCTAGCCTCAATTTCCAGATAATGTGCGACTATTTTGGCCAGCTCGGACCACAATAGAACGATGAAGCCACTCGCAAACTCCCATTATCATTAAGCAGGCCTTAAGAACCCTATGTTCATTTAGATCAACAAAGAAACTAGTCTTGCAATACAAATCAAAGATGTCTACATGATCAAACAATCTAATTTATAAAACAAATTACTAGTTAAGTATATATCTAATCTAACACAACTGAGATGCAAGAATCAATTAGCAGCGTTAAAACTTAAAAAGAAGAATCAAATTCCCTGAAAAGGAAAACACTATTCACTATTCAGATAAGCAGTTTAAAAAGCTAAGACAGGAAAAAGCAAAGTACAGTACACCCCCAAACTTGGACAAAAGCAAAAGCACAATCAAAAGTTGTAACAACACAAACAAGCAAAGAATATTATTGTTGTAATAAAAGCTAACACTATAATAACTGAACCGACCAAACAGGATAACATAGGATAGATATATCACACCTTCAATAAAACCTGGAGAATAAATAAGATAGGATAAAATGACTCTAATAACCCTACCATACAAACTGGAGAAAAGAAAGAGAATATGAGTTAGGTTAGAAAGGTAAAAAAGACCTGCTACACTGTTGACAAAACCTTTGTTGTAGACCAGAAACAGTAACAGTAGGTGATTTAGAGTGCATGCTACAAACTTTGTGTCTTGAATAGTAAGCTTTAGCATCACTCAGATCTACTTTACAACCTTCAACTTGACACCTAGGAGGTTGAGAGTGTTGAACTGAACCACCTCTTCCTTTCTTAGAGCCACTAGAACCAGAAGAAACATTAGCATTAGCATTAGCAGTGGAGGAGTTTGCAAGAGATGTATCCTCAAAATAGATACGTTGGCCAAATTTCAAGCCATTGAGAGAGGACTCTTCTGAAGAAGAGTTTTCTGAATCCATTGGTGTGGTTTGGTAATGAGTAATGAGTAATGAGTAACTAGATTGTATTCATTGTTGTAGTTGATAGATAAATGATAGTAAGAGAAGTGTGTGAGTGAGAGAGAGAGTGGGGGTCTAGTGTAGGGGTCGGTGGTTGTTTAATAAATTTGAGAGATGAAAGTGAAAAAGTAAAGTCGAAGACAAAAGAGGAGATGGAAGAAAGGAGAGACTTGACGCTGGGCCATGTTGTTGGCAGAGGCCAGTTCAGTGCATTGCAGCGTATGGTACACTCAGAACAAAGAGACTAGTGTTGTGTTGTGGAGTCCCAGAAACAAAAGAAAATTAAATACATATGAAAGGAAATAAATAAAGCATGAGAGAGTACCCTTTGTTGTGTTTTTCTGTTATAGTCTCACTCACATTAACCATTACAGGCCCAAACAAGTTTAACTGTTGTCTTTGTGCCAACTTTTGGTCTATTTTAGTATTCTTTTATATCTTACCTACCCCTACTCCCCTAATACACAGACATGGCCAAAACCATATTTTCCTAATCCTAATGGTGTCTTCAAATGTAAGTGTCCATGAATTATTCTGAAACTAAGTTCAAGTGTTGCTAGTACACCTAGGTGTTTGCTTATCTGGGCACAATCAGAATAAGATTCTCATCAGCCATGAAACATTGGTCACTAATCTCTTCAACTTTTTCTTTTCAATGCCAAATAATATTATATAAAAAGTCCATCTCATTCCATCTAATTCTTAATTTTTTATTCCATTCAAATTGAGCTATATGTTAAGGAATTAAACATTTTAAATAAAATAGTCAAACAATATAATGAGATCTATATTCCGTTATGTTCGATTCCGCTTCGGTTCGGTATATTCCATTAATCCAAAGATAGTCTCCATCAACCCAATCAACAAAACAAATGAAGGGTCTTCACAACAAAAGACTCAAACTACTAAAATTCACATTGCTAACAACATGTTAGATCTCAAACCATCAAATTCACCATCAACATATTATATAACATAAGGACACCTATAAAATCAAAAACCAAAACCTACCTCATAGTTAGGGCAAACACTTGATCTGTAATAAATAGAACTAAATGATAGAGTTCTAAAGTTATTATGAAAATGTGCAAAACTTTACCCCTGATCTACCCGGTAGCCATTTCAGGCTAAAAAAACACTCTTCTTCTCTATCTTTTTCGTTGATTTTGTGACTCCATGAAGATAACATAATTGCAGACGGTTGAGAAATCAGTGCCAAGAACAAAGTAATTCTGTGAAAAAGAGAGAGTTTCTTGAAAACCAATAAACTTTTTGATTCAAGATGAGATGAGAAAAAAGAGATAAGAAAGATGGTTAAAATATGTTTTCTATTCACTTTCACTAAGAGCGTTATTTGCTTACAAGTGAATCAGAATCATCTCGCTTCTAACAAGTGAGACAATAATCTATTTATAAACTACTAACATATATATCTTAATATATGACGATTAATCTATTGTATGACATACATAACTACTACATTAGAACAAACAAGCATGTTTCATGTTGTAATATACATGAACAGACTTCGACGACTACATGCATGATCAGACTTCAACTACAACATACATGATCAAACTTCGACTACAACATGTGAATTCAACTATGTCGAATCCTGAAGCTACCCCCTTTAAATTTTGAATTTGAACCAATACTAACTTATTACAACAAAGCTACAAATCTCCACCTTGGAACAAACTCCAAAACAATATGAACAAACTAGCTATAATCATGCAGTTTTATCAACTACATACAATGGAAGAACTTGCAGCTTGACAATGACTTGGTGATCATATCAGCAACATTGTGATCAATGGAAACCTTCATCACTTTGACTTCTCCTCTTTTGATTATCTATATGACAAAATGCAGCCTAACATCAATGTGCTAGGTTCTATTATGATAGGCTGAATTCTCTCATGACAACAAAACATGTACCTGTGAGTACCCATTCGAACCTGCCCCGAAGTTAACGAAAAAAACCCACTTTGACTGAATTTGAGTTCAGGTTTGGATTTTCCTCGATTATAAAATATGAGAACGAGTCGGATAATAGGGACACTAGTACCCACTTTGAATTCTCCCCCGAATCCGCCATGTTTATTTCATTATGTACATTATTATTTATTTTTGATCATTTATAATATTAAATATGTGTCAAATGTTTTAATATTTTGATTTGTATTCATTATTTAAAATATTTGAAATGTATATATATGGAATTTTTTGAAATTGTTTTTTTTTATTATTATTTATAATGTAATTTGATTTTGGAAAAAAATAAGTATTTCTATTAAAAAATGATTTCAGTAAACGGATAGTGGTGGGGCGGGAATATCCGAATCCAATCTGAATCCGTTTGGATTGGGTTTTGCTTTTAATTATCCATCCTCGTTTGGATTTGGGGCGGGGAACCAGTATTATTTGGGGATTCATGTTTGGGTTTGAGGGAGGTAATAACTGTCCCTGACTAGCCTCGTTACCATGCCTATTTACCATGCACCTACTTATAAGACTTACTACATAAGTTATATATATCCCGGTATAGACCATAACATACATCAAATAACCTACTATATCAGCATATGGTATGCTATCCATATAGGTTCTTTCAACTTCAGTAATAGGACTTTGAGTTATACTCAACTTGAATTGTTGAATTATAGGCGATATAACAAGTTTTGAGTTTGACATAGCAAACCTGTCAAGAATTTTCCTTATATATGATTTTTGCGATAAGCATAATTTCAACTGACTTCTACCGCTTTTGATGTCAATACCTAAGATCATGGTTGCAGCTCCAAGGTAATTCATTTCAAATTTCTGGTTGAGTTCAGCCTTCACCCTCTTTACTTCTTCGACGAGGTTGCTTGCTATTAGGATGTCATCCACATATAGCAATAAGATGACAAGTGAGTTTTCAGGTGGGAGCATGAAATAGACACAATGATCAAAGTTGCTCCTTGAGAAACCTATGTGTGCCATGAATTTGTCGAATATCTTGTTCTATTGTCAAGGATATTGTTTCAAGTCATATAGTAAGCTGTCTGGTTTTGGTGTGTTCTTGGTTGTTTTTACATGTACTTAGTAAATACATAGTTAAAAATTTCATCAGGCGTTTTATCATATTTTTGACACGTATCAATATTTAGAGATAATTTAGGAATATTTTTGTGAGGTTTTTCATTTAAGGTAGAAGTTTGCACTCCTTTTCAAACTGGATTATATGAAATCGTGCTTGTTATCGAATATTTTAACAGAAAAAATTAGAGAATACTTTAATTTGAAATAGACTCAATATTGGTCATACGTGCATTTTCTAATATGAATATTTCTACTATTATAATACAATTAACAACATAACTTTTCATAGCACGGTTTTCGTGCTTCAGGAAAGATTTTGCATTCAAACACTTTTATTTACGGGCTACATTGTGATTAGAAACATACTAATGAAAAGATCACATTAAAAATAAAAGTTAACACTTGACGATTTTATTGAATGTTGTGGGTTTCTCCACAATATATATTTGATTATGTTTTGTGTAATGTGATTAGAAACATACTAATGAAAATATCACATTAAAAATAAAAGTTAACACTTGACGATTTTATTGAATGTTGTGGGTTTCTCCATAATATATATTTGATTATGTTTTGTATAATGATTCTAACTTTGGCTACATTGATATCTACCTGGTCTCCCTCATGACTTTCCCCAAAGTCGCAATATAATAATATTTTATTTTTATCATCTTTATCTTTGTTAGAACAAGCACAAAACCTTGTATGTGAATCAATGGAGATGATGGATAATTTTGGTGAAATTAGAGGATTGGGGAAGATCAAGTTTAGAGAGAATAGAGATTAATTGAGAGGGTAAAAAATCATATGGCATTAATTCCATTCAACAGTTACAAAATGTATATATAGTGCCTGCTAACACTAAACAAAGTAACAAAGCAAAAGCTAAACAAACAGCCTAAAAACAGAAATAATTTTTTCGGTTTTTCCTGCAGCATACTGGCAGCTTTTCCAAAATAGCTTCTCAAATAAGCTATTCTCCAAAAACACTTCAAAACCAATTACACTGCATTTGACTTATTCTAATCATTCAACACACCACCTTAAGTCAAATGCTCAATGTTCTTCATGCCCAACCTCACCACGAGTCGCTTGAAAACATCATTCGTAACCGCTTTCGTCAACAAGTCCGCGACCTGTTCTTCACTTCTGCAGTAGCTCAAACGTAACTGTCCAGAACTTACTAAATCTCTCAAGTAATGGAATCTCATCTCAATATGCTTGCTCCTCCCATGTGCTATGGGATTCTTAGCAAGGTTGATGGCTGAAACATTGTCCACCAACAGCAGAACAGCTCCTCTCGTGTTGTTGTCCAGCTCACGCAGCAGGTTCACTAGCCACACAGCTTGGCATGAACATAACGAAGCTGCGATATACTCCGCCTCACAAGAGAGAGAGAAACCACCGGCTCTTTTTTAGAACACCAAGAGATTGGTGCTCATCCGAACATAAAAACATAACCGGCCGTTGATTTCCGATCGTCCTTATCTCCGCACCAATTGGAGTCGGTGTATCCGAGTAATTCGCAACTTTTGCCCATGTCACTTGCAGGAAATAAAATCCCACAGCCAAGAGTACCTTTCACATATCTAAGGATCCTCTTAACCGCTGCCAAGTGTGATACCTTCGGCCTCTCCATGAACCTACTTGCAATACCGACACTAAACGCTAAATCTGGCCGCGTATTGCACAAGTAACGCAATGATCCTATCAATCTCCGGTATTGAGTAGGATCCACATCTTGCTCATCTTCACTCTTGGACAACTGTAAACGTGCCTCGGCTGGTGTTGTGGCAGCATTACAATGCTCCATATCACACCTCTTCAAAATCTCCATTGCATACCTTCTTTGATGCATGAGCAGTCCCAACTTTGTTTTTTGGAACTCTATGCCTAAGAAGTATTTCATAGAGCCAAGATCACTCATTTCAAACTCCCCCATAAGCTCTTCTTTGAACTTTGAAATGTACTTTTCACAACTGCCTGTAATCAACAAATCGTCCACATAAAGACAAAGTATGATTACTCCTTTGCTTTTATCCGACTTCACATACACACCGTGTTCGGATACGCACTTCTTGAAACCAATGTTGATAAGAAAAACATCTATGCGTTTGTTCCAAGCTCTTGGAGATTGTTTCAAACCATAGAGTGCCTTCCTTAATTTGTAGACCCTTTCCTCTTGATTTTGTATCACAAAACCAGGTGGCTGTCCAACATACACTTCCTCATCCAATGGACCATTCAAAAACGCCGATTTGACGTCCATTTGATATAACGACCAGCTATTGTTATTTGCAATCGCAACAACTAACCGGATGGTTTCATGCCTTGCAACCGGTGCGAATACCTCATCAAAGTCTATGCCTTCTTTTTGCAAAAATCCCTTTGCTACCAATCGAGCCTTATGCTTGATTATCTCGCCTTTCGGATTTGCTTTTACTTTGTAAACCCATTTCACACCAATCGCCTTTTTACCTTTCGGTAAATCAACCAACACCCAAGTATTGTTCTTCTCAATCGATTTCAACTCTTCCTTCATTGCACACATCCATTTTGGATCGCTTAATGCCTCCTCCGTATTTACCGGTTCGGATTCGGCCATTAAAGCGAAATGAATAAGATCACCATCATTGTTGATCTCACTATCTCGGAACAGTTCACAATCTCGGAGTCTTTGAGGCATACCTCTATGCCTTGTTGGTCTACCCTCATTCACAACATTGTTTTCAGCTGCTGTAGGTGCTGGTACAGCGGCATCAGACAACTCCAGATCAGAGATTTCAAAAAACTGCTGCTGCTGATTTTCTGCTGTTGTTTCTGCACTTTTGATTTCATCAAAAGTCACGTCCCGGCTTATCACGATCTTCCGATTCTTCTCATCAAACAGCTTGTAACCACCAGTAGAGTGATATCCAACAAATATCAACTTCTCACCTTTATCATCCAACTTCTTTCTAAGTTGATTTGGTACATGACGATATGCAATCGATCCAAAAACACGCAAATGAACCACACTCGGTTTGAAACCACTCCAAACCTCTTCCGGTGTGATTTTCTCCAGCTTCTTAGTAGGACACCTATTCAACAAGTAGGTGGCTGTAGATACGGCCTCACCCCACAATTCTTTAGGTAACTTCTTCCCACAAAGCATGTTACGCACCATGTTCATTATTGTACGATTTTTCCTCTCGGCAGCCCCGTTTTGTTGAGGCGTATATGGAGGCACCACCTCACGCACAATACCCTCAAGATCACAAAACTTCCCAAATTCACTAGAGGTATATTCACCTCCACCATCCGTTTTGAGAATTTTGAGCTTCCGGCCGCTTTGACGCTCCACCATGGATTTGAAACTCTTGAACACTCCAAATACCTCATCCTTTCTCTTGATAAGATAAGTCCAAAGCTTCCTACTAAAATTGTCAATAAACGTAACAAAATATCGATTGCCGCCATAAGTCTCTACTTGCATCAGTCCACAAACATCGGAATACACCACCTCAAGTAAGCCTTTGGTTCTTCGACCCGCATCCTTGCTAAACACATTCTTGTGTTGCTTACTCTTCACACATTCCTCACATAATTATGTCGGAACACTAATATGTGGCAGCCCCGTTACGATTTCACTTTGTTGCAACATTTTAAGATCCCTAAAGTTAAGGTGACCAAGACGGTAATGCCATAACCACTCATCTCTACTTGCCGCGGTAGCTAAACAACGATGTTCCATAACCTTTAACTCAACCTTAAAAGTTCTATTGGCAGCCATCGGCGCTTTTAGAATCAACACACCATTTGAATCTAAAACGCGTAACATCTTATTCTCCAATCGAATTAAGTACCCTCTTTCAAGCAATTGGCCAATTCTTAAAAGATTGCACTTAATTCCCGGTATGTACAAGACATCTTTGATCCTAGAGTGTCCACCATTCTTTCTTCCGATCAAAACATCTCCTACCCCTTCGGCGCTTAAAGTAGTGTCGTCGGCAAACTTGACTTTACTCTTTGTCGCTTGATTGATTTGCACAAATCAATCCTTTCGACCCGTCATATGTGTTGAACAACCGGAATCCAAGTACCATTCATCTTTAATTTGGACTCCCTCACGCACGGTAACTAATGCATTTCGATCCAAACACATTTTTTCGCCACTTTCCAAAACAGTACAGCTGCTGTCCCACACACTATCATCACAGTAGCTGCTGCCCGGAACATCAACAATGCCATAATTCTCTTCCGTAATCATCACAAGAAGGGTATCTTCATCATCTACCTCTTCCCTAGCAACCTTCGCCTCATCCGCATCCTTTTCCTTGCGTTTTGAGCGACATTCTTTCGCAAAATGCCCAAGCTTTTGACAATTATAACACTTCACAGAACTTTTGTCAAACGGTTTGTGGGCGCTTTGATTACCATCTTTGGAGCTTCCTTCACCCTTTGAATTTTGTGGATCTTTTCCACCAAAATTCTTCTTATTTTTTGAAGTCCACTTCCCTTTCGATCTCTTGTTCTTCTCATGTAAACGCGCTTGCAAAGCGATCTCCGCTTTGGCTTTGTCGGCACTTCTCTCATCCATCCTTTGTTCATGCGCCTCTAACGAACTTTGCAACTCATCTTTACTCAAAGTTGTTAGATCCTTTGACTCCTCAATAGCCACAACAATGTTATCAAAACGTGATGTTAACGAACGCAACACTTTCGATACAACATTCTGCTCAAGGATCGTTTCGCCACATGACTTGATTTGGTTGACTAACCGGGTAATGTGTGTTATGTAATTGTTGATCGTTTCTTTGTCCTCCATTTGCGTTAACTCGAATTGACGTTTGTAAGTTTGTAACCTTACCACCTTCGCTTTGACGGCACCGGCATACGCTTTCTCCAAGATTTCCCATGCTTGCTTCGCGGATTCACAATCACCAACCTTCTCGAAATTGTCGTTATCAACACAAGAGTGAATCAAGAATAGGGATTTGTAATCCTTTTTCTTTTCTTCCTTGTGTGTAGCCCTACGAGCATCGGTAGCATCTGCCCCTAATGGTGTAACTCCATTGATGACGATCTCAAGAACCTCTTGATAACCAAACAGAACCTTCATTTGTTTCGCCCATTTGTCGTAGTTCTTCGAATCAAGAATTGGGAGATTGGTGGGAATTCGATCATTGGAAACGGTAGCCATTGTTGGTGTTGCAGCGGATTGGGATCAATAACCAATGCTCTTGATGCCAAATGTTAGAACAAGCACAAAACCTTGTATGTGAATCAATGGAGATGATGGATAATTTTGGTGAAATTAGAGGATTGGGGAAGATCAAGTTTAGAGAGAATAGAGATTAATTGAGAGGGTAAAAAATCATATGGCATTAATTCCATTCAACAGTTACAAAATGTATATATAGTGCCTGCTAACACTAAACAAAGTAACAAAGCAAAAGCTAAACAAACAGCCTAAAAACAGAAATAATTTTTTCGGTTTTTCCTGCAGCATACTGGCAGCTTTTCCAAAATAGCTTCTCAAATAAGCTATTCTCCAAAAACACTTCAAAACCAATTACACTGCATTTGACTTATTCTAATCATTCAACAATCTTCACCGATTAAGTTATAGCAACCAACATTTTCGCATCATCCTTTAAAGAATCCACACTTATTTTTCACCGATAATAATCCCTCAAGCACAAGATGTACTTGAAAGACTAGAAAAAGTTAATACAAGACCAGACAGTTTCCAACGGCACCAACAACTCCAAACACACATAAACCATAACAAGCTAAGCAAAACCAGACAAAATACACTTCATAGGATTACTCCTTCAACTATTGTAATCTACCCTAAAACTTACATAATATGCTTTGAACCACCAATACGATTGTAGCTTTACCTTTTCACAAATTGACAACATCGTCAGAGTTTTATTCTAAAATATACCTTGGTTCCATGCTTTCCAAATAATCCACACCGTAGCTATTCAAATAACATGCAAAGCAAGACTACATTCTTTACCTCTGCCTCCCAGAGAAAGAAATTGATCATGATGATTTATGCAATAACCATGGAAAACCGACAAAAATCTCAACCAACCAGAAATAACCTGCCAAACATTACCATAATGCTTGCATCAGATAAAAAATGTGATATCTATTCTCAATCTGAAGAAAATTATGAATACAAGTCTGATTCTCTACTGATAAAATATTATGTCTTACCAAATTATCCTTTGTCGGTAATCTATTACAAAACAACTGCCACATAAAGAGATTTACCTTGAGAGGCACCACTTTAGACCATCAAACCTGGGAACCACCATTCACTTAAGGATCATCTGAGCCTGTCAACAAATTATAAACACTGCCAACATTATAACAACTTGAGGAATTAAGACGTTAAATCTAAGAATCATCCACCCTCTCCTGCAACAGAACAGACTCCAACAAACAAATATAATCCCCCACCAATCCTTCCATGCAAATAACCTCCTACGCCAAATCCAAGCATCTCCTCCTGCTCCCCACCCTAAGGCACACATTTCCGCTACCGACACATCCTTATACTCTGACAAGTCATAAAGCCTCTGAAATCTATCCATCAAATTCCCTCCTTCTATCCAAGGATCCCTCCAAAATAAGGAGTTCTCCCCATTACCAACCACTCGATCAACATTACTAAGCCACCACCCTGTAGCACCACCCCCCCCCCCCCCCCCCCTTGTCGGATTCTATTCACACCCTACCACCATGCAGACCCCCACTGCTGCCCCCATATTAAACCGACCCCAACTCTCCCCATACCGTAAAGCTAACACCCTATACCATAAACTTCCCCTCTCCACCAACATCCGCCAACACCATTTCCCCATCAAAGCTTCATTAAACTCCCTTAGTTTTCTCACTCCTAACCCACCATTTTCCTTACTCAAACAAACAGTATCCCAACCTAACCACACTACCTTCCTCTTCACCTTCGCACCTCCCCACAAGAACACATTAAATAAAGATTCAATAGAATAAATAATACATGTCGGAGCTTTGAAGAAGGAAAGGAAATAAATTGGAATAGCAGACAGAACAAATTTCAACAGAATCAAACGACCTCCCATTGACAGATTACGACACTTCCAGCCCGATAACCTCTTTCTAATGATATCCACTACCGGTTGCCAAAAACATAATTTTCTAGGATTACCACTAATGGGAAGCCCTAAGTACACGAATGGGATAACTCCAATCTTACAATTCAACACCAAAGACTCCTCTTTCAACCAAGAGCTATATATGTTAACTCCAACCAACATACTCTTATGAAAATTTACCTTAAAACCCGAGATAGATTCAAACAATAACAAAACTACTTTAAGATCCCTCACATTAGCCCAACTCTTCACCCCTATCAACAGAGTATCATCAGCAAACTGAAGATGAGAAATTAAGCTAACGTCCGCATTTCCTACTTTATGCCATGTATACATATGCTCCTGCACCATAACATTCATCAAAACACTAAAAGCATCATCCACAATTAAGAAGAGAAAAGGTGATAACAGATCACCCTACCGTAACCCTCTTTCTATCCAGAATTCATCAGTTGGGCTACTATTAACTAGCACCGATGCTGAAGCTGTAGTAACATATTATGTGATCCACTTTACCCATAACATAGGAAATTGCATTTTAACCATTACTCTCTTCAAATAACTCCAATCCACTGAATCATATGTTTTTTTTCAAAATCCACTTTAAACAAAAGTAACTCTTTCTTATTTTTCGTAGCTTCATCTACCACTTCATTTGCTATAAGGATGCCATCAAGAATTTTCTACCTGCAATGAAAGCTGATTGAGAATCCGAAATAAGCCCCCCAATCACCTTTCTCAATCTATTTGCCAACACTTTTGCCAAAACTTTATATCAACACCCTTCTAGCGTTATAAGCCTAAACTCTGCAACCCGTTTTGGACTAGCAACTTTAGAAATCAAAGTAATGAACGTGTTATTAATCCATTTAGTTAGATTCCCTTTAACATGGAACTCCACCATAAACCGCAATAAATCATCTTTCAGAATGTCCCAGAACTCTTTAAGAAATCCAAAAATCACTTCATCTGGACCGGGACTCTTATAGCTATCACAATCCCACACGACACTTTTTCACTTCCTCCATAGTAAATGTCTTTACCAAATCAGATTGTCCTTCCCACTTAGAGTTTTAAACACCAGTTTATCTATCTCTGACCAACACATATTTCTCTCCTTGAAATGATTTCGAAAGTGTTAGAAGACTGCATTCCTAATATGATTAACACCTTCCATTATCCCACCATTCTCATTTAAAGTTACTAACGCATTTACCCTCTTCCTAGCAGAAATATACCCATGAAATTTTTTTGAATTTGCATCTCCCTCCCTCAACCACTTCAACTTGGACTTCCGCCACTGTATACTCGAATTCATTCTAGATAGCGATATCAAATTCAACGATAACTCTTGAATTTCTACCACCTCTTCTTCAGTTAAAATAATATGTTCTCCTTTCAAATTAATGGACTCAATACGCTCTTTAACCTTAGAAATTCTTCCCTCTAAGTTCTGAGTATGTTGTTGATGCCACCACTTCAACTTTCCTTTTATGAACCACAATTTTTCCTTTAACACATAACCACCCCACCCATCCACCTGTAAGTTCCTCCATTAATAAACCACATATTCATGATACACCATAATGTAAGCCCAACACTTCAACATGCGTTGAGGCCTCGGACCCTAATTTTAAACATCAATATTCAAGAACACGAGACAATGATCAAATAGTCCTCTAGGAAGAACCATTTGAATACAATTTGGCCACATTGCACACCACTTTGCAGAGACTAGAAATCTATCAAGACGATTCATGACTCGACCATCCCCCCTATACCAAGTAAATTGTCCCCCGCACAACGGAAAGTCCACCATATCATTTTCCTCAATAAACATGTTAAAAGATGAATCTTTTATAGATCTTTCCACAACCACCATACTCCCCATTTCAGAAGGATGTTTTATTACATTAAAATCCCCTACCAAACACCAGTGTACTCCACTCCCTTGGTCGTTCATAACAGCCCCTAAACTATCCCACAATAATAGACACCCTGCTCTATCACATGGTGCATACACATTAGCTAAATAGAAACCTACCCCATTCTTGGAAAATATACCTCGGATGATCAGGCCATGTTCTAAATATCGAGACAAAACCACCTCCATCATCACTATGTCCCACAAAGTCAACACACCTCCCGAAGCCCCCACGAAAGTCCAAAAGGAAAAACCAACGTCATCATTCCCCCATAAATATCGACTAGTAAAATCATCCATCTCCTCCAATTTAGTTTCCTGAATACACACGATCCATGACATATGCTCCACAGTCACCTTTCTCACCTCTCTCCTCTTTGCCCACCCACCCAAACCACGAACATTAAATGACATAATCTTCATGATACCCTCACTCCACGCCCAACTTCTGACCCACCACCCTCTCCTACTTCCCTACCCCATCATCATCATGATTCACCATGAAGGTGTAAAAAACACAAGAAAAGGGGGGGTGAATTGGGTTTTAAAAACAAAAACTTTTCTTTATAAATATTCCCCTTTAAGTTAAAATCCTTTTAATCTTCACTATTGATAATAACAATAAGTAAGAACAAGAAGTAAAGAACAAAGTATGTTTATACTAGTTCACTTGAAAATTGTCAAGCTAGTCTAGTCCACCCGCCAAGGTGATTCACCTCACTAAATCGAGGACTTAATTCACTATAACCAAACTGATTACAATTTGCATAAGCTACCCGCAAGTGACTAACAATTTCTAAGACTCGCAAAACAAAGACTTCTTAAGGATACAGACCTACCTGATCCCTTAAGGAATATCAAACAATAATCAACATGATTATTACAATGCACAAGATACCTGCAAGTGACTAACAACCTCTAAAACTCGCAAGTCCTAGAATTCTTAAGAATACATACATGGTCCCTTAAGGAATATCAAACAACTATTTGAATACAAGTTTTTTTTACAATAATATTGCTTCTAAAAAGTTGAATATGTAAATTATTTTAAGAACAATGACTTAAGAATATGAAAGCTATGAACAACGTTTGTGGGTGAATATTTCGTTTATTGGAAACCTTCTCTCTTAGTCTTCAAGTCTTTATATAACCAATAAAATAATATATCCGTTAAGGGGTACTCTTGGGATTTCTAGAAACATTGGCAGCTTGAATAGTAACTTAGAGAATAAGATCGTGCGACGTGCCCGTCCTTTCATGGTAGTGAAATGGAGCATTGATTGTACCATGTACTATTTGTACCATTTTAATGTTATCTTCTTTCCTTCTGCACTTCAGAGGCTTCTGCGAGCATGAGTTTAGAAGCGAGAACATAACACAAGGCCATCAGAACTTCAAGTCTTCAGAGTCTTCAGAACTGCGTCTTCAGAGTCTTCAGCACTTGTTTGTGAGAACCTTTTCTTGGAGCCTTGGGTCTTTAGAACTTCAAGTCTTTAGAATCTTTAGAGCTGCCTCTTGAGAGTCTTCAGCACTTGGCCTTTAGAACCCTTATCTTTAGAACCTTGAGTCTTTAGAAACTTGAGTCTTTAGCATATGGACTTGAGTAGAAACTTATGTCTTTAGATCTTATGACTGTTTCTTTAGAACACATTGTCTTCAGAAACACGAGTGTAATACGGTGGGAGAACTGACTTGTTTTGCATTGTATCGCAAATGTTGCGGATAGAAAGAGTCGCCACCGACTTTTCTTTTATCTAATAAGGAAAGGGTGAAAAGAACAGGAAAGACCTTGATAGATTTTTAGTTCGGATGGTAGGTTATGAAAAGGGAGGGTGTTAGCACCCTTTTCATCCGTAGTTATCTACGGGCTCCTAATCGCTTAGCTCACTTTTGAAAACTTTTTTTTTGTGTGTATGTTTTGAAAATATTTCTGAAAAAGCCAACGTACGGCTAACTTTATAATAATTCTCGTATCAGTCCCCGAGAACGTATACAAAGTGTTTGAAAATATTTTTGAAAGTGTAGTGTGAGAAATGTTTATTTTTAGAAAGTTTGTGAGCAAGCGATTAAAAGTTTCTTACCCACTCAAGGTTGTTCTAGTTCTTTCTCCTTTATAGATAGTGATATCCATACCATTAGTTAGTAGGTAGCCCTATCTATTGGATGTGAAGGGACAAACGAAGGGTCACCGAAGGCAACTTGTAAGGATACTTTAGCAATTGTATCGAAGGGACTATATCATTTTTCTAAAGGCAACACCAAAGGGTCATCGGGGGACTATGGTATTTTTATATCGAGGGTCTTTTGACAAACCATCCCTACTTTCGAGGGACATGACCATTATTTCTAAAGGCAGCGAAGATAGGTTACCCTAGAGGTGTGAGTGTGAAAGTGTGTTTGTTTCAGTTATTTATCTTGAAATTAAGGTTTTGCTATCGATTGATTTTAGTCTTGCCATACAAACCCTAATTATTAAGATTAGCATAAAATAAATATAATAGCAGAAAGTAAAGTATGAAAATGTAAACCTAAAACTATTACAAGGCTTTGAGGCAGTTACATAGGAATGAAATGCGGAAAGAAAAAAAAACCTAAAACTATTACATCCCAGAAGCAATTATATAATAGAAAAAATGTGAAAAATATAAAGCTATGCTATTACATAGGGAATGTGCGACCTATACACTTGATCTAGGAATGTAAATAAGGAGAAGAAAATAGAAAATTGAAAAGAACATGTTTTTTGTATAGAAAATGATTTATGATAATAATTAGTAAAAAAAACCTAAAAATTCTAATTAATTGTAAAATTAAGAAAATGGTTAATTAATTAAATAATTAGGAAATTAAATGTCAACTAAAAAAAAACTAAACCTAATTAATTAGGGTTTTTTAAAAAGGTTAGTTTTAGGTTAATTAAAAAGAGTTAGAGTTAGGGGAAGAAAAATCAAGGAAAACAAAGTGAGAAACCAAAATAAGAAAAATGCCAGGTGTTGTACCCCAAAATTTTCCCTCTCTACTTCTCAATATATTTCTCGCAAAGATCTTCAATGATTCAAGTCAAGCCATCTCCTCAACACCGACGCCTCAAATTAGAGTTTGAGTTTGTACAAAGGCAGTTGGATTTCTAATGTCCCAAATGACTTGCATGGATCATTATAGACCCTCGGGATTGCTCCTGTCAAGTTTCAAGTCTTAGATCACAAAATCGCTCAGTCAATTGATCAGATGGTCTAAAATCAGCTGTATTGGAAAAAGGTCAATTATACACTAAAAAGTCAAACTTTGACTTTTTGATTAAAATTGAGTTTCAAAGATTATATTTCATCAAGACATTCAAAAAAGTGAAATGTGATCATCAAAAATCAAAAGGGTTAAAAGTCATTTTGGAAAGACAAACTTTGCAAGGCTTAGAATTTTTTCTAAGAATTTGTATACTTGTTAATTGCTTCATGTCATTTTTTCACTATAATTCAAAATAATTAAAGATGTTGCAAATAATTCAAGTTATTACAAGGTGGCATTTTTGCAAGATTACAAATCCTAAGCTTTGTTTTGTTTTAATTTTTCCCTTTGACTCAATGTCCAAACTTTGCCACCATGATGTTCATAAAACAGACTTGTATCATGATACAAATGTTGTTATCCAAGAAAGCCCAAAACAATGTCAAAAATAGTCTGTTGTACTGCTATAAAACAATCTTGCACCAAGCTGCCACAACACTCCAAAACTGCTGTAAAACAGCCCTGCTATGCTACTACCAACCCAGTCCAAGTCTGCATTATCTCAGTCCCATATTTGCACAAAATTAGCACATAAGAGCTGAATCAAAAAGCAATGGAACAATATACCCAAACAGTTTAAAAACTTATTTGTTTCCCCCCCAAATCTCAGCCAAACTTCATCTATAAATAAATTGTTTTCATAACACATAAGGGGTATCTTTTAGAGGAAAAAAAGAGAAGAGAAAAACATTATTCTTTGTAAACTCTACTCATTCACAAAAGGCCCTTGCTCATACTCATCTCTGTTTTCATTCACCAAAATAGAACCTCAACCCATTATTCCATCTTGCAAACCCTCCCATAAACCAACCAGCCCAAACACCTTACATCATATAGAGATTGTTCAAACACAAGAACAGTTTCTGTAGTACCATTATCTTCACTTTCCAAACACAAAAAAGTAGCACATCATAACTTGACTGAGTTGGTGTGGTTCAACAACTTGGAATAACTTCCTGGAGATTCACTGAAGCCATCACAACACCTTGAAAAGTATTTAGACTCAAAACACCAAGTGCAGTCTCAAGGTAAGTCTTCTTGACCTTGCATTTTTCATACATCACTAATGCTTCATTTTCGAAGATAAATTATAGTAATCATTGCCTTTTGAAGCTAACCATTTACTTGTTGTCCATTTTTATCAACCATATGTTGTGAACTGACCTGTCAACAAAATAGAACAATGTTTAAGGCAAAAAACTGCAGCATGAGTTGACTCATTTTAGAAAAATGTTAAGTGTTCATAAAAATTCAAACTTTTATCTCCTCAGAACCGGAGCTCTGATGCTAATTGAAGGTGTGAAAAACACAATAAAATGAGGGGTTTGAATTAGGTTTTAAAAACAAAAACTTTTCTTTAAAAAAATTCCCCTTTAAGTTAAAATCCTTTTAATCTTCACTCTTGATAATAACAATAAGTAAGAACAGGAAGTAAATAATAAAGTATGTTTATACTAATTCACTTGAAAATTATCAAGCTAGTCTAGTCCACCGCCAAGGTGATTTCGCCTCACTCAATCGAGGACTTAATTCACTATAACTAAACTGATTACAATTTGCACAAGCTACCCGAAAGTTACTAACAACTTCTAAGACTCGCAAGTCAAATACTTCTTAAGGATACATACATACACAGTCCCTTAAGGAATATCAAACAATAATCAACCTGATTATTGTAATTCACAAGCTACACACAAGTGACTAATAACCTCTAAAACTCGCAAGTCCTGGACTTTTTAAGAATACAGACCTACCCGGTCACTTAAGGAATATTAAACAACCGTTTGAATACAAGTTTTGTTTACAAGAATATTGCTTCTAAAAAGCTTAACATGTAAACTATTTTAAGAATAATGATTTAAGAATATGAAATCTATGAACAGAGTTTGCGCGTGAATATTTCGTTTATTGACAACTTTCTCTCTTATTATTCAAGCCTTTATATAGCCAATAAAATAATATATCCGTTGAGGGGTACTCTTGGGATTTCCAGAAACATTGGCAGCTTGAACAGTAACATGGAGGACAAGAAAGTGCGACGCGTCCATCCTTTCATGGTAGTAGAATGAAGCATTGATTGTACCATGTACTATTTGTACCACGTTAATGTTATCTTCTTTCCTTCTGCACTTCAGAGGCTTTTGCGAGCATGAGTTTAGAATCGAGAACATAACACAAGTTCATCAGAACTTCAAGTCTTCAGAACTGCGTCTTCAGCTCTTGGTTGTGAGAACCTTTTCTTGGAGCCCTGGGTCTTTAGAACTTCAAGTCTTTAGAATCTTTAGAACTGCGTATTCAGAGTCTTCAACACTTGGTCTTTAGAATCCTTATCTTTAGAACATTGGGTCTTTAGAAACTTGAGTCTTTAGCATCTGAACTTGAGTAGAAACTTCTGTCTTTAAATCTTTTGACTGTTTCTTTAGAACCCGTTGTCTTCAGAAACATGAGTCTTCAGCATCTGGACTTAAGTAGCAACTTATGTCTTCAGATCTTTTGACTGGTTTCTTTAGACAGATATTAGAGCTTACACTTCAGAGCCTTCTGGAGTGTCTTGCTACTGTTCAACAAAACTTATGTAGCGCGGAAGCGAAACTAATTCTCCTCTAATGTCTTGGTCACGTCATCCATCAGAAGCAGAACTTATTTGTTAAGTACTCAACAATAACAAACATTAGAGTATCAAAATTACATACAAAAATACTCATTTTTTATCATCAAAACTCAGATAATATTGCAGAACCAAATCTTGTTCTAACACACCACCACCACCTCCTTAGAACCTCCTCCTCTTGATAACACATTAAACATGTTTAGCATAATCACCCATAAAACTGACACCAATCGCCTTACCAACTTTAGCTACATCTTCCTCCACAACACTTCTTCCACAATGTAATGACTTCCAATGCCTCCAATCTTCATTATTGACTGAAGAATTAGAATTAACATCCAATGAAACACCTTGATCATGCCTCATGTCTTTAGACTTAGACTGGTGAGACCCCCCTCCTCTTCTTTGCACTCTTCAAAGCTTTCAACAGCTGTTTCCTATCAAACTCAGACAACCTGGAGACCCTTTTTAAATCCAGAAGGGAAGCAGATTGTATGCAGCGCTTTCCTTTTTCAGCTTTTTTTCTGTTTTAACTTCTCCCCCAAAGTATGTACCTTATTCTCAACCATGTCTCCCTTCTTTTTAACCTTCTCCTTGGCTATAGCGCTCACGTCTACTTCCTTCCCCATAGGCTCCTCCTCTACCTGAACTTCATTACCCTCCCTCTCTTTTTTCATCCATTCTTCATTTAATTTAGATACTAATTGATCAAAATCCGGACAATAATCTTCACCCTCATGACACTCATTATGTGCCCGAGACTCCTCATCTTCATATTCTACAAGACAAGCATCTTCTGCTAATCCAGTCTTTATATCCTCCACCAACTGAATATGATATTTACTACCATTGATCCACACCTCTTCCATACAATCAATTGCATTCAAAACTGAGGTAGTAATCAAAATACGGGCATAATCCAGACTTGTTCTATCAGACGTACAATCATCCATCTTTAGAATACGCCCATAATCCGAAACCAAACACGCAAAAAAAGTTGTTCCATTCATGTAACGGTACCCTATAACATCTCAGCCACACACCTTTTTCATATTTCCCCTCTCTCTCCTTCGACCACGCATGACAATCATATAGAAATTCTGCGAAAAAATCAATCGTCTCAATAAACACCTCTTCAGTCACATCCTTATCATAATGATAAAGAAACACCTTACCCCTGCTCCGCCTCTGCAACCACCGTTTTCCTCTCATTATTTCCTGCTGCATCAAAGTAAATAGATTTTTCCCCTTCCTCTCCACCTACATCTCTACCTCTATTCCCACAAAAACGATCATACTTTTCCTCCCTCGCAACCAACCTCCACTCACTGATGAAGACATTGTTAAGGGCTCTCATTAGTTTCACAGAATCCTTAACTTTCGTAAATCGTGCAAACCCAAAAGCATCCCCATTCACATTTCGATTTCCCGACACGTACACATCAGACAGAGTATCACATACCTCTAACTCCTGTCTCAACCAAAACAAAGGAATTAACGGTGGAAAATTAGTAATATAGAATGTCACTTGCGACCCAACATTAGCAGAAGTATATAACTTGTTATCGTTTCCCTACCAATTCCACTTACTGCATAAATTTCGTGAAGCTTGTTGTATTGTAGTATACCTCCCACCAGTTGTTCCAACCATTGATGATCGGAAGCCACCCGACCATCCTTCATGACCAGACAATAATCATTGTAAAGAACCGTGCACACCCCGTGAATTGCTCCTTCTATGCACACTCAATGAAGATCCAACTGCGAAATTTAAAGGATTGCAAGAAAGAAATTTCTAGTAAATCATATTTAAATTGCTGGTATGAATTAATTTTTTTTTAATATTATCTAAAATTTCAAAAAGTGTTATAGTTTTATTAAAAAATTTAAAAAGTATTGTAATTTATAGAAAATTTTAAAATTTTCGCTAAAGTAAAAAAAAAAAAAGATTTTTTTAGTCGAATATGAGCTATCGATTTTCTGAAAAATCTGATAATTTTTTCTGATAAATGTGAAAATAAATTACAATTTAAAAAAAGAAAAAGTAACAACAGATATTATAATAAGAGGGTGTACGGTTCAATTTTGAAGGTGGTAATTAAAACCTTCTCGTACTAATCTATTATCTACTAGAGGAAAATTATCCCACCCAATATTAATGAGTAACTTTTATTTTATCTCTTTTCTAATATCAATCCTTGATCCTTGATGACTTTTACTTTAGAATTCAATAGAAAAATTAAGTAAGTCTCTCTAATGATTCTCAATTACACAAGATAAGATGTTTATGGTGTGTTCTTCAACTCAGGAAAAAAAACTCCTGAAAACAAAAAAAAAAACTATGGTTTACATTTTCTTACATATAATAATTCACTTGATTATGCAATTATGTTTTAAATAAATTTTGTTGGAAAAAAAGACATGATTTAAATCAATTTTTGGATTGGATTTGAATCTACCCGTGCCTCAGGCAAGAAGAACACAATAACATAAAATAGCATGATTTGAATCACTTAGATTAGATGCACAAATATGTAAGGAAAAAATTTGATAGTAAAGTGGATAGGGATAATATATGACAGTGATATGATTTCATAATATTAAAGGTGTTTTTGAATGAGTGGTAGACATGAATGATTTTAATAGAATTGAGTTTAATAAAATTAATTTATTTTTAAATATATTTATATAAAAGTGAATTGAAAAATAAATTTTAATATAAAAATTACACAGAATCAATTATAAAGTTAAAAACAAAAAATTATAATTTTAAGTAAAAAAATCAATTTTAGATATATGATCAATTTTACTTTTGTCCCATTAAATATTTTAAAATTATTCTGAATGATTTTACATCTCTAGAATTGCTTTTAATCTTTCTAAAAATCAAACACGATATATAAAAAGAATAGAGTTTTCTAAAAAAAAACGATATCATTATTCTTAATAACGACATTATATGGTATATATTATATTTAAATTATAAAATTACATTTTTAAATTTTATATATTATTTTCAAATTTAATAAATAATAAAAAAAAATAATGAATCAACTTTTGATAACTTTTATAAAAATTGACCGACATGTTGAATAACTATAATTTTAAAAACAACATGAATAAATGAATAATTCTATACGGATATGTTATACCAAAATAAGTTTTAGATAATAAGTAAATGACAAAACTAATATTGTAAAAAAAATAACATATGATTTTTTGTAAATATAATTAATATTAATGTTTTTGAAAATTGGGATAATAATTATTTTTAAATACTTTAATTCTATAGGCTAATTATAATTTTTTTATGTAATGTCAAATTTATTTGTTTGTTTGTTTTTTATTTCTACTTTATTTTATTTTTTTAATATTTAAATTAAGTTTTATAGAGATTAATTGGTATTAACCTTTTCATATTATTCTTCTAATTTCTATTCAAATTCAAAAGATGAATTTTAAACAACTTGAATAAAATATAATAAATTTCAAAATCAATTTATATCTTAACGAGTCATCAAACTCTAACTTGCAATATAATATTACTTCCTCCGTTTCATAATAGATTTTTTTTAAAATTTTCACATTTTTTAAGATAATGATTAATTATATTGTTTTCAATGATAAAATGAATCTCATTTATTAAAATAATCTTATTATAATAAATAATAGAGTAGTTATATGAATTAAAATACAACAAATAAATATAAATTAGTGAAAAAATAATAAATATCACATTAGAATTCTAAAAAGACAAATAATTTAAAAAATAAAAATAGTAAAGAAGACACCTATTGTGGAACGGAGAGAATATTAATTTTGTTTTTAAATATAAATTTCTTTAAAGAAAATCACGAGAATTAAGAGAGTGGAATGAAATATTAAATCCGTTGATTATTTGTATAATTTTACTAATTTATTATTAGGAGAGAGAATAATTTAATATTTTATAAAAGTATTGCACTTTAAAATTTGAAAAAAGTCTTATAAAGAATGAAGAAGAAAAAAACTTAACAGAATCTTATATTAAAGGACAAATATAATTATTCTATTCTATTTCTTACCTTGCATACCAAACAAACCATTATAAACTGATTCAAATCATCACACAAATTATACAAAAACTTAAATTTGAAGGCATATTCCCCATAATTATAATATTTTGATAGATATTCCCCTCACTTGACACATATACCTTACAATTTTATAATATGTCTAAAACATCCTCATTATTTCAAAATAAAATCATAACTAACTATTTATGGTGAACAATTTTACACATTTATAATTTATTCACTATAAATAGCACTTTACAGCTGGCCTAGTTGAGGGGAAAAAACATAAAAAAGGTAAATATGAAATTGTAGGGCATGAGTGTTATCTGTGGAGATACATACACCTACAAATTTTAATGTTACAACTTTCCAACTTATGATCAATTCAAGCCCACAAGCTTATGTGGGTTTTGATTGCCAAATGCTACACCGATTTTGGTGTTTATTTAAGAGTTCATAGTGTTTTTGAGATGTTACTTCAAGTAGAGTGTGAGGTTATAACTCATAGGGATTCATATTTTATCCCATTCCTTTTACTATAATCATCTTAGCTTAAAAAACAATGCAGATATCATTTTTACTAACCTCTTCATAATGTGAAAGACACTATAATTCTATTATTTTCAAGTGTAAGGAGATGGGGCCTAAAGAAATAGGTTGAATTATTGACAAACACTAACATGAAATAGAAAGAGCAACAAAATGAATGAGCCACATCTAAATTGTAAAGTCCAAAATGGAATAAGACCCATTGCAAAGTTGTAAGTTCTAGAGTGATGTTGGTAATTTTGAATGCAGAGTATGGGGCCTCTTCTTTGTAGGAAAGTTATTGCAATTATAAGTGGAGTTAGAAAGTTGTCTCTATACATGTGCTTCCAAGGTAGCATGCCTTTATTACTTCTATTTTACGCCAGATAGGTAATTTGAGGACTCAAAGCAAGAGAAAATCAAGTAAACAAACGTGCCATCAAACATTTGTGAAAGCAAGAGGAAATCAAACTCATCATGATAAAAGAATATCTACAAAATTTCAATAGTTTTTTCAGCAATAGTTCCTACTATGAAGCCTCAAAACTAAAATAAGCATATGAAAGTTACAATAATAATAAGCAGCAGCAGCCATAAGAAGCCTTATATAAATCAAACAAACTCCAGCAATTCCAAGGTCATGAAACTATTACCAAAAATCCCGTGCTCACTTGCAATCTACGCCAGCTTCAGCGGCGCGGCGAGGCTTGCTTTTACGCCTGCTTCCATTTTGTCGGAATCCAGTAGACTTCACTGAATCAGCAGGGCTACTAGACTTTGCTCGGATGCCATTCTCCTCTTTCATTGGTTCTATCTTTTCTTTAACCTGTGAAGAAGACCTCTTCCTTTTCTTTTTGTTCACGGTGATAACCTCGGTTTTCAAATCATTGTTGGAAAGATTGCCATTTACATTCTCCTCGCCGTTCTCTATCTTTTCAGTTACTTCAACAACTTCTTCGTTTTCATCCGTGACAGGTTTTATCGGTCTCCCTCTTTTTCTGTGAGCTGGTACTTTATCCTCTTCATCGCTTACAAGATCCTCAACAATAGCAGATTGCTTCTTCCCTTTTCCTCGGCCTCTACCCATCGTCAAAGAACTTTGTTGAAAGAAAGTACTAATTAGAAATCTGCACAGATGAAACAACTATACTTGAAAGTCCAAACACAGCAAAAACATCATGACAACGAAAAATGTCAAACTTAATAAACCATTAGGTTTAAAAATGGTAGATAAAACCACACATCGATTTTGTGAGATTCTACCAGCCAACCACTTTTCCACACCACTTTTCAGATACAATAACTAGGATTTGCATCAACTATTAACACAAATCAAGTATGCAATTATAATTTCCCTCCAGCTGTTTACTATTTTAAGATCAAATTCTGATTAGGGCCAAAAGCAAGAACTTTAAGATACTATCACACATGCTTAATCTTTCAAATCTACAAAATAAAATAAAAACCTAAACCCTTAACTAAACACCCTTCATAAAAACCATTCTTTTGTCAATAATCAGTACTTGCATCTTACATTCTTACAACAACTGAAACTCTGAAAATTCAATCAAAGGATAAACTTATCTCCATTTTTTTTCACACAGTAAAAAACACAAACACATAACAGTCACAAAAAGAAAAAACAAATTTCAAATCATTCACCATAGCATAAAAAAAAAAAAAACTTTTTCACAGATCATTAATCCTAAACAAAAACAAATGAAACCCTTTTAAATTTCTACCCAACAGATAACACAACCCAAAATGCAAAAAGCCAAAAAAACTCAATTTCATAGCAAATAACCAAAGAAAAAGCATATAAACAGAGATATTATGAAGGTTTTTCAAAACCCATGTTGGATCCAGTACTAAGCCAATGTCAGAAGATTTCAGAAATTGAAAGTGGGGATAGAAACAAGATATAGATAATAAAAAAGAAGCTTACTTTGTAGTATTTGGAATCAACAGTGTGCAAATGAAACATAACCCTTTTTAGAAAATGAGATTTTGATCTGGTTTTAGAAAAGGATTTAGAAGGTTTTAGAGAAGAGTGGTGAAAAATGGAGAAGTAGGTTAGAGTTAGAGAGAGGAGTGAAGCATTAGAGATGGAAGATTACAAAATGGGAGATAGCTGGAGTTAATATTCTTCTTCTTATATATACACACATGCTTCAATAGTTGTTCTAAAACTTCAACATACTTGTTTTTCATTTAGGGTAATATATTATTTTATTTTAAATTATTTTGATATTTATAGAGGTTAAATATAATTTCATAGCATGCAAATACAAGTCTTCAATTTTACTTCTTATAATCAATTTTTTAATTATTTTGATTATAACCTTGTAATTTTAATTTATTTTTAATTTGATCTCTTAGTTTTAAGGTTTACAAGATTAATTTATGTTGATGTGTCATTCATGATTTGGATTCATGCATATGTAGTCATCAAAATCCTTAATGAAATTTCTCTTTTGTCTTCATTGCCTTTGGAAGGACACTGACTAATGATTTTTTTTTTCTAAATAAACTTAAAGTGTGTTTAAATATAGTAATTAATTTTTTTAAGAATTTAAAATTTTAAGAAATTTACTTAATTCAAAGGAAATTTTTGAGGTCATTGTACCAAAAAATAATAAAAAATTTGGGCCAATTTTTTTAAAAATATCAGGCTATGTTTAAACATTGAAAAAATAAGCACCAATTTGCAAATATTAAAATTTTTAAAGGGATTGATTTATAAAGTTGGAAAATTATTAAGGATCAATTTATAATTTTAAGAAAAAAAATAATTTATGAATTTTGAAAAATATACGAGCCAACTTGTAAATTTTGAAATAACAAAATAATCTTCAATTTTACGTTTAAATTTTATAGAGTAAGAAAAAAATTTAAATTCGGTGATTTTAAGGGTTATTTCTAAATAACAAAATTAAATTTGGACAAAATATTTAATAAATTTTCATCATTTTATTAAGTTTTTTATTTTTAATCCCAAAAATAAATTTTGTTTAAATTATTTGAAATTCTTTTAAAATATTACATCCTCTATTTAAATGTCTCATCCAAACATATTTTTAGAGTTTTAAGAGTTTGTTTTGTATTTTAAAACGATTTTAAAACAGAAGAATATTGAGAAAGAGGTTATGCAATTCTATGGTAGTTTAATGGGGACTGAAGCCCATTCTATCAATCACATTGATGTTGAAGCTATGAGGCAAAGTAAGAAACTTACTATGGAGTAAAGAGGTTATTTGGTTAGAACTGTGATTGTGTAGGAATCGAAGCTGCTTTGAAGAACATGTGCAATAAAAAAGCCCCTGGTGTAGATGAGTTCAGCGCTAAGTTCTATAAGGTCTGTTGAAATTTTATAAAACATGATGTTATTTCTGCTGTGATGGAATTCTTCCAGTCTGGTAAAATCTACAGGAACTTTAATAGCACAGTTGTGACCCTCATTCCTAAAGGTGAGAATGCAAAGTGTATTAGAGATTATCGTCCTATTATTGAATGCATTGTTTTCTTTAAAATTGTTTCGAAAATTATGACTGCTAGGTTGGGGGAGGTGTTGTCTTCTATCAATAACAAATGTCAAGTTGCGTTTGTTCCGGGCCAAAACATTCACAATCATATCATGTTAGCTTACGAGCTTCTCAATGGTTATGATAGGAAATGGGGGCTCTGAGATGCATGATGCATATCGATCTTCAGAAGGTCTATGATATGGTGCATTGGAAGGCTTTGGAGATCATTTTGAAGGAAATTGGTATCCCGAGCTGTTTCTATAATTGGATAATGACAATGGTTTCAACTGTTTCATATCATTTCAGTGTTAATGGAGATCTCTCAGATTCTTTGCAGGCTATAAGAGGTATAAGACAAGGGGATCCTATATCCCCCTTGCTCTTTGTCCTAATGATGGAATATATGAATATATGCCTAGTGAAAATGCAGCGGAATGCCAACTTCAACCATCATACGAAATGTGAAAAACTGGAATTGACCAATTTAATTTTTGTTGACGATGTTTTACTCTTCTACAGTGGCGATAAGATATCTGTGGATCTGATTTTGGAATCCTTCAATCAGTTTTCTGCCTCTACGGGTCTTATTATTTCGGGGGTATGGATATCGAGATGAAAAATCTTATCAAAAGATGCACCACTTTTGTTGAAGGTAAGCTTCCTGTGAAGTATTTGGATGTTCCGCTTACTAGTAAGAAACTGAGTATTCATCATTATATGCCCTTTGTTAACCGTATCATTGGTAGAATAAGGCACTGGTCTTCTAAGCTCCTGAGCTATGCATGGCGTATTCAGCTTGTAAAAAACGTATCTTTCTCCATTACCCAATATTGGATGCAATGTCTCCCCATCCCAAAGGCTCTTATCAAGAAAATAGACTTTGTCTGTAGGTTGTTTATATGGACTAGAAATGAAGAGATTAGTAAGAAAAGCCCAGTGGCTTGGTGTAACACGGTGGGAGAACTGACTTGGTTGTTTTGAGTTTGATCACAATTGTGCGGATAGCAAGAGTCGCCACCGACTTTTCTTTTATCCAATAAGGAAAGGCTGAAAAGAACAGGAAAGACCTTTAGAGATGTTTTCTTGAGTTCGGGGGGTAGATTATGAAAAGAGAAGGTATTAGCACCCTTTTCATCCATGGTTTTCCACGGGCTCTTAGTTGCTTTCTAAATCACTTGCTTTGTTTGAAAGTATGCTTTGTGTTGTGGGTTTGAAAATATTTTAAAAAATATCTTTGTAATGGTTCTCGTTTCTATAAGAACGCATACAAAGTGTTGTTTCGAAAATAATTCAAAGAGGTGTTTGTGGAATGTGTTTTTTGAAAGTGTTCTTGAAAATATATTTTTGTAATGGTTCTCATCTCTATAAGAACGTATACAAAAAGCTTTTGTCTTTTGAAAATAAAGTTTTAATGTGAAAATGTTGGTGTAAAATGTTTAGTTGTGAGCAAGCGAGCAACTAAGAGCGAAACTACCTACTCAAAAGGTCTTAAATGTTCTTTTCCTCCTCCTTTAGATATTTCTATCTTACCATTGATTTGGTAAGAAGCCCCATCGTTAGATGTGAAGGGACAGGTACGGGACATTTGTATAGTCATAGAAGGCAACTTGAGATGCTTTAGCAATTTTTCGTAAGGGACTAGATCGTTTTACCGAAGGCAACATTGAGGGATATCGAGGGACTACGATCTTTTTTATCGAAGGGTCTTTGCTAAAGCGTCCCATATTCGAGGGACATGACTGTGTTTCCGAGGCAACGAGCGAGGTTACCCTAGAGGTGCGCGTGTGAAAAAATGTGTTTGATTCAAGTTAAGTTGCTCTTTGATTAGGTTATCTAGCGATTGATTTTGAATCTTGTCATGCACGCCTATTTACTATACAATATATGGAAAACAGTAAATTGCGGAAATTAAAATTATACGCTATTACAGAGCTTTCGGGAATCGAGGTACAAATTTACAAATGGGGATGGATTAATGCGATTAAAAGTCCAAATAGGCAAACAATACAACCAAATCGAATAGAGAAATTAATTGAAATTACGACAAATTTATGAAGCAAAATTATTTAACAAAGTAAAGATAAGGATATAAAAAAAACTTGGTATTTGTTTGAAAAGTTTAGAAAGAGAATTAAAAAAATCTATTCTATTAAAGAAAATAAAATAATTGATTTAAAGAAATTAAATTGTTTGTATATATTTTTGTCTTTTAGGTTTTTGTTATTAAGAAATTAAATAAATAAATTAGAACTAAGTACAAAAATTAATTAGTAAAATTATTTACAAAATTTTTCCTAACTTAAATTTTAGAACTAAGCTAATTGAGAAATTTATCTAACAAAATTTTATGAGTTATTAAATTAGTAAAAACAACTAGAACCAAACCAAATATTAAAATAAAACAAAATGGAAGGGTGGTGTTAAACTGAAATGAGGGTGATGTTGTTTTTGAAAATATGGGCTTTAGAGGTTAAAGCCCAAGGAGCTTTTTGTTTTAACAAAAAAAAAAACAGAAAATGAAGCAAACAAAACGAAAATAGGTCCCAACATGGGTTGAACCCGGATTCTCTTAGTCACTGCAAACAATGCCTTGTCAACTGAGTTATTTTGTTTATTCGTTATTATTATTAACCTAATAATACAAAAGGAAAAAGATAACTGGATTGGGTGATTGGGCAAAGAGGCCCAATGGGGGGGGGGGGGGGGGGGGGGGTGACCCGGTTTAGAATGGACAAGGAAGGGTTGAGAAACCCTAAAACAAAACAAGGAGGTGCGGCTGGGAGTTCATGGGAAAATGGAAAAGTTATGTTTGAATTTTCAACTAAATCACAAAAAAAATTCTTAACCCCTTTCTCTTCCTTATCTCACGATGAGATTTCTCCCCTCCCTGCTCGCTCTCGTACCTTCACTCTTGATTTCGTGTGTTAACAACAACAATGAACATTCAAATCTTCTCAATCTCGCGTAACTTTCCAACAAATCATCACAATCTCTCTCTCTCTCGTGATACCCTTGACCAATCAATAACGGAAACCCGCTCTCTCTGGTTTTACACTTAGAATTTTTACGAATCCATAATTGTATTTACGCATGCAAGATGAAGAACTTAAATATCACTAGATAATGAAATGCTAAAGGAAATGAAGCTTACAGATTGAAGTAGCTCTGATGGTGTTTCAACTGTGACTTCGTTGAAGATACGTCCGCGATACTTCAGGTAATTTGCACTTCTTCTTCCTTCTGTCTTCTCCGTGTTTTTTTTCTGGTTGTTGTTGTGTTGTCTTGAATCTGTTCGAAACAATAAAAAAAAACTGAAGTGTCATGGTTTGTGTATTTGCAGGGGTACGGTTTTGATTGTGGACCAGGGAATTGCAGCTTGATGATGGAGAAGAGGATAACGAGTTTGCGAGATGGCTAATGTTAGAACAAGATTAGTTCTGATCATATCTCAGAGTTTTGATGATAACAATAAATTATATTTTAGATAATTTGTCAGAAGCATTTTAATGTGCTGAGCTAAAAATATGTGAAGAAGTTCTTTGATGAAAGAACTATTTGCTTTAAGCGCAACTACTATTTCTAACTCTGGTAAGACAATTATTTAAATGCATCTTCTAACACTTACCAGGATTCCTTGTTCAGAAGATTACTTGAAAGCAAGTGTTGTTCAGAAGTTTATTTGAAAGCAAGCGTTGATCAAGTTCTTAGCAAGCAAAGCATTGTTTAGAAGATAAGCAAGCATGTTCTAAATTCAAGACGTTGAAGCAAGTTCTGAAAGATTGTAAAAGCTAACTTGTCTTGTCAAGCTTCAGGAAACATGTTCTTACAAGTGTCATTTGCTCATTTAATGCAAAGACGACTACATGCACTCAACTGTCTACGCTAGTGCATTGGAAAATGGAATAGTACAAGGAAACACGCAAACATTTAATGCTCTCTATTTGAAGGCAACAACAGTCATGTTTTTTCATGCTATATATAGAAGAACATTTATTGCAAGCCAAAAAAAACGCTCAAACGCAAAAACACAATATTGCTGAAACGCTGAAAGATTGAACATCTGAAGTTCTGAATAGAACTAAATCAAAAGAAGCAAAAGCTACGCAAAATATTTTGGGCTCACAAACAAATTTCATACACTTTGTGCTAAAATATTCTTAGTGAAAAATCACAGTTGTGATATAGCTTTCTTAGAAGAAAACTTTGTTTCACTATCTGTAAAGATTTTATATCTTGTAATTGTTCCTTGAGAGACCAAGGTTGGTCAGGATTCTCAAGTAGACTAGGACTAGTTTAAGTCTTAGTGGTGTTAGTAACTTGTAAGATTACTTGTGCATTGTTAGTCACAACAGTTATTGTGTAATTATAATCAGTTGATTATAGTGGATTAAGTCCTTGTTGAGAAAGGCGAAATCACCTTGGCGGGTGGACTGGAGTAGTTTGAGTTCAAACGAACCAGGATAAAAATAACCTTGTCTTTCCATTATTGTTGTGTATTCAAGAAAAAGAAAAAGAGAAACTTATTCAACCCCCCCCCCCCCCACCCCCTTCTAAGTGTTTTCTCCACCTTCAATTGGTATCAGAGCTTGACTCTGAGTTCAACACTTAACCATGTCAGGAAAAGATCCAGAAGAAAACACAATGGCAAATGAACAAAACAACAATAATTACACCAGACCTCCAGTGTTTGATGGAGAAGATTTTGATTATTGGAAAGATAGACTAGAAAGTTTCTTTCTAGGTCATGATAGTGACTTATGGGATATAGTCTTGGATAGTTACAAACATCCTACTGACTCAGAAGGAAATATGATTGATAGGAAAAATATGGATAGACAGCAAAAAGCTGATTTCAAAAATCATCATAGAGCTAGAAATATTTTTCTAAATGCTATCTCTAAAGTGGAATATGAAAAGATTACAAATAGAGATACTGCACATGATATGTTTGAGTCTCTTAAAATGACTCATGAAGGAAACGCTCAAGTGAAGGAGTCTAAAGCTCTGGCTCTCGTCCAGAAGTATGAAGCCTTCAAGATGAAGGAAAGTGAATCTATATAAGATATGTTCTGAAGGTTCCAAACTCTGATTTCTGGCTTGAGAGTTCTGAACAAGGGATATTCTAAGGCAGATCACGTTATGAAGATCATCAGAAGCTTACCCAGAAGATGGGCACCTATGGTCACTGCTTTCAAAGTTTCAAAAGATCTGAACAACGTATCTCTTGAAGAACTCATCAGTGCTCTCAGAAGTCATGAGATAGAACTTGATGAGCACGAGCCTCAAGAGAAAGGTAAGTCCATTGCCCTTAAATCAATTATAAAATATGAAACTAAAGCTTTTCAGGGTAAATAAGAAAACTCTGAAGAATCTGCTTCAGAGGAAGATGAATTATCCTTGCTCTCCAGAAGGATCAATCAGCTGTGGAAGCACAAGCAAAAGAATTTCAGAAACTCCGGAAGAATAGGAAATGAATCTGAAAAATCCTCTAGACACAGAATATCAAGTAACAAAATCATTACCTGCTATGAATGCAATAAACAAGGTCACTACAAAAGTGAGTGTCCAAGGCTTCAGAAGGAGAAACATAAAGGGAAGTTAGTTAAGGAAAAGAAGAAAAGTCTTATGGCAACATGGGATGATTATGAATCTTCTGAAGACGAAACAGAATCAGAAGATGAACAAGCCAATATAGCTCAAACCGAAAACTTATCAGATGTCTCAGAATCCTCTGAATCAGAATCAGACACTAAAGAGGTATTCCCTGACTTCACTGTTAATTTCACTAAAGCTGAACTAGGAGAAAGTCTGAGTGAAATTCTGGAAAGATATCAGCAGCTTCAAGTCAAATTCAGGAATCTGAAAAAGGATCTTGCTTCTGACTCTGAAGTAACTAAAAGTCTGAGATCAGAAAACTCTGAGTTAAAAGAAAAGATTTCAAAACTAGAAAATGATCTATAAAACTCTCAGAAGGAAATAATCTCAGAAGATCCTAGTAATGCTGATAAGATCATAAAGAAATATGATCAAAGCTTTTAGAAGTTTCTAGCTAAAAACATAGATAGAAGTAAAATGGCTTCAATGATCTATGGAGTTAGCAAGAAAGACAGGATAGGTATAGGATACAAAGGCAAAGTAACTCAGCCTAAGAAAGTTAAGGATCTGGTTATCAAACGTACTCCTCTCTATTCTCACTTCACCACTAGGCGCACACATCATATTAAATATACATATTACTCTGGAAACTCTTATGCTAAACCAAAGTTCAAACAAAACTTTAAATTCTCTAACCCAAGAGGACCCAAAAAGATATGGGTAAGAAAAGACAAAATCATCTATGTTGCAGATATTTTCAACATCAAGGTTGATACTCCAGTACTAACACCTGGACTCTGGATGCTCTCTACTCATGGAAGAAAGAAATCATATGTTCCAAGGCATGGAATCTAAAAGATTATGAGGTTTCAGAGGTAATCAGAAACAGAAGATTACTGGCTTTGAAACTATTGGAAACAGGAATGGAAATACAACATCAGAAGCTCTGAACAAAGCATGTCTAAAAGGAAAGTTTTCAGAACTTTCTTTTAAATCATAAATTGTTGATTCTTCCACTAGGCCATTAGAAACATCTTATTTCAATCTTTTTTAATGTACTTGTTTTATTCTGAACAAGTTTGATTCTAAAGCACAAAGATGTTTTTTGCTTGGATATTCTGAATGCTCAAAAGGCTATAGAATATACAACCCAGAAACTCTGATTGTTGAAGAATCAATCAAAGTCAGGTTTGATGATAAGCTTGGCCAGCAACGGCCAAAGCAAATTGATTTTTCTATAGGTACAGAAGATCATCCCTCAAACTCTGAAAATTCAGAAGAAAAGGAAGACTCAGAAGATCATCCTCTTGACAATGCTCTGGACAATCTCAGAATCTCTAAACAACCCACTCAGAAAAGATGAGTTCTCAGATGTTTTGAATGAATAGTCAGTCAGAAGTTTTTAATCTTTATGAAATTCAGAAATTCATTAGAACAAACAGTTGTCACATGCAACCTTCAGGAGATGAACACGTGGTGTGTTTCTGAAAGGCCACGCGTGCAAAAGCTACTAACTCCGTTCTAGGTAAATGTTATGATTAGCTATAATCTCACGTTTTCCCCTAATTTTGCAAAATCATTAAATGCATGTAATGATGAGATTCGCTTTAATTTCTTTAAATTTTTTTTTTCTAAACCTATTTCTGAAACTTTTTCATATAAATACTTTTGAAAAAACCCTTTTTCATTTTTTACCGTCTCTTTCAAAACTCAAACGTTTTTGTGATTTTTGTCTGAAACCCTTTTTCATCTCTCAACTCTAAGAGCTCCTATGGCTTCCTTCTCTACCCATTCTGAGAACATCCACTCTGAGCAATACATTATTCCTGAGAGAACAACTCTCATTCCTGTGGACAACTTAGAAGTGTTAAGTGAGTTAATGGTGGGTTTTGAGAATCTAAGAGATAATGGTTTTGATCTGATTCCTGCTGTTGAGTTTCAAGGTTGGGGAAACTTTTTTGACCGTCTTGTTGGTCCAGTTTTTCCACACCTTGTGAAGGAATTTTGGACACATGCAATTGCAACCCCTAAAGTTATCCTATCTTTCGTAATAGGAAAGGAAATCTCCATTACTGAAAATCAAATCAGAAAGCTGCTAGGTTTTGAAGGACATGGAGTAACATGTATTTCAAGTGGAAGAATGGAATTGTCAAAGGTCTATGCAGAAATTTTTACAAATGGACAAGGATCTTCTAAAGTTATGGACTTTAAAAATAAGTACAAGATTTGAGCAAGAATAATCCATGAATGAATTCACCATAGGAAGGAAACTAGCTCTCCAGACTACATTAATGCTAATCAACAATACTTGTTGTTCTGCCTTGGAACAAATGTAAAAATTGATTTGCCTTATCTGCTGTTTGAACATCTCTGGAATCATGTCAAAGAGACTAGGGAAGCTGAAAGGATGAAAAACCCCAAATCCAAAAGGAATTGGATTCCTATGGGTAGATTAATCTCAGACATTCTGACTAAGAATGGTCTGATTACTCACCTAGATGAAGCTAATCTTTTGGGGGAGCTAGAGGCTACTTATGGAAAGGCTATGACTGGAAAGAATTTAGTGAAGAGGAAGATTATTGACAAGGTGCTGGTGGAACCAACTCCATATGTTTCAGCAACTGTTAAGAGAAGAAGGATACCAATTGCTGATTTCCCTCTGTTCAACTCAGGAGATCATCCATGCATCACCCTGCATTACATTAAAATCTGTAAAGAGACTGGAACACCAATTGATCCTGCTTGGCTCCAAGGAAGAAATCAAGTTGCTCCAGACATTGTTCTTCAGCAACCTTTGAAGAGGAAAGAAGTTGAAGGACCTCCTGCCAGACCTCAGAAGAAAAAGAAATCAGGTAAACCTACTAAAACTATTACTGTTTATAATTCTGTCAATATATCTACATCTGCTGAACCCCAAACCTTAGGTGATATAGATGTTGATATTGACCTGACCATACCCTCTAACCCTCTTGCTTACAACCCTCAAAGAGATCAAGTATTATGAGACTTGAGTGACTTTGACTTTGATGAACACTCTGAAACCCAAACAGAACCATCCCAATCAGAACCATCTCACTCAGAACCCTCTCAAACATCTGCTGAAAACCTTTATAGACCTCCTCCCAGACCATTATCACCTAGACCTATTGGATGGTATGATGCTGGCTCTTGGAGAATACCAGGAATCAAGGAACCTCTGGCCACTCTAAAGCCTCCATTCAACCTACCTTATAAAAACATTTTTGCAATAAACAGAACACAAACACAAAATCCTACCCCAACTGCTGACAACACCATAATCATTTCACCTGACATCATACCACCAATATCTCCACAACTTCCAACTCCTGTCTCACCAGTGATTTCACCTCCTCACATTCCAGAACACCAAACTCATGAACCATCTGAACCATCACCAACACACGAACCCTCTGAAACTCATGCATCATCTGAACCTCATGATCAATCAGCAACACCTGAACAAACTGACCAACCTGACCAATCAGCAACTCCTGAACAAACAGAAAATCATGAACCAACTAACTTTATAAGAACTGTAGTTGATTTTGAATCTCTACAATTTATGAGAAACAAAACTTTCAAAAAGGCTGTCCCAAAACCTGTTCATCCAGATGTAAATTATTGTTTCAAAATTTTTTAACAGAAGTTCAAGCATGGTTGAACCTGCTGAAGGAAGACTGCACTAGAAGTGTGAACCCAGATGTAACAGATCTTCTGTGGGAATCTTTCAGAAGAACGTTAGATGCTGAGTCACTAAAGCTGCAAGATCTATGTCACTCTCAGGTGATTGAGAACTTCTCTAAGCATCTGCATGCCTTTCAATCAGAAGCTGCTGATATTTGGGACAAGAAGTCTTCTCTGATGATTGCTGATGCTCCAGCTGATGAAATTGACATTTTAGAAGATGAATCTGAAGAATACTCTGAAGATTCAAATCCTCTAGCAATTGTTCTGTTGAATCAACCTTTGCTAAGGCAGCACCTGAACCTGTGCCAACTCTTGTGATAGATCTGGGCACTCTGCTTTCAACCTTTGTGCATTCTGACTCAACGTCTGCTGCTCCAAAGGTTGTTTCTGCTGAAGCTTCGCATCCTCTGCTCCTACTTCACTTATCATGGATACTCTGAATGAGCTCAAGAGGGAGAATGAAGTCATTCATGAGCGCTTGGATAAGCAAGACCAGGCAAACCAAGAAATCAGAAACTGGATGATGAAACAAGAAGAATCTGCCTCTGAGATCAAGAATCTTCTTATGGCCCTTGTTACTAAGAAATCCTAGTTTCATTTTGTTTCTTGTCTTTTGTTTGTTGTTTTGTACTTCTGGATATCTTTTGTTGTTTTATGAAAACTTTTAAGCTCTTCAACTATTTTTTATATACTTTTTGATTATGCCAAAAAGGGGGAGAAAATAAGTATTTTGATCTAATCTCTGATTAACAGTTATGGGACTAAGTCTCAGACATTCTAACAAAATACAAGATTTCTTTCTATGTGCAAAAGAATTTTTGCAGGTATCACTTAAACTATGGAAGAGTAATTCAGCTGAACATTATCTTCAAAAGAAGTTCTGAAGAAATCCAAGATTTTTTCAAAGCTCTGATAAATAATCTCAGGAAGTTTTAAATATATAAAAATATTTATTTCAGGGGGAGATTCTTATCTCTTATTATATTTTATTTCTATCTAAATATTTTTTGTCATCATCAAAAAGGGGGAGATTGTTAGAACAAGATTAGTTCTGATTATATCTCAGAGTTTTGATGATAACAATAAATTATATTTTAGATGATTTATACTCTGATGAACGTATTTGAATGTTTCAGATAATGTTCTGTCAGAAGCATTTTAATGTGCTGAGCTAAAAATATGTGAAGAAGTTCTTTGATGAAAGAACTATTTGCTTTAAGCGCAACTGCTGTTGTTGACTCTAGTAAGACAATTATTTAAATGCATATTCTAACACTTAGCAGGATTCCTTGTTCAGAAGATTACTTGAAAGCAAGTGTTGTTCAGAAGTTTATTTGAAAGCAAGCGTTGATCAAGTTCTTAGCAAGCAAAGCATTGTTTAGAAGATAAGCAAGCATGTTTTGAATTCAAGACGTTGATGCAAGTTCTTAAAGATTGTAAAAGCTAACTTGTCTTGTCAAGCTTCAGGAAACATGTTCTTACAAGTGTCGTTTGCTCATTTAATGCAAAGACGGCTACATGCACTCAAGTGTCTACGCTAGTGCATTGGAAAATGGAATAGTACAAGGAAACACGCAAACATTTAATGCTCTCCATTTGAAGGCAGCAATGATCATGTTTCTTCATGCTATATATAGAAGAACATTTATTGCAAGCAAAAAAAAAAGCTCAAACGCAAAAACGCACTATTGCTGAAACGCTGAAAGATTGAACATCTGAAGTTCTAAATAAAACTAAATCAAAAGAAGCAAAAGCTACGCAAAATATTCTGGGCTCACAAACAAATTTCATACACTTTGTGCTAAAATATTCTTAGTGAAAAATCACAGTTGTGATATAGCTTTCTTAGAAGCAAACTTTGTTTCACTATCTGTAAAGATTTTATATCTTGTAATTGTTCCTTGAGAGACCAAGGTTGGTCAGGATTCTCAAGTAGACTAGGACTAGTTTAAGTCTTAGTGGTGTTAGTCACTTGTAAGATTACTTGTGCATTGTTAGTCACAACAATTGTTGTGTGATTTTAATCAGTTGATTATAGTGGATTAAGTCCTTGTTGAGAAAGGCGAAATCACCTTGGCAGGTGGACTGGAGTAGTTTGAGTTCAAACGAACTAGGATAAAAATAACCTTGTCTTTCCATTATTGTTGTGAATTCAAGAAAAAGAAAAGGAGAAACTTATTCAACCCTCCCCACCCCCCTTCTAAGTTTTTTCTCCACCTTCAGCTAAGAGTTGGGTGCTGGTATTTTCTATTTTACTAGTTCATGTAGTTTTCTTTCTCTAAATTCGTATACAGGGTGAGTTTTGGCAAGAGAGACTTTGAAGATGTTTGAAGAAGGTTTAGTGAATGGAGGTTTTGTAAGTGTTCTGTGTTTGGGTATTGCTCTTTTGGTTTTCTTTACTGGTTTCGTTTTCTTCTTGGTTTAGTTTTTTTTGTTAACTGGTTTCTTGGTATGCTTGCCCTGGTTTTGTTTGGATATTGCTGGTTTTGTTATATTGTCTTGATCTCTCCCCTTCGCTTTGTGAAACAACAACTCATATTATAGTGAAAATAGGGTAAAAAGTGAGGGGGGGGGATTTGAGTTTTTTGGTCAATTTTGGTATGCTGATTTGCTTCCTTTTGAGTGCAGTTTTCATATTGCTATTTTGGTGTAACTTTGTAGCATATTTTTGGGCTGTTTTATACAAGTTTTAGACTGGCTTCCTTGGTATTATTATGCAGATTGTGTGGCTGGTTTTGGACTGTATTGGTTTGTGGGGCTGTTTTTGCAGTTGGAGAAGATTTTTAGTCTGCTATGGGCAGCAATGCACGTGATATCTTTTCCTCTTTTATCTTTCAATGATGTAAAGCAAACTTGCTTTTATTCAATAGCTTCTGAAGGGTTTGTATGATTTAAGGAACATGATGATGTAAGGTGGTGTGTTGAGCAAGCTAGCTTACTATTTTTCCTTGTTCCAATTTATTTTGCCTGCTGCTGCCTTCTTTGTATTGTTGTAACATTTTGTTGCAGGTTATGTTTTGGCTTACTCTATTGTATTGCAGCCTACCCTTGCTTGCTTGACTTGTTTTATTTGTTTGCATATTATGTTGTCTTTGCTGCCTGCTGCTATATTTGTTGCATGTTTTGGATAGCCTGCTCTGCCGCATTGCAGCATACCCTTGTTGTTTGACTTCGCTTGCTTGCCCTGTTTTATTTGTTTGCATATTTTGTTGTATGTTTTGGACAGCCTTGGCTTGGCTTGTTGTGCTTGGCAACTTTAGGCTTGCTGTATATTTTCTTGCTGTTTTGACAGCCTTGGGCTTGCATATATTTTCTCTTCCTTTTTTTTGAACCAAGGCCCAACCTTGTGATTTCCAAAAAAAAAGGGAGAAGAGGGATTATGATAAAACGATCCATCCTTAAATCTGATTCCAAATACAAACCCTAATGATGAGCATTCAAACTTATTTTTAGCAATTAATTCTTAAATTTTCACATGCTTGCTAACTTCCTTTTTTTCTTTGTTTCATGAACATGAGGCGTGGATGACAAGCGAGGACTGGATTGATTACTTGAAGATGAAGCAACAAAGACTTTAAAAAAAGAACAACAAATTTTCCTTTGTAAACAATAGATTTATAATCCTTTGTAAATAAAACAAAAAAGATTGTAATTTATTTTCAATTGTAATGTAATGAACACAAAACCTTGAGAAAAATTGTGAATGATAAAATTTATTGTACAAAACTTAGAGTTTTTTTTTTATTTAAACTTTGCAATTCTCAATTGAATGCTTTGAATAAAACATCTTGGTTTGGTAGCTTTAACTCCAAGTAATCACAAAGTGATCAAATAAACCAATGCGCCTTATACTCCAATCAAATTTCTAAACAAAATAAATGTTTAAGAATTCAATTCCAACTTGGTTAACTCAAACCCAAAGCCATGGTCATCTAAATGACCGTCTTAATCTTCAACTCTTGTCCAAACCAAATTTGCATTCAAAATGAACTTGCGCGCCATGCTCGATTAAAATTAAACTTCATTGTCAAACAAACATGCTTTGAGAACAATCATCAACCTGTAGAATTAACAAACTTCAACAAATTATGGTTAAGAACATTTGAAATCAAACAAATGACTTGCAACGATTCGATAAATTTCAAAGTATTCCAAACACAATTTTATTTCAATATTTGAAGATAAACTCGTGAGAGACATCACTTATGACAATATGCAGAAATAATCGTCTCAAGATCTCGTAATTTGAGGAAATCACAATTCTTAGAAATCAGGCGACGGTTACTTAGGATTAGGTCAAAATCCATGAAGTGACTTCTAATGCATTCGAATTTTGGTGATCTTCTACACGTAATCAACTCTTGATTTATGAAGAGAAATTGGAGATGACATCGAGAAGAGTCAAATGCAAGAAGAACCACTCAAAAATATTGAATAATGAAGAAGTTACAATTGCTCGAATTTGCTCTCGCAAAAGGTCAATTTTTTTAGGTCAATGGAGTCATTTTCAGTCATCTGAACCATTGAATGAGCAAACTTGCAATGTGAGGTTTGAAACTCGGCATGAACATACTTGAGGAGACATGAAGATCTATGAAGACCATTTGAAACCTTGAAGAATCAATTTTCTTTGAGAAACGTCAAACCCTAATTGTTGACTTACTTACTAGGAAGAGAATCTGTCTGATTAAACTTCTGAGCCAAATTGAGTATTCGAGAAGACCTAGGATAGTATCTTGAATAAAAATGGGAGGGAAAATTTTAGGGTACAACAGCTTCCCCCGTTCAATCTTCTTAAACTTGAAAAGTGAGATCGCCATGTTTGTCGTTCGTAGCTTGAAAGTGGAAGATGATTGAACACTAGAGTGCCCAGAAATTTGCACTCGATGATGTGATGGTTGATTGTGTAGGGAATAGGTTTAAAGATGCCATTTGGAGAGATGAAGGAAAGATGGAGGAGATGGGCTTATAGATGCCATTTGGAGAAATGATGGAGAAATGGCGGAGATGGGCTTATAGATGCCATTTGGAGAAATGATTGTTGAGAGAAATTAGACTAAGTCTAAGTTTGACTTCAACTGGGGAAATGTGAAATCGACCGTATCAGGTCGGGTCCAGGTCTTACAGTGTTGTAAACTGTTGTCTGGAGATAAAGGAGAAGGAACCTGGATAGTAGGATTGCTTCGAAAGGAAAGCCTGGGTAGTAGGGATATGAGAAGGAACTTGGATAGTAGGGTTACCTCGAAAGGAAAGCCTGGGTAGTAGGGCTATGAGAAGGAACCTGGATAGTAGGGTTACCTTGAAATGAAAGCCTGGGTAGTAGGGCTATGAGAAGGAACCTGGATAGTAGGATGTTGTACCCCAAAATTTGCCCTCTTATTTTATTTAGCACATGCTCATTGAGATCCTCAACTTTCTCAAGGATTCCCAAGGGTTGACTAGACAAACTCTCTCCTAAAGCAATGAACCTCCAACTAGGGTTTCCATTTTCATCAAGATGGGTGAACTCCAAATTCCCCATATGCTCTCCATAGTCCTAATATGTTCTCAAGACCCTCCATGTCAAGCTTCAAGCCTTGCACAAGAAGTTTGCTCAATCAACTGGTCAGATGCTTGAAAATCAACTATATTAGGTCAAAAGTCAATTGTGGCCCACATACAGTCAAACTTCAATATTTTTGGTCAACATCAACATTTTAAAGTGATATCCATCCTTTTATCAAGGGTTGATCATGATTCCTCAAGGAATGCTCCTAATTCTTCAAAATTCAAAAGTTGCTAAATTAGGGTTTCTTAGGAAAAGTCAACCAAACTTTGACCAAACATAACTTTTTCATACTTTATCAGAAATTTCCCATACTAGGCTCATTTTGAATAGAATCCAATCCCCTACAACTAATCTTCAGCCCTCAAGTTCAAAAAATGCACTCATGAAAAGATATAAGTTCAGAAATTATAGGTCATTTCAAAAAGTCAACAAAAATACCTTTTGGGTCAAAGCGTCTTACATGAACATGGAAGACCCAATTGAGATGAGACTAAAAAGGTTGTTTATAGGGCATCCTAATATTTCTAAAAAGTCCAAGAACACCCTCTTAGGGTCAAAATTGAAGGAGATATACATTGTCAAAGTTTGTGATATTTGGAAATTTGCCCAAAGTCAATAATGCTCAAAATTGCATTTTTTGTCAAATGGGCCTAACTTTTTATGCTTGCATTGTGCTTCTAACATGGCCCACGAATCTTGAGCTCACTCATATATTTTTCCATTATTTTTATTATTTATTTTGATTATTTATTCATTAAAAGTCAAAATTAAATAAATAAATAAATAATGAAAAAATATGTAAGATATGATTGTGAATCTTTTTCTCATCAAATAAACATCAAAATGTGCTGGCAAATCAGAGGGGAATCCTGGGAAATGGACAGAGCAACTTGTGTTTTTTATCAAGAAATCTCAATTGGAATTCCGGATCGTAGCCACTCTCAAGGAGGTTTAAGGATTGCAATCCATTCCTGGACGTCTCTGGAAGCTTTTCCAATCCTTGACAGGCTTTGAAGCATCAAGAACCACGCTCCATACACATCACAGTTTGACACATTTTTTTGATTTCGATTATCTGCATATAGGCTTTATTCATGTAGTTTAATCATGTACTCTGGTTTTCCATAAGGATTCGATGCTTTATGAATACTTTAATTAAGTTTTGAGTGCGGGGAAGGAACATAGCCATTACTAGGGTTTCCAAGTTTCATATTGGGGCTTCCCTGTATAGGCATAATTAGATCAAATCATGAGCACCATTGAATCCATGGCATGATTCCTGACCGTCCTGTACCTTTATTTTACATTTATCTGGCTTGTGTTGCATTTTCAGTTATTGCAGGTTTGTAGCCACGCACAAGAACTGTCACTATAGCTTATAGTGACGAATTCGTCTGTAGGTAAAAGCCTAAAATCAAAAACGACACTTCTGGGAAGAAGATGAAGGCGTGGCAGTGTCCCACTGGTCCATTTGAAATTTGTGCATTTTCTTAGGCCAAGCACTCTGTTTGTATTATATTTATTTTATTTGGTTAAGTATATGACTAACAAACTAGCACAAATGGCAAGGGAAGAAGGCATGTGAGAGGGAGGGCTTGGGTTCGATCCGAGGTCCAGATCTTTTGCATTTTCTGAAACTACAATTCCAAATCCAGTGCATGTTATGTTCTGAGGACCACCACACGCCCTTGGATTTCGTCCTCTGGATTCATCACCATATAGATCTCACGCCTCATCTTTGAAGGTCCACCATGAATCCTCAAGAGGTGACTCCACTGGAGTAGACGCCAGACTCTGGGCCAGCTTTGGGCCTAACAGAAAATTGGCAACACCCCCCCGGATTACTTACAATATCAGGCCCATCTCCTCATTTTTTATATTCTTTTTACTTATTTTTGTATTCTTTTAATTTATTATTTTAATTACTTTCACAATAAAAACCTTTTTTTAATTAAATCAAAAAAATCAGAAAATTACAAAAATATTAGGTTTAGTTAATTATTTTCATAAAATATTTATTTGTATTTAATTAATTAGTTTAATTAGGTTAATTTAAACATTTTTTTTATAATTAAAATTTAATAGAAATTAGGATTAATTTGAAAATTGCGACTATCTTTGAATAAAGAAAATACAAACAAAAACATTTTTAATTAATTAGATTTCTTAGGTCCTAATTTGTTCCCGTTTTAGCTTTCGCGCGCGTCTTTACTTTCTTTATTCTTATTAATGACTGTAATTGTTCCCAAGTTGTAATAATTAATTAGGTTTACTATTTCGCATTTATCATTTTTCCCAGTTTTCGATTATGTAATCCCCTCCCAAAAGCCTTGTAACAGTTAGGGTTTTTATTTCTCGCTTTTAATTTCCTCAACTATTAAACTGTTAGATGTATGTACATTAGGATTGCATGCGAAAGATAAATCAAATTAAAATGGTAGACAACCCTAGTTGTGCATAGATAATTAACTGAAAAAGGCACACTTGCACATGCTCACTCCTAGGGTTTGTCCCCACTTGGTTGCCTCGGAAATAATGGTCGTGTTCCTCGAATGTAGGGATACCTTAGCAATGACTCACGATTCAAAATCGTCATAAAGATCATAGCCCCTACTTGTCCCTCGAGTTGCCTACGAATTAATCTTATGACGATAGTCCCTTCGAAATGCTAAGGTATCTTTACTTGTTGCCTTCAGAGACCATTTCGTCCCTTCGAACGTCCCTTTATAAATCTAACGACGGAGCTACCTACTCCTTAATAGTAGGATAATGCTATCTAAAGGAAACAAAAATGAATAGACTTTTTTTTGAGTAGGTAGAAAACTCTTAAGTACTTGCTCAAAACAAAAACTTTTCACACAAACACTTTTCAAAACAGTTTTCAAAACAACTTCGTCACACTCTTGAGGATCGATACAAGGGTTATCACGAAGTAAACAAAACTTTTCAAAACAAGCACACACAAGCAATTTAAAAATGAGCAAGTACCTAAGAGCCTGTGGAAAACCACGGATAGAAAGGGTGCTAACACCTTCCCTTTCTATAATCTACCCCCCGTACTCAGAAATATCTCGAAAAAAGGTTTTTTTTTGTTCTTTTTCCTTTTCCTTTGTTGGATGAAATAAAAGTCGGTGGAGACTCTTACTTACCACAACATTTGCGAACAAAAAACACAAACCAGTATAACAGTCGGTTTTGCCACCGTATCACAGAACTGGCGACTCTGCTGGGGATTTTATAAAGTGGGGTTTACCTTAGGATTTAGGTCATTTTTAAATTGCTTTCCTGTTTGCTTTGCTTGATTTATCTTTAAGGGCTTTTGCTTGGGTATTGTTAAAGATCCTACACCCGGATCTGGGGCACTTTTTAGGTAAACAACAATAGATCGTGGATACTGTACGGTGTAGACCGATATGGTTTAAGTGATGGTTGTATTGGTGTGACACTTTGGTTGGTACCGGTATCCTTCGTGTGGAAACGAGGAGAATATGGGGCCGCCGCGTGGTGTCGTGAAGCACTAACGGACCTTAGAACCTTAGTTGAACAAACTTAGCCATTAGAAAGTAGTGAGATAGTCAACCTCGGTATAAATATGAGGATTGGTTGATACTCGATGCTACACTCATTGAGGTCAGACTTTCGGGATATTTCGGCCGCAAGAAAAGATTGCCTGAGTTGAAATAATGCCCGGTAAAGGATGATCAGTAATATTGAGAATATTTAGAACCCGGTTACTTTTCTAAGACAGGTTTGAAACCAACTAAACTTCGAGAGGGTACTTACCTTTAACCTCATTCAAGCCTTTGAACCTAAGGTCTATTGTGTGTTTTGCTTGTATGTGATTTATTCTATTTGAACATGACATCATGCATCATAACATAGCATCCATTCTTATTACACTAATCATTTCAAGGACCAAGGGAATTTATCTTTGTTCTATTTTGCAAATCATGGCTTTCACTCGTAGAAACACTATTCGAATCAGCTTTGTGAGAATACCTCCCCAACTCAAGGAGCTAGTATCAAGGGTTTCTAAAACTTCTGCATTCACTAAGAGACATAGTCGACTTCTCAACCTGGTTACTTCAAACTTTGATGAAAAGATGATGGGTGTACTCTTTCAGTTCTTTGATCCCAAGCACCACTGCTTCACCTTCCCAGACTATCAGTTGGTGCCTACCATGGAAGAGTTCTCTCAGTTATTGGATATACCCATTCTTGAATAGTTTCCTTTCACAGGTTTAGAAGAGGTTCCTAAGCCAGAAGTCATTGCCTCAGCCTTGCATCTGAAACAGGCCGACATGGTATCTAATTGGGAAACAAGAAGCGGAGTCAAAGGTTTTCTAGACAAGTTCCTAATAGACAAGGCCCAACTATTTTGGGATGATATGGACTCTCAGGCTTTTGAGGAGGTCTTGGCCCTTCTAATCTACGGGTTAGTACTATTCCCTAATCCAGACTTACTCATAGATGTGAATGCTATCAAGATCTTCCTCTCTTGCAACCCCGTGCCTACCTTGCTCAGGGATATCTTGCACGCTCTCCATACTCATACCATGAAGAGAAGAGGGGTTCTTATGTGTTGCATGCCATTTCTGTCGAGGTGGTTTATTTTTCACCTCCCTAAGTCCGTACTGAAGAATGAAGAAGGTTTGGGTTGGTTGCAAAGGATAATGTCACTCGCTCACATGGATATTCTCTGGTATTCCCGAACTATAGGAGATACTGCTATTATTGACCGCTTCGGGGAGTACCCTAATGTCCCATTACTTGGCATTAGAGGAGGCATAACTTAGAATCCTTATTTGGCTCTGCGATAATTTGGTTACGCTCGAAGGGGTGGTCCTCATGAGTTACTTATCGAGGGAATTGTATTTAACTATGAGGATGATGTTCAAGGGTATTGCCAGAGGTTCATACGAGCTTGGAGCATGGTAAACAGATCTGACGCCAAGGCTTTAGGGCCGAAGGCTTCCATTCCTATGGAACCTTATCTCCAATGGGTACGAGCTCGCGCCCAAAAACTTATGATGCCCTACATGGCCATTTTATCAGTGATTGTGGAACCCATTACTGAAGAGGGTATTCCTTACACGGTTCTACATCCTGATATGCCCACTGATCTTGAAGAACTACAAAGGTCTTGGATTCATTTGAAGAAAGAGTGATATACTTATAGGGATCAGTTCTATGCCCAGGAGAGGAAGGTTTTAGAGCTTACAAAGCAGTTTCATGAGGAAAGAAGCCTTAATGTCTATCTCGGCACGAAGAGGAAGCATCTATGGGAAATTTGATCTTTTCTAGTTTTTTAGAATTATTTTTAATTGTAACGCCTAAAAGGCAATTGAGCCTTGAATTCTGCTAATAAAATCTTTGTTTCATTTTGGTTCGCAAATTTAAATTTCTTAAAGTCCTTGAAATCATTGCATACGCATCCCATCCATAAACACTGCATATACAGGTACCATTACAAGCTTCTCATCTTTTTTGCTGTTTATTTCAGCAGAAATTTCTTCTGAACAAAGCATCAAAGATCTTCAGGCACAAAATTCCCAATTTTAACAGATGTTCATAAATCTGACAAAAAGGCAGGAGGATCTGAAAGCCCTCATCCTGAAGGAGAAGAAGAAAAAGAAGAAAGTCTCTGGTATTCTGAATATGGGCAGAATATTCAGGGGGACATTAAAGCAACCAATCGATCTAACCTCCTCATCCAAGGAAGGGGAGAATCAAGAAAGGGAGACAAGGGAAAAGGACCCCAGTCCTTAAGTTTATGATAATGATACGGACTACAATAAAGAGCAGTTTCCTCCCACTAAGGATAGATACAAGATGTTGGAAGATCGTTTGAGTGTTATGGAAGTCTAGAGGATATCTGGGTTGGATTTCAAAGAATTGGGATTGGTGTCGGGAGTGGTCATCCCGCAGAAATTTAAGGCTCCAGTTTTTGCAAAGTATGATGGGGTGTCTTGCCCAAAGCTCCATCTCTGTTCCTATGTAAGGAAGATCCAGCCCCACACCGCTAATAAAAAATTATGGGTTCACTTCTTTCAAGACAGTCTGTCAGGGACTCGGCTTGAATGGTTCTACCAACTGGAGGGAACCAATGTCCGAAACTGGGAGGATTTGGCTGCTGATTTTTATAAGCAGTATCAATATAATGCCGACCTTGCCCCCACTCGTACTCAACTCCAGAGTATGTCTATGGGTGCAGGTGAAGGCTTTAAGGACTATGCGCAGAAGTGGAGAGATTTGGCCGGGAGAGTCCAACCCCCTTTATCTGACAGGGAGTTGGTTGACATGTTTCTTGGGACGCTGTCTGGTCCATTCTTTAATCATTTGATTGGCAGCTCGTCAGCTAGTTTCACTGAGCTGATATTAACTAGAGAAAGGGTAGAAGCTGGGATTCAGAGTGGTAAGATACAAAAAGACACCTCTTAGAGTTAGGTAAAGAAGCCTTTCACTGGTAACCTTGAAAGAGGCTCCCAAGAATCCAAATACTACATCTCCTCGGTACAATCCAAATGCTCGGTGTGCCTTTCATTTTGAGAGTCCTGGCCAAGATACAAATGATTGTTGGGCTCTGATAAATAAGGTACAAGATCTTATTGAAGCCAAAGAGATTGAGTTCGATGCTCTGGAGAAGCCCAATGTCATAACTGCTCCCATGCCTAAGCACAATCGTGGAGTTAATGTTGTTGATACCGATCTATTTGTGACCTCAGTTGATAAAGTCTGTACTCCTCTCATGACTGTTAAGAAGAATTTGTTGTTGGCCGGTTTATTTCTGGGTTGTGGTGAAGGTTTCCACGTGTGTTCATCTCTGCCTTCTGGTTGCCATTTGCTGAAAACAGGTGTCCAACGCCTGATGGACAACAGAGAAATTTTGTTCGAAAAAACTTTGATTACAACTGTTCCATGTGAAGATATTGCAATTATAACCATTTCCTCCAATCCTTCTAAGGTCTCCTCGAGAAGACCTGTTAGGATTACATCTGCTCCAAGAGTCGCTCCATTAATAATCATCCTTCTTGGTCCTGTCCCATACGCCTAAGACAAAGTTGTCCCTTGGCATTATGGCGCCGATGTCTACTATCATGGCGTTAAACAAGATCTGAAGAATGAAGAGGTTAATCCCGATATCAGTAACATTATTGTGACCAGTAAGATCACCAGAAGTGGAAGGGTTTTCTCTCCCGAGATTTCCCCAAAGACTGTCAATAAACCTGTCATTATTTTGCCCGCTATTCCTATTGGTGCTTCAACTACTACTCTTGTTCTTACTCCAATTGTTACCCCTGTCGTTGAGTCATCTGGTACCCGGGGCAAAGAAGCTATAGGTGAGCCTACCCGGATGGAGGCACCTAGAAAAATTGTCGTAGAAGCCTCTAAGCAAGAGATAGAAGAAATATTAAAAATAATTAAAAAGAGCGACTACAATGTGGTCGAGCAGCTGGGGCAGACCCCCTCAAAGATATCCATGTTGTCTCTCCTGTTGTGTTCTGAGGCCCATGTGAAGGCTTTGATCACATTCCTCAAGACTGCGCACATGCTGCAGGAGACCTCGGCTGATCAATTCAAAGACTGTGTGGCCAGCCTAACTGCTGACAATGGGTTGGGTTTTTCAGATGCCGATTTGACATCGAAAGGGAGGAAGCATAATGATGCTCTGCATGTCTTGATCGAATGTAGGGGCACCACTATGGCTCATGTGCTGGTAAATACTAGGTCTTCACTGAATGTCCTGCTGAAGAAGGCTCTCGACCGACTAGATTGTGAGGGCTTGACCTTAAATCCTAGTAACATTGTGGTAAGGGCTTTTGACGGGTCAAAGAGAATGGTGCATGGGGAGGTGGACATCCCTGTCAAGGTAGGTTTTCATACCTTTGAGTCCACTTTCTATGTAATGGACATCCGACCTTCATACTCTTGTTTGTTGGGTCGTCCTTAGATCCATGAAGCTGGGGCTGTTACTTCTACACTACACTACACTAAATGTTGAAGTATCCAGTGAAGTGGAAGATTGTCACTGTACGTGGCGAAGAGGAGTATATGGTCATCCACCTCAACTCCTTCAGGTACGTAGAGATGGACGTGGAATTCGTAGAGACTCCTTGCCAAACTTTGAAGAGGTTCCCCAGATCTTGGCATCGACCGAGACTACTACCGGCGCTAAACCTCCTTTGAAGATGGCTTCTCTCAAAGACGCCAGATCAGTGGTTAAAGAAGGTGGGTATACCAACTGGGGATAACTCCCTGATTTTACTCACAAAACTGACAAGTTTGGTTTGGGCTTTACTTCAGAAGCTCAAAGGGTTGTTCGACGCGCTCGGGCTGGAGGACCTCCCCTGCACATCAACAATCGGGGGATTAATGCCATTGAAGACAGTGAGGAAGACTCTAACATTGACAGTTGGATATACCTGACTACCAACGGTGGACCGAGTAACTGGACGACTAGGGATTTTATACCAATTTCTTTTATTCCGCAGTTACTATCTTACTTGTTTTCTGAATTTTCAATAAACAATTTAAACTCTACAGCGTTGTGTATTGCCCGAGGCACATTGGTTTTGTTTGTGAGGGCTATTATGTGTCATTTCATATATCATCAATAAAACATTGGACGTTCCTTGCATACAAATTTTGCGCTCTCTATTTTTCTTTTTTGTTTTCACATTATCAAAACAACTATGCTCTTACACACACTCACGTATCATACTGCAGATCCATATCCACTCTGGATCCCATTGATAACAGTTCTGCTACGGCCGGTTGTTGTACCCCAAAATTTTCCCTCCCACATATCTCAAAACATTCCAAGAAAGATCCCCAAGTTGCTCAAGGAAGTCCAAGGGTTGACCAAACAAGCTCTCTCCTAAGGCAGTCTATCTCAAATTAGGGTTTCATGTTGCATCAAGATACTTGGGTCCAAGGGATCCCAAATTCTCACCATGGTCCTAATATGTTCTCAAGGTCATCCATGACAAGTTTTAAGCCTTGCAGAGGAAGTTTGCTCAATCAATTGCTCAAAAGCCTGAAAATCGACTGTGCTAGGGCAAAAGTCAACTGTGGCCCACATACAGTCAAACTTCAATATTTTTGGTCAACATACTCATTTTGAAGTATAATTAATCATTTGATCAAGGTTTGATCATGATTCATCAAGGATTGCTCACAATTCATCAAGAACCAAAAGTTGCTAAATTAGGGTTTTATAGGAAAAGTTAACTCAACTTTGACCAAGCATAACTTTATCATGATTTATGAGAAATGACCCATCCAAAGCTCATTTTTAAGAGGATGCAATTACCTACAATCCATCTTCATCTCCCAAGTTCAAAATATGCACTCACAAGAAGTTATGAATTTTGACATTATAGGTCATTTTGAAAAGTCAACAAAAACACCTTTTTTGTCAAAGCTTCATACATGAACATGGAATACCAAATTGAGATGAGACTAAAAGGGTGGCTTAGAGGACATCTCAAGCTTTCTAAAAAGTCCAAGAACACCTTCAAAGATTCAAAATTGAGGAAGTTATGCATTGGTGAAGTTGACCCTTTTTGCAAAATTATCAAAAGTCAACTATGCCTAAAATTGCAAATTTTGCTAAATGGGCCTAACTTTTTGCACTTATTTTGAGTTGGTAGAATGGTCCATGAGCCCTAGCCCTTTCCACTTGTCATTATATTATTTTTATTATTTATTTTGATTTTGATTTGAATTAAATCAATTTAAATCAAAACAAATCATAGAAAATCCAAAACATTGAAATCCAAAGATCTTGTACATGTTTCAGGTCCTATATCCAGCTAGCATAAGATTGAATTCGTGTAAAGCCTTAGTGTGCACAAAAAGATTGAATTTGGCCTATTTTTGGAAAGATATTCAAAGGAATCAAATCAAAATCAAAAACCATGATTGATAAAGATTGAGCACACTTTTTCAACCCTAATTCATTCCTCAATACATAAGGAACATTGGCAGACCTAAATCAAGGCTAGAGAGAGGCGTGAGAACAAGAACAAAACTTGAAAAAAAACACAAAAAGGGCTGGTCGAATTCACAGTTATAGGCATTTTCAAGATCCTCTAGCCATCCCAATCGCTTCATGGGATCACAAGGAACCTATACCAATCAAGAACAAGCAATTTCAGACGCCAAAACCCACTGTAAGTCAGCCACGACTTTGACTTTTTCTTGAATTCAAATTGCATCATTCCAACACTTATAGCATGAAATAATTATAGATTCTTACTCCCTGAAGCATTTGCAAGCTTTCTGTAACATTTAATTTCATTTTCATGGACTGTATTAGAGTTTGCCATAGTTAGGGTTTGTTGCTTCGATTTGGGATCTTTGTGTACAGGTGAAATTGGGCCATGGAAGGGGCACCATCGTGCCCAGCAGGTCCAGATAAATCCATCCATGGCCTTAGTTTTTATTTATCATGCTTGTATTGGATTTTGAGAATTGCAGGACCCGTAGCTATGGACAAACACTTGTAGGTAAAAGTTTGTGACTTTTACCAACGGTGCAAGGAGGAAGACGACTAGGGTGGCAACCTCTCATTCGCTGATTTGAATTTTGGCACTTTCTCTCTCCACTAACGCCCATTATTATATATTACTTATTATTATTTTATGTACAACAAAAGCTTGCAGCGCAACTTGTAGTGGAGTAGTTGGGAAATGCCTTGGGTCCTGGGTTCGAATCCCAGGTCCCCCAATTCTTGCATATTATTTTTCTTTCAGTGATCCAGCGCTCACACATGGCCAAGGACCACCATAGTCCATCATCATCCCATCAGCCAAGTGTCAAGAGGCCATATCTGATGTCCATCAGGTGAGGATCCATCAAAGGCGTTGGTCAAAGCAATGCACTTGATTCAGCAAGTCAACATGGACTACTTTCTTCTTGGGCCAGAAAAGTGCTATCCACCCCCCCCCCCCCCCCCCCCCCCCAAATTGCTGGTTTCAGGCCCAAATTCCTTCCTCTTTTCATTTATATTTTATTTAATTAATTTAGTTTATTTATTTTACTAACACAAATTAATTTTTCTTTTATCAAAAATCACATAAAATCAACTTTTCACCAAATTAGGTTTAGATTTTATTTTTTATCAAAAAAATTAATTAATTTAATTAGGTTATTTAATTTTAGGTAACTTTAATTATTTTGTAAATAATTAAAATTAATTAGAACAATTAGGGTTTTAACTTAATTATATTTTCTTTTTTTCTTAAAATAACCAAAAACACAAAAATAGGCCATTTATTTATTTTCATTAATTAATTTAATTAGATAATTAATTGTGTATTTAATTTTAAAACCTAATTCTTTTCTTAAAAATAATTAAAAACAACAAAAACATTTTCTCTTTCAATTAGGTTAGAAAGGGTCAAAACCCTAATTTCTTATCGTTCTTAATTTCCTCGCGCGCGCTTTATTATTTTATTTTTTCATATTAATGTGATTGCTCACAAGTTGTAATAGATTAATTAGGACCTTTTACTTTCATTTATCGTTTTTTTAAGGGTTTGTTTTTGGCTATGTAAATACCTGAAGTCTTGTAATAGCTTAGCTTTAATTTCCACACTTTAATTTTCGCAAACTATTAATTGTTAGATGTGTGATATAGGGATGGATGACAAGAATGTATGATTAACTTGAAAACGGTTAGATAACCCTAAAATGTGCAAAGATAATAATTTGAAATTGAATCACTCGCACATGCGCACTCCTAGGGTACACTCCCACTTCGGTTGCCTTCGGTAAACGGTCATTAAGTATATGATGCTTTAGTGGTCGCTCTCTTGTCTAAACAAAGATCAAAGTCCCATTCGGAAAAGGTGCCTCAGAATGGTTGCCTCGGATATTGTTGCCTCGAATAATTGATCTAAGACATTAGGGTTACTACTAAGACGTCCTAACATTGCTTTAGTGACCGTACGTCCCTTTCGTATTGACCCTCAAACTCCAACGACGGTGTTACCTACTCACTAATAGTGGGATAGCGCTGTCTAAAGGAAACAAACATAGAACAATTCTTTTTTTGAGTAGGTAGATTAGTTCATAAGTACTTGCTCAATCCAAATAAACTTTTTCACACTTACACTCCTTTCAAACAAATTTTTCAAAAACACTTCGTAACACTCTTGAAGACAGAAGCAAGGGTTAAATCAAAGTCAAATAAAAAACTTTTCAAATCACACAAACACACAAAGAAGCAATTTTGAAAATGATGAGCAAGTACCTAAGAGCCCGTAGATAACTACGGATAGAAAGGGTGCTAATACCTTCCCTTTCTATAATCTACCCCCCGTACTAAAAAAATCTCGAAAAAAGGAATTTTTATGTGCTTTTTTCCTTTCCTTGTTGGATAAAATAAAATTCGGTGGCGACTCTTGCTTACCGCGACATTTTGCAAACACAAACGAAAAACGCAAACCAGCATTCCTAAAACCAGTCCCGGTTCTGGCCACCGTATCATAATGGTTATGACTTCGAAAATCCGATCAACCAAGCCGAAGACGAAGGTGGGGATGATTGTGAGGTGCCTGGAGAACTTGCTAGATTGTTACAGTAGGAAGAAAGGGCTATACAACCTCATGAAGAGTCGGTTGAGACGATAAACTTGGGCATGGAGGTAGACATAAGATAAGTCAAGATCAGCGCAAATCTGGAAGCTAAGATCAAACAGCGGTTGATACAGATGTTGCACGACTATGTTGAGATCTTCGCCTGGTCCTATGAAGACATGCCTGGTTTAGACACTGATATTGTGGTACATCGTCTGCCGACCAAGGAAGATTATCCTTCGGTTAAATAGAAGGTCTGCCGTATGCGCCCTGAGATGTCAGAGAAGATCAAGGCAGAGGTCATGAAATATTTCGACGCAGGGTTCTTAGTTGTCACCTCCTATCCACAGTGGGTTGCTAATGTTGTTCCGTTGCTAAAGAAAGACGGTAAGGTATAGATGTGTGTGGACTATATAGATCTGAATAGGGAAAGCCCCAAGGATGACTTCCGGCTTCCCCATATTGATGTTCTGGTTGACAACACCGCTCAGCACAAAATCTTCTCCTTCATGGATAGTTTCTCTCGCTACAACCAGATCAATATGGCTCCTGAAGACATGGAGAAGACAACCTTTGTCACACAGTGGGGCACCTTATGTTATAAGGTTATGACTTTTGGGTTGAAGAATGCTGGGGCAACTTATCAGCGCGGCATGGTCGCTTTGTTCCATGATATGATTCACTATGAGATCGAGTTTTATGTTGATGACATGATATCCAGATCTCAAACCAAATAGGATCACCTCGATCATCTACAAAAGTTGTTCAACAGGTTGAAGACGTACAAGCTGAGATTGAATCCGAACAAATGCACCTTCGGGGTAAGGTCTGGTAAACTTCTGGGTTTCATTGTTAGTGACAAAGGTATTTAAGTGGACCCCGCAAAGTTAAAGGCCATACAAGAGATGCCGGCTCCCCGTACCGAGAAAGAAGTTAGAGGTTTCTTGGGATGCCTGAATTATATCGCCAGGTTCATTTCACATCTGACTGCTACTTGTGAGCCCATCTTTAAACTTATGAAGAAAGATCAAGTGGTAAAGTGGAATGACAAATTCCAGATAGCTTTCGAAAGAATCAAGGAATACCTTCAAGAACCGCCAATTCTGATGCCTCCGATTGAAGGAAGACCTTTGATATTATACTTAACAGTGCTAGACAATTAAATGGGGTGTGTGCTGGGGCAGCATGACGAGTCTGGTCGAAAAGAGCATGCAATATACTACCTTAGCAAAAAGTTTACCGACTGTGAGACACGATACTCACTGCTCGAGAAAACTTGCTACGCTTTGGCATGGGCTGCTTGCCGACTAAGACAGTATATGCTGACCCACACTACTTTGTTGATATCTAAGATGGATCCAATCAAATACATCTTCGAGAAGCCCGCTCTTTCCAAAAGAATAGCAATATGGCAGATGATCTTAACTGAATATGATATACAATATATAACCCAGAAAGCAATCAAGGGGAGTGTATTAGCTGATCATTTAGCTCATCAGGCCATGGATGACTACCAGTCCATGAATTTTGAGTTCTCGAATGAGAATATTATGCTGGTGACTGACTACGAAGAACCTGGACCGGATGAAGGACCTGAGGAAGGATCCCGATAGACTATGGTTTTTGATGGAGCTTCAAACGCACTTGGTAATGGCATCGACGATGTAATCATATCTCCTGAGGGCTGTCATACTCCTTTCACTGCCCGTCAACTGCACTAATAACATGGCGGAGTACGAAGCCTGCATCATGGGTCTCAAAGCGGCTATTGACCTCAGGATCAAGTTCTTAAATGTCTTTGAGGATTCAACCTTGGTGATAAGTCAGATCAAAGGCGAATGGGATACGAAGCATCTGAATTTCATCCCATACAAAGAGCACGTACTGACATTGCTCCCACACTTTGAGGAGGTAACCTTTAAACATTTCCCACGAGAGGAGAATTAGTTAGCGGGCATGCTAGCTACCATGTCTTCCATGTTCAAAGTCAAGTGAGACAACGAAGCTCCCCGAATCACCATTGAGAGGTTGGATGAACCAGCACATTATTGTGAGATTGATGCCGAAGAGGTGGCAAACAAACCCTGGTTTCATGAAGTGAAGAAGTACCTCGAGACTCATGAGTATCCCGAAGGGGCATCTGTCAACGATAAGAAATTTCTGTGAAAGTTCGCTGCGAAATTCTTCCTCAGTAACAGAATCCTCTACAAGCGCAATCTTGACTCTACCTTACTGTGGTGTGTAGATAAGAGCGAAGCAGAGAGGATTATGACATATCTACATGAAGGTACCTTCGGAACCCATTCAAGTGGACATACCATGGCTAAGAAGATCCTACGGGTAGGATACTACTGGTCCACTATGGAAGTAGATTGTTATCAGCACTCTCTAACTTGTCATAAGTGCCAAATCTATGCTGATAAGGTGCATGTGCCTCTGATTCCCTTAAACGTCTTGACATCTCCGTGGCCCTTTGCCATGTGGGGCATCGTGATACAGTGGGAGAACTGAATTGAGTTTTGCGTTTGTATTCGCAAATGTTTCGGTTGAGCAAGAGTCGCCACCGACTTTTTATTTTATCCTAAGGAAAGGTTAAAAAGCACAGCAAAAACCTTTGAGATGTTTTCTTGGGTTCGGGGGGTAGATTATAGAAAGGGAAGGTATTAGCACCCTTTCTATCCATGGTTATCCATGAGCTCTTAGTTACTTGCTTAGATCACTTGCCTTGTATTTTCAATTATTTGAAATGGTGCTTTGTGTGTGGGTTTGAAAATGTTTTGAAAAGAGGCCAATGTGGTGGCAACCTTTGCAATGATTCATGTTTGAATGTATACAAAGGTGTACTTGTCTTTTGAAAAGTTTTCAATGTTTTTGAAAGTTGTTTTGAAAGTGTTTATGGAGTGTGGTTTTGAAAAGTAGGCAAGTGTTTTTTTGCAAGTTTGATTCAAGTAACTAAGAGCTGTCTACCCCTAAAATTTACTCAAAGATCTTTCCTATGTTTTAACCCTTTTAACAATTTTGTTCCACCATTGTATTTGGTGGACAATCTTGTGTTAGGATGTTAACGGGACAGACGCGGGTCATCGTTTAGGCCATGATTGCAATAGTGCCAAGTGTCTTTGACAATTTTTCCTTTAAGGGACTTGATCATTTTTAGGCAACTTTTGAAAGCGTCATCGAGGGACTATGATCATTTGAATTATTTTTGTTTTGCCAAAGACATCCAACATGCAACATGGCCTATTATTGAAGGCAACAAGTGGAGTAAACCTAAGGGGTGCAAGTGTGATTGGTGTTGTCCATTTTCATGCTTTTTTGTCTTTGAATTAGGTCAAACTATTTGTTGTTTTTGATTTGCATACAAACCCTAAGTATATCATGGCATATTTAGAAAGCTTTAAAATGCGGAATTAAAAGTCCTAAATTATTACACAATAATCATGGGGATGGGGGTACAAATGTCCAAATGGGGATGAGACTTAATAGGAGAGTGGTATCCCAATTGTTGTACCCCAAAATTTGCCCTCGCGCTTTTCCACAAGGAATCTCAGCTTCAAACTTTCCCTGACTTTTCAAACTGGCTCAAGAATCGGACAATCGGACTTTTCTTGACAGTCAAGCAAAACTAGGGTTTTTACTGATTTTCAGAGCTCTGAATTGTTTCATACAGTGGGCTTAGGGTTTGATTGATTTTTGGTTCAATTTTGATCAAGCGAGCGTGATTTGGCATTCAATCGGGAATTAGGGTTTTATAGGCATATTCTCAGAAGAATTTGAATTCCACAGCACTTTGCGGTTTATTTCAAGATTCGGATTAAAATTCGCGTTATCTTGGTTTAATCAGTAAAAGAGACAGTGGTTTGAATTCAGTACGTTTTGATTGGGCCAGTCAGATACAAGATGCAGTATTGGATTCACAGTGTTCATGTGTTTGATCAGTCTATCTGGGTTAATTACTGCTTTGCTTTGGATGTGGGATAAGACAGGTTTATTGGATCAATGTTGTTTTATTTTAGTTATTTATTATTCTAAAATTAAATGATTGAATTTATTTTTCAATTGTTTTAATTCTAAGAATTTTAAATAAATAAATAAGCAATAAAGAAAGTTAGAACCAATTGGATAATTTGGATTTTTTATTGATATTTGAATTATTTACAAATTGTTGTTACAGACAATAATTTACATTTAATTTAAATATTACATAGAATGAAAAAACTATCCTATTTTCTAAATATTCTTCGTTCTTCACTCCGCTCCGGTATTCTTTTTTTTTTCATCTGCAAAAAGAAACAAGAAAAGTCAGAAAGCATTAAATTGGAAAAGACAGATAAAAAGTTGCTCATCATTAGGGGCCACTGACTGGGATCAGTTGCCCTCTCTGCAAATCACGGGATTTCTCCCGGTTCACAGAGAGGGAAGATTTTCATTTCATAAAATGCAAATGCATAAGTTATAAAATTCAAGCTACATAAGAATCTCAATTTTCAATTCAAAATCCAAACTTTCTATCCAAAAGCAAAGACTACTGTCAAAATTCCCAAGGTCCACTCAAAGAAAATCAAGGAGGTACATTTGCTGTCACAAGCTCAAAAGCTATCATGGAAAGATTTTGCCAAGATATCAAATGCAGAGTCAGACACAAACTGTCAAAAGAGAGATAAAGGAGATGCAAAATGTGTTATGCAAGCAACAAACATCTTAATTCATCATTTCCCATAGTCAGCCCCTTCAGAACAGTACAGATAAAAAACATTAAAAATTCTTAGACTGTACTTTAAGAGAGAAAAAAGAGAGATAAAGCATAGGCAGGGTTAGACATCAGCACGGCAGGCGAAAGGAAGAAAAAGATACACAAAATCAAAAAGCCAATGAAACAGTCCAGCATAGCAGGGGCAAGACAGTTCTGAAGAGTAAGAAGAAAACAAAATACACTAAAAGCCAACTCAACTCAGAAGACAGTTCAATATAGCAGTTCAGAAGTAAGGTGAAGAGAGAAGAGAGATACACAACTCAAACCTGCATCAAGCACTCAATCCTGCCTCAACCTAAAATTTAAAACATTAAAAAAAAAACCCTACTGCAAGTTAAAGCCTCAACAGAATACCCTGTTGCTGGCACAAGCCTGAAGTTCAACCTCAATCTACTGTCATAACATGAACCTGCCAAAGCTTGAACATACAAACCCATAAACAAAACTGCCTGCACATCTCAAACCTTATACCAGTACTAAAGCCTCAGAATTTCTTCATCATTGGCCAAGCCTCACAAAAACCACCAAAAGACACAAAAACGGCATATTCAAACCAACCCCCAAGTCCTTCAGAATCTTAGATTCATCATTAGGCAATAACAAAAATTCCCAAAGGCATCCTAATCAAGATACTCAGAAGCGTGTTCAGGGCAATAAGGCAAGCAACTCAAGTCATTCAAAGGTCACAAGGCCGGCAAGCATCTCAGTAAGGCGCATCTCAAAGCACACATAGGCAAATCGGGCAATCAAGCAACCAACAGTTCAAAGGGACGAAAGGGGAAGGAACAAAGATATCAAGGCAGCAATGTTCTAAAATACACAGGCAACAATACATAGGCAACACGTAGTGGAAGAAGAAGATAAAAAAGAGTGAATTTTTTTTCAGGCAAATCCAGCATCATCATCAAAGCCCTAAATATAGCAAAGGAACGAAAATACCGGAAAAGCTCAAAGCTTCATCACTGAATCTTCGCCATCAAAGCCTCCTAAGCATCCTCATCTCCGTCCTTCCCTTTTCCAGTAGAGGTATGACATTTCTTTTCCCTCCTAATGCACCTCCAAATAAAAATCAATAACACAACATGAGAGGTCAAACCCCAAGCAGTTAATCAATAAATACGCAGAGGATCACAAAATGTACTAAAACAAAACAAATCAAAGCGATTACCAAGTTCTACTGCCTCAACAGTGTCGCTAGAGGGAAGGGGAAACGAAGGTTGCCGGTGGCTGAGGCAAGAAGCTCATGGTGGATCCTCTGCATCTTGGAAACAGAGAAGACGAATACAACAAACGCGCCGTCGCTGCCTCAAGCTCTAGCCCTCATTCCAAACTGAAACAATGCCTAACCCTAATTTCGTTCAGAATCCAAACATTGGGCTTAACCCGTTCATGTTTCCTCAAAAGCCCATCAAAAATGCCTTTCTTCCTTTTCTTTACAACATTAAACACTAATCTCATTTTTATACATAAACAATACATACTTCCTTTTTTATATATATAAAACACTAACCATTCTTTTATTTTATAAAAGCAATATTTTTATTCCTTGAAAAAATACTAACTTAATTAAAATGTTTTTCTTTTTATCATAAAATTAAGACATTTTTTAGATAGATATTTTGTACATACATATTATATTAAAAATTAATTTTGTACATATCATATAAAATATTTTCTTTAGATTAATACACATTTGCACAAAAAAAAATAATAATAACAAAATACTTCTATACGCAATTAACTTAAAAAACATTTTTAATACATATTGAAATATATTTGTATATATTATCTTTTCTTTTTTTATTTATATATACATAATTAAATTGAAGATACTTTTTAATTAAAATGCATATTTGTACATATTATACATTTCTATACATAATTAAAATTGCAACCTTTTAGTTAACATTCATTTTTCATACATAACAATTCGATACATTTTTCTAATATTGAAATTCACAGACATTTGGACTAAAATATTTTCCAATAAAAAACTTAACACTTAATCAAAACACTTCATTTCTCCTTGTACATAATTAAACATACAAAAATCAAGATTCATCTAAAAACATTTATCTAGGTCAAAACCCTAATGCGGCTCAATTTCACATTTCGCACTTGTTACATAATTACACAATTCATATACATGTACATCTCATATTTACACTTACACAATATATTCCCCTATGCACATTTTATCTTATATTTGTACGTTCGATATTTACATTTTGATTGTGACATTCGATTTGGTTGTAAATAAGTCCCATCCCCTTGTACATTTATACCCCCACTCCTGGATATTATTTTGTAATAGCGTAGATTTACATTCCGCAGTTTACAGTTTTCCAATTATACCATGGTTAGACCTAGGGTTTGTATGTACATAAAAATCAAACGCTAGATAACCTAATACAAGACAAATACATGTAATCAATACACAATCACACTTGCACCCCCTAGGGTAATCCCACATGTTGCCTTCCAAATGGGCCATGCTTGCACGTCGAATGTCTTTGGCAAAACAAAATCAAATGATCATAAGTCCCTCGATGACGCTTTCGAAAGTTGCCTAAACGGAATGATCATAGTCCCTTCAAAACAATTTGCCAAAGACATTTGGCATCATTGCATTCATGGTCCATACGATGACCCGCGCCCGTCCCGAATAAACTTCCTAAACGCAAGATTGTCTACCAATGTCAATGGTAGAACGAAATTGTTAAAAGGGGTTAAAACATGACAAAAACCTTTGAGTACAATAGGGTAGACAAAACTCTTAGTTACTTGAGATCAAACTTGCAAAAACACTTGCCTTCTTTTCAAAAACCACAATCCACAACACTTTCAAACAAACTCTCAAAAACATTTGAAAACATCTTTTCGAAAAGATTCACACTTTTGTAAAACACTCAAACACGAGTCAAATACATTCGTTGCCTAAGACAAGGCATCTTTTTCCAAAACATTTTCAAAAAGCACCCACACACACACCATTTTCAAAGCAATCGAAAAACAAGGCAAGTGATCTAAAAAGAACCAAGTAACTAAGAGCCCATGGATAACCATGGATGAGAAGGGTGCCAATACCTTCCCTTTTCATAATCTACCCCCCGAACCCACGAAATATCTCAAAAGGTTTTTGCTGTGCTTTTTTAACCTTTCCTTTAGGATAAAATAAAAAGTCGGTGGCGACTCTTGCTCAACCGCACAAGTGCGAATGCGAACGCAAAACACTAGTCAGTTCTCCCACCGTATCACAGAACTGGCGACTCTGATGGGGATTTCTTTTAAGTGGGGTTACCTTAGGGTTTAGATCACCTTTTCTTTCAATTGATTGCTTTGTGTGCTTTACATTTGTGGGTTTTGTATCGGAGTTTCATAGATCCTAACCCGGATCTGGGGATACCCTTTTAGGTAGCATAATCTGTGAGGGACCTGTCCGGCGTAGACCGACATGGGTGAAGCAGTGGCTACGTTGGTGTGGCATCTTAGTCTATACCTATATCCCTTGTGTTGCAACGGGGAGAATATAGGTCTTCTAAGGAGTCATTAAACACCAACCGACCTTAGAACCCTAATTGACCAACTTGGCTATTAGGACAGTAGCAGTATGCTACACTCATTGAGGCTAAACTCTCGAGATGGTTCTGGCCGCGAGAAAAGATTGCGATGCTGAAGTTATGACCGATTGAGGGTAGCCAATGATTTGAGATCCTCTAGAACCCGGTTACTTTTGATAGGACAGGTTTTAACCAACGAACTGAAAGAGGGTAGTACCTGAACCTCATGCAAGCCTAAACCTAAGGCCTTGTGTGCCTTGTGTGAATATTGTTTGCCTGTATATACACTTACTTGCTTGTGCATACATGTACATAACATCATGACATCATAGCATTTTAGCATTTTCAATAACCCTTTCAAGGATCTCGAGGGTTCTGTTGATGCAGGGTTATGTTGAACCAGACATCTATCAAGGGGCAAGAGGTCTCTCCTCTAACTAATCCAGTCAAAGTTCAAGTACAACAACTTGAATCAGTGGCTATGACCCACTCGACATGGTGAGCTTGATTCTCGTGAAAGGACGTCCACCGATGCAGAGATCTCCAATCCAAGAGCAGAGTTCAACCTCTAACATTTTTTCTTGTGTTTACCCCCAAGAGATCCTTGAAAACATGCATCCACATATCATGCATTGCATTTTGACAACCTTTCCTTTTTCAGGTTTCCTTACTCTCCTGCTGTTTATTTCAGCAAGAGATGGCTCTAGAGCGGTCTGTCAAAGACATCCAAGACCAGACTACTCAGCTGCAGGAGATGTTCCTGAACTTGTCTCTGGGGCAAGAAGAGATGAAAGCTCTCCTCACCAAGGACTTGGGGAAGTCCAACAATGCCAGGAGTGATCAGATTGCGGAGCTGCAATTTGATCTGACAACACTAAGGACCCAAGTGATGGGATATTTGGTGGGCCAGATGGCTCTCATCCAAGACCTATCTCAAAGACAAGAGGAACTCGGAGTTCTGGTCCGCCAACTGCTTCCAAACAACCAACTGGGGCAAACATCTGAGGTCGAAGAGCAAGTCACCGCTCAGCCTCCCTCAACTCAAGAAGACAAGGGGAAAGCTCCTTTGTTAGCTTCAGGGTCACAAACCCATCAACAACCTCGCCAGCGTCAGCGGGGCAATCGGCGTAAACAAGAAAAGCCGGGAAGACAGTTTACGGAGACTGAAATACCATCATTCTTCATACTGAAGCGCCTGTTGGAGGTCAATTTGCTCACCATAAAGGACCCTCCTCAGAAGCTCAATATCTCCTCTCCTCGCTTTAATCCCGACGAATTCTGTGTTTACCACTCCTGCAGCCCTGGGCACAGTACCAACGACTGTTGGGCCTTGAAGAACAAGATTCAAGATCTGATTGACATTGGGGTACTAGAGTTCATGCCAGACGGCGAGATGAGGATCTTCCGTTAAAGGGTTCTCCGCTTGAAGTGACGAAGCTCGAAACTGAAAGACTTTTGCTTCTTTTTGAATTTTCAAAGTTGTAATTTTCTTTTGCTGTCAAACAATTATTTGTTGATGTTAAACTCTGTTTTCATTAATGCATTGCCTATGTTTGTCTTGAATTCATCCATTCGTTTCACTACTCTTATGCTTTTCTTTATGATATTTGACTCTTGATAAAAAGCTACAAGCCTTTAGAGGGAGGATGACGAAACAATACCGTGATCTTATACAGTATGTTTTTGAACAGACTTGGCTGATGATGTGCAGGCATTTCTTTCAATTCCCAAACACTGGAGTTATAAGGAAGTTAATCCCTAGTCAACCCCTTCGAGCCAAAGAAGTAGGAGTTTCCCGTTCTAAACAATCGAAACCTTTGATATAAACCTGGGGCAGGGTAGTATCTCAGTTAATTCAAAAGAAAACGCGCATTGAAGTCGCAAACTCTCAGTTCGTAACACAACGAACGACGTCAAGAAAGAAAGCATTCCTTCGGAATCAAAAGACAAGGGTGGTTCCCTATCACATAGACAGTCAATCTCTCAAAAGAGAAAAGCCCATCAAGCCAAAACCTATGAAGGAGGCTTAAGAAAGCTGGGGCATCCCGCTGACAGTAATCCCGAAAACGGTAACAGTCAGGCAAAAGTTAGGGATAACAAATCAAAATCAAAATAGTGAGGTCATTACAAAACCCTCAACAACATGAAAAGTGTTGAAAAAGAAAAAGGAGATGATGACTGTCTCCCCAAATTCAAACCGGTGAACCATCGCCCAAAAGTCGTTCCGAACTCAAAACAGAGTGCGACGCACAATTAACTGAGCTTAGGTTGAAGAACATCACGAAGAGCGGGTGGGTACAAATATACTTTGAGCCTTTATCCTTTGTTTCTTAAACCGTGAACCAGGCCACGTTACAACCCTCCAAAAGTCCTAATTGAAGCATGAGTTAGTTCGAAAGCATACTGTTACAAAAGGTATCCTGACTCCTGTAGGGATTTGCTCTAAATCTTGTGTTAACTTGTCTTGTGAAAAGTTTTCTGCTAAAAAACGCATTTTTCAAAATTTCGAGAGAAACATAAACTTTGCATTATTCGAATATCACTGTCTGCATTTGACCCTTTTGTTTGACAGCGAAGAAATTCATACAGCGAATGTTCGGAGGAACGAAAACTCTCTCAATAAGTCTAAATCACTTCAAGAGGATAACACTTCCATCAAATTCCCTTATCAACAAGGGGCATGACATAGCACAATTCAATTAACCTGGGGCAGTCCAGTCAAGGTCCAACAGATCTTTCAAAGTACAGTTAACCTGGGGCAGTCCAGTCAAGATTTCAAGAAATCTCTCAATATGCAGAGTAATCTAATTCAAGATTCCAACAACCACTTGGGGCATTCGAATGTCAAAAGTGTTTCAACAAATCAACTATTACATTTCCAGACTCGACTCCTGTATCTAGCCAGGGCACGTCTGAAGAGTTCGAAGATTCGATTCCTGTATCTAGCCAGGGCATATCTGTTGACTACATTTCCAGACTCGACTCCTGTATCTAGCCAGGGCACGTCTGAAGAGTTCGAAGATTCGATTCCTGTATCCAGCCAGGGCATATCTGTTGACGACTATTTCCAGATTCGATTCCTGTATCTAGCCAGGGCATATCTGTTGACTACATTTCCAGACTCGACTCCTGTATCTAGCCAGGGCACGTCTGAAGAGTTCGAAGATTCGATTCCTGTATCCAGCCAGGGTATATCTGTTGACGACTATTTCCAGATTCGATTCCTGTATCCAGCCAGGGCATATCTGTTGACTACATTTCCAGACTCGACTCCTGTATCTAGCCAGGGCACGTCTGAAGAGTTCGAAGATTCGATTCCTGTATCCAGCCAGGGCATATCTGTTGACGACTATTTCCAGATTCGATTCCTGTATCCAGCCAGGGCATATCTGTTGATTACATTTCCAGACTCGACTCCTGTATCTAGCCAGGGCACGTCTGAAGAGTTCGAAGATTCGATTCCTGTATCCAGCCAGGGCATATCTGTTGACGACTATTTCCAGATTCGATTCCTGTATCCAGCCAGGGCATATCTGTTGATTACATTTCCAGACTCGATTCCTGTATCTAGCCAGGGCATGTCAGAAGAGTTTGAAGATTCGACTCCTGTATCCTGCCAGGGCATATCTATCAACTATCACCTTTCCAAGATTCGACTCCTGTATCCAGCCAGGGCATGTCTGAAGAATTCCAGATCGACACCTGCAACAACCCAGGAAACACCTGTGAACGACCGATTGTAGACCAACACCTGTAATAAACCAGGATTTATCTACATCACCACTTGGGGCATTCGAATGTCAAAAGTGTTCAAAACCCGATGTAGTTTTACACAAGCTCATCATCAGGAAGCCCTACACCGGTTCCTTATCAAGATTCCTGAAACAGTTTACGGATTCTTCCCAACAACGGACGCCAATCTACCGACTTGTTCAGATTCTTATCAAGACTTCTGAAACAGTTTACGGATTCTTCCCAACAACGGACGCCAATCTACCGACTTGTTCAGATTCTTATCAAGACTTCTGAAAACAGTTCATGGACTCATCCCAACAACGGATGTTAATCTATCAACTTGTTCAGATGCAACCTTTGAATTTAGGTTACGGACGCTTCCCAACAACGGATGTTTGTTCTATTGCTGATTCAACTTCAAGACTTCTGAAACAGTTCATTGGATTCATCCCAACAACGGATGTTAACCTATCGCTTGTTCAGATTCTTCTCAAGCCAACCACCACGGAAGATCGCGCTCGCCAAGATTCTCCCTATCCCCAGCGGAGTTCCCTCAATCCCCAGTGGAGTCAGATTTTCAAACCTTCTCCCCACAGAGTTATAAGAAGGCAAATCTTGGGTTCCCCAGTGAAGTCTCAGGGTTTACTTCCCATCAAACCGAAGATTCTCAATCTGGTCTCCCCGGCATGAGTCTACTAGTTTGGAACTCCCCAGTAGAGGTCATCAGGAATTCTCTTCCCCAACAACAGCCAAGGATTTATTTTCCCCGGCAGCGGTCAAGACGCTTTTATCTTCAGCCATCTCGGAATCATGTATCCTTGGCGAGATTAGCTCATCAGCTTACATGCACATCCATCACATTCATAAACATTAAATGTCACATGCATTGCGTCATGCATCATAACATTACATACAGCTAACCCTTTACCTTTTCAGGTAAGATCAGTCGACAGACACAGATCATCTCCTGAGATTCATCCAAAAAATAGTTCAGATGTGACCCGGACACGGCGATATTCTGATACTTATTCCAGATTCATTCAGACGCATCAGCAGAAACCTTACACCGGTTCCTCTTCAACTTCTTAGCTTCTGAAACAGTTTACGGATTCTCCCCTACAACGGATGTCAATCTACCGACTGATTCAGACTCTTCTCAACTTTTGAAGACAGTTTACGGATTCTTCCCTACAACGGATGTCAATCTACCAACTGATTCAGACTCTTCTCAATTTTTGAAAATAGGTTACGGACGCTTCCCAACAGACGGATGCTGTTCCATTGCTTGTTCAGTCCCAACTCCTGAAAATAGTTTACAGATTCTCCAGACATGGACGTCAATCTGTTGCTTGTTCAGACCCCAATTCAGGGATATTCCAAAACATGGATGCCCTTCTGACACTTGTCCACTCACCATCGACCTACAGTTCAACATCACCATATGGCATCTATAAGCCCATCCTCCTACCAGCAGTCGCCGAATGGCATCTGTAAGCCCATTCTCAGATGGCATCTCTAAGCCCATCCCCCGACAAAGTTCTCTCGCACCAGATGGCATCTTTAAGCCCATCACCAAATGGCATCTTTAAGCCCATTCACCTCCACCGTCACATTGACGAGCGCAAATTTTCTGGGCACATTAGTGTCCAATCTCCTTTTACCTTCAAGTCGCGAAAGGCAAACCTGCCAATCTAACTCTTCAGGTCAAAGAAGATTGAACAGGGGCAACTGTTGTACCCCAAAATTTGCCCTCGCGCTTTTCCACAAGGAATCTCAGCTTCAAACTTTCCCTGACTTTTCAAACTGGCTCAAGAATCGGACAATCGGACTTTTCTTGACAGTCAAGCAAAACTAGGGTTTTTACTGATTTTCAGAGCTCTGAATTGTTTCATACAGTGGGCTTAGGGTTTGATTGATTTTTGGTTCAATTTTGATCAAGCGAGCGTGATTTGGCATTCAATCGGGAATTAGGGTTTTATAGGCATATTCTCAGAAGAATTTGAATTCCACAGCACTTTGCGGTTTATTTCAAGATTCGGATTAAAATTCGCGTTATCTTGGTTTAATCAGTAAAAGAGACAGTGGTTTGAATTCAGTACGTTTTGATTGGGCCAGTCAGATACAAGATGCAGTATTGGATTCACAGTGTTCATGTGTTTGATCAGTCTATCTGGGTTAATTACTGCTTTGCTTTGGATGTGGGATAAGACAGGTTTATTGGATCAATGTTGTTTTATTTTAGTTATTTATTATTCTAAAATTAAATGATTGAATTTATTTTTCAATTGTTTTAATTCTAAGAATTTTAAATAAATAAATAAGCAATAAAGAAAGTTAGAACCAATTGGATAATTTGGATTTTTTATTGATATTTGAATTATTTACAAATTGTTGTTACAGACAATAATTTACATTTAATTTAAATATTACATAGAATGAAAAAACTATCCTATTTTCTAAATATTCTTCGTTCTTCACTCCGCTCCGGTATTCTTTTTTTTTTCATCTGCAAAAAGAAACAAGAAAAGTCAGAAAGCATTAAATTGGAAAAGACAGATAAAAAGTTGCTCATCATTAGGGGCCACTGACTGGGATCAGTTGCCCTCTCTGCAAATCACGGGATTTCTCCCGGTTCACAGAGAGGGAAGATTTTCATTTCATAAAATGCAAATGCATAAGTTATAAAATTCAAGCTACATAAGAATCTCAATTTTCAATTCAAAATCCAAACTTTCTATCCAAAAGCAAAGACTACTGTCAAAATGCCCAAGGTCCACTCAAAGAAAATCAAGGAGGTACATTTGCTGTCACAAGCTCAAAAGCTATCATGGAAAGATTTTGCCAAGATATCAAATGCAGAGTCAGACACAAACTGTCAAAAGAGAGATAAAGGAGATGCAAAATGTGTTATGCAAGCAACAAACATCTTAATTCATCATTTCCCATAGTCAGCCCCTTCAGAACAGTACAGATAAAAAACATTAAAAATTCTTAGACTGTACTTTAAGAGAGAAAAAAGAGAGATAAAGCATAGGCAGGGTTAGACATCAGCACGGCAGGCGAAAGGAAGAAAAAGATACACAAAATCAAAAAGCCAATGAAACAGTCCAGCATAGCAGGGGCAAGACAGTTCTGAAGAGTAAGAAGAAAACAAAATACACTAAAAGCCAACTCAACTCAGAAGACAGTTCAATATAGCAGTTCAGAAGTAAGGTGAAGAGAGAAGAGAGATACACAACTCAAACCTGCATCAAGCACTCAATCCTGCCTCAACCTAAAATTTAAAACATTAAAAAAAAAACCCTACTGCAAGTTAAAGCCTCAACAGAATACCCTGTTGCTGGCACAAGCCTGAAGTTCAACCTCAATCTACTGTCATAACATGAACCTGCCAAAGCTTGAACATACAAACCCATAAACAAAACTGCCTGCACATCTCAAACCTTATACCAGTACTAAAGCCTCAGAATTTCTTCATCATTGGCCAAGCCTCACAAAAACCACCAAAAGACACAAAAACGGCATATTCAAACCAACCCCCAAGTCCTTCAGAATCTTAGATTCATCATTAGGCAATAACAAAAATTCCCAAAGGCATCCTAATCAAGATACTCAGAAGCGTGTTCAGGGCAATAAGGCAAGCAACTCAAGTCATTCAAAGGTCACAAGGCCGGCAAGCATCTCAGTAAGGCGCATCTCAAAGCACACATAGGCAAATCGGGCAATCAAGCAACCAACAGTTCAAAGGGACGAAAGGGGAAGGAACAAAGATATCAAGGCAGCAATGTTCTAAAATACACAGGCAACAATACATAGGCAACACGTAGTGGAAGAAGAAGATAAAAAAGAGTGAATTTTTTTTCAGGCAAATCCAGCATCATCATCAAAGCCCTAAATATAGCAAAGGAACGAAAATACCGGAAAAGCTCAAAGCTTCATCACTGAATCTTCGCCATCAAAGCCTCCTAAGCATCCTCATCTCCGTCCTTCCCTTTTCCAGTAGAGGTATGACATTTCTTTTCCCTCCTAATGCACCTCCAAATAAAAATCAATAACACAACATGAGAGGTCAAACCCCAAGCAGTTAATCAATAAATACGCAGAGGATCACAAAATGTACTAAAACAAAACAAATCAAAGCGATTACCAAGTTCTACTGCCTCAACAGTGTCGCTAGAGGGAAGGGGAAACGAAGGTTGCCGGTGGCTGAGGCAAGAAGCTCATGGTGGATCCTCTGCATCTTGGAAACAGAGAAGACGAATACAACAAACGCGCCGTCGCTGCCTCAAGCTCTAGCCCTCATTCCAAACTGAAACAATGCCTAACCCTAATTTCGTTCAGAATCCAAACATTGGGCTTAACCCGTTCATGTTTCCTCAAAAGCCCATCAAAAATGCCTTTCTTCCTTTTCTTTACAACATTAAACACTAATCTCATTTTTATACATAAACAATACATACTTCCTTTTTTATATATATAAAACACTAACCATTCTTTTATTTTATAAAAGCAATATTTTTATTCCTTGAAAAAATACTAACTTAATTAAAATGTTTTTCTTTTTATCATAAAATTAAGACATTTTTTAGATAGATATTTTGTACATACATATTATATTAAAAATTAATTTTGTACATATCATATAAAATATTTTCTTTAGATTAATACACATTTGCACAAAAAAAAATAATAATAACAAAATACTTCTATACGCAATTAACTTAAAAAACATTTTTAATACATATTGAAATATATTTGTATATATTATCTTTTCTTTTTTTATTTATATATACATAATTAAATTGAAGATACTTTTTAATTAAAATGCATATTTGTACATATTATACATTTCTATACATAATTAAAATTGCAACCTTTTAGTTAACATTCATTTTTCATACATAACAATTCGATACATTTTTCTAATATTGAAATTCACAGACATTTGGACTAAAATATTTTCCAATAAAAAACTTAACACTTAATCAAAACACTTCATTTCTCCTTGTACATAATTAAACATACAAAAATCAAGATTCATCTAAAAACATTTATCTAGGTCAAAACCCTAATGCGGCTCAATTTCACATTTCGCACTTGTTACATAATTACACAATTCATATACATGTACATCTCATATTTACACTTACACAATATATTCCCCTATGCACATTTTATCTTATATTTGTACGTTCGATATTTACATTTTGATTGTGACATTCGATTTGGTTGTAAATAAGTCCCATCCCCTTGTACATTTATACCCCCACTCCTGGATATTATTTTGTAATAGCGTAGATTTACATTCCGCAGTTTACAGTTTTCCAATTATACCATGGTTAGACCTAGGGTTTGTATGTACATAAAAATCAAACGCTAGATAACCTAATACAAGACAAATACATGTAATCAATACACAATCACACTTGCACCCCCTAGGGTAATCCCACATGTTGCCTTCCAAATGGGCCATGCTTGCACGTCGAATGTCTTTGGCAAAACAAAATCAAATGATCATAAGTCCCTCGATGACGCTTTCGAAAGTTGCCTAAACGGAATGATCATAGTCCCTTCAAAACAATTTGCCAAAGACATTTGGCATCATTGCATTCATGGTCCATACGATGACCCGCGCCCGTCCCGAATAAACTTCCTAAACGCAAGATTGTCTACCAATGTCAATGGTAGAACGAAATTGTTAAAAGGGGTTAAAACATGACAAAAACCTTTGAGTACAATAGGGTAGACAAAACTCTTAGTTACTTGAGATCAAACTTGCAAAAACACTTGCCTTCTTTTCAAAAACCACAATCCACAACACTTTCAAACAAACTCTCAAAAACATTTGAAAACATCTTTTCGAAAAGATTCACACTTTTGTAAAACACTCAAACACGAGTCAAATACATTCGTTGCCTAAGACAAGGCATCTTTTTCCAAAACATTTTCAAAAAGCACCCACACACACACCATTTTCAAAGCAATCGAAAAACAAGGCAAGTGATCTAAAAAGAACCAAGTAACTAAGAGCCCATGGATAACCATGGATGAGAAGGGTGCCAATACCTTCCCTTTTCATAATCTACCCCCCGAACCCACGAAATATCTCAAAAGGTTTTTGCTGTGCTTTTTTAACCTTTCCTTTAGGATAAAATAAAAAGTCGGTGGCGACTCTTGCTCAACCGCACAAGTGCGAATGCGAACGCAAAACACTAGTCAGTTCTCCCACCGTATCACACCAATATTTAAAACCAAATCGAATCAATCGTAATGTAAATGTAAAGTAATAGCAATGTATAAGAAAAGTAAAGAGTGTATGTGTATGATTTATTTACAAGTGAAATAAAAATAATAAAAAAAAAGGTTAATTTGGATATTTTCATGTTTAGGGCAAAAACCCTAATTTTGCAAATAAATAGTATTAATTATTTATTATATACAATATTTATTAATTATGTACAAAAAATAAATAAAAAGGAAGTATATTGTAAAAAAAGTGATTTTTGAGGTTAAATATTAATAAGAAGAAAAAAAATATTTTTATGTTTTTATCCTAAATATTCTAATAATTATATAAGTATTTGTATTATATATTAAATATATTAAATATACACAAAAATAAAATATTAATTATTTTACAAGAAAAGGTATATTTTTTAGAAAATGTTTTCAAAAGATAAAATAAAATAAAATCAGAAAATAGAATGTATTTTGTATTATTTTTTAGTATTTTCAAATAAAAGTATATATGTATTTATTTACATATGGAAATAAATGAAACAAATAAATACCAAATAAAATGCAAAAAAATGTGAGAAAAATATTTTTAGTTTTTTTTCATGCTTGAATAAAAATATAAAATCAGAATCAAAAAGAAAAAATCAAAAATGACAAATATATCATACAATGGGCCAGGGGGGTGGAAATTGAAAAAAGGGGTGCAAAAAGTAGGACTGACTCAGGCCCAGCCCAAGCCAGTCATCTTCAACCTCCAGACTTGTTTGAACAACAAAAACGCACGCTTCCTAACTCCTGATTCCTGGACTTTCAAGCAAAACTCATAACACCAAAAATGTAGAGCATCAAGAGACGAATCCAGACATATAAAGAACTTGACTTAACTCTAAGAAACGAGGGATAATTTCTTCATCCCTAATTTCTGACCTAAGTTTTTTCTAATGTTCAGGTTCCAAATTCTCTTAACACACATAATATAAATGAAAAGTGAGGATATAGGTAGCTTCAGGGCCATGAGTAGAGCATGTTTCATTCATAAACCTAAGCCTAACTCTTCCTAGATTGAGAGATAGAAGTCTAAAGTTTTACCTGTTCAGCTGGAATCGTGTGCAGCAATGGAGGTACTTTCAATGCAATGTGAGGACTTGTACAGCTTGCTTGAAGTTCAGGGATGCTCTTCCAACCTCTAGCTTGCTTTGAAACTAACTGAAACGAGCTATGTAACTCAACCTGCACAACTGAAAAAATGAAAATGGTGAACTTGGTTAGAGGTGTTACAGTCTGCAGCTAGGGCTTGGGATAGTTTGTATGGATGGTAGGGAGTGTGTATGAACAAGCTTTGGCCAAAACGCACGAGCAAACTGAGTTGTGCAACTCAATCTGCAGGGATGCCCTGTTTTGTGCAGCAAAATGGTGTTTTGATGAATGATGAGGTTTGGAATATGGTAGGCTCGTGTTTCAGGTCAAGTTTGATGTTTGGAAAGTGTTTAAGAAGTTTGTTTTTGTTAGTTCTTGCAGTAATGTGAGTTGGGATCAGTTTTGCCAAGTTTCTTCCTTCTTAAGTCAAAAATGCCAAGTTGGGTTACAAGCTTATGCAGGCCCCCTAAACATGCTGCGAAGTTTGTTCTTGATCAGTGGGATATGTCCACACATTTGTGCCTCAGATATTTCTTTGTACTTCAAAGATATGTGAACTTGACATAAAGTGCTTCTTTTCCAAAATGGCAAAAATGCTTTATCCATTTTAAGACTAATCTTTCATGTAATGACCAAATGCATAAAATAACATCTTGGCACAATGGTTTAGCATTGAATTATTGAGTGTTAATGGGATTAGAGGCCTGTAACCTAGCTTGTGCAAGCTGAGTTTGAAAATGCATAGTGTATGAACATGAAATTGGTCAAGAACAAAAGTGACTTTTGCCCAACTTTGCCAATTCGATTCTCCATAACCACAAGGGTGTTTGAGAAGTTCTTGGATAATTTGGAAAGCTTGGAATGTGTACTACAATCCATCTTTGTAATTCAAGTTGAAATTTCAAGTGGAAGCATGTGAAAAGTGGCCATGAAGTTAGGCAAAAATCCTGCCTAAAATAGGTCAAAAAATTTCTAAGTTAAGAATGTTTTGCACCCTTGTTCCAAAAATCATAACTTGAGCTACAAGCTTCTTTTGAGAAAACTTTGTGAATAAAAGTTGTAGATTTTGCAATGGACTATAACTTTCATGTTTTGAGTTTTGTTTGAATCCAAATGTATCTTGATGAAAAAATGGGACAAAGTTAGGAAAAAATTAGGAAATTCCATAACTTAGAAAAATTCTAAGTTATGAAATTTCTTCATTTCAAACCCTAATTTGTAATTTTTGGTTTCTTGATGAACAAGTTTCATAATTTGACATATCTTGATGAAAAATGAACCTTGGCACTTGATTTTGACCAAAAAGTCAAAGTTTGACTTTTCAGTATACAGTCAAATTTGGATCAGTTGACTGGAAAATTCATCTGTCAATCTTGTGCATTTGGGATCTTTTGAACTTGTTGAACATGTCAAGACAATGCCATTGGGTCCTTGAGTCCATATGTGAGCTTGGTTTGTCATTGGCTAGGTCAAACAGTCAAAAATTGCCTTTGTGCAGTCAAAACCCTAAAAATGACCATTTTGCCCTTTTGGTGATCTGATCAAATTTCTTGTGGATTTGTGATCCAAAATTGATCAAATGGTTCATATGAGTTCACAATGTTGATGTGGGTCAAAAATCATGAGGTTTGACTGTCAATTGACCATAGTTGACTTTTTCCCCAATACAACTGATTTCTAGGTCAACTGTCCAATTGACTGGGCAAAGATTGGAATCAAGGCTTGAAACTTGGTATGGATAAACTTGTGAGTCCAACATGAAGCATGAAAGTCACTTTGGGAATTTTAGGTCAAAACATCTTTGTGCAAACTCAAACCCTAATTTGGGTCAACAGTGCAAGGAGAAGTCTTGAGCAGAGCAAACCCTAACTTGATCTTGAGCTCCAAGGGTCTTGTGGTGAGAAAATATTGATGAAATGGGAGGGCAAATTTTAGGGTACAATAGTTGCCCCTGTTCAATCTTCTTAGACCTGAGGATGTAGATTGGCTTACGTGCCTTTCGTGATCCGAAGGTGGAAGATGATTGAACACTAAAGTGCCCAGAAATTTGCACTCGCATAGTGGAGTATCAGCAATGTGATGTCGGGAATGGGCTTATAGATGCCATTTGGAGAGGTGGACAGGAGGATGGGCTTATAGATGCCATCTGAAGGTGTGACAGAACCTTGTCGGGAATGGGCTTATAGATGCCATTTGAAGGTGTCGATCGCGTAAGAGACTCCTTAGCGAGAACTTGCGTAATCTGAGAAAGAAAGATGGTTTCCTGGCTTGCTACAAGTGTTGATCTTCAAACTCTTCATGCAGATATGCCCTGGCTAGGTACAGGTATTGAATCTACAATCAATTGCTCACAGATATGCCCTGGCTAGATACAGGAATTGAATCCGGAACTTCAAAAGGTTGCTTACAGACGTGCCCTGGCTGGATACAGGTATCGAATCTGGAATTTGCCGCCTATAGATATGCCCTGGCTGGATACAGGTGTCGAATCTGGAATTAGTCGTTTACAGATATGCCCTGGATGGATACAGGTGTCGAATCTGGAATTTGTCGTCTACAGATATGCCCTGGCTGGATACAGGTATCGAATCTGGAATTTGTCGTCTACAGATATGCTCTGGCTGGATACTGGTATCGAATCTGGAATTAGTCGTCTTCAGATATGCCCTGGCTGGATACAAGTATCGAATCTGGAAATTGATCACTCACAGATATGCCCTGGCTAGATACAAGAATCGAATCTGGAATTATGACAGTTGATAGTAATCATCTTCAGATTGACCTTTTCCTGCAAAGGCAAAACATCAGTTGTATGCAATGTCATGATGTATGAAATGCATGATGTCATGATGCTAAAAATGAGATAGTGTTGTATGCACTTTATCATGTATGCAAACAGGATGTATGAAATGTGAAATGTCTATGAATGTAATTTCGTCTAGGAAAATAAATCCTTGACGAGTGCCAGGAGTTTGTGGAATCCTGGGCTGATGTTGAAGAGTGGAGTTCTTAGCTTCCGCTGGGGATGATGGTTGCAAGAATAAACCGGTAGGAGAAGATGACTCCGTTGGGGAATAAACTCGTCGAAGAGATTGCTCTGCGGGGAACTACTCTGTGGGAAGAGATACTTTGCTGAGGTTTTGATGAGAGCTTCGCTGGGGATTATGTTGGGGATTTTGATGAACTCCGCTGGGGATAGGAAGAACTTCGCCGAGGACAATATTTCCGTGGTAATTAGCTGAGGATAACCCAGTTATAAGCCCTGGTGGGAAATAACCTTTGAATAAAGTCGGGGAGAGACGTATGCACTCTGCAGGTGATAAGCTTCCAGAATCTACTGGGGATATGGATTCCACTGGGATGTCTGGTATTCCGCCGGGGAACAATCTTATATTAAGACTGCCGGGGATGCTTGCTGAGGAATGTCTATACTCCGCTGGGGAATGTTGAGATCTTCTGGGAATATCCAACTTCCTTAAGGCTGACAGTAGACTAACTCTGCTTGGGAGAGTATCGCTGACTTGTTGGAGATACTGTGCCTTTTTAGGGCTGATGGGGGACCAACTCTTCCTGGGGAGAGTATTGCTGAATCTTGTCTTACTCTGTGGGAAGTTGAGGTAACTTGGTTACATTCTTCAGCCGAACCTACCCTCGTACCTCGGTGGACAGAGCAACTAGATCGCTTAGACAATTCTTGATTGCCCCTGTTTCTGATTTCATCTGTAATTAGTCCTTTGTTTCGCATGCAAATATTCATGATTAGCAATTAATGTCAAATGCATATATCAAAAATGAACATTGGACGTTCTTTGTAAAACAAAACAGAAAAAGGAAAAACGATGGGTAATTTGTCTGAGAAATTGAACTTGTATTAATTTTGAAATTTGCCTGTAAATAGGCGTTTTATGTACAGAAGGCTGACGTCCTAGTAAGGAAACACCGCCGAGCAAAATAGAGTTTATACAATTTTGTGAAAGGAAACAAAACAGCTATGTGAAAAATAATCCCACTGGGTTCCAATTTTGCTATCGCCTTTATGTCTTCAAGCGTCTCATCACTTTGCTGCTTAGTTGAAGATGAAGTTGATTGATCGATGCCGTCTGAGTCCGATAGTTGATGCCGAATTCTGGATGCAAGGTGATCCAAAGAGACATAGTATTACGCTTTATCCCTAACTTTTTCCTGGACCGCCCTTTCGGGTTTTCAGTCCACCGGGATACCCATTTTTGCCCAAGCCGCCTTTTCAGGTTTTCGACTTGCCGGGTGTACAGATTTTTTTCATTTCATCCCTTATTTTTGCCCGAAACCTTTTGGTTCGCCGGGAAGCCCTTATTTTTGCCTAGGTGTGTCAACCTAGCGGGTCTTTAGTTCATGCGTAGTATCTTTTTACTATGTCTGCATTGGCAGGGTGAGGAAGGTCGTCACCATCCATGGTGGTTAGAATCATAGGTCCTCCTGAGAAGATACGTTTAACCACGAATGGCCCTTCGTACGTAGGGGTCCATTTGCCCCTGGGATCACTTTGAGGAAGAATGATGCGTTTGATTACCAGATCTCCGTTTTGACACTCTTGTCGTCTGACCTTCTTGTTAAATGCCCTGATCATCCGTTTTTGGTACGTCTGACCATGACAAATAACAGTGAGTCTCTTTTCGTCGATTAAGTTTAATTGATCCAGCCGAGTCTGGATCCAGTCATATTCGCTCAAACCTGCATCCTTCATTATCCGGAGAGAGGGTATCTGGACTTCAATAGGCAAGACTGCCTCCATGCCATAGACCAAGGAAAAGGGAGTTGCCCCTGTTGACGTCCGTGCTGAGGTACGGTACCCATGAAGAGCAAACGGTAACATTTCGTGCCAATCTTTATAGGTCACTGTCATCTTCTGCACAATCTTCTTGATGTTCTTATTCGCTGTTTCTACAGCCCCATTCATCTTCGGTCGGTAAGGTGAAGAGTTATGGTGCTGTATTTTGAATTGCTCGCAGAGCTCAGTGATCATCTTATTGTTAAGATTGGTACCATTGTCCGTAATGATCCTTTCCAGTACACCGTATCGACAGATCAGGTTGTGCCGAATGAACCGTGCCACAACGTTCTTGGTTACGGTAGCGTAGGAAGCTGCTTCAACCCATTTTGTGAAGTAATCAATCGCTACCAGGATGAAGCGGTGCCCGTTGGATGCCGTAGGTCTGATCTCGCCGATCATATCAATGCCCCACATTGCAAAAGGCCAAGGTGCTATCAAGGCGTTCAGAGGAACCGGAGGAATGTGCACCTTATCAGCATAGATCTGGCATTTATGACAGGTTCGCGAATGCTGATAATAGTCGGCTTCCATTGTGGACCAGAAATATCCTTCCCGAAGGATTTTCTTTGCCATGGTATGTCCACTGGAATGTGTTCCGAAGGTACCTTCATGTAGCTCTACCATGATCCTTTCTGCTTCAGTCTTATCCATACAACGGAGTAAGGTTGAATCATGGTTTCGCTTGTAGAGAATGCCATTGCTGAGGAAGAACTTTGCCGCAAACCTTCTCAGGAACTTCTTGTCATTAACAGATGCGCCTTCGGGGTATTCTTGAGCTTCAAGGTACCTCTTCACTTCATGATACCAGGGTTTTTCTGTTACCTCTTCGGTTTCGAGATCGCAGCAATGTGCAGGTTCATCCAACTTCCAGATAATGATCCGGGGAGTCTCGTTGTCCCATTTGACTTTGAACATAGAAGACATCGTAGCTAATGCGTCTGCCAACTGATTCTCTTCTCTTGGGAAGTGTTCAAAAGTTATCTCTTCGAAGTGGGGAAGCAATGTCAGCACATACTCCTTGTAAGGAATAAGATTTTGGTGTTTCGTATCCCACTCACCTTTGATCTGATTGATCACGAGAGCGGAATCTCCGAAGACACTCAGAAACTTGATCCTTAAGTCAATTGCAGCTTGAAGACCCATGATACATACCTCATACTCTGCCATGTTATTGGAGCAGTTGAAACATAGCCGGACGGTGAGTGGAGTATGAGTGCCTTTAGGGGATATGATCACAGCGCCGATACCATTACCCAAAGCGTTTGAGGCTCCGTCAAAGTGCATAGACCATCGGGATCCTTCCTCAGGTCCTTCATCCGGTCCAGGTACTTCACAATCAGTCACTACCATGATATCCTCGTCTGGAAATTCAAAGTTCATCGAATGGTAATCGTCCACTGCCTGATGTGCCAAATGGTTTGCCAATACACTTCCCTTGATTGCTTTCTGAGTCGTGTACTGGATGTCGTATTCTTTCAAGATCATCTGCCATCTTGCTATTCTTCCGGACAAGGCAGGCTTTTCGAATATGTACTTGATTGGATCCATTTTTGAAATCAACAAAGTAGTGTGAGTCAACATATACTGTCTCAGCCGACGAGCAGCCCATACCAAAGTGCAGCAAGTTTTCTCGAGCAGTGAGTACCGGGTCTCACAGTCGGTAAACTTTTTGCTAAGGTAATAAATGGCGTGTTCTTTTCGGCCAGACTCGTCATGCTTCCCCAGCACACACCCCATTGAGTTGTCAAGTATTGTCAAGTATAAGATTAGAGGTCTCCCTTCAACCGGTGGCATAAGAATGGGTGGTTCTTGGAGATACTATTTGATTCTTTCTAAAGCGGCTTGGCATTCATCGTTCCAACGTACTACTTGATCTTTCTTCAGCAGCTTGAAGATTGGTTCACAGGTAGCAGTTAGAAGCGAGATGAATCGGGCAATGTAGTTCAACCGTCCTAGAAAGCCTCTAACTTCTTTCTCTATCTTGGGAGTTGGCATCTCTTGTATGGCTTTCACCTTGGCAGGGTCCACTTGAATGCCTTTGTCGCTTACGATGAAGCCTAACAATTTTCCAGATCTCACCCCAAAGGTGCACTTATTTGGGTTTAACCTCAGCTTGTACAACTTCAGACGGTCAAACAGCTTCCATAGATGGTCAAGGTGTTCCTCCTCAGTTTGGGACCTTGCAATCATATCGTCGACGTATACTTCTATCTCGTGATGGATCATATCATGAAATAAAGCAACCATGGCACGTTGGTAGGTTGCCCCAACATTTTTCAACCCAAAAGGCATGACCTTGTAGCAAAAGGTGCCCCACTGAGTAACAAAAGTGGTCTTCTCCATGTCTTCAGGAGCCATCTTGATCTGATTATAACCGGAGAAGCCGTCCATGAAGGAGAATACTTTATGCTGAGCAGTGTTGTCAACCAGAACGTCGATATGAGGCAGAGGGAAATCATCCTTAGGGCTCACCCTGTTCAAATCCCTGTAATCAACACACATTCGGACCTTACCATCCTTCTTCGGCACTGGAATCATGTTGGCAATCCACTGAGGGTAAGAAGTCACTGCTAGAAACCCGACATCAAATTGTTTCATAACCTCAGCTTTGATTTTCTCGGACATTTCTGGACGCATACGGCGGACCTTCTGTTTTACCGGAGGGCATTCTTCCTTGGTAGGCAGGTGATGAACCACAATGTCGGTATCCAACCCAGGCATGTCTTCGTAAGACCAGGCAAAGATTTCCACATAGTCATGCAGCATCTGGATCAACCGTTGTTTCACACTGAACTCTAGATTGACACCAATCTTGACTTCCTTTCTGTCTGTCTCAGTATCCAGATTTACCGTTTCCACTGGCTCTTCATGTGGCTGAATGACCCTCTCTTCCTGGAGTAGCAGTCTTGCAAGTTCACCAGGCACTTCGCAATCATCTTCACCTTCGTCTTCGGCTAAGTTGATCGGATTTTCGAAGTCATAACTAGCAGTAGCAGAGCCGTTACCAGTGAGATCCAGAGTGGATTGGAACATGTATAAGTGAGTGTGTGTAAATATAGATGTTTTGCAATATATAATAAAGAAAGAAAAGGAGCGCAAGATTTTGAAATGCAACAAACGTCCAATGTTTTTATTAATGATATATGAAAATGACACACAAAAGCCCTCACAAATGAAGCCACGGTGCCCCGGGTAAGACACCGAGCCATAAAAGTTTCAAAACATTATCTGTTACAAATTCAAAACAAAAGAGTTCATTACTGAGTGACAAAAGTAATAGGCGTGAAGTCTTTCGCAGTCCAGTTGCTTGGTCCACCGTCGGTTGTTGGGTAGATCCAGCTGTCGAATTAAGATTCCTACACGTCGTCTTCAATAGCATTTACTCCCGGGTTGGTGATGAACACAGGAGGTCTTTCAATCCTTGCCTTACGAACAACCCTCTGAGCTTCTACAGTGAAGCCCAAACCAAACTTGTCAGTCTTTGGACTGAAATCAGGAAGTCGGCCCCAGTTTGCACACTCACCCTTCTCAATCACAGCCCGGGCATCCTTTAAGGAAGCCAACTTCAAAGGAGGGTCTTCAATCACAGTCTCAGCTGATGCCAGTGTCTGAGGCACCTCTTCAAAGTGTTGAAAGGGGGTCTCAATGAACTCCCCATCCATCTCTATGTACCGGAACGAGTTGAGGTGGCTGACCATATACTCTTCCTCCCCCTGAACTGTCACAATTTTTCCTCTGACCGGGTACTTAAGCTTCTGATGTAGTGTGGAGGTCACAGCTCCAGCCTTGTGGATCCATGGACGACCCAGCAAACAAGAATAGGATGGTCGGATATCCATCACATAGAAAGTAGAATTAAAAACTTGAGAGCCGACCCTGATTGGAATGTCAACTTCCCCATGTACCATCCTTTTCGAACCGTCAAAGGCTCGGACAACAATGTTACTAGGCTTGAGCTTCAAACCCTCACAATCCAACCTGTCTAGGGCCTTCTTGGGTAATACGTTCAATGAAGAACCGGTGTCTACCAACACATGGGCAAGAGTAGTGCCCCTGCATTCAATGGAGACATGCAGGGCGTCGTTATGGTTCTTTCCTTTGGCAGTCAGATCAGCGTCAGAGAAGCCCAACCCATTATCGACAGTCAAATTGGCCACACAACCGGTAAATTGATCAGCAAATGTTTCTTGTGGCACATGAGCCGTCTTCAAGAAGGAAATCAGGGCCTTGGCATGGGCCTCCGAACACAACAACAGTGATAGCATAGAAATTTTTGATGGGGTGTGCCCCAACTGCTCAACTACATTGAAATCACTCTTCTTAATGATCTTGAGAATCTTTTCCATCTCTTGTTGGGAAGCTTCAACATTGGTTGTCTTTGGTGCCTCCGTCAGGGCAGGAAAATCAGTAGCAATCCCTTTGCCCCGAGCGTCAGATGACTCGGCAGCAGGGGTAGAAACAGGAACTTGATCAGGAAGGGAAGCAGGCACACTTGCAGGTGTGATGACAAGAGGTCTCTGAATTGCTGGTGGCGCGATATCTGGTGAGAACAACCTACCACTGCGAGTAACCTTGGCAGGTCCGGTGATGTTACTGACGCCGGTACTAGTATCAAACTCTTGTTTAACTCCAAGCACATAAACATCTGCCCCATAGTGCCAAGGGACAGCTTTGTCGGATGTATAAGGGAGGGGCCCCGAAACAGTGATGATGATAGGAGCAATCTTCTGAGTGGACATGATTTTGACAGGCTTCTTTGAAGGAGCCTTAGGAGGGTTGTTGAAAATAGTGACAATAGAAACTTCTTCGGTAGGGGTAGCAGGAACAACAATCTTCTCGAACAAGATTTATTTGCTATCCATCAGGCTTTGGATACCTGATTTCAGCAAAGGACAACCAACAGGTGAAACAGCACATAGAAGGCAACCTTTACTATATCCCGGAAATAAACCGGCTAGCAACAGGTTCCTTTTGACGGTTAATAACGGAGTAACAATCTCTTCCACAGAGGCTACATACCGGTCTTCTTCCACATCATTCACTCCATGCTAGGGCATGGGAGCAGTCACAACATTGGGCCTTTCGGGCGCCTCAAACTGTATTTCTTTAGCATCAATAAAGTCCTTGTGATACGGTGGGAGAACTGACTTGAGGTTTTGCGTTTGTTTTCGCAAATGTTTCAGTTGAGCAAGAGTCGCCACCGACTTTTTATTTTATCCTAAGGAAAGGTTAAAAAGCACAGCAAAAACCTTTGAGATGTTTTCTTGGGTTCGGGGGGTAGATTATAGAAAGGGAAGGTATTAGCACCCTTTCTATCCATGGTTATCCATGGGCTCTTAGTTACTTGCTTAGATCACTTGCCTTGAATTTTCAATTGTTTGAAATGGTGCTTTGTGTGTGTGTTTAAAAATGTTTTGAAAAGAGGCCAATGTGGTGGCAACCTTTGTAATGATCCATGTTGGGATGTATACAAAGGTGTACTTATCTTTTGAAAAAGTTTTCAATGTTTTGAAAGTTGTTTTGAAAGTGTTTGTGGAGTGTGGTTTTGAAAAATAGGCAAGTGTTTTTTGTTTTGCAAGTTGGCAAGTAACCAAGAGCTATCTATCCTAAATTTCTCAAAGATCATTCCTATGTTTTAACCCTTTTAACAATTTTGTTCCACCATTGTATTTGATGGACAATCTTGTGTTAGAATGTTAACGGGACGGGCGCGAGTCATCGTTTAGACCATGATTGCAATGGTGCCAAGTGTCTTTGGCAATTTTTCCTTTAAGGGACTTGATCATTTTTTAGGCAACTTTCGAAAGCGTCATCGAGGGACTATGATCATTTGAATTGTTTTGTTTTGCCAAAGAAACTCAACATGCAACATGGCCCATTATTGAAGGCAACAAGTGGAGTAACCCTAAGGGGTGCAAGTGTGATTGGTGTTGTCCATTTTCATGCTTTTTTGTCTTTTGTTTAGTCAAGCTATTTGTTTGGTTGGTTTTTGCATACAGAATCCTAATTCTAACATGGCATTTTTAGAAAGCTTTAAAGTGCGAAAAATAAAATCCTAAATTATTACAACACAATTATGGGATGTGGGGTACAAATGTTCAAATGGGGATATTTAGCAAGAAATTAAAATCTAAGCTATTACATCCAAATTGAATATACAAGTTATTTAATTGCACGATAATTAAATAAAATACAATAAATATGCAAGATGAAAAAATTGATTTTTATATGTTTGTAAAAAAAGTATTTTTCATGTAACAAATAAACAAAAATAAAAAGGTTAATTTTTGGGTATTTTGTGTTTTTAGGGCAAAACCCTAATTTGCTAAGTAAAAGGTATTTATTATTTAATATATACAATGTTTATTAATTATATACAAAAAAATAAATAAAAAGGAAGTATATTGTAAAAAAGTGATTTTTGAGGTCAAATAATAATAAAAATAAAAATGTATTATTTTTATATTTATCCTAAATATTTAATAAAAGATAGATAAGTATTTATATTATTTACTAAATATATTAAATATGTACAAAAATAAAATATTTATTATTTACAAAAAAAGTATATTTTTTAATAAAATGTTTTCAAAAGATAAAATAAAATAAAATCAGAAAATAAAAATGTATTTGTATTATTTTTTGTATTTTGAAATAAAAAGGTATTATGTTTATTTATGTACAAGTTCAAAATAAAACAAATAAAAATCCAAATAAAATGCAAAAATGGTTGAAAAATATTTTTAATATTTTTTATATTTTGACAAAAAATAAACAAGTCAGAAACAAAAAGAAAAAATCAAAAATGATAAAAATAAAACACAATGGGCCAAGGGGGTGTATGTGGAAAATAGGGGTGTAAACAGAAAAAACAAAACTCAGGCCCAACCCAAGTCTATCTTCTTCAACCTCCAGCCAGTTTTGTTTGAAAATACACGTGCTTCCTTGCTTCAACAACAACTCCTGATTCTTTGATTTTCAGCCAAAACTCACAACATAAACTATGTAGAGCATTAAATCACGAATCCATACATATAAAAAAGTTGTTCTATCTCTCAGAAATGAGAGAGAATTTCTTCTCCCCCAATTTCTGACCTAAGTTTTTTCTAATGTTCAGGTTCAAAATACTCTTAGCACACACAATATAAATGAAAAGTAACTATATGGATGGCTTCAGGACTATGATTAGAACATGTTTTCTTCACAAACTTAAGCCTAACTATGCCTAGATAGAGAGATAGAAGTTCAAAAACTTACCTGTCCAGCTTGATTCGTGTATGACAATGGAGGTACTTTCAATGCAATGTGAGGACTTGTATAGCTTGCTTGAGGTCCAGGGATGCTTCTCCAACCTCTAGCTTGCTTTGGAACTAACTGAAACAAGCTATGGAAGTTAACCCGCACAACTGAAAAAATGAAAATGGTGAACTTGGTTAGAGGTGTTACAGTCTGTAGCTAGGGCTTGGGATAGTTTGTATGGATGGTAGGGAGTGTGTATGAACCAGCTTTGGCCAAAACGCACGAGCAAACTGAGTTGTGCCACTCAATCTGCAGGGATGCCCTGTTTTGTGCAGCAAAATGGTGTTTCTGTGTTTGGGGAGGTATTGAAGGTGGTTGGCTCGTGTTTCAGGTCAGTTGGATCAAATGGAAAGTGTTCAAGAAGTTTGTTTAGGCTTGGCTTGACAGGAATGTGTGATGTGTTTCAATATGCGAAGTTTCTTCTATCTTAAGCAAAAGTTGTCAAGTTTCAATATAGGCTACCACAGGCCCCTCAAGCATGATGCATAACCTCTCCTTGATCAGTGGGATTAGTCCATAATCTTGTGCCTAGAAGATATGCTTTGGTACTTCTTTGATTTGTGTTTGACATAAAGTTGTGCTTTACAAGAATGGATAACTTGCTTTTTCCAAATATGGATTAAACTTCCATGTAATGACCAAATGAGCAAAATAATGCTAGAACACAATGGATTGGCATTTAATTATTGAGTGTAAATGAGATTAGAGGCCTGTAACTAGCTTGTGCAAGCTGATTTCAAAAATGCCCAAGTTATGAACATGCATTTGGCCATGAATCAAAGTGACTTTTGCCCACATTGACAAATTCGATTCTCCCTAACCACAAGGGTGTTTGAGAAGTTCTTGGACATTTTGGAAAGCTTGGAATGTGTACTACAATCCATCTTTGTAATGCAAGTTGATATTCCAAGTGGAAGCATGTGAAAAGTGGTCATGAAGTTGGGCAAAAAATCCTGCCTAAAATAGGTCAACAAAATTTCTAAGTTAAGAATGTTTTGCACCCTTGTTCCAAAAATCATAACTTGAGCTACAAGCTTCTTTTGAGGAAACTTTGTGAATAAAAGTTGTAGATTTTGCAATGGACTATAACTTTCATGTTTTGAGTTTTGCTTGAATCCAAATATATCTTGATGAAAAAATGGGACAAAGTTAGGAAAAAATTAGGAAATTTCATAACTTAGAAAAATTCTAAGTTATGAAATTTCTTCGTTTCAAACCCTAATTTGTGATTTTTTATTTCTTGATGATCAAGTTTCATAATTTGACATGTCTTGATGAAAAATGAATCTTGACACTTGATTTTGATCAAAAAGTCAAAGTTTGACTTTTCAGTATACAATCAAATTTTGCTCAGTTGACTGGAAAATTCATCTGTCAATCTTGTGCATTTGGGATCTTTTGAACTTATTGAACATGTCAAGACAATGCCATTGAGTCCTTGAGTCCATATGTGAGCTTGAATTGCCATTGGTTAGGTCAAACAGTCAAAAATTGCCTTTGTGCAGTCAAAACCCTAAAAATGACCATTTTGCCCTTTTGGTGATCTGATCAAATTTCTTGTGGAGTTGTGATCCAAACTTGATCAAATGGTCCATATGAGTTCATAATGTTGATGTGGGTCAAAAATCATGAGGTTTGACTGTCAATTGACCATAGTTGACTTTTTCCCCAATACAACTGATTTCTAGGTCAACTGTCCAATTGACTGGGCAAAGATTGGAATCAAGGCTTGAAACTTGGTATGGATAAACTTGTGAGTTCAAAATGAAGCATGAAAGTCACTTTGGGCCTTTTAGGTCAAAACATCTTTGTGCAAACTCAAACCCTAATTTGGGTCAACAATGCAAGGAGGGGTCTTGAGCAGAGCAAACTCTAGCTTGATCTTGAGCTCCAAGGGTTTTGTGATGAGAAAATGGGAGGGCAAATTTTGGGGTACAACAGTCCTGAACCTTATTCCTCAGAGCCCAACAATCATCCGTGGTATGCCCCGGGCTATCAGAGTGATAAGCGCAACGGGCGTTGGGGTTGTACTTTAGAGAAGCTGTGTTCACTACCTTCGGAGCTTCTTTGACAGTTACCAGATTGGTTGATAGTAGTTGCGGCAATATCTGAGACAGGGTCATGCTGAGTCGAGTGTACTGCCTTTTGGGTCTCTCACCCCTTGGTTGGTTATACTGTTGAGGAGCAACAGTAGGCTTTGAAATTACTACCGCGTTGACAGCTTGGCGGCGTTCCGGTTTAATTTGTCTTCTGGGACCATAAACAGCACTGGCTTCCTTCTTGAAGGGCTTCTTTTCAGTACTCGAGGAGGCACCTTTCTGTATCTTCCCCGACTTGATACCAACTTCTATCCTCTCACCAGTCAAGATCAGATCTGTGAACCCAGCAGAAGAATTACCAATCAGATGGTTGAAGAATGGACCGGACAGGGTCCCCAGGAACATGTCGACAAGTTCACGGTCCGTCAGCGGTGGCTGCACCCTGCCAGCCAGGTCTCTCCACTTTTGCGCATACTCCTTGAATCCTTCGCCCGTTCCCAGTGACATACCCTGGAGTTGGGTACGCGTGGGAGCGAGGTCGGAATTGTATTGATACTGTTTATAAAATGCAGTAGCCAAGTCCTCCCAGTTTCGAATACTGGCTCCATCCAGCTGATAGAACCATTCGAGTTGACCCCCTGAAAGGCTATCCTGGATGAAATGGATCCACAGGTTCTTGTATGCAGTGTAAGGTTGGATCTTCCTTACATATGATCTGAGATGCAGCTTAGGGCAGGAAGCCCCGTCGTACTTCGCAAAGGCAGGCGCCTTGAACTTGTGTGGGATCACCACCCCAGAAGATAAACCTAGATCTCCAAAATCCAGCCCCGGCACATTTTGAATCTCCATGGCACTTAAACGGTCCTCTAGTTGCTTGTACCTGTCTTCAGCAGGAGGGTACTGTTCATCATTGTAATCCGTCTCGTTGTCGGAGACCATAGGACTAGGAGCCCTTCCCCCTTGGGGAATGTCTTTCTCTGTAGAGGAAGTAGCCTGATCAGCCTCATTCTGCAGTGTATTCCCAAACCTCCGTCCAGTGTTAAACAGCGCAGTCCTCTTCTTCTTCTTCTTCTTCTTCAAAAGCAGAGCCTTCAACTCCTGTTGACCCTGGGCTAAGCTCATGACCAGCTCCTAAAACTGGGCGTTCTGGGCCTGGAGGGCCTTGATAGCTTGTTCGGTAGTAGGCTCGGAAGACATGATGATTGAGCGCTGAAATAAACAGCGAAGAAGATTAAGCAACCTGTAGAAGAAGGGTACCTTTTATGCATATGATGCAATGAGATGCTTATGATTTATGTTTTCAAAGACAATCGGGATTCAACTTGGTAGACAAAAAGGAAACACACTTCATTAGATTCAAACTTTAAATTATTCAACAATTGGCCCTTAGGCATTACAAGAATGAAAATACTGAAAAGGAAATAAAAGCTGTAAAAGAAACATCCAAAGCCTATCAGTGCTCCCATGGCCTCCTCTTCTCAGTATGGATATAGTTATTCAGGATCCGCTCTTCCTCCAATTGCTTAGTCAGCTTCTGGATCTTTTGTTCCTGTTCGTTGAACTTTTCCCGATAAAAATCCCGTTCTTCCTGTAGCTGCGCCCAAGATCTCTTTAGTGTATCAACATCAGTGGGTATCTGAGGAGGGAGGACAGTTGGAGGAACCCCGTCTTCATCAGGAAATTCAAGAATGATAGGCCTGACAGCTTCGTATGGCATACATAACTTCTGAGCACGGATGCGGACCCATCTGCAGTAGGGTTCCATTGGTAGAGAAGTCTTTGATCCCAACTCATGTGGGTCAGCTTTGTGAATTCTGTCCCAAGCCTTGATGAATCTACGGCGCAACTCGTCACTGTCTACCTGAAACTCAAAACTGATGTGAGGTACCAACATCTCATGAGGCCCTACTCTTCTGGCTCTTCCAAACTGACGGAGAGCTAAACATGGATTATAAGAGATTCCTCCCTGGGTACCGATCAATGGAACATTAGGATATTCTCCGCAACGATCAATAATGGCTACTTCATCCAAACCTCTGAGAGTCCAAATGATGTCCTTATCAGTGAGAGACATTAACCTACGAGCCCAACCCTTTCCTTCTTCATTCTTCAACACGAACTTAGGGAGGTGCGAAATAAACCACCTCACTAACAAAGGAGCACAACACCACAGATTTCCTCGTCTTCGGGCAGTACGAGCATAAAGTTGTTGCAGGATATCACCCAAGAGAGTGGGTACAGGGTTCCGAGACATGAAAATCCTTATGGCATTGATATTGACAAAGGTATCAGGATTTGGAAACAATACTAGACCATAGATTAAGAGAGCCAGAATGTCTTTGTACGCCTTGAAGTCTAAGTCATTCCAGAAACTATTAGCTTTGCCGACCAGAAACTTAACCAAAAAGCCCTTAACTCCACTTCTAGTTTCCCAGTTAGCCATTACCTCTTCTTTGGTCAAGGGAAGGGTTGCGGTAATCTCTTCAGGCCTAAGAGTCTTCTCCCAACCAGTGAATGGAGTCTGCTCCAAAACAGGGATACCAAGCAAATCAGAGAATTCTTCCAGGGTAGGGACCAGCTGGAAGTCTTGAAAGGTGAAGCAATGATACAGGGGATCATAAAACTGGGTCAGGACACTCATCAGTTGTTGGTCCCACTTTGAAGTGACTAACCCAAGGAGAGAACCATGCCTCTTGATGAAGGAAGTAGTGTTTGAAATCCTATCAACCAAATCCTTGAGCAGAGTAGGCGGTTGAACAAGGTTGAGCCGAATAGTATTCCTACGCATGGGCATCATGATGTCCTACAAAACAGAGCAAAGATGAAACCCTCTTGTCTTTGAAATGGGTCAGTCCTTATGCAGGATGCATGCAATGGTATGATGGTATGATGTTTATGATAAAGCACACCACAAGTATTCACAAAGGCAAGCATGATAAGGCACATAAGTCACACAAGACAACCCTCAGAGTTTAGGCCAGCATGAAGTTTAGGTATTACCCTCTTTTAGTTTCATTTGGTTAAGACCTGTCCTATCAAAAGTAATCGGGTTCTAGAGGATCTCAATATCATTGACTACCCTCAATCGGTCATAACTCCAGCATCGCAATCTTTTCTTGCGGCCAGAACCATCGCGAGAGTTTAGCCTCAACGAGTGTATCATACTGCTACCGTTCTATGGCCAAGTTGGGTCAATTTAGGGTTCTAAGGTCGGTTGGTGTTTAATGACTCCTTAGAAGACCCATATTCTCCTCGTTGCAACACAAGGGATATCGGTACAGACCAAGGTGTCACACAACCGTAGCCACTGCTTCACCCATGTCGGTCTACGCCGGACAGGTCCCTCACAGCTTATGCTACCTAAAAGGGTATTCCCCAGATCCGAGTTAGGATCTATGAAACTCCGATGCAAAGCCCACAAATATAAAAGCAAACAAAGCAAGCAATTGAAAACAAGAGTGGTCTAATCCTAAGGTAACCCCACTTTTGAGTAATTCCCCAGCAGAGTCGTCAGTTCTGTGATACGGTGGGAGAACTGACTTGAGTTTTGCGTTTGTATTCGCAAATGTTTCGGTTGAGCAAGAGTCGCCACCGACTTTTTATTTTATCCTAAGGAAAGGTTAAAAAGCACAGCAAAAACCTTTGAGATATTTTCTTGGGTTCGGGGGGTAGATTATAGAAAGGGAAGGTATTAGCACCCTTTCTATCCATGGTTATCCATGGGCTCTTAGTTACTTGCTTAGATCACTTGCCTTGTATTTTCAATTGTTTGAAATGGTGCTTTGTGTGTGGGTTTGAAAATGTTTTGAAAAGAGGCCAATGTGGTGGCAACCTTTGCAATGATTCATGTTTGAATGTATACAAAGGTGTACTTGTCTTTTGAAAAGTTTTCAATGTTTTTTAAAGTTGTTTTGAAAGTGTTTGTGGAGTGTGGTTTTGAAAAGTAGGCAAGTGTCTTTTTGCAAGTTTGATTCAAGTAACTAAGAGCTGTCTACCCCTAAAATTTACTCAAAGATCTTTCCTATGTTTTAACCCTTTTAACAATTTTGTTCCACCATTGTATTTGGTGGACAATCTTGTGTTAGGATGTTAACGGGACAGGCGCGGGTCATCGTTTAGGCCATGATTGCAATAGTGCCAAGTGTCTTTGGAAATTTTTCCTTTAAGGGACTTGATCATTTTTAGGCAACTTTTGAAAGCGTCATCGAGGGACTATGATCATTTGAATTATTTTTGTTTTGCCCAAGACACCCAACATGCAACATGGCCCATTATTGAAGGCAACAAGTGGAGTAAACCTAAGGGGTGCAAAGTGTGATTGGTGTTGTCCATTTTCATGCTTTTTTGTCTTTGAATTAGGTCAAACTATTTGTTGTTTTTGATTTGCATACAAACCCTAAGTCTATCATGGCATATTTAGAAAGCTTTAAAATGCGGAATTAAAAGTCCTAAATTATTACACAATAATCATGGGGATGGGGGTATAAATGTCCAAATGGGGATGAGACTTAATAGGAGAGTGGTATCCCAATATTTACAACCAAATCGAATCAATCGTAATGTAAATGTAAAGTAATAGCAATGTATAAGAAAAGTAAAGAGTGTATGTGTATGATTTATTTACAAGTGAAATAAAAATAATAAAAAAAAGGTTAGTTTGGATATTTTCATGTTTAGGGCAAAAACCCTAATTTTGCAAATAAATAGTATTAATTATTTATTATATACAATATTTATTAATTATGTACAAAAAATAAATAAAAAGGAAGTATATTGTAAAAAAAAGTGATTTTTGAGGTTAAATATTAATAAGAAAAAAAATATTATTTTTATGTTTTTATCCTAAATATTCTAATAATTATATAAGTATTTGTATTATATATTAAATATATTAAATATACACAAAAATAAAATATTAATTATTTTACAAAAAAAGGTATATTTTTTAGAAAATGTTTTCAAAAGATAAAATAAAATAAAATCAGAAAATAGAATGTATTTTGTATTATTTTTTAGTATTTTCAAATAAAAGTATATATGTATTTATTTACATATGGAAATAAATGAAACAAATAAATACCAAATAAAATGCAAAAAAATGTGAGAAAAATATTTTTAGTGTTTTTTCATGCTTGAATAAAAATATAAAATCAGAATCAAAAATGACAAATATATCATACAATGGGCCAGGGGGGTGGAAATTGAAAAAAGGGGTGCAAAAAGTAGGACTGACTCAGGCCCAGCCCAAGCCAGTCATCTTCAACCTCCAGACTTGTTTGAACAACAAAAACGCGTGCTTCCTAACTCCTGATTCCTGGACTTTCAAGCAAAACTCATAACACCAAAAATGTAGAGCATCAAGAGACGAATCCAGACATATAAAGAACTTGACTTAACTCTAAGAAACGAGGGAGAATTTCTTCATCCCCAATTTTTGACCTAAGTTTTTTCTAATGTTCAAGTTCCAAATTCTCTTAACACACACAATATAAATGAAAAGTGAGGATATAGGTAGCTTCAGGGCCATGAGTAGAGCATGTTTCATTCATAAACCTAAGCCTAACTCTTCCTAGATTGAGAGATAGAAGTTTAAAGTTTTACCTGTTCAGCTGGAATCGTGTGCAGCAATGGAGGTACTTTCAATGCAATGTGAGGACTTGTACAACTTGCTTGAAGTTCAGGGATGCTCTTCCAACCTCTAGCTTGCTTTGAAACTAACTGAAACGAGCTATGTAACTCAACCTGCACAACTGAAAAAATGAAAATGGTGAACTTGGTTAGAGGTGTTACAGTCTGCAGCTAGGGCTTGGGATAGTTTGTATGGATGGTAGGGAGTGTGTATGAACAAGCTTTGGCCAAAACGCACGAGCAAACTGAGTTGTGCAACTCAATCTGCAGGGATGCCCTGTTTTGTGCAGCAAAATGGTGTTTTGATGAATGATGAGGTTTGGAATATGGTAGGCTCGTGTTTCAGGTCAGGTTTGATGTTTGGAAAGTGTTTAAGAAGTTTGTTTTTGTTAGTTCTTGCAATAATGTGAGTTGGGATCAGTTTTGCCAAGTTTCTTCCTTCTTAAGTCAAAAATGCCAAGTTGGGTTACAAGCTTATGCAGGCCCCCTAAACATGCTGCAAAGTTTGTTCTTGATCAGTGGGATATGTCCACACATTTGTGCCTCAGAGATTTCTTTGTACTTCAAAGATATGTGAACTTGACATAAAGTGCTTCTTTTCCAAAATGGCAAAAATGCTTTATCCATATTAAGACTAATCCTTCATGTAATGACCAAATGCATAAAATAACATCTTGGCACAATGGTTTAGCATTGAATTATTGAGTGTTAATGGGATTAGAGGCCTGTAACCTAGCTTGTGCAAGCTGAGTTTGAAAATGCATAGTGTATGAACATGAAATTGGTCAAGAACAAAAGTGACTTTTGCCCAACTTTGCCAATTCGATTCTCCCTAACCACAAGGGTGTTTGAGAAGTTCTTGGATAATTTGGAAATCTTGGAATGTGTACTACAATCCATCTTTGTAATGCAAGTTGAAATTTCAAGTGGAAGCATGTGAAAAGTGGCCATGAAGTTAGGCAAAAATCCTGCCTAAAATAGGTCAAAAAATTTCTAAGTTAAGAATGTTTTGCACCCTTGTTCCAAAAATCATAACTTGAGCTACAAGCTTCTTTTGAGGAAACTTTGTGAATCAAAGTTGTATATTTTGAAATGGACTATAACTTTCATGTTTTGAGTTTTGTTTGAATCCAAATGTATCTTGATGAAAAAATGGGACAAAGTTAGGAAAAAATTAGGAAATTCCATAACTTAGAAAAATTCTAAGTTATGAAATTTCTTCATTTCAAACCCTAATTTGTAATTTTTGGTTTCTTGATGAACAAGTTTCATAATTTGACATGTCTTGATGAAAAATGAACCTTGGCACTTGATTTTGACCAAAAAGTCAAAGTTTGACTTTTCAGTATACAGTCAAATTTGGATCAGTTGACTGGAAAATTCATCTGTCAATCTTGTGCATTTGGGATCTTTTGAACTTGTTGAACATGTCAAGACAATGCCATTGGGTCCTTGAGTCCATATGTGAGCTTGGTTTGTCATTGGCTAGGTCAAACAGTCAAAAATTGCCTTTGTGCAGTCAAAACCCTAAAAATGACCATTTTGCCCTTTTGGTGATCTGATCAAATTTCTTGTGGATTTGTGATCCAAACTTGATCAAATGGTCCATATGAGTTCATAATGTTGATGTGGGTCAAAAATCATGAGGTTTGACTATCAATTGACTACAGTTGACTTTTCCCCAATACAGCTGATTTCTAGGTCAACTGTCCAATTGACTGGGCAAAGATTGGAATCAAGGCTTGAAACTTGGTATGGATAAACTTGTGAGTCCAACATGAAGCATGAAAGTCACTTTGGGAATTTTAGGTCAAAATATCTTTGTGCAAACTCAAACCCTAATTTGGGTCAACAGTGCAAGGAGAAGTCTTAAGCAGAGCAAACCCAAACTTGATCTTGAGCTCCAAGGGTCTTGTGGTGAGAAAATATTGATGAAATGGGAGGGCAAATTTTGGGGTACAACAGGCATTGACATGATCGGAGAAATCAGGTCTACTGCTTCCAATGGACATTGCTTCATCTTGGTGGCCATAGATTACTTCACGAAATGGGTTGAGGCGACCTCCTTTACTACTGTGACTAAGAACGTTGTGGCGCGGTTCATCAGGCATAATCTGATCTGTCGGTATGGTGTGCCAGAAAGAATTATTACTAATGGTGCAAATCTCAACAACATGATGATCACCGAGCTCTGTAAATAATTCAAGATACAACATCATAACTCTTTTCCCTACCGACCGAAGATGAATGGCGTTGTTGAAGCGGCTAACAAGAACATTAAGAAGATTGTACAAAAGATGACGGTGACATATAAAGACTGGAATGAGATGTTACCATTTGCTCTTCATGGGTACCATACCTCAGAACGGACGTCGATAGGGGCAACACCCTACTCTCTGGTATATGGCATGGAGGCAGTCCTACCCATCGAGGTCCAGATACCTTCTCTCAGGATTATGAAGGATGCGGGTTTGAAAGAAGACGACTGGATCCAGACTTGACTTGATCAACTAAATCTAATCAACGAGAAGAGACTTACTGCTATTTGTCATGGTCTGACGTATCAAAGGCGAATGATCAAGGCTTTTAACAAGAAAGTCAGACGTCAAGAGTATCAAGTCAGAGATCTGGTAATCAAGCGCATCATATTGCCGCAAGGTGATCCCAGGGGCAAATGGAATCCCACCTACGAAGGGCCATTTGTGGTTAAAAACATTTTCTCGGGTGGAGCCATGATCTTAACCACCATGGACGGTGACGACCTTCCTCACCCTGTCAATGCAGACATAGTGAAAAGATACTACGCCTAATTAAAAGACCCGCTAGGTTGACTGGCCTAGGAAAAAATAAGGGCTTCCCGGTGAACCAAAAGGGTTTGGGCAAAAATAAGGGATGAAAATGAAAAATCTGTACACCCGACAAGTCGAAAATCTGAAAAGGCGGCTTGGGAAAAAAGGGGTATCCCGGTGTACTGAAAACCCGAAAGGGCAGTCCAGGCAAAAATTAGGGACGTAAAGCATATCACTATGTCCCATTGGATCACCTTGCGATCCGACCTTATTATCGACTATCAAGCTCGAATGGCACCAATCAATCTAATCAACTTTCGGCCAAGTAGCAAAGTGATGAGACGCTCGAAGACATAGGGGCAATAGCAGAGTTAGAACTCAATGGGATTGTTACACATATCTGTTTTCCTTTTACACAAAATTGTATAGCTTCTATTTTTACGGCGGCGTTCTCTTACTAGAGCATTAGCCTCCTTGTACGAAAACGCCTATTACAGGCCAACTTCAAAAAAATCAATACAAAATCATTTTCACAAGAAACTATGAGTTTTTCCTTTTCTGTTTTGTTTTGCACGAACGTCAATGATTTATTCTTGACATACGCATTTGAATATGATTGCTGCTCATAAATATTTACATAAGAAATGAAAATTACTCGTAACTTAAGAAACAAGGGCAAAAATAAGAAATGTCAAACCCGACAGTTACTCTTCCCAGCAAGTACCAGGACAGGGACATCTTGGGAGCACAGTCATCAGTACATACAATCCCCTCAGAGTAAAAGATTTAAAGCATTGATGTCAAATTTTACGAAACAGGAAGTAAACTCCCCGGCCAGGGTCTTTCAGAAACCTGGAAGCTATATCCCCCAGCCGAATGTCATAATTGCGAGCAGGTCATCATAATTTTTATCTCCCCAAGCAGAGTTCATTTCTCTGGATACAGAAGCTCAATCCCCGACAGAGCCCATTACTTCAGCTACGGAAATTCACCTTCCAAGTTGTTCCCTACAAAGCTATTCTCAAACAGAGTCTCTCCCTAACAGAATATTCACAGATAACAAGGAATAAATCCCCAGTACAGTCATTTCCATTCACCATCCCCAGCGGAAGTAGAAGAACCACAATTCTCTACAATAGTAAGGAGTATTATACCCTCCAACAGTAGTCAGGGATTTATTTTCCCAGACTCGGACATGTCCCAACAGCATTTCATGTACATACATCATGACATGCGCGTACATATTGCATACATCATAATCTCATTTATTTTGAGAACATCATCACACAATGCATTTCATGCATCACATATAATTAATTATGTATCTTTTCAGGAAAGATGGTTATCATCAACAATTCCAACAGTTCAAGATTAAATCTATATCTGTAGACAACTAATGGAAAATCAGTGCCCGAAGATCAAACAAGTCAACTAATCTCTATAACCAAAAAAGAAGTAACCCTACTATCCAGGTTCCTTCCCATAAGCCCTACTATCCGGGCTTTCATCTTGAAGTAACCCTACTATCCAGGTTCCTTCCCATAAGCCCTACTATCCAGGCTTTCATCTTGAAGTAACCCTACTATCCATGTTCCTTCCCATAAGCCCTACTATCCAGGCTTTCATCTCGAAGTAACCCTACTATCCAGGTTCCTTCCCATAAGTCCTACTATCCAGGCTTTCATCTCGAAGTAACCCTACTATCCAGGTTCCTTCCCATAAGCCCTACTATCCAGGCTTTCATCTTGAAGTAACCCTACTATCCAGGTTCCTTCCCATAAGCCCTACTATCCATGCTTTCATTTCGAAGTAACCCTACTATCTAGGTTCCTTCCCATAAGCCCTACTATACAGGCTTTCATCTCGAAGTAACCCTACTATCCATGTTCCTTCCCATAAGCCCTACTATCCAGGATTTCATCTCGAAGTAACCCAACTATCCAGGTTCCTTCCCATAAGCCCTATTCTCCAGGCTTTCAATTCGAAGTAACCCTTTTACCCAGGTTCCTTCTTTTGTATCTCCAGACAACAGTTTACAACACTGTAAGACCTGGACCCGACCCGATACAGTCAATTTCATAAATTCCCCAGTAGAGTAATGGACAGCTGAGGCTCATATACTCTATTTCCCAGGACATAATTCAACATTACCCAATGAAGTCCTCCTCAACGGCAGGTACATGAATTCTCGCAAAGGAATCTCTTATGCGACTGGTATTTTTTTCGGATGGCATATTTAAGCCCATCTGTGACGATTCTCTATCGACTTCAAAATGTAATCTTTAAGCCCATTCCCGATTATCGATCAATATTACTTTAGGCGAGTGCAAATTTCTGGGCACTCTAGTGTTCAATCATCTTCCACCCTGAAATCACGAAAGGCAGACCGGCCAATCTACATCCTCAGGTTTAAGAAGATTGAACAGGGGAAGTTGTTGTACTCCAAAATTTACTCTCTCATTTTATTCAACACATGCTCATTGAGATCCTCAACTTGCTCAAGGATCCCCAAGGGTTGACCAGACAAACTGTCTCCTAAAGCAATGAACCTCCAACTAGGGTTTCCATTTTCATCAAGATGGGTGAGATCCAAAGGATCCATATGCTCTCCATAGTCCTAATATGTTCTCAAGACCCTCCATGTCAAACTTCAAGCCTTGCACAAGAAGTTTTCTCAGTCAACTGCTCAGATGCTTGAAAATCAACAGTATTAGGTCAAAAGTCAACTGTGGCCCATATACAGTCAAACTTCAAGATTTTTGGTCAACATCAACACTTTTAAGTGATATCCATCATTTGATCAAGGGTTGATCATGATTCCTCAAGGAATTCTCCTAATTCTTCAAAATTCAAAAGTTGCTAAATTAGGGTTTCTCAGGAAAAGTCAACCAAACTTTGACCAAGCATAACTTTTTCATACTTTATAAGAAATTTCCCATCCAAGGATCATTTTTAAGAGAATCCAATCCCATACAACTCATCTTCAGCCCTCAAGTTAAAAAAATGCACTCATGAAAAGATATAAGTTCAGACATTATAGGTCATTTTAAAAAGTAAAAAAAACACCTTTTGGGTCAAAGCGTCTTACATGAACATGGAAGACCCAATTAAGATGAGACCAAAAAGGTTGTTTAGAGGACATCCTAAGATTTCTAAAAAGTCCAAGAACACCCTCTTAGGGTCAAAATTGAAGGAGATATACATTGTCAAAGTTGGCCATTTTTAGAAATTTGCCCAAAGTCAATAATGCTCAAAATTGCATTTTTTGTCAAATGGGCCTAACTTTTTATGCTTGCATTGTGCTTCTAACATGGCCCACGACCCTTGAGCTCACTCATATATTTTTCCATTATTTTTATTATTTATTTTGATTATTTGTTCATTAAAAGTCAAAATTAAATAAATAAATAATGAAAAATATGTAAGATATGATTGTGAATCTTTTTCTCATCAAATAAACATCAAAATGTGCGGGCAAATCAGAGAGGAATCATGGGAAACGGCCAGAGCAACTTGTGTTTTTTATCAAGAAATCTCAATTGGAATTCCAAATCACAGCCGCTCTTAAGGAGGTTTAAGGATTGCAATTCATTCCTGGACGTCTTTGGAAGCTTTTCCAATCCTTGCCAGGCTTTGAAGCATCAAAAACCACGCTCCATACACATCACGATTTGACATATTTTTTTATTTCAATTACGTGCATATAAGCCTTATTCATGTAGTTTAATCATGTATTCTAGTTTTCCATAAGGATTCGATGCTTTCTGAATACTTTAATTAAGTTTTGAGTGCAGGGAAGGAAGATAGCCATTACTAGGGTTTTCAAGCTTTATTTTGGGGTTTCCCTGTATAGGCGTAATTAGATCAAATCATGGGCACCATTGAATCCAGGGCATCATTCCTGACCGTCCTGTACCTTTGGTTTACATTTATCTGGCTTGTGTTGCGTTTTCAGTTATTGCAGGTTTGTAGCCACGCACAAGAACCGTGACTATAGCTTATAGTTACGAATCCGTCCATAGGTAAAATCCTAAAATAAAAAATGACACTTCTGGGAAGAAGATGAAGGCGTGGCAGCGTCCCACTGGTCCATTTGAAATCCGCGCGTTTTCTTAGGCCAAGCACTTTGTTTGTATTATATTTATTTTATTTGATTAAGTATATGACTAACAAACTAGCACATATGGCAAGGGAAGAAGGCATGTGAGAGGGAGGACCTGGGTTCGATCCCAGGTCCATACCTTTTGCATTTTCTGAAACTAAAATTCCAAATCCAGTGCATGTCATGTTCTGAGGACCACCACGCGCCCTTTGATTTCGTCCTCTGGATTCATCACCATATAGATCTCACGTCTCAGCTTTGAAGGTCCACCATGAGTCCTCAGGAGGTGACTCCACTGGAGTAGACGCCAGACTCTGGGCCAGCTTTGGGCCTAACAAAAATTGGCAACACCCCCCCTAGATTACTTACAATATTAGGCCCATCTCCTTATTTTTTTATATTCTTTTTACTTATTTTTTTTATTCTTTTAATTTATTATTTTAATTACTTTCGCAATAAAAATCTTTTTTTAATTAAATCATAAAATCAAAAAATTACAAAAATATTAGGTTTAATTAATTATTTTCATAAAATATTTATTTGCATTTAATTAATTAGTTTAATTAGGTTAATTTAATTTTTTTTTGTAATTAAAATTTAATAGAAATTAGGATTAATTTGCAAATTGCGACTATCTTTCAATAAAGAAAATACAAACAAAAACATTTTTAATTAATTAGATTTCTTAGGTCCTAATTTGTTCCCGTTTTAGCTTTCGCACGCATCTTTACTTTCTTTATTCTTATTAATTATTGTAATTGTTCCCAAGTTGTAATAGTTAATTAGGTTTACTATTTCGTGTTTATCATTTTTCCCGGTTCTCGATTATGTAATCCCCTCCCCAAAGCCTTGTAATAGTTAGGGTTTTCATTTCTCGCTTTTAATTTCCATAACTATTAAACTGTTAGATGTATGGACATTAGGATTGCATGCGAAAGATAAATCAAATTAAAATGGCAGACAACCCTAATTGTGCAAAGATAATTAACTGAAAAAGGAACACTTGCACATGCTCACTCCTAGGGTTTGTCCTCACTTGGTTGCCTCGGAAATAATGGTCGTGTCCCTCGAATGTAGGGATACCTTAACAATGACCCACGATTCAAAATCGTCATAAAGATCATAGCCCCTACTTGTCCCTTGAGTTGCCTACGAATTGATCTTATGACGATAGTCCCTTCGAAACACTAAGGTATCTTTACTTGTTGCCTTCAGAGACCATTTCGTCCCTTCGAACGTCCCTTTATAAATCTAACGATGGAGCTACCTACTCCTTAATAGTAGGATAGCGCTGTCTAAAGGAAACGAAAATGAACAAATTTTTTTTCGAGTAGGTAGAAAACTCTTAAGTACTTTCTCAAAACAAAAACTTTTCACACAAACACTTTTCAAAACAGTTTTCAAAACAACTTCGTCACACTCTTGAGGACCAATACAAGGGTTATCACGAAGTAAACAAAACTTTTCAAAACAAGCACACACAAGCAATTTAAAAATGAGCAAGTACCTAAGAGCCCGTGGAAAACCACGGATAGGAAGGGTGCTAACACCTTCCCTTTCTATAATCTACCCCCCGTACTCAAAAATATCTCAAAAAAAGGTTTTTTTCTGTTATTTTTCCTTTTCCTTTGTTGGATGAAATAAAAGTCGGTGGCGACTCTTGATTACCGCAACATTTGCGAACAAAAAACGCAAACCAATATAACAGTCGGTTCTGCCACCGTATCACATAGGGTTACCTCGAAATGAAAGCCTGGGTAGTAGGGCTATGAGAAGGAACTTGGATAGTAGAGTTACCTTGAAATAAAAGCCTGGATAGTAGGGATATGGGAAGGAACTTGGATAGTAGGGTTACCTTGAAATGAAAGCCTGGATAGTAGGGCTATGGGAAGGAACCTGAATAGTAGGGTTACTTCGAAATGAAAGCCTGGATAATAGGGCTATAAGAAGGAACCTGGATAGTAGGGTTACTTCGAAATGAAAGCCTGGATAGTAAGGCTGCTTCATTTGATCAGATAGATTAGTTGACCCGCTTGGTTTCGGGAACTGATTTTCCATAAGTTGTCTATAGATGTGATATGTACAACTGCTGGAATTATTGGTGATAATTGTCTTTCCTGAAAAGATAATAAGGTTAATTATGCGCGATGCATGAAATGCACGGTGGGGAGATGTTCTCAAAATAATGAGATTGTGCTATATGCGATATGTATATGCATGTCATGATGTATGAACATGAGATGCTATTGTGACCTATCTGAGTCTGGGAAAATAAATCCCTGACTGCTGCCTGAGAGTATTGGAAATAGCCTTCTTGACTTTTGTGGAAAAACGTGGTTCTTCAACTTTCGCTGGGGATGGTGAACAGAGATGAATATGCTGGAGATTTACTCCTTGTTTACGGATATTCTTCCGGGGAGAGACTCTGCTTTGAGAATAACTCTACGGGGGAAAAAAGAAACTCTATTGGAGGATGAACTTCCATAGCTGGAGGGAAAAACTTTGTCGAGGATTGAGTTTCCGAATTCAGAGGAATGAACTTCTGCTTGGGAGACAAATTTTATGACCCGCTCGCAATTATGAGATTCAACTGGGGTACATAGATGTCAGATTCTTGAAAGACCCTGGCTGGGGAGATTACCTCCTTGTTGTACCCCAAAATTTGCTCTCTCATGTCTCAAGGAATCTTAGAATTACTTCAGTCAAGTTTCAAGCCTCATACCACATTTTCTAAGAAGAATCATTCAAATTATCAAAAGGGGGCAAAATGAGCAAAATCAGAGTTTCAGCTGGAAAAGTCAACCGAACACTAAAAAAAATCAAACTTTGACTTTTTGACCAAATTTGAGTCCCAAAATCACATTATGTCAAGATATCCAAAAATGAAGTTTGATCATCAAAAATCAAGAGAATCAAAAATCCAACTTTGCAAGACTTTGAAAATTTTCTAAGTATTTTCTATACTTGGTTAATTTCATTTACTTCATGACATCTTTTATTACAATTCCAAATAATTCAAAATGATGTAAGTAATTCAAGTTATTACAAATTCTAAAACTATGTCTTGATTGAGTTCTCTCAAAGAAAAAAAACCTTACCACAATATATTTTCCCTTGACATAATGTGCATGAAATATTCCACAAAACCAAATTTGTGACATGCTACAAATCATACTGTCCAAGTAGAAAAAATGTGATATGCCACATTTCCACAAAACCCCATGCTTCCCTGCAAGAGACCTTGTGCTATGCTGCACCCCAAGTATGTATGCTGCCCAATACAGTCCAAAACTACTCTAGGCAGTCTGCCTAAGCCTGCATCATAACAACCCCAAAATTGCACCTAAATGGCAAAGGAAAATTGTGTGAAGAAAGTATCAAAATAGTAGGCAAACAATTCAAAATAACTTATTTGGTTTTCCCCCTAAACCACAGTCAAAGGTCTACAAAAGGGGACTGTCTCATAAGACAAAGGGGTTAGATTTTTTAGAGGTGGGATTTTAGAGGTTGGATTTGGAAGAGAGGATTTGAGAGAGAACATAGAGAGTTTTGTTGAATAGAAAAATAGTATCCTTTGTAAACTTGACTCATTCATTCAAAAAAACAGTTCTGTTCTTATTCAAAACAGAACCCCAATCCATCATTCCACCATACAAACTCTCCATAAGCCAAACACTTCATCATATACAAAGTTTGTCCAAACATAAAAATAGTCCTTGTAGTGCTATTCATCTTCACCATCAAAAATACCAAAAATATTACAGTACAGTCCAACTCAGTTCCAGCAGTCCGGAGCAGCGTTCTGAAGACTCACAAAGTCATCACAACATTTGGAAAAGCATTCAGATCTAAAACAACCAGTGCAGCCCAAAGGTAAGTCCTCTTGACTTGATATCTTTTCATTACATCATTAAGATTCTATTGTTCTTGAAGATAAGATGTGGTATTTTATCATCCCTTTGAACTAGTCGTTTGTTTATGATTTAGGCTTATTCACTCATTTGTTATTTACATCTATCCATCATATGTTGTAAGCTAACCTGTACAGACAAGAAAAACAATGTTTAAGGCGGGAAAATACAACATGTATCGACACATATCCTCATGGTTTGACTCATCCTAGTGAAAAAACAGGGTATGAGTCGATACATAACCCCCATACATCGACCCATACTGATTTCAGATTGCAAAACAGAAGTTGGAAGAGCCTATGAGTCGATGCATACGCGTTTCGCGTCGATACAAGAGGGTGCATGAGTCGACACATCCCATTATGTGTCGACCCATACTGAACTGGTTTTGTTTTACAGGAGCAGGGAAAAACTATGTGTTGATGATGCATAACAGCATGGGTCGACACATAGCAGTTTAAAATACATTTTTCCCTTTGTTTTGCACTGTTTTTACATTTTTTTCATTATTATTCGATATGGTTGTAATATTTCAGTCTCCACTTCATCCCTATTGTTAAATTGTACCCCCCATCCCCCTAAAGTGATGTAATAGATTAGATTTTATTTTCCGCATTTTTACGTGCTTTTCATATATTGCTAGTAAATAGGATGTATGGCAAGATAAAATCAATAAATAGATGACTTTCAAATATAAGACAAAATGCATGCAAACTAACACACTTGCACACTAACACCTCTAGGGTAATCTCACTTTGTTGCCTTTCGGAAAATAGTCATGTCCCTCGAATATGGGACATTTTAGCATAGACCCTTCGATAAAAAAGATCGTAGTCCCTCGATGACCCTCGATGTTGCCTTCGGTAAAACGATCTAGTCCCAAAACAAAATTGCTAAAACGTCACGTAAGTTGCTTTCTATGACTATTCAAACGTCCCACGCTCGTCCCTTCACATCCAACGATGGGGCTTCTTACCAAATCAATGGTAAGATAGCCGCATTTAAAGAAGAAGGAAAAGCACGTTTAAGACTTTTCGAGTAGGTAGATTCTCTCCTAGTTACTCGCTTGCTCACGACAAAAACACTTTTACACACCAACACTCTCATTTCAAAACATTTTCCAAAAGATAAAACATTTTGTATACGTTCTTATAGAGACGAGAACCATTGCAAAATATCTTTCCGAAAACCACTTTCCAAAACATAATCCACAAACACATCTTTGAATCATCTTTCGAAACAAAAATTTGTACGCGTTCTTATAGAAACGAGAACCATTACAAAGAGATTTAAAAAAAAACACTTTCAAAATCCCACACCACAAGCACACTGTCAAACAAAAGCAAGTGATCTAAACGAGTAACTAAGAGCCCATGGAAAACCATGGATGAAAAGGGTGCTAATACCTTACCTTTTCATAATCTACCCCCCGAACCCGAGAAATAATCTCGAAAGGTCTTTCCTGTGCTTTTTTACCTTTCCTTTTGGATAAAAGAAAAGTCGGTGGCGACTCTTACTATCCACACAAATGCGATCAAAACGCAAACACCTCAAATCAGTTCTCCTACCGTATCACACTCCTGTTTTGAGAAAGCCGATGTCAATGCATTGATTGCTTTCACTCTATGGGGAGTGTAGATGTCACGAGGTCGTAGGTACTGGTGATTATGTTTCAAAGCTGTCTATGCCTCGGTACCTGCTGGAAAAAGTGACTGTCGGGTTTTGACATTTCTTGGTTTTGTCTCGAGCAATTTGTCTTTTTGTTTCTTATGCAAACATTTGTGAGTAGTGATCATATTCAAATGCATATGTCAAGAATAAACCATTGGACGTTCTTGCAAGACAAAACAGAAAAAGGGAAAACACATAGTTTTTTTTTTGTAAAAATGATTTGCATTGATTTTCGAAGTTGGCCTATAATAGGCATTTTTGTACAAATAGGCGGACGCTCTAGTAAGAGAAACGATGCCGTAAAAATAAAAATTACACAATTTTGTGTAAAACAAAACAGCTATGTACAACAATCCCATTGAGTTTCAATTCTGCTAATGCAGTTATGTCTTCGAGTGTCTCATCACTTTGCTGCTTGTCCGAAGATGATTAGATTGATTGGTGCCGTTTGAGTTTGACAGTCGATACTGAGGTTTGATCGCAAGGTGATCCAGTGGGACATAGTGATACGCTTTACATCCCTAACTTTTGACTGGACCTCCCTTTCAGGTTTTCAGTCCACCGGGATACCCCTTTTTTCCCAAGCCGCCTTTTCAGGTTTTTGACTTGTCGAGTGTACAATTTTTTTTCATCCCTTATTTTTTCCAGAACCCTTTTGGTTCGCCGGGAAGCCCTTATTTTTGTCTAGGCTAATCAACCTAGCGAGTATTTTATTATGCGCAATATCTTTTCACTATGTCCGCATTGACAGGGTGAGGAAGATCGTCACCGTCCATGGTGGTTAGAATCATGGCTCCACCCGAGAAAATGTTTTTAATTACAAACGAACCTTCGTAGGTGGGAGTCCATTTTCCCCTGGGATCACCTTGCGGAAGCATGATGCGCTTGATTACTAGATTCCCGACTTGATACTCTTGACGTCTAACTTTTTTGTTGAAAGCCTTGATCATCCACTTTTGATACGTTTGACCATAACAGACAGCAACAAGTCTCTTCTCATCGATCAGATTTAGTTGGTCAAGTCGAGTCTGGATCCAGTCGTCTTCGTTCAAATCCGCATCTTTCATAATCCTTAAAGAAGGGATATGGAGCTCAATGGATAGGACTGCCTCCATGCCATATACCAGAGAGTAGGGTGTTGCCTTTGTCGATGTCCGTGCTGAGGTACGATACCCATGAAGAGCGAATGGTAGCATCTTATACCAGTCTTTGTAAGTCAACATCATCTTTTGTATAATCTTCTTGATATTCTTGTTAGTTGCTTCAACAGCGCCATTCATCTTCGGCCGGTAGGGAGAAGAGTTATGATGATGTATCTTGAATTGCTTACAGAGTTCAATGATTATCGTATTATTGAGATTTGTACCATTGTCCGTGATAATTCTCTCTAGAACACCGTACTGATAGATCAGGTTATGCCTGATAAACCGTGCCACCACATTCTTGGTCACAGTAGCAAAAAAGGAAGCTTTAACCCACTTTGTGAAGTAATCGATAGCTACCAGGATGAAACGATGCCCATTGGAAGTGGTAGGCCGGATTTCTCCGATCATGTCAATGTCCCACATTGCAAAGGGCCACGGAGCTATCAAGGCATTCAAAGGAACCAGAGGCACATGCACCTTATCAGCGTAGATTTGGCATTTATGACAGGTTCGGGAATGCTGATAACAATCCGCTTCCATAGTGGACTAGTAGTATCCTGCCCGTAGGATCTTTTTAGCCATGGTATGTCCACTGGAATGGGTTCCGAAGGTACCTTCATGTATGTGATACGGTGGCAGAACCGACTGTTTGATACTGGTTTGCATTTTGCGTTTTTTGTTTGCAAAATGTCGCGGTAAGCAAGAGTCGCCACCGACTTTTATTTCATCCAATCATGGAAAAGGGAAAAGAACAAAAAAACCCTTTTTTCGAGATATTCTGATTACGGGGGGTAGATTATAGAAAGGGAAGATGTTAGCACCCTTTCTATCCATGGTTTTCCATGGGTTCTTAGGTACTTGCTCATTTTTAAATTACTTGTGTTTGTGTGCTTTGTTTTGTAAATTTTTACTTCGTGATAACCCTTGTATCAGTCCTCAAAGGTGTGACGAAGTTGTTTTGAAAAATTTGTTTGAAAAGTGTAAGTGTGAAAAGTTTTTATTTGAGCAAGTACCTACTAGCATCTACCTACTCGGAAAAAGATCGTTTCTATTCTTGTTTCCTTTATACAGCGCTATCCTACTATTGAGAAATAGGTAGCACCGTCGTTGGAATTTGTAAGGGTCAATTCGAAAGGGACGTACGATCACTAAAGCAATATTAGGACACTTTAGTAGTAACCCTAGAGTCTTAAGATCATATTCGAGGCAACATTTCCGAGGCAACATTTCCAAGGCAACATTCGAATGGGTCTTTTGATCTTTTAGACAAGAGGGCAACCACTAAGACATCCTATGCTTAATGATCGTTTACCGAAGGCAACCGAAGTGAGAGTACACCCTAAGAGTTATATGTGCGAGTGATTTGTTTTCAGTTATTTATCTTTGCACATTAGGGTTTTCTAACCATTTTAATTTGTCATGCATTCTTGCCATACAATCCTATTAGCATACATTAGACAGTTAAATATTTGCAAGGATTAGAAATGCGAGAAAATAAATCTACGCTATTACAAGGCTTCGGGGAGGGGGATTAATTACATGGCCAAAAACCCGGGGATTTAAACAGTAAATAAAACTCTAAATTAACTATTATAAACCATGAACAGTTACAAAAATATTGGCAAAATAATAATAAGCGTGTGGCGGATTAAATGCGAGACGATTAGGGTTTTGACCCTTTGACTAATCCTACTTGCGATTGATTAAAAAATGATGTCTTTGTCATGTTTTGTTATTTGAGAAAATAATGAAATAATTGAATTAAAAATAAAATCCTAAATTCTAATTAATTTTAAATTAAGAAAAAATAAATAAATTCATTCTAAAACCCTATTTTTGTATTATTTTCATTTATTTGAGAAAGAAAGAAAAATTAAATCAAAAGTTAACCTAATTTTCTAATTGAATTTTAATTGTGAAAGAAATTAAAGTTGCCCTAAATTAATTAAACTAATTAATTAAAAAAACCTTTATTAAGAAAATAAATCTTTTTTTGTGATTTTTGATTGGTTAATTTAATAAAATAATTTTTGTATTGATAAAAAAAACAAAATAATTAAAGAGGAGAAATTAAAGAAAAATAATAGAAATAAACAAATGGGCCTGCTGTCAGCAGATCTGGTTGGAGACGGATCCAGAAGATGATGACCCTCAGAAGGTGAGGTGTGTTGGATTTGGTTCTGGCTGATGGATCCAGAAGATGATGACCCTCAGAAGATGGGGTGCGCTGGATCTGGTTATGGCTGATGGATCCAGAAGATGATGACCCTCGGAAGGGGTATGTGTTGGATCTGATTCTGAATGATGGATCCAGAAGACGATGACCCTCAGAAGGGGTATGTGCTAGATCTGGTGAAAACAATGGAGAAAATTCCAAAAGCTCACGCCTGGGATCGAACCCAAGACATGAGCTTCTAACTCCCTTCCTCTGACCAACTGCGCTGGATGTTAACTTGTTAATATAATAAAAACAAATAATATATTGGAAAACAAGTTAGTGGCCAGAATGATGCGCCATAATTTAAATTAGCCAGTCAGGTTATGACACGCTGTTGTCTTCTTCCCTGGAACTGTCGTTTTAAGCTCTGAACCTTTACCTACAGACGTAGGTCTGTTGCTTAAACCTGTGTCATTCAAAAATCAAGCACACGCAATATAAATTCAATTGGGGGACCATGAATCAAATGGGTTTGAAGCTCTGATCATCATGGTACCCATTATCAAGCCTAATTTTGCTTTAAACTCAAAACCCCAAATTGGAGCATGAAACCCTAACAATGGCAAAAGCTTGTTCCTGCACTGTAACTTAAATCAAACTATCCAGAAACGTTGCAAACATGATGATGATCACAAATATGTAACTTAAACATGCTAAAGATGCAAGAATTACAGTAATCGAATTTGGATAATTTTGCAAACCGTGAGAATGATAGGGCGTGATTCTGGACGTGTAGGGGCGTGCAAGCGATTGGAGGAGCTTTCTGAGATGTCTAGGAATGGATTGCTGGCCTTGAATTGCTCTCAAAGGTCCTCTATCCTGAAATCAGAACCTCACTTTTTGTCAAGATTTTTGAGTTTTGTTCTAACCGTTTCACGCCTCGGACCCCCTTTTTTGCTTTGTTCTTGTTCATTATATATCCCTCAATGAATTAGGGTTGCAAAACAGATTGAATCTTGAAGCTTTGATGAGATTTGATTTGATTTTCAATTTGTATGATATCTTTCTATTTTCATGCAAATCATGCCTTTCTTGTACCAATTTCCATTGATTCGAATTGATCATCCAAGCTCAACATATTTTGATTGCCCATCTATAAAAAAAAAACAAATCAAATCATATCTTTGATAATTTTCATCATTTATTTGATTTAATTCACTTTTTAATTAATGAAAAATCAAAATAAATTTAAAAATGAAGAAAATAATGTGTGGATAAGTATTTGAGTCGTGGACCACATTATAATTGAGGTGCATGCATAAAAAGTTGGGCCCATTTAGCAAAAAATACAAATTTGAGCACATTTGAGTTTTGGCAATTTTGCAAAAAAGGTCAACTTGGCCAATGCATAACTCTCTCAATTTTGACCCTAGAGAGGTGTTCTTTGACTTTTTAGAAATCTTAAGATGTCATCTAATTAACCCTTTTAGTCTCATCTCAATTGAGTCTTCCATATTCATGTATGAAGCTTTGACCCAAAAGGTGTTTTTGTTGACTTTTCAAAAGGACCAATAATGTCAAAACTCATATCTTTTTGTGAGTGAAATTCTGAACTTTGGAGATGAAGATGAATTGTAGGTAATTGCGTTCTCTTCAAAATGAGCTTTGGATGGGTCATTTCTGATAAAGTATGAGAAAGTTATGCTCAGTCAAAGTTGAGTTGACTTTTCCTGCAAAACTCTAATTTAGCAACTTTTGGGTTTTGATGAATTGTGAGCAATACTTGAAGAATCATGATCAAACCTTGATCAAATGATGAATAATATTTCAAAATAAGGATGTTGACCAAAAATCTTGAAGTTTGACTGTATGTGGGTCACAATTGACTTTTGACCTAACATAGTTGATTTTCAGGCATTTGAGCAATTGACTGAGCAAACTTCTTCTGCAAGGTTTGAAACTTGACATGAATGATCTTGAGAACATATTAGGACAATGGTGAGCATTTGAGTCCTTTGTGGTTCACACATCTTGATGAAGATGGAAACCCTAATTTGAGATAGACTGCCTTAGGAGAGAGTTTGTATGGTCAACTCTTGAACTTCCTTGAGCAATTTGGGGACCTCACCTGCCATGTGTTGAGAAATATGGGAGGGAAAATTTTAGGGTACAACATCTGGCCCTGTTCAATCTTCTTAAACCTGAAGATGTAGATTGGCTCGTATGCCTTTCGTGATCTGAAGGTGGAAGATGATTGAACACTAGAGTGCCCAGAAATTTGCACTCGTATGAAGTGACACTTGATTTGTGATGTCAGGAATGGGATTATAGATTCCATTTGGTAGTTTCTAGAGAATTGTCAGATATGGGCTTAAAGATGCCATCCGAAGAGATGTCGATCGCATAAGAGATTCCTTTGCGAGAACCTGCATACCTGTTGTTGAGGAATACTTCACTGGGGAATGCTGGTCTCTATCTTGAGAGAAATAGAGTTTTAGGAGCTTCAGTTGTCCATTACTCTACTGGGGAATAACTCCGGCTTAAGGAAGCGGAAGTGTACTGTATATCCGGTTAGGGTGTATGCTGCACCGCGACCTTCTGGGTAAATGTGAAATTAATTGTGTTTGATTGGGTCCCGGTCTTACAGTATTGTGGACTGTTGTCTGGGGATAAGAGAGGCAGAACCCGGATAGTAAGGTTATGAGAAGGAACCTGGATAGTAGGGTTACTTCGATATGAAATCCTGGATAGTAGGGCTGTGTGAAGGAACCTGGATAGTAGGGTTACTTCGATATAAAAGCCTGGATAGTAGGGCTATGAGAAGGAACCTAGATGGTAGGGTTGTGGGAAGGAACCTGGATAGTAGGGTTACTTCGATATGAAAGCCTGAATAGTAGGGCTGTGAGAAGGAACCAGGATAATATGGTTACTTCGATATGAAAGCTTGGATAGTAGGGCTGTGAGAAGGAACCTGGATAGTAGGGTTACTTTGATATGAAAGCCTGGATAGTAGGGCTGTAAGAAGGAACCTGGATAGTAGGTTTACTTCGAGATGAAAGCCTGGATAGTAGGGCTGTGAGAAGGAACCTGGATGGTAGGGTTACTTCGATACGAAAGCCTGGATAGTAGGGTTGTGAGAAGGAACTTGGATAAAGTTGCTTCATGAGGAGTTTGGGTAAAACTGCATCTGAACCGAGAAGGAACCTGAGTAAGGTTGCTTTGTGAGGAGTTTGGGTAAAACTGCATCTGAACTGAGAAGGAACCTGGGTAAGGTTGCTTTGTGAGGAGTTTGGGTAAAAATTCATCTTAACTAAGAAGGAACCTGGGTAAGGTTGCTTTGTGAGGAGTTAGTGTAAAACTTCAGGAGGAACCTAGGTAAGGTTACTTCGGGCTAAGTCTGTGTAAAACTTCAAGAGGAACCTGGGTAAGGTTACTTTGTGATAAGTTCGTGTAAAACTTTAGAAGGAACCTGGGTAAGGTTACTTTGTGATAAGTTCGTGTAAAACTTCATTCAGAAATGTATGAGAAAGGACCCGTGTAAGATTTTTCAGGATGAACCCGTGTGAAACTGCATTTAGGAGAAACCCGTGTAAGATTGCTTCGTGACGAACCCGTGTAAAGCTACATTTGATCGTGCAGATAATTACTCTGTTTAGTTTCAGGAGCTAATCTTGAACTTGCTGGAAGTTGTTGATGATAATCATCTTTCTTGAAAAGATACATGATTAATCGTATATTATGCATGAAATGCATTGTATGATGACATTCTCAAAATAAATGAGACTATGTTGTATGCAGTGTGTATGCGCTCGTCATGATATATGAACATGAAATGCTATTGTGACATATTCGAGTGGGAAAATAAATCCCTGACCGCTGCTGGAGAGTAACGGAAATTGAGTTCCTGACCGTCATAGAAAAAGTGGTTCTTCTACTTCCGCTGGGGATGGTGAACCGAAGATGACTATGTTGGGGATTTACCCCTTGTTTACGGATATTCTGCCGAGGAGAGACTCTGCTTGAGAACAACTCTGCGGGGGAATAACTCTGTTTGAGAGAGGAGATGCTTTGCTGGAAGATCTTGCCGATTCGGAGAGATAAACTCCGTTAGGGGATGAACTTCCGTAGCCGGAGGAATAAACTCTGCTAGGGATTGAGCTTCTGTATTCAGAGAAATAAACTCTGCTTGGGAGACAACTTTACGAACTGCTTGCGATTATGAAATTCGGTCGGGGAATATAGATGTCGATTCTCTGAAGGAACTTTTTTGGGGAAAGTAGCTCCTGTTTGGGGAAGCTGATGTCAAAGCTTTAGTTTCCTCTACTCTGTGGGGAGTGTAGATGTCACAGGGTCGTATGCTGAGGATACGATAATGACTTTGCATCAGGACTTTTCTGCCCCTGTATCTGCTGGAGAAAGTACCTGCGGAGGCCTTGTGGATTGAGTGTTATCCCAACTTATGAGGTGCTTGGTAACTGTCGATCAGAATGATAAGTCTTCTACTGATAGGCAAGTGACAAGATAACGGGACATAGTCGTACGCTTTAATCCCTGACTTTTGCCTGGACTATCTTTTCAGATTTTCAGTCCACCGAGATACCCTTTTTTTCCCAAACCGCCTTTTCAGGTTTTCGACTTGCCGAGTGTACAAATCTTTTTTGTTTTTATCCCTAATTTTTGCTCGAACCCTTTTGGTTCGCTGGGATGCCCTTATTTTTGCCTAGGCCAGTCAACCTAGCGGGTCTTTGTTCATGCGCAGTATTTTCTGACTATGTCCATGCTCACCGGGTACAGAGAATTGTCATTGTCCATAGTAGTAAGTGTTGCCACACTACCAGAAGATGTTTGTTTGATCGTACAAGATTCGTTGCTAGAATTCGTGCCCAATGCCCCAAGGGATTCAGATGGAGATCTGCCCCTGGCTATTTGGCATCTTTGAGAGATTCCTTGAATCTTGACTTGACTGCCCCAGATGATGGACAATGATCATGCCGTGCCCCTTGGTTGGAAGTTTTTTTCCACTTGAGGTGATCCTTTTTATTGAGAAGTTTTTTGTTCACTAGATATTCGTCATGCGAATTTCTCAGCTTTTGAACAAATAGTCATATGCAAACAATGTTATTTTAAGAATGCAAAGCTTATGCCTGTCTTGAGGTTTTGAAAATGCAGTTTTTTTTTAGTAAAATAGAATTTTGCAAAGATGTGATATCAACTCAGGATTTGTAACGGACCTTCAGGAGTCAGGATACCTTTTGTAATAGTATGCTTTCGAACTAACCCATGCTTCAGCTAGGACTTTTAAGGGTTATAACATGGCCTGGTTCACGGTTTAAGAAACAAATGATAAAGGCTCAAATTTTATTTGTACCCACCCGTTCTTCGTGATGTTCTTCAATCCTAAACTCAGCTAATTGGGCATTTAGATCCCGTTTGAGTCTTTGCTTTGATATTCCAGTGATGGTTCGGATGCTGACAGTTTATTTTGAATAGGCAGTCATTTTTGTTGAGGGTTTGTAGGACCTCTTTCTTTTTTATTTTATTATCCCTGTCTTTTTCCTGAACTGTTTCTTTTTGTGATTACAGTCAGCGGGATGCCCCCGTTTTTTCTTAAGTCTCCTTCATAGTTTTGACTTAATGGGCTTTTATTTCGAGAGATAATGACTTCCTGCTTGGATGATTATGCGGAACCATCACCATCTTCTAATTCGGAAGGACGTCTTCGAGGCCATTCATTGTGTACGAAGTGGTAGATTGTGACTGAATGCGCCTCTGAATCAACTGAGAAAACTACCCTGCCCCAAGTTATGATTAAGGGTTTTAACTAGTGTGAAAAGAAAAACTCCTATTTCTTTGGCTCAAAGGGGTTGACTAGGGATTATCTTCCTTATAAATCCACTGTTTAGGATTTGAAACAACGTCTGTACATTGTCAACAAGGTCTGTTCAAAAGCATACTATAGAGATTATGGTATCATTTTCGTCATCCTCTCTCTAAGGCTTAGAGTTTTTAGTCGAGAGTTGAATATCACGAAAAGGAAAACAATTTAAATATAATGAATACGAATGAATTGATTCAAAACAGACATATGCAATGCATTGATAAAGTAACAGAGTTTGACATGAATAGATGTACGAACAATCAAAAGAAAATTGCAAATTGAAAGTTCTAATGAACAAAAGCCTCTTTGTCTGATCTTGTCACTTCAGAGGATGTGCCTTGGAGGGATGGTAGAAGAACTCAGCCTGACCATCTTGTGTAAACTCCAACACTCCTTCATCAATCAAGTCCTGAATTTTATTTTTCAATGCCCAACAATCATCAGTATTATGCCCCGGGCTGTTGGAATGGTATGCACACCTTGCATCAGGATTGTAGTTAGGGGAAGAAGTCTTGGGATTCAGATGAGGTCCTATCAATGTAATCAGATTCATCCTTAATAGGTGTTGCAAAGCTTGAGACAGCAACATGTTGAGTTTGGTAAATTGCCTCTTGGGTGTTGTAAGTGTTTGGTTATTGGCATGTATTTTTGGTAAAACCTGGTGTGTGAATGTCATGACTGATGTCATAACATTCTGGGTTACTAGGTACTTTCTGCAGAAAAAGAATGGCATACAGTAGCTGCTCATTATGAGTGTGTAGCTGATCATTATGCAATGATCACATTTATTACATTCTACCAAAATCAGTAAACAAGATTCTTGTTGTCATAACCAATGTTAGGATATCCTGTACTGATCTAACAGTTATGCAGTTTTGTTAATTCTGAGATTTTTCAAGAATATGGTTCATACATTCCAGAATAGAATCTCACGTGGACTTTATGTTAACTTGGCTTAACCCTAATCTGGTTGATAAAGTCTTGTGACCAAGTCTTGAGGTTAACCCTAATTAACCCTAGCTATTTTCGTGGAAGCCCTAACTGAAGAACAACTGCCTATATATTCAACAGGAAGGCTGTTGGTGAACTTAACTTTTTGACAGAAGATCAACAAGGGGATGTATAGTTTTAACTACTATAATCCAAGCAAGTATCATTGTGATAAGTGACTTGGAGTAGGTTTTGATTGTAAGGGTTGTGTATCACTCAAAGCTTTGAAGCACGAGTGTTTGTGTCACTTGATTAAAGCTTTGAAGCAAGGTCAAGTTAGGTTTATGTATCACTCAAAGCTTTGAAGCACGAGTGTTTGTGTTACTTGATTAAAAGCTGTGAAGCATAATCAAGTGTATGTTCTGAAGAGTGTCTTCATAATTTCATTAGTCAATTATTTAGTATCACTGCTGTGATTAAGGGGGAGTGAGTAGGAACTCAGGTTTAAGTTGAACTTAGATTGAAGTTGCATTGGGTAGGTCTTAAGTGAAGGAGATAAACTGGTTGGTTTATTCCTGAATTAATATCTCTTATAGTGAATTTCCTCCCTGGCTTGGTAGCCCCCAGAGTAGGTGTTGTTTCACACTGAACTGGGTAAACAATTGACTATGTTCTTTACTGCTTTTTGATTTACTGTCTTATAGAAAGTCAGATACGGTGTCATAACATTCACTGTGACATTGAGTATCTGCTGCCAGAATTTCAATTGGCATCAGAGCGGGCACCTTGCCTGTCTTACTGGGTGAGATCCGTCTTACTGGGTGAGATCTAGGGATATCACTTTTTGGCGCTATGGACAAAGAAGTAGTTTTTGGAAACAGACCATCCATTCTGGATGGATCAAATTATGACTACTGGAAACCTTGTATGATTGCCTTCTTAAAATCACTGGACAAAAAGGCTTGGAGAGCTGCTGACAAAGGATGGAACCATCCCACCATAACTGAGAAAGATGGGACAATCAGTCTGAAACTTGAGGAAGAATGGAGCAAAGAAGAAGATGAGTTAGCCCTAGGTAATTCCAAAGCATTAAATGCCCTGTTCAATGGAATTGATAGAAACATATTCAGACTAGTACATCAATGTGAACTGGCCAAGGAAGTTTGGGACACTCTCAAAACTACCCATGAGGGCACATCCAAAGTAAAAATGTCAAGGCTTCAGATGCTGACTACCAAATTTGAGAACCTAAGAATGATGGAATATGAAACCATTGATGAGTTTCACATGAACATCTTGGAGATTGCCAACACCTCAGGAGCATTGGGAGAAAAGATGTCAGAAGAAAAACTGGTGAGAAAGATTCTCAGATCCTTGCCTAAAAGATTTGCAATGAAGGTAACTGCTATAGAGGAATCCCAGGATATCAGCAATTTGAAGGTGGATGAACTCATTGGGTCTCTTCAGACCTTTGAGATGGGGATCAGTGACAATGTCGACAAGAAAAATAAGAGCATAGCACTTGTATCTAATACTGAAGATGAAAACAAGGAGGATGAAGAAGAAAATATTTCAGAAGCTATAGCCATGCTTGGAAGACAATTCAACAAACTCATCAAGAGAATGGATCCAAAGTCAAGGTCAAATGTTAAGAACATTCCTTCTGACATTAACAGATCTTATGACTCCAGCAGAAGACCAAAGTCTGAAGAGAAGGGAAATCAAAGCAGAGGAATTCAATGCCATGGATGTGAAGGATATGGGCACATTCGAGCTGAATGTCCTACCTTTCTTAAGAAACAAAAGAAAGGAATGTCTGTTACTTGGTCTGACTGTGATTCAGAAAGTAATTCTGAAGAAGAATCTGCCAAACTAGTTACTGCACTAACTGGTATTTGTAACTCTGATAGTAACTCTAGTGATGAGGAAGTGACATTTGAAGAACTGACTGATTCCTACAAGAAATTATGTATCAGAAGTGCTGAAGTCTGTCAGCAAAATGAGAGACAAACAAAACTCATAATAAAGTTGGAGGCTGAGAAAAAGGCAGACATTGATACTATAAGTCATCTAGAAGGGGAAGTTCAAATGCTAAACTCAAAACTGGACAAGATGACCAAATCTGTCAAGATGCTGACAAATGGAACTGACAAATTGGAAGAAATCCTTCAGGTTGGACAAAATGTGGGAAACAAGCCTGGTCTAGGATTTGTGGCAGCAAAGAAATCTGGTATAGACAAGAAGATCAGGCCTGATAAACAAATGTCAAAGCAGATGTCACAACATAGCACTCAACATCGAGAACAGAGAAATATGAAGAAAAGGTATCAAAGATGGAGATGTCATCATTGTGGGAGGTTTGGTCACATAAAGCCATTCTTCTTCAGATTATATGGATATCCTAATCAGAACCCAGGTGTCAAACCTAAGTCTAACAAGGTACCATATACTTCACAGTGGAAGAAAAAGGCTACTGCCCTGATAGCTCACACTTCCCTTAGAGTCTCTGCAAAGGAAGACTGGTACTTTGACAGTGGATGTTCTAAGCACATGACTGGAATCAAGAATCTTCTCAATAATGTTAAACCCACACCACTAGTTATGTGACCTTTGGAGATGGTGCTAGAGGAGAAATCAAAGGAGTTGGAAACTTGGACTGCCCTGGAGTTCCAAATCTAAATAAAGTATTGATGGTAAAAGGCTTGACTGCTAATCTCATAAGTATCAGCCAATTATGCGACCTAGGATTCAAGGTCAACTTCTCCAAATCTGAATGTCTTGTAACTAATGAGAAACAAGAAGTTGTAATGAAAGGAGTCAGATCTAAAGACAACTGCTACTTGTGGGAGCCTGAGAACACTAATTACTCTACTGTGTGTTCTATTGCCAAAGAAGAAAAAGAAGTGAAACTGTGGCACCAAAAACTTGGTCATCTACATCTAAGAGGAATGAAAAGGATTATATCCATGGAGGCAGTCAGAGGGATTCCAAGACTGCAAATTGATGAAGGGAGAGTCTATGGTGAATGTCAGGCTGGTAAGCAGACTAGGATGTCACATCCAAAGTCAAGACATCTGACCACCTCTAAGGTTCTAGAACTTCTACATATGGATCTGATGGGACCAATGCAGGTGGAAAGTCTTGGTGGAAAAAGATATGCCTATGTTGTTGTGGATGATTTTTCCAGATTCACCTGGATTAACTTCATTAGGGAAAAATATGATGTATTTGAAGTTTTTAAAGAACTGTGCAAAAGAATTCAAAGAGAAAAAGAAGGGTGCACTGCCAGAATCAGAAGTGATCATGGCAAGGAATTTGAAAACAGTAAGTTTAATGAGTTCTGTTCCTCAGAAGGAATTAATCATGAATTCTCTTCACCTATAACTCCTCAACAAAATGGATTTGTAGAAAGGAAAAACAGGACCATACAGGAATCTGCTAGAGCAATGATACATGCCAAAAGACTTCCTATTCATTTTTGGGCTGAAGCTATGAATACAGCTTGTTATGTCCATAACAGGGTCACCTTGAGAAAGGGAACCTCATTCACCATTTATGAACTCTGGAAAGGAAGAAAGCCAACAGTGAAGTACTTCCATTTATTTGGTAGCAAATGCTATATTCTGGCATATCGTGAACAAAGGAGAAAGCTGGACCCTGAAAGTGATGAAGGAATATTTCTAGGATACTCCACCAACAGCAGAGCTTATAGGGTATTCAATTCCAGGACCAAAGTTATGATGGAATCAATAAATGTCATAGTTGATGATTTTCATGAGGAAACAGATGTCCCTTGTAATGTTGAGACATTCTTTGAGACTTCAACTCAACAGAATGATCTACCTAACACTATTGCATCAGACTCTGAATCAAAGGAAGCTAACAAAAACCCTTCCATCAGAATTCAGAAAGATCATCCTAAAGAACTCATCATAGGAGATCCTAACAGTGGAGTCATTACAAGATCTAGAGAAATCATCTCAAACTCTTGCGTTGTGTCTAAAATTGAACCAAGAAATGTTAAGGAGGCTTTAACTGATGAATACTGGATTGGAGCAATGCAAGATGAATTGAACCAATTCAAGCAACATGAAGTATGGGAGTTAGTTCCTAGACCAGAAGGAACAAACATCATTGGCACAAAATGGATCTACAAGAAAAAAATCAGATGCTGAAGGAGTTGTCACCAGGAATAAGGCAAGACTTGTTGCTCAAGGATACACTCAAGTTGAAGGGGTTGATTTTGATGAGACCTTTGCCCCTGTAGCCAGACTGGAATCAATCAGACTCCTATTGGGAATTGCTTGTCTCCTGAAGTTCAAGTTATTTCAGATGGATGTAAAAAGTGCCTTCCTAAATGGGTACTTAAATGAGGAAGTTTATGTGGAACAGCCTAAAGGATTTATGGATCCAAACTACCCTGATCATGTCTACAAATATAGGAAAGCTTTATATGGCCTGAAACAAGCTCCTAGAGCATGGTATGACAGGTTGACAAAATTTCTCTCTGACAAAGGATACAGAAAAGGAGGCTTGGATAAAACCCTTTTTGTCAAAAATGAAGGAGGAAAGATAATGGTAGCTCAAATCTATGTTGATGACATAGTGTTTGGGGGAATGTCAGATAAAATGGTTAAACATTTTGCTGACCAGATGCAGGATGAATTCGAAATGAGCCTAATGGGAGAATTGACCTACTTTCTTGGACTGCAAGTCACACAGATGGAAGACTCAATTTTTATGTCTCAAAGCAAGTATGCAAAGAACGTTGTCAAGAAGTTTGGTATGGAGAATGCCAGTCACAAAAGGACTTCTGCACCTACTCATTTAAAGCTATCCAAAGATTCAAGTGGGGTTAAGGTGGACCAAAGCCTGTACAAAAGCATGATAGGAAGTCTGCTATACTTAACATCCAGCAGACCTGACATTGCTTTTGCAGTTGGAGTATGTGCAAGATACCAAGCTGATCCCAAAGTCAGTCATATCAACCAAGTGAAGAGAATTTTGAAGTATGTAAGTGGAACTTACAACTATGGCTTGCTGTACTCTCATGGTTGTGAACCAACTTTGACTGGTTACTGTGGTGCTGATTGGGTTGGAAGTGCTGATGATAGAAAGAGCACCTCTGGAGGATGTTTCTTCTTAGGAAATAATTTGGTCTCCTGGTTCAGCAAGAAACAGAACTGTGTGTCTCTCTCTACTGCTGAAGCTGAATACATAGCAGCTGGTAGTAGCTGTTCTCAAATGATCTGGATGAAACAGATGCTTACTGAGTATAATGTCACACAAGATGTTATGACATTGTACTGTGACAATCTGAGTACAATCAACATTTCCAGGAATCCTATTCAGCATAGCAGGACCAAGCATATTGACATTAGACATCACTTTATCAGAGATCTTGTAGAGGAGAAGACGATTAAACTGGAACATGTTGCCACTGAACTACAACTGGCTGACATTTTTACCAAGGCACTTGATGCAAATCAATTTGAAAATTTGAGGGGCAAGTTGGGTATTTGCCAACATGAGGAAATGTAGCAATTAATTTTGCTTAAAACAAGGGATGAAGGAGATTTTTGTGTTAAGTCTATTTTGATTGGGTTAATCATATGTTTCCCTATTTCTTTCAAAATTATTAAGAAGTTGAATAGACACTCATTTACCTCCTTCCTCTCTCGGCTCTGCAACAATCTCCATTCTCTCAATCAAAGATTTCACTCTCGTTGTTACTGGTTTTCTAAGACTCTCAAAATGTCTCAACTATCCATGACACCATCCTCTTCAAAGACGACTGTTTCTTCCGCATCCTCTGATCGAGAACCTAGGGCAATCACAACCTGCATGGATTCTGATGTTCTGGAGATTACTCCTCTTAGAGAACTGGCAGCTAACCCCTCTAAGGTTAAAAAGCTGAGAACAAGGCATGCAGGAAGGTCTCAAGCTTCTTCATCTGGTAATCCCTCTCAACCATCATCTTCTGTTCCCTCAGAAATAGCAAATAGGGAAGGCTCAACTTATGTTCATCAAGCAATAGCTAGACTTGTTACAAGAATTCTGAATGAGAACCACTCGGTACTTGGCATTTCTGTTTCTTTAAATCAAGAATCTGCTAGTCCAAATTTTGAAATGAATCCAGATGTCACTAAGAATGTTGAGACACCGAATGACAACATTCGAAAAACATCTGAAAATCTTGATGATCTCCAGAACCCTTCAGAGAAGGATGTTGAACCCCCGGTTATTGATGTGGATGAAGAATACTCTGACAATGACCTAATTGCAAATATCAACCCTAGCATAGCTAGAAGGATGATGAACAGAAAAGGAAAGCAGGATGCTGCAAAATGTCTGACCAAAGAGAAGACTGCTGATGTTGTTCATAAGAAAACCAGGTCTGAAGACAAGACTGGTGTAGAAACTGTGAAGACTGGATTGTCCAAAGGGAAGGTGAAAACCCGAGTACCTACTGGTAGTCTCTCAAAGCCTGTGAGACAACCAATAGCAAAGAAAAGGAAAGAGCCTGAACCTTCTGATTCTGATGAGGAATCAGAATTTGAAGTTGATGCTGAAGACATTCCTCTCAGAAGGAAACTCCCATCAAGCAAAATGGCTAAATTTCCTGAAGTCCCCACTGACAACATTTCTTTTCACCACCCTGAAAATGCTAACAGATGGAAGTATGTTTGTTTGAAAAGAATAGCCTTGGAAAGAGAACTGAACAATGGTGCCATGGAATGTAAGGAGATCATGGACCTAATCAAAACTGCTGGTCTAATGAATACTGTGGTAAAGTTTACCAACTGCTATGAAAATCTTGTCAAAGAATTCATAGTGAATTTATCTGATGGATATGCTGATGGAAGGTCAGCTAACTTTAAGTGTGTCTATGTGAGAGGAAGAAAGGTAAATTTCTCTCCCTCTGAAATAAACAAATTCCTAGGAAGACCAGATGAGGCTTGCCCTGAACTAGAGGTTACTGACAACCAAGTATGCCAAACCATCACTGCAAATCAAGTCAAGAGATGGCCCTTAAAAGGCAAGCTGAATGCAAGCAAACTAAGCATGAAATTTGCCATCCTGCACAAGATCGGTGCATCCAACTGGGTTCCCACCAACCATAAATCAACCATCTCCACAGGATTGGCAAGATTCATTTATGCTGTTGGAACCAGGACAGAATTTGACTATGGCAGGTATATCTTTGATCAAACTTTAAAACATGCTGGAAGCTATGCTGTTAAAGGCCCTATTGCCTTTCCCTCCCTCCTATGTGGTATTGTCCTTGCTCAGTATCCTGACATTCTAGTTGAAAAAGATATTGTATGCAAAAGAGCCCCTGCTCTTGGGTTGCACTATAAGCTATTTCAGGGAACTCATGTTCCTGACATTGTGATGACATCAGCTGAGACATCAACTGTCAAAACTCAGTCCAAGAAATCTGATGTTATAGTTGTGCTGAAGGAAACCTGCAAAGAGCTGGAGACAAGGAAAAGGACTCTTGAGAACCTAATTGCTAGACTAGAACAGGAGGAGACTGAAGGACAAAGAAGGGAAGATGCTGCTGAAGATCAGCTTAATGCTGAAGATAGTGCCTCCTCTGAAGATGACAATGCTTGAAGATCAGTGGAGTTGTCAAGCTTGCTGCTGGTACCTGTTTCTGCAAGTGATTTCAGATTTTTTTGTTTTTATTATTCATTTTGGATGACTGTATAACCTAAAAGTACATGTATCTTTGGCCTATTTATGGCTAAAAAGGGGGAGAATATTTTGTGTTAATTATACTTGGTAGACATTATTTTTTCTACAGACATATTATTTCTACTGCTCTCTAATCTCTGATTGTTTAGGGGTTTTAGCCAAAAATTTGCCAAAAGGGGGAGTTTGTAAGTGTTTGGTTATTGGCATGTATTTTTGGTAAAACCAGGTGTGTGAATGTCATGACTGATGTCATAACATTCTGGGTTACTAGGTACTTTCTGCAGAAAAAGAATGGCATACAGTAGCTGCTCATTATGAGTGTGTAGCTGATCATTATGCAATGATCACATTTATTACATTCTACCAAAATCAGTAAACGGGATTCTTGTTGTCATAACCAATGTTAAGACATCATGTACTGATCTAACAGTTATGCAGTTTTGTTAATTCTGAGATTTTTTAGGAATATGGTTCATACATTCCAGAACAGAATCTCACGTAGACTTTAGGTTAACTTGGCTTAACCCTAATCTGGTTGATAAAGTCTTGTGACTAAGTCTTGAGGTTAACCCTAATTAACCCTAGCTATTTTCGTGGAAGCCCTAACTGAAGAACAACTGCCTATATATTCAACAGGAAGGCTGTTGGTGAACTTAACTTTTTGACAGAAGATCAACAAGGGGCTGTATAGTTTTAACTACTGTAATCCAAGCAAGTATCATTGTGATAAGTGACTTGGAGTAGGTTTTGATTGTAAGGGTTGTGTGTCACTCAAAGCTTTTAAGCACGAGTGTTTGTGTCACTTGATTAAAGCTTTGAAGCAAGGTCAAGTTAGGTTTATGTATCACTCAAAGCTTTGAAGCACGAGTGTTTGTGTTACTTGATTAAAATCTGTAAAGCATAATCAAGTGTATGTTCTGAAGAGTGTCTTCATAATTTCATTAGTCAATTGTTTAGTATCACTGCTGTGATTGAGGGGGAGTGAGTAGGAACTCAGGTTTAAGTTGAACTTAGATTGAAGTTGCATTGGGTAGGTCTTAAGTGAAGGAGATAAACTGGTTGGTTTATTCCTAAATTAATATCTCTTATAGTGAATTTCCTCCCTGGCTTGGTAGCCCCCAGAGTAGGTGTTGTTTCACACTGAACTGGGTAAACAATTGACAGTGTTCTTTACTATTTTTTGATTTACTGTCTTATAGAAAGTCATATACGGTGTCATAACATTCACTCTGACATTGAGTATCTGCTGCCAAAATTTCAAGTGTATCTGACTTACTCTGATTAACCCGTTGTTTTTGGCGAGGTTGTTGTTGGACCCGTGAGGTAGTAGCAATTTGGAAAGGTCCACTCTTCACCGAACTAAACTCTTGTCTTCTTGGAGGTTGATCAATGAATTGGTCCCCAACCTCGACTGTTTGCTTCATACTATTGTATCCGTCTTCATGAATTTGGTTGATGATGGCTTTCAGCTCTTCTTGTCTTCGGGCTAGGCCTTGGATAAGAGCCATCTGCCCCAGCATTTGGGTTCTCATTGCACCTACCTCAGCTTGCAGTTGTTCCAGCCATTCGTCCTTATTGTCTTCAGGACTTTTCTTGACCAAGTTCCCAACGAGGAGTGTTTTCAACTCTTCCTGCCCCTTGGATAGGTTTAGGAATTTTCCCTGAACTGAGCTTCTTGAGTTTGAAGATCTTTGTTGTCTTGTTTGAGAGCCATTGCTGAAATAAACAGCGAGAACATGAGAGACTTGTATTGGAAGACCTGTTATGCAGTGATATGTATGATACATGTATGCAATGTTTTCAAGGATCTCGCAGGGTAAACAAGAAACTGTTAGAATTTGATTGTAGCTTGATTGAAGAAACTTCGTGTCATTGAGAGTCCTTCTTCAAGAGTCAATCTCACCATATCGAGTGGGTCATAGCCACTGACTCAAGTTATCGTGTTTTGATCTCTAGACGATATTGGCTAGAGGAAAATAAATCCCCATGCCCCTTGCTAGACGTTTGGTTCATCATAACCTGCATCACAAACCCTTGAGATCCTTGAAATGGTTAAGGAAATGTTAAGGCATGATGTTATGATGTGTATGCTATACGTTTAAGCAAAAGTGTGAGGTGATGTAATCAAGTAAACCCGACAAGAAATCCAAGTTATTGGATAAGGACTGTAAACAAAACCTGCAAGGAAATTATGTTGTCAGATAATAAAACTATGCAAGTAGTTCAAGTTGAAAGCACACAAGTCACACAAACAACCTTAGGTTTAGACTTGCATGGGTTTTAAGGTAGTACCCTCTTGAAGTTTAGTTGGTTCAACCTGTCCTAAAAACTAATCGGGTTCTAGAGGATCTCAATATCACTGACCATCCTTTATCGGCATTGTCTCAGCTCACGCAATCTTTTCTTACGGCTGAAATATCTTGAAAGTCTGATCTCAATAAGTGTAGCATTGAGTATCAACCAGTTCTCATCTCTACACTGAGGCCAGCTATCTCACTACTTTCTAATGGCCAAGTTGTTCAACTAAGGTTCTAAGGTCAGTTGATGCTTAACGATACCATACAGCGGCCCCGTATTCTCCTCGTTTCTCCACAAGGGATACTGGTACCAACCAAAGTGCCACACCAACGTAGCTACTGCTTCAACCGTATCGGTCTACGCTGTACAGTTCCCTCACAGTCTATTGCTACTTACCTAAAAGGTATTCCCCAGATCCGGGTGTAGGATCTATAGTAATCCCAAACAAAACCCTCAAAAGTAAAGCAAACAAAGCAATCAAGAAAAGCAATTATGATGACCTAGATCTTAAGGTATACCCCACTTGTTATATCCCCAGCAGAGTCGCCAATTCTGTGATACAGTGGCAGAACCGACTGTTTGATACTGGTTTGCGTTTTACGTTTTTTGTTCGCAAAATGTCACGGTAAGCAAGAGTCGCCACCGACTTTTATTTCATCCAATCATGGAAAAGGGAAAAGAATAGAAAAAATCTTTTTTCGAGATATTCTGAGTACGAGGGGTAGATTATAGAAATGGAAGGTGTTAGCACCCTTTCTATCCATGGTTTTCCATGGGCTCTTAGGTACTTGCTCATTTTTAAATTACTTGTGTTTGTGTGCTTTGTTTTGAAATGTTTTACTTCGTGATAACCCTTGTATCAGTCCTCAAAGGTGTGACGAAGTTGTTTTGAAAAATTTGTTTGAAAAGTGTAAGTGTGAAAAGTTTTTATTTGAGCAAGTACCTACTAGCATCTACCTACTCGGAAAAAGATCGTTTCTATTCTTGTTTCCTTTAGACAGCGCTATCCTACTATTGAGAAATAGGTAACATCGTCGTTGGAATTTGTAAGGGTCAATTCGAAAGGGACGTACGATCACTAAAGCAATATTAGGACACTTTAGTAGTAACCCTAGAGTCTTAAGATCATATTCGAGGCAACATTTCCGAGGCAACATTTCTGAGGCAACATTCGAATGGGTCTTTTGATGTTTTAGACAAGAGGACAACCACTAAGACATCATATGCTTAATGATCATTTACCGAAGGCAACCGAAGTGAGAGTATACCCTAAGAGTGATATGTGCGAGTGATTTATTTTCAGTTATTTATCTTTGCACATTAGGGGTTTCTAACCATTTTAGTTTATCATGCATTCTTGCCATACAATCCTATTAGCATACATCTAGACTGTTAAATATTTGCAGAGATTAGAAATGCGAGAAAAAAAATCTACACTATTACAAGACTTCGGGGAAGGGGATTAATTACATAGCCAAAAACCCAGGGATTTAAACAGTAAATAAAACCCTAAATTAACTATTACAAACCATGAACAGTTACAAAAATATTGGAAAAATAATAATAAGCGCGTGGTGGATTAAATGCGAGATGATTAGGGTTTTGACCCTTTGACTAATCCTACTTGCGATTGATTAAAAAATGATATCTTTGTCATGTTTTGTTATTTGAGAAAATAATGAAATAATTGAATTAAAAAGAAAATCCTAAATTCTAATTAATTTTAAATTAAGAAAAAATAAATTAATTCATTTTAAAACCCTTTTTTGTATTTTTTCATTTATTTGAGAAAGAAAGAAAAATTAAATCAAAAGTTAACCTAATTTTCTAATTGAATTTTAATTGTGAAAGAAATTAAAGTTGCCCTAAATTAATTAAACTAATTAATTAAAAAAAACCTTTATTAAGAAAATAAATCTTTTTTTGTGATTTTTAATTGGTTAATTAATAAAATAATTTTTGTATTGATAAAAAAACAAAATAATTAAAGAGGAGAAATTAAAGAAAAATAATAGAAATAACCAAATGGGCCTGCTGTCAGCAGATCTGGCTGGAGACGGATCCAGAAGATGATGACCCTCAGAAGGTGAGGTGCGTTGGATTTGGTTCTGGCTAATGGATCCAGAAGATGATGACCCTCAGAAGATGGGGTGCACTGGATCTGGTTATGGCTGATGGATCTAGAAGATGATGACCCTCAGAAGGGGTATGTGCTGGATCTGATTTTGGCTGATGGATCCAGAAGATGATGACCCTCAGAAGGGGTATGTGCTGGATCTGGTGAAAACAATGGAGAAAATGCCAAAAGCTCACGCCTGGGATCGAACCCAGGACATGAGCTTCTGACTCCCTTCCTCTGACCAACTGCACTGGATGTTAACTTGTTAATATAATAAAAACAAATAATATATTGGAAAACAAGTTAGTGGCCAGAATGATGCGCCAGAATTTAAACCAGCCAGTCAGGTTGTGACACGCTGTTGTCTTCTTCCATGGAACCGTCGTTTTAGGCTCTAAACCTTAACTTACAGACGCAGGTCTGTTGCTTAAACCTGTGTCATTCAAAAATCAAGCACACGCAATATAAATTCAATTGGGGACCATGAATCAACTGGGTTTGAAGCCCTGATCATCATGGTACCCATTATCAAGCCTAATTTTGCTTGAAACTCAAAACCCCAAATTGGAGCATGAAACCCTAACAATGGCAAAAGCTTGTTCCTACACTGTAACTTAAATCAAACTATCCAGAAACGTTGCAAACATGATGATGATGATCACAAATAAGTTACTTAAACATGCTAAAGATGCAAGAATTACAGTAATAGAATTTGGATAATTTTGCAAATCGTGAGAATGATAGGGCGCGATTCTGGACGTGTAGGGGCGTGCAAGCGATTGGAGGAGCTTTCTGAGATGCCCAGGAATGGAATGCTGGCCTTGAATTGCTCTCAAAGGTCCTCTATCCTGAAATCAGAACCTCACTTTTTGTCAAGATTTTTGAGTTTTGTTCTAACCGTTTCACGCCTCTGACCTCCCTTTTTGCTTTGTTCTTGTTCATTATATATCCCTCAATGAATTAGGGTTGCAAAACAAATTGAATCTTGAAGCTTTGATGAGATTTGATTTGATTTTCAATTTGTATAATATATTTCTATTTTCATGCAAATCATGCCTTTCTTGTACCAATTGCCATTGATTCGAATTGATCATCCAAGCTCAGCATATTTTGATTGCCCATCTATAAAAAAAATCAAATCATATCTTTGATAATTTTCATCATTTATTTGATTTAATTCACTTTTTAATTAATGAAAAATCAAAATAAATTGAAAAATGAAACAAATAATGTGTGGATAAGTATTTTAATCGTGGACCATATTATAATTGAGGTGCAAGCATAAAAAGTTGGGCCCATTTAGCAAAAAATACAAATTTGAGCACATTTGACTTTTGGCAATTTTGCAAAAAGGGTCAACTTGGCCAATGCATAACTCTCTCAATTTTGATCCTAGAGAGGTGTTCTTGGACTTAAGCTTAAGATGTCATATAATCAACCCTTTTAGTCTAATCTCAATTGAGTCTTCCATGTTCATGTATGAAGCTCTGACTCAAAAGGTGTTTTTGTTGACTTTTCAAAAGGACCTATAATGTCAAAATTCATATCTTTTTGTGAGTTCATATTCTGAACTTGGGAGATGACGATGAATTATAGGTAATTGCATCCTTTTCAAAATGAGCTTTGGATGAGTCATTTCTGATAAAGTATGGGAAAGTTATGCTTGGTCAAAGTTGAGTTGACTTTTCCTACAAAACCCTAATTTAGCAACTTTTGGGTTTTGATGAATTATGAGCAATCCTTGAAGAATCATGATCAACCTTTGATAAAATGATGAATAATAATTCAAAATGAGGATGTTGACCAAAAATATTGAAGTTTGACTGTATGTGGGCCACAATTGACTTTTAACCTAGCACAGTTGATTTTCAGGCATTTGAGCAATTGACTGAGCAAACTTCTTCTGCAAGGTTTGAAACTTGACATGAATGATCTTGAGAACATATTAGGACAATGGTGAGCATTTGAGTCCTTTGTGGTTCACACATCTTGATGAAGATGGAAACCCTAATTTGAGATAGACTGCCTTAGGAGAGAGTTTGTCTGGTCAACTCTTGAACTTCCTTGAGCAATTTAGGGACCTCACCTGCCATGTGTTGAGAAATATGGGAGGGAAAATTTTGGGGTACAACAATTTAGATCGATCATAATCCTCTCTGCTTCTCTCTTGTCTACACATCGCAGTAAGGTAGAGTCATTGTTGCGCTTGTAGAGGATTCCATTATTGAGGAAAAATTTCGCAGCGAACCTTCTCAGAAACTTCTTATCATTGATAGATGCCCCTTCGGGGTACTCTTGAGTCTAGAGATACCTTTTGACTTCGTGAAACCAAGGCTTATCTTCTATCTCTTTAGTATCAATCTCACAGTAGTGCGCTGGCTCATCCAACCTCTCAATGGTGATCCGGGGAGCTTCATTATCCCACCTGACTTTGAACATAGAAGACATGGTAGCTAGCGCGTCTGCTAACTGATTCTCCTCTCGTGGGAAATGTTCAAAGGTTACCTTCTCAAAGTGTGGGAGTAATGTTAGTACATGCTCTTTGTATATGATGAGATTCGGATGTTTCATATCCCATTCGCCTTTGATTTGACTTATCACTAAAGCTGAATCCTCAAAGACATTTAAGAACTTGATCCCGAGGTCGATAGCAACTTTGAGACCCATGATACAGGCTTCATACTTTGCCATATTATTAGTGTAGTTGAAGTACAGTCGGGCAGTGAAAGGAGTATGACAGCCCTCAGGAGATATGATTACGACGCCAATGCCATTACCGAGTGCGTTCGAAGCTCCGTCAAAAACCATAGTCTATCGGGATCCCTCCTCGGGTCCTTCATCCGGTTCAGGTTCTTCGTAATCAGTTACTAGCATGATATTCTCGTCCGAGAACTCAAAATTCATGGACTGGTAGTCATCCACGGCCTGATGAGCCAAATGATCAGCCAATACACTTCCCTTGATTGCTTTATGGGTTGTATAATGTATATCGTATTCAGTTAAGATCATCTTCCATCTCGCTATTCTTCCGGAGAGAGCGGGCTTCTCGAAGATGTATTTAATTGGATCCATCTTAGATATCAACAAAGTAGTGTGGGTCAACATATACTGTCTTAGCCGGTAAGCAGCCCATGCCAAAGCGCAACAAGTTTTCTCGAGCAGTGAGTATCTTGTCTCACAGTCGGTAAACTTTTTGCTAAGGTAGTATATTGCATGCTCTTTTCGACCAGAATCGTCATGCTGCCCCAACACACACCCCTTTGAATTGTCTAGCACTCTTAAGTACAATATCAAAGGTCTTCCTTCAACGGAGGTATCAGAATTGGCGGCTCTTGAAGGTATTCCTTGATTCTTTTGAAGGCAGTATGGCATTCATCATTCCACTTTACCACTTGATCTTTCTTCAGAAGCTTGAAGATGGGCTCACAAATAGCAGTTAGATGTGATATGAACCCGACGATATAATTTAGGCGTCCCAAGAAACCTCTAACCTCCTTATCTGTGTGGGGAGCTGGCATATCTTGTATGGCCTTTACCTTTGCGGGGTTTACCTGAATACCCTTGTCACCGACGATGAACCCCAAAAGCTTACCAGACCTTACCCCGAAGGTGCACTTGTTCGGATTTAGCCTCAGCTTGTATGTCTTCAACCTGTCAAACATATTTTGTAGATGCTCAAGGTGTTCTTCCTCGGTTTGGGATCTGGCTATCATGTCATCAACATAAACCTCTATCTCATAGTGAATCATATCATGGAACAAAGCGACCATGGCTCGCTGATAAGTTGCCCCAGCATTCTTCAACCCAAAAGGCATCACCTTGTAACAGAAAGTGCTCCACTGTGTGACGAAGGTTGTCTTCTCCATGCCTTCAGGAGTCATCTTGATCTGATTATAGCCAGAGAAACCATCCATTAAGGAGAAAATTTTGTGCTATGTGGTGTTGTCAATCAGAACATCAATGTGAGGAAGCGGGAAGTCATCCTTGGGGCTTGCCCTGTTCAGGTCTCTGTAGTCTACACACATCCGTACCTTACTGAAATTCTGGCAGCAGATACTCAATGTCACAGTGAATGTTATGACACCGTATCTGACTTTCTATAAGACAGTAAATAAAAACAGTAAAGAACACAGTCAATTGTTTACCCAGTTCAGTGTGAAACAACACCTACTCTGGGGGCTACCAAGCCAGGGAGGAAATCCACTATAAGAGATATTAATTCAGGAATAAACCAACCAGTTTATCTCCTTCACTTAAGACCTACCCAATGCAACTTCAATCTAAGTTCAACTTAAACCTGAGTTCCTACTCACTCCCCCTCAATCACAACAGTGATACTTAAAACAATTGACTAATGAATTAATGAAGACACTCTTCAGAACATACACTTGATTATGCTTCACAGCTTTTTAATCAAGTAACACAAACACTCTTGCTTCACAGCTTTGAGTGATACATAAACCTAACTTGACTTTGCTTCAAAGCTTTAGTCAAGAGACACAAACACTCTTGCTTCAAAGCTTTGAGTGATACAAAAACCCTTACAATCAAAACCTATTCCAAGTCACTTATCACAATGATACTTGCTTGGATTACAACAGTTAAAACTATACAGCTCCTAATTGATCTCCAGTCAAAAAAGAGATACTTTCCAATCAGCAATCCTGTTGAATATATATACAACTGTTTCTTCAGTTAGGGTTTCCACAAAAAGCTAGGGTTAATTAGGTTTAACCTTAAGACTTGGTCACAAGACTTTATCAACCAGATTAGGGTTGAGCTAGGTTAACCCAAGTTCCACGTGAGATTCTGTTCTGGAAGGAAAGAGCCACATCTTCTTGAAAAATCTCAGAATTAACCAAACTGCATATCTGTTAGATCAGTACAGGATGTCTTAACATTTGTTATGACATCAGAATTCCTGTTTACTGATTTTGGTAGAAGGCACTAAATGTGATCATTGCAAAATGCTCAGATACACACTCATAAACAGTAGCTACTGTATGCCATACTTTTTCTGCATAAGGTACCTAATAACCCATAATGTTATGACATCAGTCATGACATTTACACACCTGGTTTTAACAAAAATACATGCCAATAACTAAACACTTACAAACTCCCCCTTTGGCAGATTTTTGGCTAAAACCCCTAAGCAATCAGAGAATATAGAGCAGCAGAAAGAATATTTCTGCAGAAAAATATAATGTCTACCAAGTAATTAACACAAAATATCTCCCCCTCTTTAGCCACAAATGGGCCAAAGATACATGTACTTAAATGTTATACAGTCATCCAAAATAAGTAATAAAAACAACAAATAAAATCTGAAGACACTTGCATCAACAGGAACCAGCATCAGGCTTGTCAACTCCACCAAACTTTAAGCACTGCCATCTTCAGAGGAGCTACTTTCTTCAGCATTGAGCTGATCTTCAGCATCACCCTCTTCCCTTCTGTTTCCTTCAGTCTCCTCCTGTTCTAATTTGGCAATTAGGTTTTCTAGAGTCTTTTTCCTTGTCTCCAGCTCTTTGCAGGTCTCTTTCAATACAGCTATAACATCAGATGTCTTGGAGTTTTTACAGATGATGTCTCAGCTGATGTTATGACAATGTCAGGAACATGAGATCCCTGAAACAACTTGTAGTGTAACCCAAGAGCAGGAGCTCTTTTGCAAGCAGTGTCTCTTTCCACCAGGATATCAGGGTACTGAGCAAGGATGATTCCACATAGGAGGGAGGGAAAGGCAATTAGGCCTTTAACAGCATAGCTACCAGCATGTTTTAAAGTTTGATCAAAAATGTACCTGCCATAGTCAAATTCAGTCTTGGTTCCAACAGCATAAATGAATCTCCCCAATCCTGTGGAGATGGTTGATTTATGGTTGGTAGGGACCCAGTTGGCTGCACCAATCTTGTGCAGGATGGCAAATTTCATGCTTAGTTTGCTGGCATTCAGCTTGCCTTTTAAGGGCCAGCACTTGACTTGTTTTGCTGTGATGGTTTGGCAAACTTCATTGTCAGTGACTTCTAGTTCAGGGCAAGCCTCATTTGATCTTCCAAGAAATTTGTTAATTTTAGATGGAGAGAAATTAACCCTTCTTCCTCTCACATAGACACATTCAAAGTCAGCTGACCTTCCATCAGCATATTCATCAGACAAATTCACTATGAATTCCTTGACCAGATTTTCATAGCATTTGGTAAATTTTACCACAGTCTTCATTAGTCCAGGAGCTTTGATCAGGTCCATGATTTCCTTGCAATCCATGGCACCATTGTTTAGTTCTCTTTCCAAGGCTATTCTCTTTAAGCAAACATACTTCCATCTGTTGGCATTTTCAGGGTGGTGAAATGAAATGTTATCAGTGGGGACTTCAGGAACTCTAGCCATTTTGCTGGAAGGGAGTTTCCTTCTGAGAGGAATGTCTTCAGCATCAATTTCGAATTCTGATTCCTCATCAGAATCAGAAGGCTCAGGTTCTTTTCTCTTCTTTGTTATTGGTTGTCTTGCAGGCTTTGAGAGCCTCCCAGTATGCACTTGGGCTTTCACCTTCCCTTTGGACAGCCCTGTCTTCACAGTTTCTACACCAGTATTGCCTTCAGACCTGGTTTTCTTATCAGCAGGTTTCTCTTTGGTCAGACCTTTTGCAGCATCCTGATTACCCTTTCTGTTCATCATTCTCCTAGCTACGCTAGGATTGATATTTGCAATTAGGTCATTGTCTGAGTATTCCTCATCCACATCAATAACAGGTGGTTCAACATTCTTCTCTGAAGGGTTCTGAATATCATCAAGGTTTTCAGATGATTTTTGAATGTTGTCATTTGGTGTCTCAACATTCTCAGAGGCATCTGGATTTGCTTCAACATTTGGGTTTGCTGATTCTTGATTTAATGGAACAGAAATCCCCGGTACAGAGTGATTCTCACTCAGTATTCTTGTAACAAGCCTAGCTATTGCTTGATGTACATAAGCTGATCCTTCCCTATTTGGTATAGAAGAAGAAGGTTGAGAGGGATTACCGGATGAAGTAGCTTGAGACCTTCATGCATGCCTTGTTCTCAGCTTTTTGACCTTGGAGGGGTTAGTTGCCATTTCTCTAAGAGGATTAATCTCCAGGACTTCAGAATCCATGCATGAGGTGATTGCCCGAGAATCTTGATCAGATGATGAAGATGAAACGGTTGTCTTGGATGAGGATGATGTTTGAGACATTTTGATTGACTTGGAAAACCAGTAGCAACTAGGGAGAAAACTTTGATTGAGAGAAATGGATTTGTTGCAACGTTGAGAAAGGAAGGAGGCAAATGAGTGTCTATTCAACTTCTTGACAATTTTGAAAGAATTGGGAAAACATATGATTAACCCACTCAAAATAGACTTAACAAAAATAACTCCTTCAACCCTTGTTTTAAGCAAAATTAATTGCTACAATTTCTCATGTTGGCAAATACCCAACTTGCCCCTCAAGTTTTCAAGTTGATTTGCATCAAGTGCCTTGGTATACATGTCAGCCAGTTGTAGCTCAGTGGCAACATGTTCCAGATTAATTGTTTTCTCCTCTACAAGGTCTCTGATTAAGTTATGTCTAATGTCAATGTGCTTGGTCCTGCTATGCTGAATAGGGTTCTTGGAAATGTTAATTGTACTCAGATTGTCACAGTACAATGTCATAACATCTTGTGACATTATACTCAGTGAGCATCTGTGTCATCCAGATAATTTGAGAACAGCTACTACCAGCTGCAATGTATTCAGCTTCAACACAAAATTGAAAAGGAATTCTTTTGGCATGTATCATAGCTCTGGCAGATTCCTGTATGATCCTATTTTTCCTCTCTTCAACTCCATTTTGTTAAGGAGTTATAGGAGAAGAGAATTCATGACTAATTCCTTCTGAGGAACAGAACTCATTAAACTTGCTGTTTTCAAATTCCTTGTCATGATCACTTCTGATTCTGACAATACACCCTTCTCTTTGAATTCTTTTGCACAGTTCTTTAAAAACTTCAAAGTCATCCACCACAACATAGGCATATCTCTTTCCACCAATACTTTCCACCTGCATTGGTCCCATATGAAGAAGTTCTAGAACCTTAGAGGTGGTCAGATGTCTTGACTTTGGATGTGACATCCTAGTCTGCTTACCAACCTGACATTCACCACAAACTCTCCCTTCATCAATTTGCAGTCTTGGAATCCCTCTGACTGCCTCCGTGGAGATAATCCTTTTCATTCCTCTTAGATGAAGATGGCCAAGTTTTTGGTGCCACAATTTCACCTCTTTTTCTTCTTTGGCAATAGAACACACAGTGGAGTAATTAGTGTTCTCAGGCTCCCACAAGTAACAATTGTCTTTAGATCTGACTCCTTTCATTACAACTTCTTGTTTTTCATTAATTACAAGACACTCAGATTTTGAGAAGTTGACCTTGAATCCTAGATCATATAATTGACTGATACTAATGAGATTAGCAGTCAGACCTTTTACCAATAGTACTTCATTCAGATTTGGAACTCCAGGGCAGTCCAAATTACCAACTCCTTTGATTTCACCTCTAGAACCATCTCCAAAGGTTACATAACTAGTGGTGTGAGGTTTAACATTATTGAGAATGTTCTTGATTCCAGTCATGTTCTTAGAACACCCACTGTCAAAGTACCAATCTTCCTTTGTAGAGACTCTCAGGGAAGTGTGGGCTATCAGGGCAGTAGCCTTTTTCTTCCATTGAGGAGTATGTGGTACCCTGTTAGACTTAGGTTTGACACCTGGGTTCTGATTAGGGTATCCATGCAATCTGAAGCAGAAGGGCTTTATGTGACCAAACCTCCCACAATGATGACATCTCCATCTTTGGTACTTTTTCTTCATATTTCTCTGTTCCCGATGTTGAGAGTTATGTTGTGACATCTGCTTTGACATTTGTTTATCAGACCTGATCTTCTTGTCTGCACCAGATTTCTTTGCTCCCACAAATCCTAGTCCAGACTTGTTTCCCACATTTTGTCCAACCTGAAGGATTTCTTCCAATTTGTCAGTTCCATTTGTCAGCATCTTGACAGATTTGGTCATCTGGTTCAATTTTGAATTCAGCATTTGAACTTCCCCTTCTAGATGACTTATAGTTTCAAGGTCTGCCCTTTTTTCAGCCTCCAACTTTATGATGAGTTTTGTTTGTCTCTCATTTTGCACACAGACTTCAGCACTTCTGATACACAATTTCTTGTAAGTATCAGCCAGTTCTTCAAATGTCACTTCCTCATCACTAGTGTCACTTTCAGAGGTACAAACACCAGTTAGTGCAGTAACTAGTTTGGCAGATTCTTCTTCAGAATTACTTTCTGAATCATAGTCAGACCATGTAACAGTCATTCCTTTCTTTTGTTTCTTAAGAAAGGTAGGACATTCAGCTCGAATATGCCCATATCCTTCACAACCATGGCATTGAATTCCTTTGCCTTGATTTCCCTTCTCTTCAGACCTTGGTCTTCTGCTGGAGTCATAAGATCTGTTAATGTCAGAGGGAATGTTATCAACATTTGACCTTGACTTTGGATCCATTCTCTTGATGAGTTTGTTGAATTGTCTTCCAAGCATGGCTATAGCTTCTGAAATATTTTCTTCTTCATCCTCCTTGTTTTCATCTTAAGTGTTGGATACAAGTGCTATGCTCTTGTTTTTCTTGTCAGCATTGTCACTGATCCCCATCTCAAATGTCTGAAGAGACCCAATGAGTTCATCTACCTTTAAGTTGCTGATGTCCTGGGCTTCCTCTATAGCAGTTACCTTCATTGCAAATCTTTTAGGCAGGGATCTGAGAATCTTTCTCACCAGTTTTTCTTCAGACATCTTTTCACCCAATGCTCCTGAGGTGTTGGCAATCTCCAAGATGTTCATGTGAAACTCATGAATGGTTTCGTCTTCCTTCATCCTTAGGTTCTCAAACTTGGTAGTCAGCATCTGAAGCCTTGACATTTTTACTTTGGAGTGCCCTCATGGGTAGTTTTGAGAGTGTCCCACACTTCCTTGGCCAGTTCGCATTGATGTACTAGTCTGAATATGTTTCTATCAATTCCATTGAATAAGGCATTTAAAGCTTTGGAATTACCCAGGGCTAACTCATCTTCTTCTTTGCTCCATTCTTCCTCAGGCTTCAGACTGATTGTCCCATCTTTCTCATTTATGGTGGGATGGTTCCATCCTTTGTCAGCAGCTCTCCAAGCCTTTTTGTCCAGTGATTTTAAGAAGGAAATCATACGAGGTTTCCAGTAGTCATAATTTGTTCCATCCAAAATGGGTGGTCTATTTCCAAAAACTCCTTCTTTGTCCATAGTGCCAGAAAGTGATATCCCTAGATCTCACCCAGTAATACAGGCAGGGTGCCTGCTCTGATACCAATTGAAATTCTGGCAGCAAATACTCAATGTCACAGTGAATGTTATGACACCGTATCTGACTTTCTATAAGACAGTAAATAAAAACAGTAAAGAACACAGTCAATTGTTTACCCAGTTCAGTGTGAAACAACACCTACTCTGGGGGCTACCAAGCCAGGGAGGAAATCCACTATAAGAGATATTAATTCAGGAATAAACCAACCAGTTTATATCCTTCACTTAAGACCTACCCAATGCAACTTCAATCTAAGTTCAACTTAAACCTGAGTTCCTACTCACTCCCCCTCAATCACAGCAGTGATACTTAAAACAATTGACTAATGAATTAATGAAGACACTCTTCAGAACATACACTTGATTATGCTTCACGACTTTTTAATCAAGTAACACAAAGACTCTTGCTTCACAGCTTTGAGTGATACATAAACCTAACTTGACTTTGCTTCAAAGCTTTAGTCAAGAGACACAAACACTCTTGCTTCAAAGCTTTGAGTGATACAAAAACCCTTACAATCAAAACCTATTCCAAGTCACTTATCACAATGATACTTACTTGGATTACAACAGTTAAAACTATACAGCTCCTAATTGATCTCCAGTCAAAAAAGAGATACTTTCCAATCAGCAATCCTATTGAATATATATGCAGCTGTTTCTTCAGTTAGGGTTTCCACAAAAAGCTAGGGTTAATTAGGTTTAACCTTAAGACTTGGTCACAAGACTTTATCAACCAGATTAGGGTTGAGCTAGGTTAACCCAAGTTCCACGTGAGATTCTGTTCTGGAAGGAAAGAGCCACATCTTCCTGAAAAATCTCAGAATTAACCAAACTGAATATCTGTTAGATCAGTACAGGATGTCTTAACATTTGTTATGACATCAGAATTCCTGTTTACTGATTTTGGTAGAAGGCACTAAATGTGATCATTGCAAAATGCTCAGATACACACTCATAAACAGTAGCTACTGTATGCCATACTTTTTCTGCATAAGGTACCTAATAACCCATAATGTTATGACATCAGTCATGACATTTACACACCTGGTTTTACCAAAAATACATGCCAATAACTAAACACTTACACTTACCATCCTTTTTTGGCACCGGAACAACGTTAGCAACCCACTGCGGATAGGAGGTGACAGCCAAGAAACCAGCGTTGAACTGTTTTATAACCTCTGCTTTGATCTTCTCTAACATTTCAGGGTACATACGGCAGACCTTCTATTTAACCGGGGGACAATCCTCTTTAGTCGGCAGTCGGTGTACCACGATGTCAGTGTCTAAATCAGGCATGTCTTCATATGACTAGGAGAAGATCTCAACGTAGTCGTGCAACATCTGTATCAACTGCTGTTTGATCTTAGCTTCTAGATTTGCACCGATGTTGACTTCTTTTATGTCCACCTCTGTGCCCAAGTTTATCGTCTCAACTGGCTCTTCATGAGGCTGTATAGCCCTCTCTTCCTGTTGCTACAGTCTAGCCAGTTCTCCAGGCACTTCACAATCGTCCTCACCTTCGTTCTGGGCTTAGTTGATTAGATTTTTGAAATCATAACTGGCAGTAGCAGAAATGTTATCAATGGGATCCAGAGTGGATATGGATCTGCAGTTTGATATGTGAGTGTGTGTAAGAGCATAGCAGTATTAATAAAGTAAAAACAGAAAAGAAAATAGAGAACACAAAATTTGTATGCAAGGAACATCCAATGCTTATTGATGACATGAAATGACATATAATAACCCTCGCAGATGGAACCATCGTGCCTCGGGTAAGGAACAAGGCCAAAAAGTTAAAAATTGTTCATTACAAATTCAGAACACAAGTAAGAAAATTACTGCGGAATAAAAGAAACTGGTATGAAATCTCTAGCCATCCAGTTACTCGGTCCGTCGTTGGTAGTCGGGTAGATCCAGCTGTCAATGTCAGAGTCTTCCTCATTGTCTTCAATAGCGTTGATCCCACGATTGCTGATGCGTAGGGGAGTTCCTCCAGCACGAGCGCGTCGAACAGTCCTTTGAGCCCATGAAGTAAATCCCAAATCAAATTTGTCAGTTTTGTGAGTAAAATCAAGGAGTTGTCCCCAATTGTTACACGCACCTTCTTTGACCACTGATCTGGCGTCCTTGAGAGAAGCCGTCTTCAGAGGAGGTTTGGTGCTAGTGGTAGTCTCAGTTGACGCCAAAATCTAGGGAACCTCTTCAAAGTTTTGACAAGGAGTCTCTATGAATTCCCCGTCCATCTCCACTTACCTGAAGGAGTTCAGGTGGCTCACCATATACTCCTCTTCGCCATGCACAATAACAATCTTCCCCTTTACCCGATATTTCAACATTTGGTGCAGTGTAGAAGTAACAGCCCCAACTTCATAGATCCAAGGACGACCCAACAAACAGGAGTACGATGGCCTGATGTCCATCACGAAGAAGGTGGACTCAAAGGTCTGAGAGCCTACTGTGATCGGTAGAAATAGAACTGACTGTTTTGAAATGCTGGTTCACGAAATGTCGCGGTAAGCAAGAGTCGCCACCGTCTTTTATGTTCTCCAACAAGGAGAGGACAAAAGCACAACAAAATTCCTTTTCGAGATGTTTCTCGGTTCGGGAGGTAGATTATAGAAAGGGAAGGTGTTAGCACCTGTGATCGGTGGATCTGGAACTGACTGTTTAACGCTGGTTCGCGAAATGTCGCGGAAGCAAGAGTCGCCACCGTCTTTTATTTTCTCCAATTGGAAAGGACAAAAGCACAGAAAAATTCCTTAAAGAGATTGCTCTCGGTTCGGGAGGTAGATTATAGAAAGGGAAGGTGTTAGCACCCTTTCTATCCATGGTTATCCATGGGCTCTTAGATACTTGCTCATTGTGTTTTCAAAAATGGTTTGTTTGCTTTTCAATGTGGGTTTTAAAAAGTTTCTTTGAAAATTCCAGTTCGACTCTTGTATCAGTCCTCAAGAGTGTTTGAAAAATTGCTTTCGAAAGCTTTTTGAAAATGTGTTGGTGTGAAAAGTATTTTTAATTTGTTTTTGAAATTAGAGCAAGTATCTAGAGTCATCTACCTACCCTAAGGAATTCATCTGTGTAGATGTCCTTTAAAGTAGTGCCATCCCACCATTGAGAGGTAGGTAGCACCACCGTTGGAGTTGTTCGGGTCAATTCGAGGTTCGGGACATGGTGATCACCAGAGCAATGGGAAGATACCTTAGAAGCTACCCTCATGCCAGGTTCCCGGATCATGAGGACTTACTAAGACGTCCTCTACTCGACGATCACCTTTCGAGGAAAGGCAACAGTGAGGCGTACCCTAGGGGTGGTGTGTGATTTTGTGTGTCATGTTCGTTTATCTTTGTCTTGTCATGTCAAAGTGATCTACGCTTTGTTTTTATTTTAACATTCATTCTTGCATGCCATTAATTTAACAGTTAAAAGGTTGCGGGAAAGATAAAATTCTAAGCTATTACAAAAGGCGCGGGTCCACATCGCCAAAATTTCCAGAACCCGATTTGACAGAAAATAAATAAAATGCGAGAAATTATGAAATTACACGGCTTTGGGAGAGGTACATAAAAATTATACGAAAAGAAAATAAATGCGCGATTTGAATTAAGATTGGAAACGAGGGCGTTGGACCCTTTTTAATGAGATTAGATTAAATTATTAAATTAAAGGAAAAGAAATTATTTTTGGTTTTTGGTATTTATGAGAATTTAATGCAATTAAAACCTAATTCTACAATTTTATTTTATTATGAAAATATATTAAAGTTTAACCTAAAATTAACCCTAATTAATTAATGCGATTTGATTCATAAAAATAAATAGTTAATTATTAGTGAAAAGAAAAGAAAAAGGATAAAAATTAATTAAAACTAATTCTACCAATTTTAAATTATTTAAGAAAATGTTAAGATTTAAACCTAAATTAGAACTAAAATCAATTAAAGTTATTTATTTACAAAAATGATATTTTAATAAAAAAGAACTTATTTTTTTGTCTTTTCTGATTTTTATTGTTTTTTTATGTTTTTTATGAGAAAAAATATTAAGTTAATTAACTAATTAAAAATAATAATCGGAATCAGTAAAATAAAGAAAAGAATAAAATTCAAACCTAGGGGGGGTCTGCCCCCCAAATAGGAGGTTTTTATTTGGCAATTTGGGCCCAATGGCCTTTGGCCTGGCTGACTTTCCATGCTAGCGTGTGAGTGCGTTGACTGAGATTTACCATGCTCTCCAGATCTGGGCCCTTGGATTGATGAGATTGGCCAAGTGGCGTGTTGGATGGAGCGTTGTATGGTAGGCGCCTTGTACTGAATCTGCATAGAATCATTAGTGGAAAAATAATATGGAAAGGGTGAAGGACCTGGGGCTCGAACCCAGGTCTTGATGAATACCAATGTTATGCCTTGCCAAACGAACCAAACGCGCTTTCTGTATATCAAATAACAAACAAATATTATAAAATAGAATAATGCGTTAGTGCCTTTTGCGCGCGAATTTTTAAATGGACCAACCATCACTCTACACATCATCATCTTCCTCCTGGTCTTGTTTCTTTCCTGAAAATAGAGAATGGTTAGCGGGGGTTTTGAACCCCCCCCAAAACAGGCCATATACAATAATAGCGATTAAGCCATCTTTGAGCATAAATTAGACGCGAGGGTCCTATCTTTTTCGTCCAAGCGCGCTGAATCCAGTTATGGTATTGAGAACGTCCAATTTTACCTTAGCTGGGAAACCCCAATTCAAAGCTTCACAAACCCTAAAAGACAACAATGGCAGATTTGCATATAGTGTATAAAAACGCAATTAATCCATGTGGTTAGCTTCAGAATACATCATTTAGTATGAATACACAAACAAAATGCCATGAAAATGCCTAGAACTCAGAATACGAATATGCATTTATATGAAAAAAATTCGATTTCTGTACAATGATTTAAGGCGTTAGAGTTGGTGTTCTTGATCCAGGTACGTTGCTTGATGTCCCAGGGATGCAATGGACTGATTACTTTGCCTTGAAATGCTTTGGAATCACGATTTCTGTTTTGAATTTTTAAGCAAGAAACTCAAGTATGGTTTTCTGTATATGGTGCAGCTTGGACCTCTTTAGCATTAGGGTTGCACTTGGTATTTATGTGAGAATGATTTAGGTCAAACAAATTGATCAAAACATCCATGAATTGATGAAAAAGATATTTGATTTTCAAGCCATTATTTTGCAATCTTTTTCACATGTTTTTGATGCCAATCACATCCAATTGCCTTTGATTCTTTCCTAATCTGATTTGCACGAAATCTTGGAGATGTTTTATGCACAAAAAGATTTGAAACATTAGGTTTAACATTTTTCATGTATTTTAATTAATTAAATGAATTATTAATAATAAAAATCCAAATAAATAAATAAAAAATGAAGAAAAACTTCCCTTTGGGCCAAATGGTCGTGCACATGCCTTGGATAATGAATTGTGGAAGAAAAAGAGGCCCATTAGCAATTTTAGGTCATTTGAAGCAATGTTGACTTTTCAAAATATCCAAAAATTTCCCAACTTCCACAAGCCATAACTTGCTCAATTGTTAAGCTTTGCTCATGTTCTTGGACATTTTGGAAAGGTATTTGAGTCCTCTAACCAATGCCTTTGGTCCCATGTCATTTTGATTTGCCAATCTCAAGTTATGGCCTTTGACTTAAAGTCCCTTTTTGTTGACTTTTGAAAATGACCTATAATGTTGAAATTGATAACTTTTTGTGAGAGCATTTCTTGGACTTGAAGTGTGAAGAGGAGTTGTAGGAAATGTCTTTCTCTTTAAAATGAGCTTTGGATGGAATTTTTCTGATAATCCATGTGAAAGTTATGCCCTGGTCAATTTGCAGTTGACTTTTCCAACTGTCCAAATATGGAAACTTTTGCATCTTGATGATTTTTGAGCCAAGTTTTGAGAATCATGATCAAGCATTGATAAAATGATGTTTGTGGCTTCAAAATGAGATATTGACCAAAAATTTGAACTTTTGACTGTCAAATGACCATTTTGCCCCTACAGTTGACTGTAGTGCAATTAGGGTTTTTGACTGTGCAATTTTGTGCTGTAAGTCTTGAAACTTGATATGAGGATGCTTGACCATATTTGTAGGCATGTGGGACTTGATTGGACCCTTGGAAACTTCATTTTCTTGATTAGAACCAAAACCCTAATTTTGACTGTTAGGAGGCCCTTACACTGTGCAACCCTTGGGGAATTTTGAAGCTTGCTCTTTGCAATTCTTGAAGAATATGGGAGGGAAAATTTTGGGGTACAACAGTTGCCCCTGTTCAATCTTCTTAGACCTGAGGATGCAGATTGGCTGACGTGCCTTTCGTAATCCGAAGGTGGAAGATGATTGAACACTAGAGTGCCCAAAAATTTGCGCTCACATAGTAGCAGTGTGATGATGGGAACGGGCTTATAGATGCCATTTGGAGATTGATGGATAGGATGATGGGCTTATAGATGCCATGCTAAGAGATGGTGGAAGGTGGATGGGCTTATAGATGCCATCTGGGTGTCAATCGCGTAAGAGATCCCTTAGCGAGAACTTGCGTACCTGCAAAAGAAAAATGAGTACCTGACCTGTTACAAGAGCTGGTCTTCAAACTCTTCGTGTTGGATGTGTCCTGACTGGTTACAAGAGCTGGATCTGGATCTTCAAAAGGTGGTGAATGAACCAGGGATGGTTACTACCTCAACAGGAACGGTGAGAGAGCCTTGGATGACTTTAACTTCAACAGCGATCACTGAGAAAATCTTGGGATGATTACTACCTCCGCGGTATCGGGGAGAGAAACACAGGCGACTACAACCTCAACAGCAAACATTGAGAGAATCTTGGATAACTTCACTTCAACAACAATCATTGAGCGAAATCTGGGATTACCACCTCCGCAGTATCGGGGAGAGAACCATAGATAACTTCTACTAAGTCTTTATCAGGAAAATCTGTTTGGGGTCGATTTAACTGGACTAGAGAAGGCCTTGGACTGGATAAGAAACAGAGAATCTTAGGGTCGATTAACTGAACTGGTCTAGGTCTTGGAATGTCTTCAACTGGGTAAGAAACAGGGAGATCTTTGGAGTCGATCTGACTGAACCAGAGAAGGCCTTTGACTGGATAATAAACAGAGAAATCTTTGGAGTTGATTTAACTGAACCGGTCTAGGTCTTGAATGTCTTCAACTGAATAAGAAACAGGGAGATCTTTGGAGTCGATCTGACTGAACCAGAGAAGGCCTTTGACTGGATAAGAAACAGAGAAATCTTTGGAGTCGATTTAACTGAACCGGTCTAGGTCTTGAATGTCTTCAACTGGATAAGAAACAGGGAGATCTTTGGAGTCGATCTGACTGAACCAGAGAAGGCCTTTGACTGGATAAGAAACAGAGAAATCTTTGGTGTCGATTTAACTGAACCGGTCTAGGTCTTGAATGTCTTCAACTGGACAAGAAACAGGGAGATCTTTGGAGTCGATCTGACTGAACCAGAGAAGGCCTTTGACTGGATAAGAAACAGAGAAATCTTTGGAGTCGATTTAACTGAACCGGTCTAGGTCTTGAATGTCTTCAACTGGACAAGAAACAGGGAGATCTTTGGAGTCGATCTGACTGAACCAGAGAAGGCCTTTGACTGGATAAGAAACAGAGAAATCTTTGGAGTCGATTTAACTGAACCGGTCTAGGTCTTGAATGTCTTCAACTGGATAAGAAACAGTGAGATCTTTGGAGTCGATCTGACTGAACCAGAGAAGGCCTTTGACTGGATAAGAAACAGAGAAATCTTTGGAGTCGATTTAACTGAACCGGTCTAGGTCTTGAAATAGCTGAGAACTTAACTGAATCTTTTCCTGAAAGGTAAAGGTCAGTCATATGCAATGCATGATATGGGTCAAGCAATGATGTTCTCAACATAAATGAGATTTGTAAGATATGATGCGTATATGCATGCTATAATGATGTATGTGATGTTTATGAATGTATGTTTTTCGTCTAGGAAAGTAAATCCTTGACGGGTGCCGGGAAGTCACTCCTGGGCTGATGTTGGGGAATCGATTTTTGCCTCCGCTGGGGAAGATAGTTGCAGGGATGCCGGTAGGGGAAGATAACTCCGTTGGGGGATAAACTTGGCGAATGGATAACTCTGCAGGGAGACAAGTACTCTAACAATCTTGCTGGGAAGCAATACTCTGTGGGGAGAGAGATACTTTGCTGGAATGTTGATAATAACTTGCTGGGGATAAGAGGACTTCGTCGGGGACGCTCTTTCCATGGCTTTTGGCTGAGGATAACCCAGTTATATCCTAGTAAGGAAATAACTCTTTGAATAAAGCCGGGCGACGCGTTCGTGCTCTGCGAGGATAAGCTTCCAGAATCTACTGAGGATAAGCTTACTGCTTGGGGAGATGGATTCCAACTTTCTTGGGGAAACTGGATTGGACTCTCCTGGGGAAGTATTGAACTGTATTGGTTATGTTCTTCAACGGAACCTACCTTGATACCCTAGTGGATAGAACAATTAGATTGCGTAGACAACCCTTTATTGCCCCTGTTTCTAATGTTACCTGTAATTAATCCTTTGTTTCGTACGCAAATATTCATGAGTTAGCAAATTATTGTCAATGCATATATCACAAATTGAACCTTGGACGTTCTTCGCAAGACAAAACAGAAAAGGAAAAACAATTGGCACTTTTTAACTGAAAAGTATATTTGTATTGATTTTTGCATGGCCTGAAAATAGGCGTTTATGTACAAGAGGCTGACGTCCTAGTAAGAGAACACCGCCGAACACAAGAGTTTATACAAATTTTGTACAAGAGAAAATAAAACAGCTGTGTGAAATGAATGATCCCACTGGGTTTCAACTCTGCTATTGTCTTTATAACTTCGAGCGTCTCATCACTTGATGACCTTGGTTGAAGATGAAGCTGACTGATCGATGCCGTCTGAACTTGGTGTAGATACCAGATTCTGGATGCAAAGTGATCCAATGAGACAGAGTATTACGCTTTTATCCCTAACTTTTGCCTGGACCGCCCTTTCGGGTTTTCAGTCCACCGGGATACCCATTTTTGCCCAAGCCGCCTTTTCAGGTTTTCGACTTGCCGGGTGTACAGATTTTTTCATTTCATCCCTTCATTTTGCCCGAACCCTTTTGGTTCGCCGGGAAGCCCTAATTTTTGCCTAGGCATGTCAGCCTAGCGGGTCTTTTTTTCATGCGTAGTATCTTTTTACTATGTCTGCATTGGCGGGGTGAGGAAGGTCGTCACCATCCATGTTGGTCAGAATCATGGCTCCTCCTGAGAACACATGTTTAACCACAAATGGCCCTTCGTACGTAGGTGTCCATTTGCCCCTTGGATCACTCTGAGGAAGGATGATTCGCTTGATTACCAAATCCCCAACTTGATATTCCTGTGGTCTGACCTTTTTGTTAAATGCCCTGATCATCCGTTTCTGATACGTCTGACCGTGACAGATAGCAGCAAGTCTCTTTTCATCAATAAGGTTTAATTGATCAAGTCGTGTCTGGATCCAATCATCTTCGTTCAGATTTGCATCCTTCATTATCCGGAGAGAGGGTATCTGCACTTCGATCGGTAAGACTGCCTCCATACCATAAACCAAAGAGAAAGGAGTTGCCCCGGTTGACGTCCTGGCTGAGGTACGGTACCCATGTAGAGCGAACGGTAACATCTCGTGCCAATCTTTATAAGTCACTGTCTTCTTCTGCACGATTTTCTTGATGTTTTTATTTGCTGCTTCTACAGCCCCATTCATCTTCGGTCTGTAAGGAGAAGAATTGTGGTGCTGTATCTTGAACTGCTCGCAGAGCTCAGTGATCATCTTGTTATTCAGATTGGTACCATTGTCTGTAATGATCCTCTCTGGGACGCCGTACCGACAGATCAGATTATGCCGAATGAACCGTGCCACAACAGTCTTGGTTACCGTAGCGTAGGAAGCTGCTTCAACCCACTTTGTAAAATAATCAATCGCCACTAGGATGAAGCGATGCCCATTAGATGCCGTAGGTTTAATCTCACCGATCATATCTATGCCCCACATTGCAAACGGCCAAGGCGCAGTCAGAACATTCAAAGGAACTGGAGGAACATGCACTTTGTCTGCATAAATCTGGCATTTATGGCATGTCCTGGAATGTTGGTAGCAGTCAGCTTCCATTGTGGACCAATAATACCCTGCCCGAAGGATCTTTTTTGCCATTGTATGTCCACTGGAATGTGTACCAAAGGTCCCTTCATGTAGCTCTTCCATGATCCTTTCTGCTTCAGTCTTATCCACACAACGCAGTAAGGTCGAATCATGGTTTCGCTTGTACAAGATGCCGTTGCTGAGGAAGAACTTTGCTGCGAACCTTCTCAGAAACTTCTTATCGTTGACAGATGCACCTTCAGGGTATTCCTGAGCTTCCAAGTATCTCTTCACCTCATGGTACCAGGGCTTCTCAGTCACCAATTCAGTCTCGAGATCGCAACAGTATGCCGGTTCGTCCAGTTTCCAGATGGTGATCCGGGGAGCCTCATTATCCTATTTGACCTTGAACATAGAAGACATTGTAGCTAACACGTCCGCCAACTGATTCTCTTCTCTCGGAAAGTGTTCAAAGGTTATCTTCGTGAAGTGGGGGATCAAGGTCAACACACATTCTCTGTAAGGAATAAGATTCGGATGTTTCGTATCCCACTCTCCTTTGATCTGATTGATCACAAGAGCGGAATCTCCGAAGACACTCAGAAACTTGATCCTTAAGTCGATCGCAGCTTGAAGACCCATGATGCATGCCTCATACTCTGCCATGTTGTTGGTACAGTTAAAACACAGCCGGGCAGTGAGTGGAGTATGAGTGCCTTGAGGAGATATGATTATGGCGCCGATACCGTTACCCAAAGCATTGGAGGCTCCGTCAAAGTGCATAGACCATCGGGATCCTTCCTCAGGTCCTTCATCCGGTCCAGGTACTTCACAATCAGTCACTATCATAATGCTTTCATCCGGAAACTTGAAGTTCATTGACTGATAGTCATCTACGGCCTGATGTGCCAAGTGGTCTGCCAATACACTTCCCTTGATGGCTTTCTGGGTCGTGTACTGAATGTCGTATTCTGTCAAGATCATTTGCCATCTTGCAATTCTCCCAGACAGAGCAGGCTTTTCAAATATGTACTTTATCGGATCCATCTTTGAGATCAACAAGGTAGTGTGAGTCAGCATATACTGTCTCAGCCGGCGAGCAGCCCATACCAAAGCGCAGCAAGTTTTCTCGAGCAGTGAGTATCGGGTCTCACAGTCGGTAAACTTTTTGCTAAGGTAATAAATGGCATGCTCTTTTCGGCCAGACTCGTCATGCTGCCCCAGCACACACCCCATTGAGTTGTCAAGTACTGTCAGATATAGTATCAGAGGTCTCCCTTCAACCGGTGGCATAAGGATGGGTGGTTCTTGGAGATGCTCTTTGATTCTGTCAAAAGCAGCCTGACATTCATCGTTCCAACGTACTACTTGATCTTTCTTCAGCAGCTTGAAGATTGGCTCACAAGTAGCAGTTAGGTGTGAGATGAAGCGAGCGATGTAATTCAGGCATCCTAAAAAACCTCTGACTTCCTTCTCTGTCCTAGGAACTGGCATCTCTTGAATAGCTTTGACCTTGGCAGGGTCCACTTAAATACCTTTATCGCTTACCACGAAGCCTAGCAACTTTCCAGATCTTACCCCGAAGGTGCACTTGTTCGGGTTCAACCTCAGCTTGTACAATTTCAGACGGTCAAACAACTTCTGCAGATGATCTAGGTGCTCTTCCTCAGTCTGGGACCTTGCGATCATGTCGTCAACATACACTTCTATCTCATGATGGATCATGTCATGAAATAAAGCAACCGTGGCACGTTGGTAGGTTTCCCCAGCGTTCTTCAGTCCAAAAGGCATGACCTTGTAGCAGAAAGTGCCCCACTGAGTAACAAAGGTAGTCTTCTCCATGTCTTCAGGTGCCATCTTGATCTGATTATAACCTGAAAAACCATCCATGAAAGAGAACACTTTGTGCTGAGCTGTATTATCAACAAGGACATCAATGTGAGGTAGAGGGAAGTCATCCTTGGGGCTGGCCCTGTTCAGATCCCTGTAGTCGACACACATTCTGACCTTTCCATCCTTCTTTGGTACCGGCACCACATTAGCAACCCACTGAGGGTAAGAAGTCACTGCAAGGAACCCAGCATCAAACTGTTTCATAACCTCGGCTTTAATCTTCTCAGACATCTCTGGACGCATACGGCGGACCTTTTGTTTAACCGGAGGGCAGTCTTCCTTAGTAGGCAAGTGATGGACCACAATATCGGTATCCAACCCGGGCATGTCTTCGTAGGACCAGGCAAAGATCTCCATATAATCATGTAGCATTTGAGTCAACCGTTGCTTCACACTGAGCTCTAGGTTGGCACCAATCTTTACCTCTTTCCTGTCTGCCTCAGTACCCAAGTTTATTATCTCCACTGGCTCTTCATGTGGTTGAATTGCCCTTTCTTCCTGGAGTAACAGTCTTGCAAGCTCGCCAGGCACTTCACAATCATCTTCACCTTCGTCTTCGGCTAAGTTGATCGGATTTTCGAAGTCATAATTGGCAGTAGCAGAGTCGTTACCAGTGAGATCCAGAGTGGATTGAAACCTGTATGAGTGAGTGTGTGTAAATACAGCTGTTTTGAAATATGTATAAAGGAAGGAAAGACAGAAAAGGAGCATAAGATTTGAAATGCGAGAAAACGTCCAAGATTTTCATTTATGATATATGAAATGACAATTTATATGCCCTCACAAATGAAACCACGGTGCCCCGGGTAAGGCACCGGGCCATAGAGTTTATTTATTGTTTATTACAAATAACGAAACAAAGAAGTTTATTACTGCGTAACAAAAGTAACAGGAGTATGGTCTTTGACAATCCAATTGGTCAATCCGCCTTCAGTCGTCGGGTAGATCCAGCTATTGAACTCAGCTTCGTCAACTTCATTGTCCTCCCCAACAGCATTCACTCCTGGATTTGTAATGAGCACAGGAGGTCTTCTGATCTTCGCCTTCCGCATAGCTTTCTGACCCTCTGCAGTAAAACCCAGTCCAAATTTGTCAGTTTTCTGTGTAAAGTCGGGAAGCCTGCCCCAGTTAGTACATTCACCTTTCTGAACCACAGCCTGGGCATCCTTTAGGGAAGCCATCTTCAAAGGAACATCCTCTTCGACCGCTGTTTCTGCTGCTGCTGAAATTGGAAGCACCTCCTCGAAATGCTGAAAGGGGGTTTCTATAAACTCCCCGTCCATCTCAATGTATCTGAAAGAATTCAAATGGCTCACCATATACTCCTCCTCTCCTTGCACAGTGACGATCTTCCCTCTGACGGGGTATTTCAGCTTCTGGTGCAAGGTAGAGGTCACTGCCCCAGCTTTATGGATCCAAGGTCGACCCAATAGACAAGAATAAGATGGACGGATATCCATCACATAAAAAGTAGAGTCAAACACCTGAGAGCCCACACGAATAGGAATGTCAACCTCTCCATGAACCATCCTTTTCGAACCGTCAAAGGCCCTGACGATGATATTGCTGGGTTTTAATTCCAGGCTTCACAATCCAAACGGTCTAAAGCCTTCTTTGGTAGAACATTCAAGGAAGAACCAGTATCCACCAATACATGTGCCAGAGTAGTGCCCCTGCATTCAATAGAGACATGCAGGGCGTCATTGTGGTCTCTTCCCTTCGCAGTCAAGTCAGCATCTGAGAAGCCTAAGCCATTATCCGCTGTCAGATTTGCTACGCAGTCAGTGAACTGAACTGCAGATGTCTCCTGTGGCACATGGGCCATCTTGAGAAATGAGATCAAGGCCTTAGCATGGGCCTCAGAGCATAGCAATAAGGAGAGCATGGAAATCTTGGAGGGCGTATGCCCCAGCTGTTCCACAACATTAAAGTCACTCTTTTTTATTATCTTTAGAATCTCCTCCATTTCTTGTTGGGAGGCCTCAGCATTTATAGGTATCGGTGCCTCCATCTGGGCAGGCTCATCTTCAATTCCTTTGCCCCGAGCATTGGATGACTCGGCAGCAGGGGAAACAACTTGGTCAAAAACAGGAACAGGTACACTTGTAGGTGTTATTGTAAGGGGTCTTCGAGTAGCGGGCGGTGCAATGTCAGGCGAGAAGAGCCTGCCACTGCGGGTAACCTTGGCTGGGCCAGTGATATCGCAGATACTGGCGCCAGTGTTGAATTCTTGTTTGATTCTATTCACATATATGTCTGCCCCATATTGCCAGGGGACAGCTTTATCAGATACGTAGGGGAGAGGCCCCGGAACAGTAATAACTACAGGTGCGACAGTCATGATTTGGACAGGCTTCTTCGGGAGAGCCTTGATTGGATTATTGAAGATGGTAACCACAAAAACTTCTTCTACCGGAACCAACTGAACAACAGACTTCTTAAACAGAATCTCCTTGCTATCCATTAGGCTTTGGATACCTAACTTCAGCAAGGGACAACCAGATAGGGAAACAGCACAGAACAGGCAACCCGAAAATAAACCGGCCCGCAGCAGGTTCCTCTTGACAGTCATTAAGGGAGTGGCTAGATCATCCACAGAAACAACGTACATCTCTTCATCAACAACATTTACCCCATGCTGAGGCATAGGAGCAGTCACCACATTCGGCCTCTCAGGCGCTTCGAACTGTATCTCTTTCGCGTCAATAAGGTCTTGCACCTTATTCTTTAATGCCCAACAATCATCAGTGGAATGCCCCGGGCTATCAGAATGGTAAGCACAACGAGCTTTTGGGTTGTATTTGGGGGAGGCAGTGTTCACACTTTTTGGCGCCTCTCTGACAGTCACTAGATTGGTGGATAGCAACTGTGGCAAGATCTGCGACAAAGTCATACTCAAACGGGTGAACTCTCTCCGGGGTCTTTCAGCCCTTTGAGGATTGGCTGGCCGAGGAGCGGCAGCAGGCTGAGCAATCATTATCGCACTGACAGATTGGCGGTGCTCAGATTTCTCTTGTCTCCTGGAGCCATATACAGCATTGGCCTCCTTCTTGAAGGGTTTCTTCTCAGAACTAGACGATGCACCCTTCAGAATCTTACCAGACTTCAACCCAGCCTCAATTCTCTCTCCAGTCAGAATAAGATCAGTGAACCCTGCAGACGAGTTCCCGATAAGATGGTTGAAAAATGGCCCAGATAGGGTCCCCAAGAACATGTCTACTAACTCCCGGTCAGTCAACGGAGGCTGCACTCTGCCAGCCAGATCCCTCCACTTCTGAGCGTACTCTTTAAAACCTTCACTTGAACCTAACGACATACCCTGGAGTTGGGTACATGTAGGGGCAAGGTCGGCATTATATTGATACTGCTTATAGAAAGGAGTAGCCAACTCCTCCCAGTTACGAACCTTGGTCCCATCCAGCTGATAGAACCATTCGAGATGAGTCCCTGAAAGACTCTCCTGGAAGAAGTGGATCCACAAATTCTTATCCATTGAGTACAGTTGAATCTTCCGAACATAGGACCTGAGATGTAGCTTGGGACAAGACGCCCCGTCGTACTTAGTGAAAGATGGTGCTTTGAACTTCCGAGGAATAATCACACCAGTAGACAAACCCAAGTCTCCGAAATCCAGCCCAGGTACCTGTTAGATCTCCATAGCATTCAGCCTGTCCTCCAACTGCTTGTATCTGTCCTCTGCCGGAGGATACTGCTCTTCATCAAAATCAGTCTCGTTGTCGGAGACTACCGGACTAGGACCTTTTTCCGCTTGAGGAGTACCCTTGCCAATAGAAGAACCAGCCTCTTCATTCTGTAGAGTGTTGCCAAACCTTCGGCCCGAGTTGAACAGAACAGTTCTTCTCTTCTTCTTCTTTTCCTTCTTCAGGAGCAGAGCCTTCAGCTCTTCTTGGCCTTGAGCCAAACCCATAATTAATTCCTGAAATTGCGCATTCTGCGCCTGAAGAGCTTTGATGGACATCTCAGTTGAGGATGAGTCAGGATTCATGATGCTGAAATAAACAGCGAAGAACGGTAAGCAACCTGAAAAGAAGAAAACCTGCTATGCACATGATGAATGAACTGCGTATGATTTATGTTTTCAAAGACAATCGGGAATCAACTTTGTAAACAAAAAGGAACACACTTCATTAGATTCAACTTTGAAACTGAAATTATTCAACAGGTTGCCCTTAGGCGTTACATGAAAAGAAATACTGAAAAGGGAAATAAAACTGTAAAAGAACACCCAGAGCTCCTTATTGATCCTATGGTCTCCTCTTCTCAGTATAGATGTAGGCATTCAGAGCTCGCTCATTCTCCAACTGCTTTGTCAGCTTCTGGATCTTTAATTCCTGCTCGTTGAACTTTTCCCGGTAAGAATCCCGTTCTTCTCGCAGTTGCGACCAAGACCTCTTTAATGTCTCATAATCAGCAGGTATCTGAGGAGGGAGGACAGTTGGAGGAACACCATCTTTGTCAGGACACTCAAGAATGACGGGTCTGACAGCTTCATACGGCATACCTAACTTCTGAGCACGGATGCGAACCCATTTGTAGTAGGCTTCCATAGGTAAAGAAGTCTTTGGCCCTAACTCTTGTGGGTCAGCTTTATGAACTTTGTCCCAAGCCTCGATGAACCTACGACGCAGCTCGTCACTATCCACCTGAAACTCAAAACTGATGTGAGGCACCAACATTTCATGAGGCCCTGCTCTTCTGGCTCTTCCAAACTGACGGAGCGCTAGACATGGATTGTAAGAGATTCCTCCTTGGGTACCAATCAGAAGAACATTAGGGTATTCCCCGCATCGATCAATAACAGCTATCTCATCCAAACCTCTGCAAGTCCAAATGATGTCTTTGTCGGTGAGAGACATTAACCTATGAGCCCAACCTCTTCCTTCTTGGTTCTTCAATACAAACTTAGGGAGGTGCAAAATAAACCACCTCACCAACAAAGGGATATAACACCATAGGGTTCCTCGTCTTCAGGTAGTACGAGCATGAAGTTGTTGCAAGATGTCACCCAAGAGAGTGGGCACCGGATTCTGAGACATAAAGATCCTTATGGCAGTGACATTGATGAAGTTGTCAGGATTAGGAAACAAGACTAACCCATAGATTAAGAGAGCCAAGATGTCTTCATATGCCCTAAAGTCCAGGTCATTCCAGAAACTGTTAGCTTTACCAATCAGAAACTTGGCCAAGAAACCCTTAACTCCGCTTCTAGTTACCCAGTTGTCTGTTACCTCTTGATGTGTCAAGGGAAGAGCTGCAGCAACATCCTCAAGCCTGAGGGTCTTTTCCCAACCAGTGAAGGGAGTCTGATCCAAGATAGGGATACCAAGCAAATCAGAGAACTCTTCCAGGGTAGGGACCAGCTGGAAGTCTTGAAAGGTGAAGCACTGGTACAGAGGGTCATAGAACTGGGTCAGAACACTCATCAACTGTTGATCCTGCTTTGTAGTGACTAAACTGAGAAGAGAACCATGCCTCTGAATGAAGGAAGTGGTATTTGGAATTCTGCTAACCAAATCTTCAAGTAACTCAGATGAATGAACAAAGTTGAACCGGATAGTATTCCTTCGCACAGGCATCATGATGTCCTACAAAATAGAGCAAAGATGAAACCCTCTTGTCTTTGAAATGGTCAGTCCTTATGCAGGATGCATGCAATGCTCATGATGTTATGATGTTATGATAAAGCACACCACAAATAGATACAAAGGCAAACATGGTAAGGCACACAAGTCACACAAGGCAAGCCCTTAAAGTTTAGGCCAGCATGAGGTCTAGGTACTACCCTCTTTCAGTTTGTTGGTTCATACCTGTCCTATCAAAGTAACCGGGTTCTTAGAGGATCCCAATATCATTGACTATCCTCAATCGGTCATAACTCCAGCATCGCAATCTTTTCTTGCGGCCAGAACCATCACGAGAGTTTAGCCTCAATGGGCGTAGCATACTGCTACTGTTCTAATGGCCAAGTTGTGTCAATTAAGGTTATAAGGTTGTTGGTGCTTAATGACTCCTCAGAAGACCCATATTCTCCTCGTTGCAACACAAGGGATATCGGTACAGACCAAGGTGCCACACCAACGTAGCCACTGTTTCACCCGTGTCGGTCTACGCCGGACAGGTCCCTCACAGCTTATGCTACCTAAACAGGGTATCCCCAGATCCAGGTTAGGATCCATGTAACTCCCATGCAACCCACAAATTTAAAGCAGACAAGTCAATACAATTGAAAACACAGTTATGAACTAACCCTAAGGTACACCTCACTTTAAGTTTGTCCCCAGCAGAGTCGCCAGTTCTGTGATCGGTGGATCTGGAACTGACTGTTTAACGCTGGTTCGCGAAATGTCGCGGAAGCAAGAGTCGCCACCGTCTTTTATTTTCTCCAATTGGAAAGGACAAAAGCACAGAAAAATTCCTTAAAGAGATTGCTCTCGGTTCGGGAGGTAGATTATAGAAAGGGAAGGTGTTAGCACCCTTTCTATCCATGGTTATCCATGGGCTCTTAGATACTTGCTCATTGTGTTTTCAAAAATGGTTTGTTTGCTTTTCAATGTGGGTTTTAAAAAGTTTCTTTGAAAATTCCAGTTCGACTCTTGTATCAGTCCTCAAGAGTGTTTGAAAAATTGCTTTCGAAAGCTTTTTGAAAATGTGTTGGTGTGAAAAGTATTTTTAATTTGTTTTTGAAATTAGAGCAAGTATCTAGAGTCATCTACCTACCCTAAGGAATTCGTCTGTGTAGATGTCCTTTAAAGTAGTGCCATCCCACCATTGAGAGGTAGGTAGCACCACCGTTGGAGTTGTTCGGGTCAATTCGAGGTTCGGGACATGGTGATCACCAGAGCAATGGGAAGATACCTTAGAAGCTACCCTCATGCCAGGTTCCCGGATCATGAGGACTTACTAAGACGTCCTCTACTCGACGATCACCTTTCGAGGCAAGGCAACAGTGAGGCGTACCCTAGGGGTGGTGTGTGATTTTGTGTGTCATGTTCGTTTATCTTTGTCTTGTCATGTCAAAGTGATCTACGCTTTATTTTTATTTTAACATTCATTCTTGCATGCCATTAATTTAACAGTTAAAAGGTTGCGGGAAAGATAAAATTCTAAGTTATTACAAAAGGCGCGGGTCCACATCGCCAAAATTTCCAGAACCCGATTTGACAGAAAATAAATAAAATGCGAGAAATTATGAAATTACATGGCTTTGGGAGAGGTACATAAAAATTATACGAAAAGAAAATAAATGCGCGATTTGAATTAAGATTGGAAACGAGGGCGTTGGACCCTTTTTAATGAGATTAGATTAAATTATTAAATTAAAGGAAAAGAAATTATTTTTGGTTTTTGGTATTTATGAGAATTTAATGCAATTAAAACCTAATTCTACAATTTTATTTTATTATGAAAATATATTAAAGTTTAACCTAAAATTAACCCTAATTAATTAATGCGATTTGATTCATAAAAATAAATAGTTAATTATTAGTGAAAAGAAAAGAAAAAGGATAAAAATTAATTAAAACTAATTCTACCAATTTTAAATTATTTAAGAAAATGTTAAGATTTAAACCTAAATTAGAACTAAAATCAATTAAAGTTATTTATTTACAAAAATGATATTTTAATAAAAAAGAACTTATTTTTTTGTCTTTTCTGATTTTTATTGTTTTTTTATGTTTTTTATGAGAAAAAATATTAAGTTAATTAACTAATTAAAAATAATAATTGGAATCAGTAAAATAAAGAAAAGAATAAAATTCAAACCTAGGGGGGGTCTGCCCCCCAAATAGGAGGTTTTTATTTGGCAATTTGGGCCCAATGGCCTTTGGCCTGGCTGACTTTCCATGCTAGCGTGTGAGTGCGTTGACTGAGATTTACCATGCTCTCCAGATCTGGGCCCTTGGATTGATGAGATTGGCCAAGTGGCGTGTTGGATGGAGCGTTGTATGGTAGGCGCCTTGTACTGAATCTGCATAGAATCATTAGTGGAAAAATAATATGGAAAGGGTGAAGGACCTGGGGGTCGTACCCAGGTCTTGATGAATACCAATGCTATGCCTTGCCAAACGAACCAAACGCGCTTTCTGTATATCAAATAACAAACAAATATTATAAAATAGAATAATGCGTTAGTGCCTTTTGCGCGCGAATTTTTAAATGGACCAACCATCACTCTACACATCATCATCTTCCTCCTGGTCTTGTTTCTTTCCTGAAAATAGAGAATGGTTAGCGGGGGTTTTGAACCCCCCCAAAACAGGCCATATATAATAATAGCGATTAAGCCATCTTTGAGCATAAATTAGGCGCGAGGGTCCTATCTTTTTCGTCCAAGCGCGCTGAATCCAGTTATGGTATTGAGAACGTCCAATTTTACCTTAGCTGGGAAACCCCAATTCAAAGCTTCACAAACCCTAAAAGACAACAATGGCAGATTTGCATATAGTGTATAAAAACGCAATTAATCCATGTGGTTAGCTTCAGAATACATCATTTAGTATGAATACACAAACAAAATGCCATGAAAATGCCTAGAACTCAGAATACGAATATGCATTTATATGAAAAAAATTCGATTTCTGTACAATGATTTAAGGCGTTAGAGTTGGTGTTCTTGATCCAGGTACGTTGCTTGATGTCCCAGGGATGCAATGGACTGATTACTTTGCCTTGAAATGCTTTGGAATCACGATTTTTGTTTTGAATTTTTAAGCAAAAAACTCAAGTATGGTTTTCTGTATATGGTGCAGCTTGGACCTCTTTAGCATTAGGGTTGCACTTGGTATTTATGTGAGAATGATTTAGGTCAAACAAATTGATCAAAACATCCATGAATTGATGAAAAAGATATTTGATTTTCAAGCCATTATTTTGCAATCTTTTTCACATGTTTTTGATGCCAATCACATCCAATTGCCTTTGATTCTTTCCTAATCTGATTTGCACGAAATCTTGGAGATGTTTTATGCACAAAAAGATTTGAAACATTAGGTTTAACATTTTTCATGTATTTTAATTAATTAAATGAATTATTAATAATAAAAATCCAAATAAATAAATAAAAAATGAAGAAAAACTTCCCTTTGGGCCAAATGGTCGTGCACATGCCTTGGATAATGAATTGTGGAAGAAAAAGAGGCCCATTAGCAATTTTAGGTCATTTGAAGCAATGTTGACTTTTCAAAATATCCAAAAATTTCCCAACTTCCACAAGCCATAACTTGCTCAATTGTTAAGCTTTGCTCATGTTCTTGGACATTTTGGAAAGGTCTTTGAGTCCTCTAACCAATGCCTTTGGTCCCATGTCATTTTGATTTGCCAATCTCAAGTTATGGCCTTTGACTTAAAGTCCCTTTTTGTTGACTTTTGAAAATGACCTATAATGTTGAAATTGATAACTTTTTGTGAGAGCATTTCTTGGACTTGAAGTGTGAAGAGGAGTTGTAGGAAATGTCTTTCTCTTTAAAATGAGCTTTGGATGGAATTTTTCTGATAATCCATGTGAAAGTTATGCCCTGGTCAATTTGCAGTTGACTTTTCCAACTGTCCAAATATGGAAACTTTTGCATCTTGATGATTTTTGAGCCAAGTTTTGAGAATCATGATCAAGCATTGATCAAATGATGTTTGTGGCTTCAAAATGAGATATTGACCAAAAATTTGAACTTTTGACTGTCAAATGACCATTTTGCCCCTACAGTTGACTGTAGTGCAATTAGGGTTTTTGACTGTGCAATTTTGTGCTGTAAGTCTTGAAACTTGATATGAGGATGCTTGACCATATTTGTAGGCATGTGGGACTTGATTGGACCCTTGGAAACTTCATTTTCTTGATTAGAACCAAAACCCTAATTTTGACTGTTAGGAGGCCCTTACACTGTACAACCCTTGGGGAATTTTGAAGCTTGCTCTTTGCAATTCTTGAAGAATATGGGAGGGAAAATTTTGGGGTACAACAGTTGCCCCTGTTCAATCTTCTTAGACCTGAGGATGCAGATTGGATGACGTGCTTTTCGTAATCCGAAGGTGGAAGATGATTGAACACTAGAGTGCCCAGAAATTTGCGCTCACATAGTAGCAGTGTGATGATGGGAACGGGCTTATAGATGCCATTTGGAGATTGATGGATAGGATGATGGGCTTATAGATGCCATGCTAGGAGATGGTGGAAGGTGGATGGGCTTATAGATGCCATCTGGGTGTCAATCGCGTAAGAGATCCCTTAGCGAGAACTTGCGTACCTGCAAAAGAAAAATGAGTACCTGACCTGTTACAAGAGCTGGTCTTCAAACTCTTCGTGTTGGATGTGTCCTGACTGGTTACAAGAGCTGGATCTGGATCTTCAAAAGGTGGTGAATGAACCAGGGATGGTTACTACCTCAACAGGAACGGTGAGAGAGCCTTGGATGACTTTAACTTCAACAGCGATCACTGAGAAAATCTTGGGATGATTACTACCTCCGCGGTATCGGGGAGAGAAACACAGGCGACTACAACCTCAACAGCAAACATTGAGAGAATCTTGGATAACTTCACTTCAACAGCAATCATTGAGCGAAATCTGGGATTACCACCTCCGCAGTATCGGGGAGAGAACCATAGATAACTTCTACTAAGTCTTTATCAGGAAAATCTGTTTGGGGTCGATTTAACTGGACTAGAGAAGGCCTTGGACTGGATAAGAAACAGAGAATCTTAGGGTCGATTAACTGAACTGGTCTAGGTCTTGGAATGTCTTCAACTGGGTAAGAAACAGGGAGATCTTTGGAGTCGATCTGACTGAACCAGAGAAGGCCTTTGACTGGATAATAAACAGAGAAATCTTTGGAGTTGATTTAACTGAACCGGTCTAGGTCTTGAATGTCTTCAACTGGATAAGAAACAGGGAGATCTTTGGAGTCGATCTGACTGAACCAGAGAAGGCCTTTGACTGGATAAGAAACAGAGAAATCTTTGGAGTCGATTTAACTGAACCGGTCTAGGTCTTGAATGTCTTCAACTGGATAAGAAACAGGGAGATCTTTGGAGTCGATCTGACTGAACCAGAGAAGGCCTTTGACTGGATAAGAAACAGAGAAATCTTTGGTGTCGATTTAACTGAACCGGTCTAGGTCTTGAATGTCTTCAACTGGACAAGAAACAGGGAGATCTTTGGAGTCGATCTGACTGAACCAGAGAAGGCCTTTGACTGGATAAGAAACAGAGAAATCTTTGGAGTCGATTTAACTGAACCGGTCTAGGTCTTGAATGTCTTCAACTGGACAAGAAACAGGGAGATCTTTGGAGTCGATCTGACTGAACCAGAGAAGGCCTTTGACTGGATAAGAAACAGAGAAATCTTTGGAGTCGATTTAACTGAACCGGTCTAGGTCTTGAATGTCTTCAACTGGATAAGAAACAGTGAGATCTTTGGAGTCGATCTGACTGAACCAGAGAAGGCCTTTGACTGGATAAGAAACAGAGAAATCTTTGGAGTCGATTTAACTGAACCGGTCTAGGTCTTGAAATAGCTGAGAACTTAACTGAATCTTTTCCTGAAAGGTAAAGGTCAGTCATATGCAATGCATGATATGGGTCAAGCAATGATGTTCTCAACATAAATGAGATTTGTAAGATATGATGCGTATATGCATGCTATAATGATGTATGTGATGTTTATGAATGTATGTTTTTCGTCTAGGAAAGTAAATCCTTGACGGGTGCCGGGAAGTCACTCCTGGGCTGATGTTGGGGAATCGATTTTTGCCTCCGCTGGGGAAGATAGTTACAGGGATGCCGGTAGGGGAAGATAACTCCGTTGGGGGATAAACTTGGCGAATGGATAACTCTGCGGGGAGACAAGTACTCTAACAATCTTGCTGGGAAGCAATACTCTGTGGGGAGAGAGATACTTTGTTGGAATGTTGATAATAACTTGCTGGGGATAAGAGGACTTCGTCGGGGACGCTCTTTCCATGGCTTTTGGCTGAGGATAACCCAGTTATATCCTAGTAAGGAAATAACTCTTTGAATAAAGCCGGGCGACGCGTTCGTGCTCTGCGAGGATAAGCTTCCAGAATCTACTGAGGATAAGCTTACTGCTTGGGGAGATGGATTCCAACTTTCTTGGGGAAACTGGATTGGACTCTCCTGGGGAAGTATTGAACTGTATTGGTTATGTTCTTCAACGGAACCTACCTTGATACCCTAGTGGATAGAACAATTAGATTGCGTAGACAACCCTTTATTGCCCCTGTTTCTAATGTTACCTATAATTAATCCTTTGTTTCGTACACAAATATTCATGAGTTAGCAAATTATTGTCAATGCATATATCACAAATTGAACCTTGGACGTTCTTCGCAAGACAAAACAGAAAAGGAAAAACAATTGGCACTTTTTAACTGAAAAGTATATTTGTATTGATTTTTGCATGGCCTGAAAATAGGCGTTTATGTACAAGAGGCTGACGTCCTAGTAAGAGAACACCGCCGAACACAAGAGTTTATACAAATTTTGTACAAGAGAAAATAAAACAGCTGTGTGAAATGAATGATCCCACTGGGTTTCAACTCTGCTATTGTCTTTATAACTCCGAGCGTCTCATCACTTGATGACCTTGGTTGAAGATGAAGCTGACTGATCGATGCCGTCTGAACTTGGTGTAGATACCGGATTCTGGATGCAAAGTGATCCAATGAGACAGAGTATTACGCTTTTATCCCTAACTTTTGCCTGGACCGCCCTTTCGGGTTTTCAGTCCACCGGGATACCCATTTTTGCCCAAGCCGCCTTTTCAGGTTTTCGACTTGCCGGGTGTACAGATTTTTTCATTTCATCCCTTCATTTTGCCCGAACCCTTTTGGTTCGCCGGGAAGCCCTAATTTTTGCCTAGGCATGTCAGCCTAGCGGGTCTTTTTTTCATGCGTAGTATCTTTTTACTATGTCTGTATTGGTGGGGTGAGGAAGGTCGTCACCATCCATGTTGGTCAGAATCATGGCTCCTCCTGAGAACACATGTTTAACCACAAATGGCCCTTCGTATGTAGGTGTCCATTTGCCCCTTGGATCACTCTGAGGAAGGATGATTCGCTTGATTACCAAATCCCCAACTTGATATTCCTGTGGTCTGACCTTTTTGTTAAATGCCCTGATCATCCGTTTCTGATACGTCTGACCGTGACAGATAGCAGCAAGTCTCTTTTCATCAATAAGGTTTAATTGATCAAGTCGTGTCTGGATCCAATCATCTTCGTTCAGATTTGCATCCTTCATTATCCGGAGAGAGGGTATCTGCACTTCGATCGGTAAGACTGCCTCCATACCATAAACCAAAGAGAAAGGAGTTGCCCCGGTTGACGTCCTGGCTGAGGTACGGTACCCATGTAGAGCGAACGGTAACATCTCGTGCCAATCTTTATAAGTCACTGTCATCTTCTGCACGATTTTCTTGATGTTTTTATTTGCTGCTTCTACAGCCCCATTCATCTTCGGTCTGTAAGGAGAAGAATTGTGGTGCTGTATCTTGAACTGCTCGCAGAGCTCAGTGATCATCTTGTTATTCAGATTGGTACCATTGTCTGTAATGATCCTCTCTGGGACGCCGTACCGACAGATCAGATTATGCCGAATGAACCGTGCCACAACAGTCTTGGTTACCGTAGCGTAGGAAGCTGCTTCAACCCACTTTGTAAAATAATCAATCGCCACTAGGATGAAGCGATGCCCATTAGATGCCGTAGGTTTAATCTCACCGATCATATCTATGCCCCACATTGCAAACGGCCAAGGCGCAGTCAGAACATTCAAAGGAACTGGAGGAACATGCACTTTGTCTGCATAAATCTGGCATTTATGGCATGTCCTGGAATGTTGGTAGCAGTCAGCTTCCATTGTGGACCAATAATACCCTGCCCGAAGGATCTTTTTTGCCATTGTATGTCCACTGGAATGTGTACCAAAGGTCCCTTCATGTAGCTCTTCCATGATCCTTTCTGCTTCAGTCTTATCCACACAACGCAGTAAGGTCGAATCATGGTTTCGCTTGTACAAGATGCCGTTGTTGAGGAAGAACTTTGCTGCGAACCTTCTCAGAAACTTCTTATCGTTGACAGATGCACCTTCAGGGTATTCCTGAGCTTCCAAGTATCTCTTCACCTCATGGTACCAGGGCTTCTCAGTCACCAATTCAGTCTCGAGATCGCAACAGTATGCCGGTTCGTCCAGTTTCTAGATGGTGATCCGGGGAGCCTCATTATCCCATTTGACCTTGAACATAGAAGACATTGTAGCTAACACGTCCGCCAACTGATTCTCTTCTCTCGGAAAGTGTTCAAAGGTTATCTTCGTGAAGTGGGGGATCAAGGTCAACACACATTCTCTGTAAGGAATAAGATTCGGATGTTTCGTATCCCACTCTCCTTTGATCTGATTGATCACAAGAGCGGAATCTCCGAAGACACTCAGAAACTTGATCCTTAAGTCGATCGCAGCTTGAAGACCCATGATGCATGCCTCATACTCTGCCATGTTGTTGGTACAGTTAAAACACAGCCGGGCAGTGAGTGGAGTATGAGTGCCTTGAGGAGATATGATTATGGCGCCGATACCGTTACCCAAAGCATTGGAGGCTCCGTCAAAGTGCATAGACCATCGGGATCCTTCCTCAGGTCCTTCATCCGGTCCAGGTACTTCACAATCAGTCACTATCATAATGCTTTCATCCGGAAACTTGAAGTTCATTGACTGATAGTCATCTACGGCCTGATGTGCCAAGTGGTCTGCCAATACACTTCCCTTGATGGCTTTCTGGGTCGTGTACTGAATGTCGTATTCCGTCAAGATCATTTGCCATCTTGCAATTCTCCCAGACAGAGCAGGCTTTTCAAATATGTACTTTATCGGATCCATCTTTGAGATCAACAAGGTAGTGTGAGTCAGCATATACTGTCTCAGCCGGCGAGCAGCCCATACCAAAGCGCAGCAAGTTTTCTCGAGCAGTGAGTATCGGGTCTCACAGTCGGTAAACTTTTTGCTAAGGTAATAAATGGCATGCTCTTTTCGGCCAGACTCGTCATGCTGCCCCAGCACACACCCCATTGAGTTGTCAAGTACTGTCAGATATAGTATCAGAGGTCTCCCTTCAACCGGTGGCATAAGGATGGGTGGTTCTTGGAGATACTCTTTGATTCTGTCAAAAGCAGCCTGACATTCATCGTTCCAACGTACTACCTGATCTTTCTTCAGCAGCTTGAAGATTGGCTCACAAGTAGCAGTTAGGTGTGAGATGAAGCGAGCGATGTAATTCAGGCATCCTAAAAAACCTCTGACTTCCTTCTCTGTCCTAGGAACTGGCATCTCTTGAATAGCTTTGACCTTGGCAGGGTCCACTTAAATACCTTTATCGCTTACCACGAAGCCTAGCAACTTTCCAGATCTTACCCCGAAGGTGCACTTGTTCGGGTTCAACCTCAGCTTGTACAATTTCAGACGGTCAAACAACTTCTGCAGATGATCTAGGTGCTCTTCCTCAGTCTGGGACCTTGCGATCATGTCGTCAACATACACTTCTATCTCATGATGGATCATGTCATGAAATAAAGCAACCGTGGCACGTTGGTAGGTTGCCCCAGCGTTCTTCAGTCCAAAAGGCATGACCTTGTAGCAGAAAGTGCCCCACTGAGTAACAAAGGTAGTCTTCTCCATGTCTTCAGGTGCCATCTTGATCTGATTATAACCTGAAAAACCATCCATGAAAGAGAACACTTTGTGCTGAGCTGTATTATCAACAAGGACATCAATGTGAGGTAGAGGGAAGTCATCCTTGGGGCTGGCCCTGTTCAGATCCCTGTAGTCGACACACATTCTGACCTTTCCATCCTTCTTTGGTACCGGCACCACATTAGCAACCCACTGAGGGTAAGAAGTCACTGCAAGGAACCCAGCATCAAACTGTTTCATAACCTCGGCTTTAATCTTCTCAGACATCTCTGGACGCATACGGCGGACCTTTTGTTTAACCGGAGGGCAGTCTTCCTTAGTAGGCAAGTGATGGACCACAATATCGGTATCCAACCCGGGCATGTCTTCGTAGGACCAGGCAAAGATCTCCATATAATCATGTAGCATTTGAGTCAACCGTTGCTTCACACTGAGCTCTAGGTTGGCACCAATCTTTACCTCTTTCCTGTCTGCCTCAGTACCCAAGTTTATTATCTCCACTGGCTCTTCATGTGGTTGAATTGCCCTTTCTTCCTGGAGTAACAGTCTTGCAAGCTCGCCAGGCACTTCGCAATCATCTTCACCTTCATCTTCGGCTAAGTTGATCGGATTTTCGAAGTCATAATTGGCAGTAGCAGAGTCGTTACCAGTGAGATCTAGAGTGGATTGAAACCTGTATGAGTGAGTGTGTGTAAATACAGCTGTTTTGAAATATGTATAAAGGAAGGAAAGACAGAAAAGGAGCATAAGATTTGAAATGCGAGAAAACGTCCAAGATTTTCATTTATAATATATGAAATGACAATTTATATGCCCTCACAAATGAAACCACGGTGCCCCGGGTAAGGCACCGGGCCATAGAGTTTATTTATTGTTTATTACAAATAACGAAACAAAGAAGTTTATTACTGCGTAACAAAAGTAACAGGAGTATGGTCTTTGACAATCCAATTGGTCAATCCGCCTTCAGTCGTCGGGTAGATCCAGCTATTGAACTCAGCTTCGTCCACTTCATTGTCCTCCCCAACAGCATTCACTCCTGGATTTGTAATGAGCACAGGAGGTCTTCTGATCTTCGCCTTCCGCATAGCTTTCTGACCCTCTGCAGTAAAACCCAGTCCAAATTTGTCAGTTTTCTGTGTAAAGTCGGGAAGCCTGCCCCAGTTAGTACATTCACCTTTCTGAACCACAGCCCGGGCATCCTTTAGGGAAGCCATCTTCAAAGGAACATCCTCTTCGACCGCTGTTTCTGCTGCTGCTGAAATTGGAAGCACCTCCTCGAAATGCTGAAAGGGGGTTTCTATAAACTCCCCGTCCATCTCAATGTATCTGAAAGAATTCAAATGGCTCACCATATACTCCTCCTCTCCTTGCACAGTGACGATCTTCCCTCTGACGGGGTATTTCAGCTTCTGGTGCAAGGTAGAGGTCACTGCCCCAGCTTTATGGATCCAAGGTCGACCCAATAGACAAGAATAAGATGGACGAATATCCATCACATAAAAAGTAGAGTCAAACACCTGAGAGCCCACACGAATAGGAATGTCAACCTCTCCATGAACCATCCTTTTTGAACCGTCAAAGGCCCTGACGATGATATTGCTGGGTTTTAATTCCAGGCTTCACAATCCAAACGGTCTAAAGCCTTCTTTGGTAGAACATTCAAGGAAGAACCAGTATCCACCAATACATGTGCCAGAGTAGTGCCCCTGCATTCAATAGAGACATGCAGGGCGTCATTGTGGTCTCTTCCCTTCGCAGTCAAGTCAGCATCTGAGAAGCCTAAGCCATTATCCGCTGTCAGATTTGCTACGCAGTCAGTGAACTGAACTGCAGATGTCTCCTGTGGCACATGGGCCATCTTGAGAAATGAGATCAAGGCCTTAGCATGGGCCTCGGAGCATAGCAATAAGGAGAGCATGGAAATCTTGGAGGGCGTATGCCCCAGCTGTTCCACAACATTAAAGTCACTCTTTTTTATTATCTTTAGAATCTCCTCCATTTCTTGTTGGGAGGCCTCAGCATTTATAGGTATCGGTGCCTCCATCCGGGCAGGCTCATCTTCAATTCCTTTGCCCCGAGCATTGGATGACTCGGCATCAGGGGAAACAACTTGGTCAGAAACAGGAACAGGTACACTTGTAGGTGTTATTGTAAGGGGTCTTCGAGTAGTGGGCGGTGCAATGTCAGGCGAGAAGAGCCTGCCACTGCGGGTAACCTTGGCTGGGCCAGTGATATCGCAGATACTGGCGCCAGTGTTGAATTCTTGTTTGATTCTATTCACATATACGTCTGCCCCATAATGCCAGGGGACAGCTTTATCAGATACGTAGGGGAGAGGCCCCGGAACAGTAATAACTACAGGTGCGACAGTCATGATTTGGACAGGCTTCTTCGGGAGAGCCTTGATTGGATTATTGAAGATGGTAACCACAAAAACTTCTTCTACCGGAACCAACTGAACAACAGACTTCTTAAACAGAATCTCCTTGCTATCCATTAGGCTTTGGATACCTAACTTCAGCAAGGGACAACCAGATAGGGAAACAGCACAGAACAGGCAACCCTCACTGCAACCCGGAAATAAACCGGCCCGCAGCAGGTTCCTCTTGACAGTCATTAAGGGAGTGGCTAGATCATCCACAGAAACAACGTACATCTCTTCATCAACAACATTTACCCCATGCTGAGGCATAGGAGCAGTCACCACATTCGGCCTCTCAGGCGCTTCGAACTGTATCTCTTTCGCGTCAATAAGGTCTTGCACCTTATTCTTTAATGCCCAACAATCATCAGTGGAATGCCCCGGGCTATCAGAATGGTAAGCACAACGAGCTTTTGGGTTGTATTTGGGGGAGGCAGTGTTCACACTTTTTGGCGCCTCTCTGACAGTCACTAGATTGGTGGATAGCAACTGTGGCAAGATCTACGACAAAGTCATACTCAAACGGGTGAACTCTCTCCGGGGTCTTTCAGCCCTTTGAGGATTGGCTGGCCGAGGAGCGGCAGCAGGCTGAGCAATCATTATCGCACTGACAGATTGGCGGTGCTCAGATTTCTCTTGTCTCCTGGAGCCATATACAGCACTGGCCTCCTTCTTGAAGGGTTTCTTCTCAGAACTAGACGATGCACCCTTCAGAATCTTACCAGACTTCAACCCAGCCTCAATTCTCTCTCCAGTCAGAATAAGATCAGTGAACCCTGCAGACGAGTTCCCGATAAGATGGTTGAAAAATGGCCCAGATAGGGTCCCCAAGAACATGTCTACTAACTCCCGGTCAGTCAACGGAGGCTGCACTCTGCCATCCAGATCCCTCCACTTCTGAGCGTACTCTTTAAAACCTTCACTTGAACCTAACGACATACCCTGGAGTTGGGTACATGTAGGGGCAAGGTCGGCATTATATTGATACTGCTTATAGAAAGGAGTAGCCAACTCCTCCCAGTTACGAACCTTGGTCCCATCCAGCTGATAGAACCATTCGAGATGAGTCCCTGAAAGACTCTCCTGGAAGAAGTGGATCCACAAATTCTTATCCACTGAGTACGGTTGAATCTTCCGAACATAGGACCTGAGATGTAGCTTGGGACAAGACGCCCCGTCGTACTTAGTGAAAGATGGTGCTTTGAACTTCCGAGGAATAATCACACCAGTAGAAAAACCCAAGTCTCCGAAATCCAGCCCAGGTACCTGTTAGATCTCCATAGCATTCAGCCTGTCCTCCAACTGCTTGTATCTGTCCTCTGCCGGAGGATACTGCTCTTCATCAAAATCAGTCTCGTTGTCGGAGACTACCGGACTAGGACCTTTTTCCGCTTGAGGAGTACCCTTGCCAATAGAAGAACCAGCCTCTTCATTCTGCAGAGTGTTGCCAAACCTTCGGCCCGAGTTGAACAGAACAGTTCTTCTCTTCTTCTTCTTTTCCTTCTTCAGGAGCAGAGCCTTCAGCTCTTCTTGGCCTTGAGCCAAACCCATAATTAATTCCTGAAATTGCACATTCTGCGCCTGAAGAGTGAAGGGGTGAAAAACACAAGAAGGGGGGGTTGAATTGTAAAACTAAAATCTAAAGCAATTGACAAGATATTTTTATCCTGGTTCGTTTGATCTCAAACTACTCCAGTCCACCCGTCAAGGTGATTTCGCCTCTCTCCAACGAGGTCTTAATTCACTATATTCAACTGAATATTACAGACTGCTTTAACAACTGCTAAAGCCTTCTTGATTCAAACCACAACCCGGTTTGTCAAGGTAACACTTTCTTACAAAGGTATAAAACAATGTGTGTGAATGTTTTCTACAAAACTTTATCACAACTGTGATGTATACACAAAATGAAGCTTAGAAACTAGATTGCTAAACAAAATGGAATATCAGAGTATGTGGTTTAGCAAAACTGGTAGAATGAAGATTATGGTTCAGCTTTGTGCGTGTAGAGATTTGGAGAGCATTAGCCATTATAATCTTCAAAGCCTTGTTTATATAGCACTTGAAAAGATGAACGTTGAATGAAATATTCTTGATTCAATGCTAATAACAAGCTTTCCTTTTTGAGCAGATCTTGTCTGGAATGAGGCCGTTGGAATTGATTAGCTTTCAATGCACAGTACCGTTGCTTGCTTAATGCAAGTTCTGGCTTGGCTCATTCTGATTCTGCTTCGCTGCTGATGAACTATTGTGTTTCTGTATCAGAGTGTTTGAGCGCAGTCTTGTTCATCAAGCTTCAGCATGTACGTGAGTTGATTATCTGATCTTGACGTTCTGATGTGGCAACTTCTGATGCTGGTGTATGAGATCAAATTCTGATGCTGAAAAGACGTGATCTTGCTTATACCAATCAGAGTATCTGCAAGTCAGAACATAATAATTTTAGGCAGCAGATAGTTCAAACATGAAACATATAAATACTATATCTTTTCACTTTGTTATCATCAAAACTTAAATATAGGGTAGTAGATTCAAACATTGTTCTAACAATCTCCCCCTTTTTGATGATGACAAAAACTAGATATTTTAAATGAAAAATAACGTGAAAAGGTATCTGGAAAATGTATCAGAGTAAGAAGTACGGAGAAGTCAGAGTTAAGAGATACTCCCCCTGAGTTGATTACTTCCCTTTGATTATACGTGTTCTTCAGGATCAGATCTTTTTCTTTCTTTGAACATCAGATCATCAGAGTCTTTGACTTATCAGAGAGCAGAGCTTCAGAGCTTTTCCTGTCAGAGCTTTGCTTTGGATCAGAGTATTAGGACGATCAGAACTTCATATTGATCAGAGCAACATTGATCAGAGCTTCTACATTTTGATCAGAGCTACTAGTCTTCAGAGTGTCCAGGAGCTTCCTTGTGCCTGTAGACTTTAAACAAAACAGAAAAAACATTTCAAGTAATAGAGTTAGAATGTTTGAGAATTTCTGTCTAGTTAGCCGTTATTGATTTAAATATCATTCCTGTTCTCCCCCTTTTTGTCAGCAATCAAAAAGTGTTGGTGATGTGCTAAAACAATTAAGATCAGAAAAACAAATTATATTAAGATAGTTCAGAATCAGAGGAAGAAAATATTACAAAAACTTAATCAAAACAGTACATCAGAAAATGAAGAAAACATGGAAGAGGATTATGCATGAAAAAAGATTTAAGGTTGAGGAGGCAAGCGTGTAAACAGGCGCTCCAGCATCGCTTGAATCTTTTCAGAAGTTTCATTCTGTTTATGAACCATGCTGACAACAGTGTCAATCTTGCTGTCCTGCACATCCATTCTTGCTTTCATCTTCTGATCATTGTCGTCCATCCGCTGCTGTAGACGCAAGTCATTCAGCCTTAGTTCTTCCAGAGTCTGCCTGTCCAAGGCAGCTTGAGAAGCATCAGAAGGAGGAGGCTTCTCAGAACTTTCAGCGACATCTTCTGCTTGATTTTCTTCCTGAATTGTCTTGTCTTCTTCTGATGGTTGCACCTGTGCAGCTTGCTGTTTCTCAGACCAAGGTTCACTGTCCAGAGGGAGCACGGCTTCCTGAGGCAGCTGACTTTCAACTTCCTTCAGCAGCTTGCTGAAGTTCTGTTGTGCCTGCTCATAGTTGATATCCTGCAACTTGAGGGCTTCAGCACGTACCCATAGTCTGAACTGTGACCAGAGCTGATCAGAAGCAGCTGGGTCAATCATCCCAGGACAGACTTGCTTCAAAGAAGCAATCCATTGCAGCACACCTGTTTCAAAATTCAAGATACCAGAGCCAACATCTGGTTGCTTTGGTTTTGGGATGGCAATTTTGTGTCTTAGATCAGCAAGACGTTCAAGACTTGTTAAGTCAATGAAAGTCCTGCTGGGATTTTCAGAGGTTTGCTGAGAGGCTGTTTGTTTTGGAGGAGGGGTATCAGAGTCAGATATTTCGATTGGAGTGGGTGGTGTTTTGGGAGTCTTTGGAGGTGTTGATTCTTCTGAGGATGGTAACTGGGGCATGACAATAGTGGTTCCACATGGCAACTGGATTGCCAGCGGTGAAGGTTGAGGTGAGTGAGGGTCAGATTTATGAGGAGAAGGGGTTTCAGAATGGTGAAACTCTGTTTGAGGTGAAGGAGGATTTATTTCTGGTTGGGGAGAGGGAGTTGGAATCTCTGATTGCTCAGGGATCAGAGGTTCTTCTGTGAGTGGTTGTTGTTGTTGTGGTTCTGGTTCTGGTTGTTGCTGTATTTCTGGTTCAGGTTGTTGTTCTGGTTGTGGAGGAGGAACATTTTGTGGTTCAGGGTTTGGTTTAGCAGAAGCATGTTCACGCTCAATATCAGCCAACACTTGGTCAAGTGCTATTGTTGTTGAAATTGTTGGTTGTTTGGGTTGTTTAGTTCTAGGTCTTCTGAGTAGTAAGGCCTCAGAAGGGTCTTCTGGTATGGTTTCATCAATGGTAGGGATTGGGATTGATATTCTATGGGAGGTTTGAGGAGCAGCAGATGCTGGAATAGTAAAAGATTTTGAAATAGGGGCAGCAGATGAAATACCTCTTTTCTTTGGAGTCTGATGAGATGATCCTTCTGATGGCGCTTTCCTCTTCTTTGTCTTCTTCAGAGTCACTTCTGGTTGGGGTTGACTCAGATCTTTGATGTTCAGCTTTGAACCTGTATCTTCTGCCTTATACGCATCTGGGTACCTAAGAAACATCTCTGGTTTGGATTCCATTTCAGAAAATACCGGAAAATCACTCAGGGCACTCTTCTGCTGGAGATATCAGCAGTTGAAGTAGCTCTGGGTTCCTTCTGAATATTCTCTATCAGCTTCATCTTTTTCAGATTCTTAGCGTTCAGCGGTTTCCCAATTGTTGGTTCAATAGTGCTCAGCTCTTGAGCTTCTATCAGATGTTCAATCAGCCTATTCTCTGTCAGAATATCTGATATAAGCCTTCCAAACGGTATCCAGTCCCTCTTGGTTCTTTCTTCTTCTCTTGTTTCTTTGACACTGGTCTTGAGATGGTTGAACAAGAAGTGAGCCAGATTGATCTTAATCTTCTGATCAATAAAGTAGATCAGAAATTGCTGATCCACATTTATATAATCAGGAGAACTTGTTGGTTTCCTGTGGTTGAAGCATCCTAGAATAATCTTAGCCCATACTCTGCAGTGATCCTTCAGATCCTTAATCTTGCTGCTGGGCATTCCAAGAGTGAAAATCCTGTTAGCTACCACACCTACATCAGCGTATCTTTCAGCCATGTCCACACAACGGACGCCACCGCCACTTTGACCGATTAGCCTTGCAATGAGATCTTCAGAAATCACAATCTTCTTTCCCATGACAGAAGAGATGACTAGATGTTTAGAAACCTTGGCGTGAATCCAAAATTCCTTGACTAGCGCTGGGAATGTTGGTCCAACCAACCTATCGAAATACCTCTCCCACTTTTGAGCCCTAATTTCTTCAGTTAGGTCAAAACCATTTTCCTTCAAGCTTTCAAAGTCAATGATTAACTCAGAAAGCACTTCAAGGTTCTTTACCGGAGTGAGAAGAGTTCTGAGTGGCACCTGATATTGTTCAGAGGTTGCTTTCTTCTGATTGCCTGCAGAAATGCTGGAGGATGCCATTGTTCACACTAAAAAGCTTTGAGAATGATTTGAGAAAAAAAGGTTTGCAAAGGATGAACTCAGAAATATGCAGAAAAAGCTTGAGTGTTAATGAGAAAGCGTAAGGAATAAGAATGAGAGATTAATGTGCTTAAATAGAGTTTTCAAAATTATTTTGAAAAGATAAACGTTTTTAAGAGAGAGAAAAAATAATGATTGCCATTTAAAAAGCGTGATTACTTTTCATTAAATGCTTGCTGATTTTGGGGGATTTGAGAAAGATACTTAAAAACGGTTACCAGACATGTGTCTCAATGCACCCAATCAGCGCTTTGCCTTCTCAGAAGCGTGCACGCGTTCTGCTTCAGAGATATGCTGATGATTGGATGACACTTGTTTGATGTAGTGATCAGCACGTCAGTCTTTGAGAATAGACTCTCAGATCTTTAGACTTGCATCTGATACAATCTGCATGTTCTATCTTTCTGAAAGGAGATTGATCAGAAGTTCACAGTAAAATAATTACATTCTGAAAGTAAATATATGGAATTAAAACATTTTCACTCTGGGCATACTTTCATGCTGAGATGTTTCAGAATGAAATTAAACCTATCTTCTGAAAGGGGTTTAGTAAAGATATCAGCCCATTGATGGTCTGTATCTATAAATTTTAAGTTCAAAATACCTTTCTGAATATAGTCCCTAATGAAGTGATGTTTTATTTCTATATGCTTAGCTCTAGAATGTAAAATAGGATTCTTACTTAAGCAAATAGCAGAAGTATTATCACAAAGTATAGGAATGTTACTCTCAAAAATCTGGAAGTCTTCAAGCTGACTTTTCATCCAGAGCATTTGTGTGCTACATCCTGCTGCTGCTATGTACTCAGCTTCTGCTGTTGACAGAGCAATTGTTGATTGCCTTTTGCTGGACCAAGAGATCAGATTTTCTCCCAGAAACTAGCAGCTTCCAGAAGTACTTTTACGTTCCACTCTGTCTCCAGCAAAATCAGCATCACAGTAGCCTACTAAGCTGTAATCACTAGATTTTCTATAAAACAAACCCAGATTAGTAGTACCTTTCAGATACTTGAAAATTCGCTTAACAGCTGTTAAGTGAGATTCTCTAGGATCTGATTGGAATCTAGCACAGATACAAACACTGAATAGTATGTCAGGTCTTGAAGCAGTCAGATAGAGGAGAGAACCAATCATACCTCTGTAGACTTTCTGTTCTACACTTTTGCTTACCTCTTCTCTTTCCAGAATGCACGTGGGATGCATTGGAATTTTTGATGGCTTACATTCTGAGAGGTCAAATTTCTTCAGAAGATCCCTGATGTATTTGCTCTGATGAATGTAAGTTCCTTCTGGAGTTTGATTGATCTGAATTCCTAGAAAGAATTTCAGTTCCCCCATGAGGCTCATCTCAAATTCTGCCTGCATACACTTAGCAAATTTTCTTCCAAGAGAAGGATTAGTAGAACCAAAAATGATATCATCAACATAAATTTGACAGACTAAGATGTCATTCTTAACTGTTTTACAGAATAGAGTAGTGTCCACTTTCCCTATGGTGAATTCATTTTCAAGCAGAAAGTTACTTAGCCTTTCATACCAAGCTCTGGGAGCTTGTTTCAGACCATACAGTGACTTCTTTAGTTTGAAAACATGTTCTGGATGTTTTGTATTTTCAAAACCTGGGGGTTGCTGAACATAAACTTCTTCTTCTATATAACCATTTAAGAATGCACTTTTGACATCCATCTGATACAGAGTGATGCCTCTATTAACAGCAAATGAAATTAAAAGTCTGATAGATTCTAACCTGGCGACTGGGGCAAAGGTTTCTGTATAGTCTATCCCCTCTTGCTGACTATAACCTTGTGCAACCAGTCGTGCCTTGTTTCTGATGACTTCACCTTGTTCATTTAGCTTGTTTCTGAACACCCATCTTGTTCCAATGACGTTGAATCCTTTTGGTCTGGGAACAAGATCCCATACGTCGTTTCTGGTGAATTGATTCAGCTCTTCTTGCATTGCCAGAATCCAGTCATTGTCCAGAAGTGCCTCATCAATAGAAGAAGGTTCAATCAGAGACACAAGTCCCATAAGAGTTTCTTCAGAGTTTCTGAAGCTTGCTCTTGTTCTGATTGGATCTTCCTTTCTTCCTAGGATAGTCTCTTCTGGGTGATCCAAGCTGCTTCTGGGTAATCTCTTCTGAGGTTGATCAGCAGCTGTTGAAGGATTTCTAGCAGTGCTCCTTTCAGATGTTGAGGGAATATCTGTGTTGAGAGCTTTTGATGACTTGTCTTCAGAACCTGCAAATTCAATTTCTATACCTGCAAAAATTTCCTTCTGCTTTGACTTTTCAGAGTCAAGCTTATCATCAAAACGAACACTGATTGATTCTTCCACAATCTGTGTTTCTGTATTGTATACTCTGTACCCTCTTGAGCGTTCAGAGTATCCTAACATAATACACTTCTGTGCCTTAGAGTCAAACTTGTTCAAATAATTCTTTGTGTTTAACATAAAGCAAGTACATCCAAATGGATGAAAATATGAAATGTTGGGCTTTCTGTTCTTCCACAATTCATATGGAGTCTTTTCCAGAATAGGTCTTATTGAGATTCTATTCTGAATGTAGCACGCTGTGTTTATTGCCTCTGCCCAGAAAGTCTTAGCAACGTTTGTCTCATTGATCATGGTTCTGGCCATTTCTTGCAATGTTCTGTTCTTTCGTTCTACAACTCCATTTTGTTGGGGAGTTCTAGGACAAGAGAAATCATGCAGAATGCCTTTGTCATTAAAGAATGACTCAAAATCTTTATTTTCAAATTCTCCACCATGATCACTTCTGACTTTAACGATTCTAAGATCTTTTTCATTCTGAACTTGGTTACAGAAGGTAACAAACACAGAGTGTGACTCGTCCTTGTGTCTTAAGAACTTTACCCATGTCCATCTGCTATAGTCATCTACGATTACTAACCCATACTTCTTACCACTGACTGAAGCAGTTTTAACTGGTCCAAATAAGTCAATGTGCAGAAGTTCTAATGGCTTAGAGGTGGAAACAACATTTTTGGATTTAAAAGAAGGTTTTGCAAATTTGCCTTTCTGACATGCTTCACACAGAGCATCTGAATTGAACTTCAAATTAGGAAGTCCTCTGACCAGATTGAGTTTGTTAATCTGAGATATTCTTCTCATACTAACATGCCCCAATCTTCTGTGCCAGATCCACCGCTCGTTGTTAACAGACAGAAGACATTTTACATTCTGACTCTTTAGTTCAGAAAGTTTGATTTTGTAAATGTTGTTTTTCCTCTTTCCATTAAATAGGATAGTCCCATCTTTCTGACTAACAGCTTTACATGATTTTTGATTAAAGATTATATCATAACCGTTATCACTTAATTGACTTATGGATAACAGATTATGCATCAATCCATCTACTAGCAGAACATTATTAATAGAGAGAAGATTTCCATTACCTACAGTTCCAGAGCCAATTATATTTCCCCTCTGATTGCCTCCAAAGCCAACGTGGCCTCCAGGCTTAAGTTCCAGGCTTTGGAACATATGCCTTCTTCCCGTCATGTGTCGTGAGCAGCCAGAGTCCAGGTACCATGACTGGTGTTTCTGACTTGCTGCTAAAGATATCTCTTCTGTGTCTGATTCTGAGTCTGATTCAGAAGCTTCACTATCTTCTGAAATGTTAGCCATGAGCGCTATGTTTGCCCTTTCATCATCTGATTCTGAGTCAGCTTCAGACGAGTCAGAGTCATCCCATGTGGCCATGAGACTTTTCTTCTTCTCTCTTCCAAACTTCTTTTTGGGCTTTTCCCTCTGAAGCTTTGGGCAGTCACTCTTGTAGTGTCCTTGCTCATTGCACTCGTAGCAGATGATGTCTTTGGTGTTTGGCTTCTTGCTACTGGAGGAGCCTTCAGATCTTCTGTATCCAGAGGAAGAATCTGTCCTTCTGTATCTGGAAGAAGACTCGTTCTGATCAGATCTTCTGGGATTCCTGAACTTCCTTTGTCTTTGCTTCCACAGTATATTTACTCTTCTGGAGAGAAGGGAAAGTTCGTCTTCTTCTGATGAGGATCCATCAGATGTTTCTTCAACTGCCTGCAAAACTTTAGACTCAAATTTTCTGTTAGATTTTAATGCTAAAGGCTTACCTTGCTTCTGAGGCTCATCAGCTTCTAGCTCTATCTCATGACTTCTGAGGGAGCTTATAAGTTCCTCCAGAGTGATTTTGTTGAGATCTTTAGCTAGCTTCAGAGCAGTAACCATAGGCCTCCACTGCTTGGGTAAACTTCTGATTATTTTCTTGACATGATCAGCAGTAGAGTATCCTTTGTCCAGAACTTTGAGACCAGCTACCAGAATCTGGAATCTAGAGAACATAGTTTCAATGGATTCAGATTCTTCCATTTTGAACGCCTCATACTTCTGAATGAGCGCCGGAGCTTTTGTTTCTTTGACCTGAACGTTGCCCTCGTGCGTCATTCTGAGAGAATCAAAGATATTTTTTGTTGTGTCTCTGTTGGAGATCTTTTCATACTCAGTATAGGAGATGGCACTGAGGAGTATGGTTCTGGCCTTATGGTGATTCTTGAAGTCACGCTTTTGTTGATCAGTCATTGATTTTCTATCAATCTTCTGACCACTTGCATTCACAGGGTGCGTGTATCCATCTGTCACCATATCCCACAGATCAGCATCATGTGCTAGAAAGAAGCTTTCAATTCTGTCTTTCCAGTAATCAAAGTTTTCTCCATCAAAGACTGGAGGTTTGCCACTGAATCTGTCTCTGTCCTCATTGTTGTCATTGCTGATGTGAGAATTGTTTCCTGCCATTTGTGTTTTTCTGACGCTGGATCTTGTACTGACACGGTTAAGTGTTTTAGCTCAGAACCAGGCGCTCTGATGCCAATTGAAGGGGTGAAAAACACAAGAAGGGGGGGTTGAATTGTAAAACTAAAATCTAAAGCAATTGACAAGATATTTTTATCCTGGTTCGTTTGATCTCAAACTACTCCAGTCCACCCGTCAAGGTGATTTCGCCTCTCTCCAACGAGGTCTTAATTCACTATATTCAACTGAATATTACAGACTGCTTTAACAACTGCTAAAGCCTTCTTGATTCAAACCACAACCCGGTTTATCAAGGTAACACTTTCTTACAAAGGTATAAAACAATGTGTGTGAATGTTTTCTACAAAACTTTATCACAACTGTGATGTATACAAAAAATGAAGCTTAGAAACTAGATTGCTAAACAAAATGGAATATCAGAGTATGTGGTTTAGCAAAACTGGTAGAATGAAGATTATGGTTCAGCTTTGTGCGTGTAGAGATTTGGAGAGCATTAGCCATTATAATCTTCAAAGCCTTGTTTATATAGCACTTGAAAAGATGAACGTTGAATGAAATATTCTTGATTCAATGCTAATAACAAGCTTTCCTTTTTGAGCAGATCTTGTCTGGAATGAGGCCGTTGGAATTGATTAGCTTTCAATGCACAGTACCGTTGCTTGCTTAATGCAAGTTCTGGCTTGGCTCATTCTGATTCTGCTTCGCTGCTGATGAACTATTGTGTTTCTGTATCAGAGTGTTTGAGCGCAGTCTTGTTCATCAAGCTTCAGCATGTACGTGAGTTGATTATCTGATCTTGACGTTCTGATGTGGCAACTTCTGATGCTGGTGTATGAGATCAAATTCTGATGCTGAAAAGACGTGATCTTGCTTATACCAATCAGAGTATCTGCAAGTCAGAACATAATAATTTTAGGCAGCAGATAGTTCAAACATGAAACATATAAATACTATATCTTTTCACTTTGTTATCATCAAAACTTAAATATAGGGTAGTAGATTCAAACATTGTTCTAACAAAGAGCTTTGATGGACATCTCAATTGAGGATGAGTCAGGATTCATGATGCTGAAATAAACAGCGAAGAACGGTAAGAAACCTGAAAAGAAGAAAACCTGCTATGCACATGATGAATGGACTGCGTATGATTTATGTTTTCAAAGACAATCGGGAATCAACTTTGTAAACAAAAAGGAACACACTTCATTAGATTCAACTTTGAAACTGAAATTATTCAACAGGTTGCCCTTAGGCGTTACATGAAAAGAAATACTGAAAAGGGAAATAAAACTGTAAAAGAACACCCAGAACTCCTTATTGATCCCATGGTCTCCTCTTCTCAGTATAGATGTAGGCATTCAGAGCTCGCTCATTCTCCAACTGCTTTGTCAGATTCTGGATCTTTAATTCCTGCTCGTTGAACTTTTCCCGGTAAGAATCCCGTTCTTCTCGCAGTTGCGACCAAGACCTCTTTAATGTCTCATAATCAGCAGGTATCTGAGGAGGGAGGACAGTTGGAGGAACACCATCTTTGTCAGGACACTCAAGAATGACGGGTCTGACAGCTTCATACGGCATACCTAACTTCTGAGCACGGATGCGAACCCATTTGTAGTAGGCTTCCATAGGTAAATAAGTCTTTGGCCCTAACTCTTGTGGGTCAGCTTTATGAACTTTGTCCCAAGCCTCGATGAACCTACGACGCAGCTCGTCACTATCCACCTGAAACTCAAAACTGATGTGAGGCACCAACATTTCATGAGGCCCTGCTCTTCTGGCTCTTCCAAACTGACGGAGCGCTAGACATGGATTGTAAGAGATTCCTCCTTGGGTACCAATCAGAGGAACATTAGGGTATTCCCCGCATCGATCAATAACAGCTATCTCATCCAAACCTCTGCAAGTCCAAATGATGTCTTTGTCGGTAAGAGACATTAACCTATGAGCCCAACCTCTTCCTTCTTGGTTCTTCAATACAAACTTAGGGAGGTGCAAAATAAACCACCTCACCAACAAAGGGATATAACACCATAGGGTTCCTCGTCTTCAGGTAGTACGAGCATGAAGTTGTTGCAAGATGTCACCCAAGAGAGTGGGCACCGGATTCTGAGACATAAAGATCCTTATGGCAGTGACATTGATGAAGTTGTCAGGATTAGGAAACAAGACTAACCCATAGATTAAGAGAGCCAAGATGTCTTCATATGCCCTAAAGTCCAGGTCATTCCAGAAACTGTTAGCTTTACCAATCAGAAACTTGGCCAAGAAACCCTTAACTCCGCTTCTAGTTACCCAGTTGTCTGTTACCTCTTGATGTGTCAAGGGAAGAGCTGCAGCAACATCCTCAAGCCTGAGGGTCTTTTCCCAACCAGTGAAGGGAGTCTGATCCAAGATAGGGATACCAAACAAATCAGAGAACTCTTCCAGGGTAGCGACCAGCTGGAAGTCTTGAAAGGTGAAGCACTGGTACAGAGGGTCATAGAACTGGGTCAGAACACTCATCAACTGTTGATCCCGCTTTGCAGTGACTAAACTGAGAAGAGAACCATGCCTCTGAATGAAGGAAGTGGTATTTGGAATTCTGCTAACCAAATCTTCAAGCAACTCAGATGAATGAACAAAGTTGAACCGGATAGTATTCCTTCGCACATGCATCATGATGTCCTACAAAATAGAGCAAAGATGAAACCCTCTTGTCTTTGAAATGGTCAGTCCTTATGCAGGATGCATGCAATGCTCATGATGTTATGATGTTATGATAAAGCACACCACAAATAGATACAAAGGCAAACATGGTAAGGCACACAAGTCACACAAGGCAAGCCCTTAAAGTTTAGGCCAGCAAGAGGTCTAGGTACTACCCTCTTTCAGCTTGTTGGTTCATACCTGTCCTATCAAAGTAACCGGGTTCTTAGAGGATCCCAATATCATTGACTACCCTCAATCGGTCATAACTCCAGCATCACAATCTTTTCTTGCGGCCAGAACCATCACGAGAGTTTAGCCTCAATGGGCGTAGCATACTGCTATTGTTCTAATGGCCAAGTTGTGTCAATTAAGGTTATAAGGTTGTTGGTGCTTAATGACTCCTCAGAAGACCCATATTCTCCTCGTTGCAACACAAGGGATATCGGTACAGACCAAGGTGCCACACCAACGTAGCCACTGTTTCACCCGTGTCGGTCTACGCCGGACAGGTCCCTCACAGCTTATGCTACCTAAACAGGGTATCCCCAGATCCAGGTTAGGATCTATGTAACTCCCATGCAACCCACAAATTTAAAGCAGACAAGTCAATACAATTGAAAACACAGTTATGAACTAACCCTAAGGTACACCTCACTTTAAGTTTGTCCCCAGCAGAGTCGCCAGTTCTGTGATCGGTGGATCTGGAACTGACTGTTTAACGCTGGTTCGCGAAATGTCGCGGAAGCAAGAGTCGCCACCGTCTTTTATTTTCTCCAATTGGAAAGGACAAAAGCACAGAAAAATTCCTTAAAGAGATTGCTCTCGGTTCGGGAGGTAGATTATAGAAAGGGAAGGTGTTAGCACCCTTTCTATCCATGGTTATCCATGGGCTCTTAGATACTTGCTCATTGTGTTTTCAAAAATGGTTTGTTTGCTTTTCAATGTGGGTTTTAAAAAGTTTCTTTGAAAATTCCAGTTCGACTCTTGTATCAGTCCTCAAGAGTGTTTGAAAAATTGCTTTCGAAAGCTTTTTGAAAATGTGTTGGTGTGAAAAGTATTTTTAATTTGTTTTTGAAATTAGAGCAAGTATCTAGAGTCATCTACCTACCCTAAGGAATTCGTCTGTGTAGATGTCCTTTAAAGTAGTGCCATCCCACCATTGAGAGGTAGGTAGCACCACCGTTGGAGTTGTTCGGGTCAATTCGAGGTTCGGGACATGGTGATCACCAGAGCAATGGGAAGATACCTTAGAAGCTACCCTCATGCCAGGTTCCCGGATCATGAGGACTTACTAAGACGTCCTCTACTCGACGATCACCTTTCGAGGCAAGGCAACAGTGAGGCGTACCCTAGGGGTGGTGTGTGATTTTGTGTGTCATGTTCGTTTATCTTTGTCTTGTCATGTCAAAGTGATCTACGCTTTGTTTTTATTTTAACATTCATTCTTGCATGCCATTAATTTAACAGTTAAAAGGTTGCGGGAAAGATAAAATTCTAAGCTATTACAAAAGGCGCGGGTCCACATCGCCAAAATTTCCAGAACCCGATTTGACAGAAAATAAATAAAATGCGAGAAATTATGAAATTACATGGCTTTGGGAGAGGTACATAAAAATTATACGAAAAGAAAATAAATGCGCGATTTGAATTAAGATTGGAAACGAGGGCGTTGGACCCTTTTTAATGAGATTAGATTAAATTATTAAATTAAAGGAAAAGAAATTATTTTTGGTTTTTGGTATTTATGAGAATTTAATGCAATTAAAACCTAATTCTACAATTTTATTTTATTATGAAAATATATTAAAGTTTAACCTAAAATTAACCCTAATTAATTAATGCGATTTGATTCATAAAAATAAATAGTTAATTATTAGTGAAAAGAAAAGAAAAAGGATAAAAATTAATTAAAACTAATTCTACCAATTTTAAATTATTTAAGAAAATGTTAAGATTTAAACCTAAATTAGAACTAAAATCAATTAAAGTTATTTATTTACAAAAATGATATTTTAATAAAAAATAACTTATTTTTTTGTCTTTTCTGATTTTTATTGTTTTTTTATGTTTTTTATGAGAAAAAATATTAAGTTAATTAACTAATTAAAAATAATAATTGGAATCAGTAAAATAAAGAAAAGAATAAAATTCAAACCTAGGGGGGGTCTGCCCCCCAAATAGGAGGTTTTTATTTGGCAATTTAGGCCCAATGGCCTTTGGCCTGGCTGACTTTCCATGCTAGCGTGTGAGTGCGTTGACTGAGATTTACCATGCTCTCCAGATCTGGGCCCTTGGATTGATGAGATTGGCCAAGTGGCGTGTTGGATGGAGCGTTGTATGGTAGGTGCCTTGTACTGAATCTGCATAGAATCATTAGTGGAAAAATAATATGGAAAGGGTGAAGGACCTGGGGGTCGAACCCAGGTCTTGATGAATACCAATGCTATGCCTTGCCAAACGAACCAAACGCGCTTTCTGTATATCAAATAACAAACAAATATTATAAAATAGAATAATGCGTTAGTGCCTTTTGCGCGTGAATTTTTAAATGGACCAACCATCAATCTACACATCATCATCTTCCTCCTGGTCTTGTTTCTTTCCTGAAAATAGAGAATGGTTAGCGGGGGTTTTGAACCCCCCCAAAACAGGCCATATACAATAATAGCGATTAAGCCATCTTTGAGCATAAATTAGGCGCGAGGGTCCTATCTTTTTCGTCCAAGCGCGCTGAATCCAGTTATGGTATTGAGAACGTCCAATTTTACCTTAGCTGGGAAACCCCAATTCAAAGCTTCACAAACCCTAAAAGACAACAATGGCAGATTTGCATATAGTGTATAAAAACGCAATTAATCCATGTGGTTAGCTTCAGAATACATCATTTAGTATGAATACACAAACAAAATGCCATGAAAATGCCTAGAACTCAGAATACGAATATGCATTTATATGAAAAAAATTCGATTTCTGTACAATGATTTAAGGCGTTAGAGTTGGTGTTCTTGATCCAGGTACGTTGCTTGATGTCCCAGGGATGCAATGGACTGATTACTTTGCCTTGAAATGCTTTGGAATCACGATTTCTGTTTTGAATTTTTAAGCAAGAAACTCAAGTATGGTTTTCTGTATATGGCGCAGCTTGGACCTCTTTAGCATTAGGGTTGCACTTGGTATTTATGTGAGAATGATTTAGGTCAAAGAAATTGATCAAAACATCCATGAATTGATGAAAAAGATATTTGATTTTCAAGCCATTATTTTGCAATCTTTTTCACATGTTTTTGATGCCAATCACATCCAATTGCCTTTGATTCTTTCCTAATCTGATTTGCACGAAATCTTGGAGATGTTTTATGCACAAAAAGATTTGAAACATTAGGTTTAACATTTTTCATGTATTTTAATTAATTAAATGAATTATTAATAATAAAAATCCAAATAAATAAATAAAAAATGAAGAAAAACTTCCCTTTGGGCCAAATGGTCGTGCACATGCCTTGGATAATGAATTGTGGAAGAAAAAGAGGCCCATTATCAATTTTAGGTCATTTGAAGCAATGTTGACTTTTCAAAATATCCAAAATTTTCCCAACTTCCACAAGCCATAACTTGCTCAATTTTTAAGCTTTGCTCATGTTCTTGGACATTTTGGAAAGGTCTTTGAGTCCTCTAACCAATGCCTTTGGTCCCATGTCATTTCGATTTGCCAATCTCAAGTTATGGCCTTTGACTTAAAGTCCCTTTTTGTTGACTTTTGAAAATGACCTATAATGTTGAAATTGATAACTTTTTGTGAGAGAATTTCTTGGACTTGAAGTGTGAAGAGGAGTTGTAGGAAATGTCTTTCTCTTTAAAATGAGCTTTGGATGGAAATTTTCTGATAATCCATGTGAAAGTTATGCCCTGGTCAATTTGCAGTTGACTTTTCCAACTGTCCAAATATGGAAACTTTTGCATCTTGATGATTTTTGAGCCAAGTTTTGAGAATCATGATCAAGCATTGATCAAATGATGTTTGTGGCTTCAAAATGAGATATTGACCAAAAATTTGAACTTTTGACTGTCAAATGACCATTTTGCCCCTACAGTTGACTGTAGTGCAATTAGGGTTTTTGACTGTGCAATTTTGTGCTGTAAGTCTTGAAACTTGATATGAGGATGCTTGACCATATTTGTAGGCATGTGGGACTTGATTGGACCCTTGGAAACTTCATTTTCTTGATCAGAACCAAAACCCTAATTTTGACTGTTAGGAGGCCCTTACACTGTGCAACCCTTGGGGAATTTTGAAGCTTGCTCTTTGCAATTCTTGAAGAATATGGGAGGGAAAATTTTGGGGTACAACAGCACCCTTTCTATCCGTGGTTATCCACGGGCTCTTAGGTACTTGCTCACTATGTTTTCAAAAGAGTTTGCTTTTCTTGTGTTTGTGGGTTTTGAAAAAAGTTTGTTTTGAAAAATTCCTGAGTAACTCTTGTATCTGTCCTCAAGAGTGTTTGAAAAATTTGTTTTGAAAACTTTTGAAAGTGTCAACGTGAAAAGATGTTTGGTTTGTTTTTGAAGAGAGCAAGTACCCATGAGTCATCTACCTACTCTAAGGAATTAGGCTGTGTAAGAGTCCTTAAGGTAGTGCCATCCCACCATTGAGAGGTAGGTAGCACCACCGTTGGAGGTGTTCGGGTCAATTCGATTGAGGGACAGTGTGGTCACCGAAGCAATAGTAGGACACCTTATAAGCAACCCTAATGTCCTAGATCCTTTTTAATCCGAGGCAACCGTTTCGAGGCAACTGGATCTTAGACATAAGGGCGACCGCTAAAACACCCTATACTTGACGACCACGTTCGAGGCAATGAGTGAGGCGTACCCTAGAAGTGGCATGTGCATTGTGTGTTTTTTTCATGTTAACATTTATCTTAGATCATGCAATTGTGAGCTACGAGTTGCTTTTAATTATCATACATTCTTTCATGCAATTTAGCAGTTAGGAGTGCATAAAATAAAATACGGAAAGGTAAAAGCTACGCTATTACAATACGCGGGTCTATACATCGCCAAAAAACAAAAACCCGTTTTTGATAAAGATGCGGAAAGTAAAAAAGCAATAAACCTAATTACTATTACATTCCAGAAACAGTTACATAATAATCAAATAAAATAACGCGCGAAAAGAATTAAACTGGAACGTCCTTAGGGTTTTGACCCTTTTTAGAAATTAAGAGTTTTTTGTCCTTTGCTTGAAATTAAATTAAAAAGTAAACCTAATTATTTAATTAATTAAAGAAAGATATTTTTTTATGTTTTTTTGTATTTAATGAAAATAAAGAAATTAAAATCAAAAGAAAACCCTAGTTCTAAGTTTATTTTAATTATTAATGAAAATATTAAAATTAACCTAATTTAAGCTAATTAATTAATTTACATTTATATGTACAAAAATAATAATAATTAATAATGATGATAATAAGAAAATGATTTAAAAAAAAGGTCAAAACCTAATTCTATAGAATTTTTATTTATTAAGAAAAAGGATTAAAATTAAAACCTAAATTAAACTAAGTTAATTGTTAGCATTTATTTACAAAAATAAGTTAATGGTGAAATTAATAAATAATTAAAATATATTTACAATTTTGATTTTCGTATTTTTATTAGGAAAAATTAATTTGTGGTGAATTAATAATAATAATTAAAACAATTAAAAGAATTTAAAAGAAAAGAAAATGAAATTAAAAATGCAAACCAAGAGGGTGTGATGGCCCAAAGTGGAGGTAAAATTGAGAAGTTCTGGCCCAAGAAGACCAAGCCACGTTTGACTTTCACAATCATGCACTTGCTGGATGACTAGGGAGTATCATGGACTTCATCTCCTGGCCACTGGATTGGGCATCAGGGGCACTTGGCAAGCTTAGGCGTGAGGCTTATGGTGGACCATTGAATCATACGCTGCACTGGAATGGGTTAAGAAAAATATTAACAATTATGTGGGGGACCTGGGAATCGAACCCAGGTCCCAGTGCTCCTTGCCTTGATGCCCTTGCCAGTTGAACTATCATGCGCTTTTGTAATATGAACGGATGATGAATATTATATAAAAAAAACGAACATTATGACATGAAACCAAAAATAACGCGCGCTGAGTTTGAACCAACCAGTCACACGTTGCCACGCCTTCTCCTTCTTCATTTCACCTGTAAAATATCAAACAGGCAGCGGGGGTTTTAAACCCCCACAAAACAAAAGTGCCAAGAATAGCGATTAGAGCTATGGATGATATAAAAAGAGCGCGAGGGTCTCAATGATTTTGTCTTGTCCTAACGAATTTATCCATATAGGTCTTGAGGTCTAATTTTATAGTATATGAAAAACCCCAATATGAAAGCTCTGAAACCCTAGCATTCGTCCATGGTAGATTTCGATTCAGGATGTTTTAACACAATTAATCCATACCAAAAGCTTCAGGAAGGTATTAGCAATACAAATCAATAATCAAAACATGTCAATGATGCATAAAAATTGGATTTCAATTATGGAAATGTTCAAACCGTGACTCTGTTTGGCCGTTTCCTTGTGTATTAGAGCATGTTCTTGATGGCAATGGATTCCTGGCAATTTCAGCAACACGTTGGAACCACTTTTAGGCTTTGAATTCACCTGCAATATTGATTTCAGTTTTTAAGTATTTCTTGAATTTTTGCAATTTGGTTATGGAGTTCTATGGAAGCTTTTACGTTCTTTCCAATAGGGTTTGCTTCAGCCTCTTTATGTGAAGAGAATTAGGTCAATTTTAACCCCAACAATCCATTGTATTCAAGTTTGCATCTTTGATTTCCAATCAAATATTTTTTCAATCTTTTTTCAATGTAAACCTTGCCAAATTGGGAGATCTTGTCCCCTTGAGTGATGTACGAGATCTTCAGCATATATGGAGTGTATTTGCTTCATAAAAAGATTTGACAACCATGTTTTGATATTTTCCTACAATTAAAACCAATTAAATGAATTAATATTAATATAAATTCAATTAATTAATTAAAAATAAGAAAATAAATCAAATTAAGTTCAATGGGTCGTGCATAGGCTTTGGGTAAAGATTCAAGAAGGAATTTGAGGCCCATTAGCAAAAATGAAGTGTTTTAGGCAAAGTTGACTTTTGAAAGTTCCCAAAAATTTCCTAACTTCTCCAATGCATATCTTGCTCAATTTTGAAGCTATGAACATGTTCTTGGACATTTTGGAAAGGTATTGAAGTCCTCTAACCAATGCCTTTGGTCCTATGTCATTTTTATTTACCAATCTCACGTTATGGTCTTTGACTTAAAGTGTCTTTTTGTTGACTTTTGAAAATGACCTATAATGTTGAAATTGATAACTTTTTGTGAGGGAATTTCTTGGACTTGGAGTGTGAAGATGAGTTATAGGAAATGTCATCCCCTTCAAAATGAGCATTGGATGGAATTTTTATGATGAGCCATGAAAAAGTTATGCCCTGGTCAATTTGCAGTTGACTTTTCAGCTGTCCAAAAATAGCAACTTTTGCATCTTGATGATTTTTGAGCCATGCTTGTGGAATCATGATCAAGACTTGATCAAATGATGATTGGGGCTTAAAAATGAGATGTTGACCAATTTTTTTGACTTTTGACTGCCAAATGACCATTTTACCCCTGCAGTTGACTGTGAAGCAATTAGGGCTTTTGACTGTGCAACTTGATGCTGTGAGTCTTGAAACTTGACATATAGATGCTTGACAATGTATATAGGCACATGGGACTTGATTGGACCCTTTAAAACCTCAATTTCTTTGCAAGAACCAAAACCCTAATTTTGACTGTGTTAGGAGGCAATTGGACTGTGCAACCCTTGGGAGATTTTGAACCATCTGGAGATTGATCTTGCCAAATCTTGAAGAATATGGGAGGGAAAATTTTGGGGTACAACACCTACCTTGAAATGGATGTCCACCTCCCCATGAACCATTCTCTTCGACCCGTCAAAAGCCCTTACCACAATGTTACTGGGCTTTAGGGTCAAGCCTTCACAATCTAGTTGATCGAGAGCCTTCTTAGGCAGGACATTTAGTGAAGACCTAGTATTCACCAGCACATGAGCCATAGTGGTGCCCCTGCACTCGATCGAGACATGCCGAGCATCATTATGCTTACTCCCTTTTGGTGTCAAGTCGACATCTAAAAAACCCAGCCCATTGTCAGCAGTCAAGCTGGCCACACAGTCTTTGAATTGATCGGTTGAGGTTTCTTGCGGCACATGTGCAATCTTGAGGAATGCAATCAAAGCCTTCACATGGGCCTCAGAATATAACAATAAAGACAACATCGATATCTTCGAAGGGGTCTTCCCCAGCTGCTCGACCACATTGAAGTCGCTCTTTTTGATTATTTTTAAGATTTCCTCTATCTCTTGCTTAGAGGATTCCACAACGAATTTTCTAGATGCCTCTGTCCGGGCAGGCTCACCTACAACTTCTTTGCCTCGAGTCCCAGATGACTCCTCGACAGGGGTAACAACTGGAGTAAGAATGGGAGTAGTAGCTGAAGTATTAGCAGGAACAACAGATGGTATAACAACAGACTTATTGACAGTCTTTGGGGAAATCTCGGGAGAGAAAACCCTTCCACTTCTGGTAATCTTGCTGGTCCCGACAATGTTACTGACATAGGGATCAACCTCTTTATTCTTCAAATCCTGTTTAACGCCATGATAGTAAATCTCGGCACCATAATGCCAAGGGACAGCTTTGTCTGAGGCGTATGGGACAGGACCAGGACGAGTGATTATTAATAGAGCAACTCCCGGAGCGGGTGTAATCCTAACAGGTCTTCTCGAGGAAGCCTTGGAAGGATTGGCAGAAATGGTTATAATAGCAATATCTTCACACTGAACAGTTGGAATCAAAGTCTTTTCAAACAAAATTTCTCTGTTGTCCATCAGGCGTTGGACACCTGTTTTCAGCAAGTAGTAACCAGAAGGCAGAGATGAACACATGTGGCAACCTTCGCCAAAACCCGGAAATAAACTGGCCGACAACAAATTCTTTTTAACAGTCATAAGAGGAGTAGAAACTTCATCAACTGAGGTCACAAATAGATCAGTATCAACGGTGTTAACTCCCCGGTTATGCTTAGGCATGGGATAAGTTATGACATTGGGCTTCTCCGGAGCATCGAACTCAATATCATTGGCTTCAATCAGATCTTGTACTTTATTTCTTAGAGCCCAGCAATCATTTGTATCGTGAGCAGGACTCTCAGAATGATAGGCTCACCGAGCGTCTGGATTGTACCAAGGAGATGTGGTATTAGGGTTCTTGGGAGCCTCTTTCAAGGTTTCCAGGTTGGATCTTAGAAGATGGGGTAGAACTTCATTCAATGTCATGTTAATCCGGGTAAACTACCTTTACGGCCTTTCTACCCTTTGTTGATTGTTTTGTTGTGGGGGTAGCCGCAGGCCTAGGTATCATCACAACACTTACCGTTGAACGGTGCTCAGCTATGCTTTGACCTCTTGGGTTATAAATGGCACTGACCTCCTTCTTATCCGTGAAGGGCTTCTTTGCTGAACTTGATGAGGTATCTTTCTGTATTTTACCTCTCTAGATCCCAGCTTCTACCCTCTCTCCAGTTAATATCATCTCAGTAAAACCAGCCGATGAGCTACGATCAAATGGTTAAAGAATGGACCAGACAGCGTCCCAAGAAACATGTCAACCAACTCCCTATCAGACAAAGGGGGTTGGACTCTCCCAGCCAAATCTCTCCACTTCTGCGCATAGTCCTTAAAGCCTTCACATGCACCCATGGACATACTCTGAAGTTGAGTACGGGTAGGGGCAAGGTTGGCGTTGTATTGATACTTCTTATAAAAAGCAGCGGCTAAATCCTCCTAGTTTCGGACATTGGTTCCCTCCAATTGATAGAACCATTCAAGCTGGGTCCCTAATAGACTGTCTTGAAAGAAGTGAACCCACAAGTTCCTATCAGTAGTGTGAGGCTGGATCTTCCTCACATAGGAATGAAGGTGAAGCTTGGGACAAGACACCCCATCATACTTTGCAAAAACCAGAGCTTTAAATTTTTGTGGGATGACTACCCCATATACCAATCCCAGCTCTTCAAAATCTATCCCTGGTATTCTCTGGATATCCATAACGCTTAACCGATCCTCTAACTGCTCGTACCTATCCTTAGTGGGAGGATACTGCTCATTGTTGTAGTCTATATCATTGTTAGAGACTTTAGGACTAGGGTTCTCCTCCCTTGTTTCTCTCTCTTGATTTTCCCCTTCTTTGGACGAGAAGGTCAGATCGACTGGTTGCTTTAGCAGCCTCCCAAATCTTCTGCCCATATTAAGGGCACCAACGAGCTTCTTCTTATTTTTCTTCTTCTCTTTTAGGATGAGGGACTTCAGATCCCCTTTCCCTTTCGCCAGAGTTATGAACATCTGTTGAAATTGGGCATTTTGTGCCTGGAGATCTTTGATGCTTTGTTCAGAAGACATTTTTGCTAAAATAGATAGAGAAAGAGATGAGAAACCTGTAATGGTAACTGCTTATGCAATGTTATGAATGATATGTGTATGCAATGATTTCAAGGAAATTAGAGATTCAAATTTGCTTTAGATAAAAAGGAAACACACGTTATATTAATAAATCAAAGCTTGAGTACATCATGCCTCTTTGTGCTTACAAAGAAATACAAAAACTCTAAGATAAAAAGGTTGTACACATCCTCTTTGGTGCGATGTAGGTGTTTAGAGTCCGCTCCTCATGAAGCTGTTTGGTGAGCTCCAGATTCTTCTTCTCGCTAGCATAGAATTGAGCCTCAAAAGTGTCTCGTTCCTCCTTAAGCTGTATCTAATCCCTTTGTAAGTCTTCAAGAGAGGTGGGCATGTCAGGATGCAGGATAGTGTATGGAACATCTCCTTCACAACGAACTCTATGATCACCGGGAGAATGGATGGTTAAGGCATCATAAGACTTTGAGCACGAGCTCGTACCCACTTGAGGTAAGGCTCAAGAGGGATGGAATTCTTGTGCCCCAATGTATTGTTATTGTTGTACCCCAAAATTTGCCCTCCCTTTTTCACAAGAAATCACAACCCCAGGGTTTTCTCTGATTTTTAAGATTGGCTCGAGAATCGGTCAAACAGACTTTTCTTTATCAGTCAATCCAGAATTAGGGTTTTCTCTGATTTGTTAAGATTGACTAAGGAATCGATCAGACAAGTCTTTCTTTGGCATCAGGGTTTGCACTCGCATTTCTCAGAAGAAACTGAATCCTCAAAAATTCAGTTAACAGTTACATTATTTTTACGCTTGTTCAAGATTACTGGTTATTTCTCAAAACCTAAATACCTGAAACAAGAGCTGAGATTGTTATTTGGAATATCAAGACATCTGCTTGATTAAGTGGAGTGAAAGGTTTACCGTTTAATGGAATGTTTGTTTGTTTAACTGTACAACGCATATGTTAATTAGAATACTATGTGTATTGTGATTGATGCAAGGTTGCGAGACTGCAAAGTTTGTTGATTATTTATTTCATCTGGATTAAAGTTATTGGGATACATTTCCAGTTATTTTGATTTAAGAGTCTTAAATAATTAAATAGACAATACAAGGAAAGATTGGAATATTTGACAGTAGAAAATTCTTTTTTGACAAAGACTTTTTATTTATTTCAAATGTTGTTACAAATTTTATTCGAATATTGTAAGATTACAACTTATAGTATTTACAATAATATTTGTTTACAATAAACGGAAAAATAAATCTAAGCCTAATCTCCTAAGATTTTTGACTTCTACTTCTACTGCTTCCTCTATCATCCAACTGGTACTTACCTGCAAAAGACAGAGAAAAAGAAATTAGTATAAGAATTTTCAAGCAGAAAAGGAAGAAAGAAAAATCATCATTAAAGCTTGCTGGCCGGAATCAGAATGCTATTGGATTCATCATGTTTTTACTTTTTCTCTTTGCAAATCACAAGAAGATTTCTCTTCTTGGTTCACAAAGAGAAAGGTAAAAAATAAATTGTAAGCATGCACATGGTTCAAATACAAAGGTATAAGGCTACAAGGCAAAGCAAAGTGTATTGCAATGCAGAAAATATGCAGCAAGTACACAATGTAGTAAAGCTAACTACAATGTAGTAACCAAGCATGTCAAACTGAGTTGCAAGCCAACTAGGTGCAAAAGGCAAAAGTACAATGCAGAAAATATGCAGCAAGTACACAATGCAGAGATAAACCAAGTTACAAGCCAAAGGGACTTGTCAATTTCATCATCATTTTCTGGCCAGCAAACTTTTCAGAATTTAAAATATAATAAGCAATTAAAAATGCTTATGAGGAGAGAGAAAGAGAAGACCTAGTGAAAGAGGTTTGCAGTTTTGGAAAAAGCAGGCTGTAAAAGGCAAAAAAATATAACAAAAAAGATATAAAGAGTAGACTGTATAACAGTCTGGGGAGGGAGAGAAACATTGAGAAAAAACCACAACCTGCAAGTCAAAAACTTGCAAGCACAAAACTGACATCAAGCCTGCCTCACAAAACTAACAGCAAGCATGCCTCCCAAAACACAACAGACCTCCAAACCTGCATTACAAACTTGCAGTGTCCAGCTGTAACTCAAACAAGCACAAGCCTGTTTCTAAAACCCATACCTCCAAACCTGCATTACAAGTCTGTAAAACTGCAAACCAACTTAACCTGCATAACCTTCAGGTCTGCCTTACAAAATTACAAACCTGCAAGCCAAACTCACAAATCTGCAAAACTGCATCTCAAGCTCAACAAACATACAGTCCAGACCAAAACACAACAAACCTGCAAGCCAAACTCACAAACTTGCATAAACTATAAACTTCTCAAAAGCTCAAACCTGCAGGCCTGCTTCCAAAACTGCAGAATACTTACGAAAACTGCAAAGCCAAAGCTACAACAGCTAAGACCTGTCAAAACTAAACTGAAACACGTAGCCTGTAACAAAATCACCAAGTTTTGCCAAAGCAAGCAACAAGTTTTAGGTTGTCCATCAACAAAAATCAAAATAAAATAGTTTCAGAGGTGATTATCATCAACATAACAAAGAAGAGGAAGAGGTTAAGAAGTGAAAAAAAGAAGCAAAATAGTTTCAAATCTTTCATCATCAACAAACACTTAGAGAAAGGAAGAGATCCAGAAACAAACAAAGAACAAAAAGAAGTTTCAGAATTTCCTTCATCATTAACAAACACAAAGAAGAAGAGATTTAGAAGCCCACAAAAGTTTCAGAAACGTGATCATCATCAACAAAAACACAACCAGTTTCATCATCACTAACAAAGCAGCAAACTCAAAGCAAAACAACATAAGCCAGTCTTCAGAAGGTAAAGATCATCATCAAATCATCAAGGTCAACAAAGAAAGAGGAAGAATCTTAGAAGCAAAACAACATAGGGTTCTCGGAATCAAATCATCATCAAACATCAATAAAAGTCCAAACAACATAGGGTTCTCAGAATCAAATCATCATCAAACATCAATAAAAGTCCAAACAACATAGGGTTCTCAGAATCAAATCATCATCAAACATCAATAAAAGTCAAAACAACACAGTTCTCAGAACAACTTCATCACCAAACATTCGAAAAGGAAGAAAAGAAAAAGATACCAGAAGCCAAAGCGTAGCCATCATCTTCCTCCGCCCTAAGCCTCTAAGGAGTGCCTCCGTCTCATCACATCTCTCTCCTTCCGTTTTCAACCCAAAAAAACGCCAAAGGTATAGTCTCTTTCCCTGAAACTTTCGCTGCATCTCACACATAAACATCAAAGATTAAAACATTGAAAATGATAAACATGCAAGAATCAAACGTTGAAACTGTAAAAGACCTAAAAAGATAACGAATCGTACCGTTTCTTTAAAAAACTCTGGATCACGGTGAAGGGATAAGAAGTGAGAGGCGACGCTCCGGTGGCTAGGGCGTAGAAGGAACTTCAAGTCAGAACCATGACCTGAGAAAGAAAGGAAGAGGCAGAAGAGATGAGAGGAGGCGCCGCTGTGTACCAAAACTGCAAACCCTAACCAAATGACAAAACCCTAAAAATGTTGTACAACACTTCAGATGGGCCTTCGCCCCAAACAAAACGCTTAAGCCCAAGCATTTTCCAGCGCATACCCCCCTTTGCTCTTTATGACTTACAGTTTGTTCTCCTTCATTTGGGCCAAGAATCCAAGGCCCATTATCTTTTCTAAACAAACTAATACTCTTTTTTTTGATTATTTTCATTTTTAATAACTTATTTTCTTTTCTTTGTTAATAATAAAACCAAAAATATATTAAGATGTTGTTTTAATTTTCTTAATTTAGTTTCACTTTTTTTTAATAATTATTACATTTAATACAATATAAATAAAGATTTTATTTTCGTTTTCTTTAAAAAATACAAAAATGATAGAAACATTAATTTAAATGATTTTTCTTTCTTTTAAACTTTTTCTTCACAAATACAAAAATAATAATAATACTTAAGTCTTTAATTAGGTTAAGTTTTATTTGTTCATTTGTAAATAAATACATGCATCCCATATTTCTTTGATCTTCCTTATTTTATAATTTGTTACCATTCTTACATTGAAAATGCGACAGTTTGATTTGGTTGTAACATATAATACTTGGACATTATTATTCTGATGAGACTCATCCCCATTTTTAAATAATTTGTACCCCCATCCCCGGATAATTTTTTGTAATAATTTAGACTTTAAATTCCTGCAATTTATTGTTTTCAATATACTGTATAGTAATTAGGGTTTGTATGCGAAGAGCTAAAATCAACCGCTAGATAACCTAATACAAGAATAAATGTATGAAAATCAATACACCATTCACACTTGCACCTCTAGGGTAACCTCGCTTGTTGCCTCGGAAAATGCAATCATGTCCCTCGAGTATGAGACACTCTAGAAAATACCCTTTCGATAAACAAAGATCGTAGTCCCTCGATGACACTCGATGTTGCCTTCGATAAAACGATCTCGTCCCTTACAAAATTACTAGAGCGTCTCAGAAGTTGCTTTCAATGATTGTATACGATGACCCGCACCTGTCCTGTTTAACATCCTAATACAAGGTTGTTCACCAAATACAATGGTGAAATAACACTGTTAATAGGGTTAAAAACATAAGAAAGATCTTTGAGTAAAATAGGGTAGACAACTCTTAGTTACTTGATCAAAAGCTTGCAAAACATCCCTGCCATTTTCAAACACACTTCACAACACAACTTCAAAACAATTTCAAAACAACTTTCAAAACATTGAAATATCTTTTCAAAAAGACACACACCTTTGTATATATTCAAAACAAGAATCATTACAAAGGTTGCCTAGACAAGGCATCTTTTTCAAAACATTTTCAAAAACCACACACAAAGCACCATTTCAAACAATTGAAAAGCAAAAGCCAGTGATCTAAAACAAGTAACTAAGAGCCCATGGAAAACCATGGATGAAAAGGGTGCTAGCACCTTCCCTTTTCATAATCTACCCCCCCGAACACGAGAAAACATCTCAAAGGTCTTTTATGTGCTTTTTGACCTTTCCTTTGGATAAAATAAAAAGTCGGTGGCGACTCTTGCTAAACCGAACAAGTGCGAAAACAAACGCCAAAAACCTCAAGTCAGTTATCCCACCGTATCACAGAACTAGCGACTCTGCTAGGGACATTTCTAAAAGTGGGGTTACCTTAGGGTTTTAGACCACCTTTACATGCCTATCTTGCTTTATTTGTATGCTTTACTTTTTGGTTCTTTGCTTGGGTTTATTTTAAATCCTACACCCGGATTTGGGGACACCTTATAGGTAAGTAGCAATAAACTGTGAGGGAACTGTGTGGGGTATACCGACATGGTTGAAGCAGTGGCTACGTTAGTGCGACATATTTGTGGGTACCGGTAGCCTTTGAGTCAATCAAAGAGAATAAGGGGCCGCTGAGTGATGTCATGAAGCACTAACAAACTCTTAGAACCTTACTTGACCATCTTGGCCTTTTTTAGGGGTAGTGAGATGACCGACTTTGGTGCAGTCCGAAGTGGGTAGATACTCGATACTACACTCATTGAGGATTGTTTTCTTGGAATATTTTGGTTGCCAGTTAAGTGGCTAAACCAAAACAATGAACACAGAAAATAATCCAGTGATATTGAGCTCCTTAGAACCCGGTTTCTATTTGTAGGACAGGTTGAGCCAATTAACTTGAAAGAGGGTACTTACCTACAAACCCCATGCAAGCCTAAACCTAAGGACTTGTCTGCTTTGTGTGAATGTGATTATCTTTATATACACTTGCTTACTTTTGCATACCTGTACATAACATCATAACATTATACCATAGCATTTTCAATAACCATTTCGAGGATCTCGAGGGTCTTTGATGCAGGGGCACGTTGAACCAGACATCTACCAAAGGGCAAGAGGATTTTCCTCTAAACAAATGCCGTCAAAGATCAATTACAACAACTTGAATCAAGGGCTATGAACCACTCGACATGGTGAGCTTGATTCTCGTGGAAAGACATTCACCGATACAAAGTTATCCAATCAAAGATGTTGATCGAAGTTCAATCTCTAACATTTTCTTGTGTTTACCCCGCGAGATCCTTGAAAACATGCATCCACATAACATGTATCCACATCATGACAGGTTTTCCCTTTCAGGTTTCCTTATTTTCCTACTGTTTATTTCAGTAGAGATGGCTCTAGAGAGAACTGTTGAAGATATCCAGGCTCAAAATGCTCAACTTCAAGAAATGTTCTTGAACCTATCCTAGGGGCAAGAAGAAGTGAAAGCTCTCCTCACAAGGGGCATGGTCCTGGGGAACCCAGGCGGCGTCAGGAATGATCAATTGGAAGAGCTACAGATTGAGTTGGCAACAATGAAGATCCAGATGATGGGAAAACTGGTGGGCCAGATGGCTCTCATTCAAGACCTGGCTCAAAGACAAGAAGAGCTCAGGGTTCTCGTCAACAAACTGCTTCAAGATAACCAAGTGGGGAAAATAACTAGGGTTGAAGATCAAGTCATCATTCAACCTCCTTTGAGACAAGAAGACAAGGGAAAGGCTCCCCAGCTTGCTTCAGGGTCACAAGCCCAGAAAAACCACGCCAGCGTCAACGGGGTAATCAGCATAAGCAAAATACATCTGGAAGACATTTCTCTGAGACTGACATACCATCATCTCTAATACTGAAACGCTTGTTGGAGGTAAATCTGATCGCTTTAAAGGATCCTCTTCGGAATCCCAATACCTCTGCTCCTGGCTATCACCCCGACGCATTTTGTGTATACCACTCCTATAGTCCTGGACATGACACCGATGACTGTTGGACTTTGAAAAACAAGATCCAAGACTTGATTGACAGAGGAGTGCTAGAGTTCATGCCAGATGGCGAGATGAAAATCTTCCGCTGAGGGTTCTCCACCTGAAATGACAAAGTTCGAACTAAGAGACTTTTGTTTCATTTGAATTTTCAAGTTGTAATTTCTTATTCAAACAATTATCTGTTGATGTCAAACTTTGTTTCATTAATGCATTGCATATGTTTGTCTTGAATTCATCCATTCGTTTTCACTATTCTTTAACTATGCTTTCTACTTTCTTTATGACATTTAACCCTTGCAAAAAAGCTACAAGCCTTTATAGGGAGGATGACGAAACAATACCATAATCTCATACAGTATGCTTTTGGATAGACCTTACTGACGATGTACAGGCATTTCTTTCAAATCCTAAACACTGGAGTTATAAGGAAGATAATCCCTAGTCAACCCCTTCAAGCCAAAGAAGTAGAAGTTTTCTGTTTTAAACACAAGTTGAAACCTTTAATCAAACCTGGGGCAGGGTAGTCTCTCAGTTAATTCAAAAGATGCGCATTGAAGTCGCAAACTCTCAGTTCGTAATACAATGAATGACATCAAAAACATTCCTTTGGAACCAAAAGACAGTGATGGTTCTTTATCTCATAGGCAGTCATTATCTCTCTAAAAAAAAAGCCCACTGAGCCAAAACCTATAAGGGAGGCTTAAGAAAGCTGGGGCATCCCGCTGACTGTAATCTCGAAAACAGGAACAGTCAGGCAAAAGTTAGGGATAATGAATCAAAAGAAAGAGGTCGTTATAAATCTTCAACAACATGAAAAATGTTGCAAAAATGACTGCCTTCCAACAATTTCAGCTTGTGTGGACCATCACCAAAACGTCGTTCCAAATTCGAATAGAGTTTGATGCACAATTAACTGAGTTTAGGATTGAAGAACATCATGAAGAGCGGGTGGGTACAAATATACTTTGGGCCTTTATCCTTTGTTTCTTAAACCGTGAACCAGGCCACGTTACAACCCTTCAAAAGTCCTAATTGAAGCATGGGTTAGTTCGAAAGCATACTGTTACAAAAGGTATCCTGACTCCTGTAAGGCTTTGCCCTAAATCTTGTGTTGAATTTGTCTTATAAAAAGTTTTCTGCTAAAAAACGCATTTTTTCAAAACTTTGAGACAAGCATAAACTTTTCATTATTTGAATATCGTTGTTTGCACATGGTTATTTGTTTGACAACGAAGAAATTCATACAGTGAATGTTCGAAGGAACGAAAGCTCTCTCAGTGAATAAAATCACTTCAAGAGGGATGATACTCCCGTTGCAAAAATCTCCCATCAACAAAAGGGGACTTGGTTTGGTATTGTCCAGCAAATCTGGGGCAATCCAGTCAAGATTTCAACAAATCTTTCAAAATCCAGTAAACCTGGGGCAGTCCATCCAAGATTTTAAGAAATCTCTCAAATTACAGATTAAACCTGGGGTAAGTCTCCCTCGCCATCACTTGGGGAATTTAAACGTCAATCTCTTCAAAGGGTTATGAACGGTCCAAGTTTCCTGGCAGTGCCACAAGCATTTGATACTAGGGGCAGTGACGAACCTCTCCGAAATCTTTCTGAAAAGAAATTCAAGCGTCCTCGAGAAGTTCATCACCTCTCTAGAAGATCAGCAGTCATGGATTTATTTCCCTAACATTTGTCAAGGATTTATTCTCCGAAACAATTTACATTTCAATAACCTTCATAACATACTCAGATTGATCGTCCAAAATTCCTTCATCACCTGTTGGAATACGGTCGTCAAAATTCCTTCATCACCTGTTGGAATACGGTCATCAAAAATTCCTTCATCACCTATTGGAATACGGTCGTCAAAAATTCCTTCATCACCTGTTGGAAGTTACGGTCGTCAAAAATTCCTTCATCACCTGTTGGAAGTTACGGTCGTCGAAAATTCTTCCATCATCTGGTCGAATCAAAGTTAATCCAAGACCCTCTATGTTTTGGTCAAATCGACACTAAGATCTCCCTGTTTTCTTATGTCAGTGGAAGATATTCCAGGTTTTTGATATTTCAGATAAATCTCTCAACGATTTATTCTGATTACCTTCGATACCAGAGATGAAGAATCCAACTCTTTTCTCCTTCATCAGCTCGGGATTTATTTTCCCCAGTGAAAGGTCATCTTGAAAAACATTACATCTCCGTGCATTAAGACATCATGCAACGCGATCTCATTTATTTTGAGAACATCATTGTTTGATATATGCCACTAACCTTTACCTTTCAGGAAAGGTACAATCAAATTCAAGCGACAAAGCTTTTCTTCAGTCAAATTACGGACAAGTTCCTAAATTTCGACAAAGCTTTTTCTCCAGTTGAATTACAGACGAGTTCCTAAAATCTCAGCAGAAACAACTCACCAACAGAATAATGGACAAATGAAGCTCCTAAAATTCTGTTTCTCTCAAGAATGAAGATTCTCATCCTTGAAACCTCAGAAGATTGGTATACTCCCAACCTCCTGACCCTGATACCCTTAACAAAACGAAGATTCTCATCCTTGAAACCTCAGAAGATTGGTATACTCCCAACCTCCTGACCCTGATACCCTTAACAGAATGAAGATTCTCATCCTTGAAACCTCAGAAGATTGGTATACTCCTAACCTCCTGAACCTTAACAGAATGAAGATTCTCATCCTTGAAACCTCAGAAGATTGGTATATTCCCAACCTCCTGACCCTTAACAGAATGAAGATTCTCATCCTTGAAACCTCAAGAGATTGGTATACTCCCAACCTCCTGACCCTTAACATAATGAAGATTCTCATCCTTGAAACCTCAGAAGATTGGTATACTCCCAACCTCCTGACCCTTAACAGAATGAAGATTCTCATCCTTGAAACCTCAAAAGATTGGTATGCTCCCAACCTCCCGACCCTTAACAGAATGAAGATTCTCATCCTTGAAACCTCAAGAGATTGGTATACTCCCAACCTCCTGACCCTTAACAGAATGAAGATTCTCATCCTTGAAACCTCAGAAGATTGGTATACTCCCAACCTCCTGACCCTTAACAGAATGAAGATTCTCATCCTTGAAACCTCAAGAGATTGGTATACTCCCAACCTCCTGACCCTTAACAGAATGAAGATTCTCATCCTTAAAACCTCAGAAGATTGGTATACTCCCAACCTCCTGACCCTTAACAGAATGAAGATTCTCATCCTTGAAACATCAGAAGATTGGTATACTCCCAACCTCCCGACCCTTAACAGAATGAAGATTCTCATCCTTGAAACCTCAGAAGATTGGTATACTCCCAACCTCCTGACCTAAAACGCCTGAATGAAGATTATCATTTTTGCTTCCCCAGTAGATTGGTATACTCCCAACCTCCTGATATTCCCGACAGAATGAAGATTCTCATTCTCGAAGCGGAATAAGTTTTTCCAGAATCCTGAGTTTTTACTCTCCAACAGAATAGCCACTCTGCAACAGTATGGCTATTCCCCACATAGTTCTTACTCGCCAACAAAATTAAGACTCTCATCCTTGATTCTCCGGAGCTTTCTTTACTCCCAGCATGAATTTGTCAGAATTTCAAATCTCATGCAGATCAATGATTCTCGTTCTTGGCTCCTCAACACCAATTCCCCAAGCAGAACGAATACTCTCATTCTCAATTCCTCACAGATTTTTTCAGATATTCCCCAGCGAAGATCTCCTCAAAACAGGAATCCCCAGTAGATTGGCATACAACCCAAACTCCTGACTTTCCCCAGCAATATAACTTCTCCCCACAGAGGTTGTCAAAAAGCTTGAGGATACACATACTCTTCAACAGTGGTCCCAGGACTTCTCATTTTCAATGATCAAAGGATTTTCAATCCCCAACGGCAGTCAAGGATTTATTTTCCCCGACAGCGGTCAAAGATTTTATTATCTCCAGCTATCCAGGATTTATTTTCCTCAGCAAGACAGCTAATCAGCTTACATGCGCATTCATTGCATTCACATATCATAAAAATTGACATAACACATATATTGCATCATACATTTCATGCAACATAACTCTGTTTCAACTAATACTTTACCCTTTTCAGGATAAGATTAGCGAGCTTCGACTCAACTTCTGAAAACAGTTTACGGATTCTCCAAACATGGATGTCAATCTATCGCTTGTTCAGATTCAACTTTTGAAAACATTTTACAGATGCTTCCCTACACGGATGTTAATCTATTACTTGTTCAACTCCAGAATCACGAAAACAGTTTACGGAAGCTCCAAACATGGATGCTAATCTATTGCTTATTCAGACCCCCGGTTCAGAGATGCTCCAAACACGGATACCTTTCTGATACTCACCCTCTCACCTACAACATACATTTCAACAAATATTCTTAAATGGAATCTTTAAGCCCATCTCCGACAAGACTCTGTCACATCTCCAAATGGAATCTTTAAGCCCATTCCCTCAACTATGCTTTGACGAGTGCAAATTTATGGGCACTCTAGTGTCCAATCATCTTTTACCTTCGAGTCGCGAAAGGAAAAATTGCCAATCTAACTCTTCAGGTTCAAGAAGATTGAACAGGGGCAACTGTTGTACCCCAAAATTTTCCCTCCCTTTTTCACAAGAAATCACAACCCCAGGGTTTTCTCTGATTTTTAAGATTGGCTCGAGAATCGGTCAAACAAACTTTTCTTTATCAGTCAATCCAGAATTAGGGTTTTCTCTGATTTGTTAAGATTGACTCAAGAATCGATCAAACAAATCTTTCTTTGGCATCAGGGTTTGCGCTCGCATTTCTCAGAAGAAACTGAATCCTCAGAAATTCAGTTAACTGTTACATTATTTTTACGCTTGTTCAAGATTACTGGTTATTTCTCAAAACCTAAATATCTGAAACAAGAGTTGAGATTGTTATTTGGAATATCAAGACATCTGCTTGATTAAGTGGAGTGAAAGGTTTACCATTTAATGGAATGTTTGTTTGTTTAACTATACAACACATATGTTAATTGGAATACTACGCGTATTGTGATTGATGCAAGGTTGCGAGACTGCAAAGTTTGTTGATTATTTATTTCATCTGGATTAAAGTTATTGGGATACATTTCCAGTTATTTTAATTTAAGAGTCTTAAATAATTAAATAGACAATACAAGGAAAGATTGGAATATTTGACAGTAGAAAATTCTTTTTTGACAAAGACTTTTTATTTATTTCAAATGTTGTTACAAATTTTATTCGAATATTGTAAGATTACAAGTTATTGTATTTACAATAATATTTGTTTACAATAAACGAAAAAATAAATCTAAGCCTAATCTCCTAAGATTTTTGACTTCTACTTCTACTGCTTCCTCTATCATCCAACTGGTACTTACCTGCAAAAGACAGAGAAAAAGAAATTAGTATAAGAATTTTCAAGCAGAAAAGGAATAAAGAAAAATCATCATTAAAGCTTGCTGGCCAGAATCAGAATGCTATTGGATTCATCATGTTTTTACTTTTTCTCTTTGCAAATCACAAGAAGATTTCTCTTCTTGGTTCGCAAAGAGAAAGGTAAAAAATAAATTGTAAGCATGCACATGGTTCAAATACAAAGGTATAAGGCTGCAAGGCAAAGCAAAGTGTATTGCAAACAAAACTAAACTGCAGTAGTCAAAAAGTCAGCAAGGCAAGCATAGGAAAGCTAACTACAATGTAGTAACCAAGCATGTCAAACTGAGTTGCAAGCCAACTAGGTGCAAAAGGCAAAAGTACAATGCAGAAAATATGCAGCAAGTACACAATGCAGAGATAAACCAAGTTACAAGCCAAAGGGACTTGTCAATTTCATCATCATTTTCTGGCCAGCAAACTTTTCAGAATTTAAAATATAATAAGCAATTAAAAATGCTTATGAGGAGAGAGAAAGAGAAGACCTAGTGAAAGAGGTTTGTAGTTTTGGCAAAAGCAGGCTGTAAAAGGCAGAAAAATATAACAAAAAAGATATAAAGAGTAGACTGTATAACAGTCCGGGGAGGGAGAGAAACATTGAGAAAAAACCACAACCTGCAAGTCAAAAACTTGCAAGCACAAAACTAACATCAAGCCTTCCTCCCAAAACTAACAGCAAGTCTGCCTCCCAAAACACAACAGACCTCCAAACCTACATTACAAACTTGCAGTGTCCAACTGTAACTCAAACAAGCACAAGCCTGTTTCCAAAACCCAGACCTCCAAACCTGCATTACAAGTCTGTAAAACTACAAACCAACTTAACCTGCATAACCTTCAGGTCTGCCTTACAAAATTACAAACCTGCAAGCCAAACTCACAAATCTGCAAAACTGCATCTCAAGCTCAACAAACATACAGTCCAGACCAAAACACAACAAACCTGCAAGCCAAACTCAATAACTTGCATATACTGTAAACTTCTCAAAAGCTTAAACCTGCAGGCCTGCTTCCAAAACTGCAGAATACTTACCAAAATGCAAAGCCAAAGCTACAACAGCTAAGACCTGTCAAAACTAAACTGAAACACGCAGACTGTAAGAAAATCACCAAGTTTTGCCAAAGCAAGCAACGAGTTTCAGGTTGTCCATCAACAAAAATAAAAATAAAATAGTTTCAGAGGTGATCATCATCAACATAACAAAGAAGAGGAAGAGGTTCAGAAGTGAAAAAAAGAAGCAAAATAGTTTCAGATCTTTCATCATCAACAAACACTCAGAGAAAAGAAGAGATCCAGAAACAAACAAAGAACAAAAGAAGTTTCAAAATTTCCTTCATCATTAACAAACACAAACAAGAAGAGATTTAGAAGCCCACAAAAGTTTCAAAAACGTGATCATCATCAAAAAAACACAACCAGTTTCATCATCGCTAACAAAGCAGCAAACTCAAAGCAAAACAACATGAGCCAGTCTTCAGAAGGTAAAGATCATCATGAAATCATCAAGGTCAACAAAGAAAGAGGAAGAATCTTAGAAGCAAAACAACATAGGGTTCTCAGAATCAAATCATCATCAAACATTAATAAAAGTCCAAACAACATAGGGTTCTCAGAATCAAATCATCATCAAACATCAATAAAAGTCCAAACAACATAGGGTTCTCAGAATCAAATCATCATCAAACATCAATAAAAGTACAAACAACACAAGTCTCAGAACAACTCTGTTGTACCCCAAAATTTTCCCTCCCATTTCATCAATATTTTCTCACCACAAGACCCTTGGAGCTCAAGATCAAGTTAGGGTTTGCTCTGCTCAAGACTCCTCCTTACACTGTTGGCCCAAATTAGGGTTTGAGTTTGCACAAAGGTGTTTTGACCTAAAATGGCCAAAATGACTTTCATGCTTCATGTTGGACTCACATGTTTATCCATACCAAGTTTCAAGCCTTGATTCCAATCTTTGCCCAGTCAATTGGACAATTGACCTAGAAATCAGCTGTATTGGGGGAAAAGTCAACTGTGGCCAATGGACAGTCAAACCTCATGATTTTTGACCCACATCAACATTATGAACTCATATGGACCATTTGATCAAGTTTGGATCACAATTCCACAAGAAATTTGATCAAAACACCAAAAGGGCAAAATGGTCATTTTTAGGGTTTTGACTGCACAAAGGCAATTTTTGACTGTTTGACCTAGCCAATGGCAAACCAAGCTCACATATGGACTCAAGGACCCAATGGCATTGTATTTACATGTTCAACAAGTTCAAAAGATCCCAAATGCACAAGATTGATAGATGAATTTTCCAGTCAACTGATCCAAATTTGACTGTATACTGAAAAGTCAAACTTTGACTTTTTGGTCAAAATCAAGTGCCAAGATTCATTTTTCATCAAAACATGTCAAATTATGAAACTTGTTCATCAAGAAACCAAAAATTACAAATTAGGGTTTGAAATGAAGAAATTTCATAACCTAGAAATTTTCTAAGTTATGAAATTTCCTATTTTTCCCCCTAACTTTGTCCCATCTTTTCATCAAGATACATTTGGATTCAAACAAAACTCAAAACATGAAAGTTGTAGTCCATTGCAAAATCTACAACTTTTATTCACAAAGTTTCCTCAAAAGAAGCTTGTAGCTCAAGTTATGATTTTTGGAATAGGGGTACAAAACATTCTTAACTTAGAAATTTTTTGACCTATTTTAGGCAGGATTTTTGCCTAACTTCATGGCCACTTTTCACATGCTTCCACTTGGAATTTCAATTTGCATTACAAAGATGGATTGTAGTACATATTCCAAGCTTTCCAAATTGTCCAAGAACTTCTCAAACACCCTTGTGGTTAGGGAGAATCGAATTGGCAAAGTTGGGCAAAAGTCACTTTTGTTCATGGCCAATTTCATGTTCATACACTATGCATTTTCAAACTCAGCTTGCACAAGCTAGATTACAGGCCTCTAATCCTTCTTACACTCAATAATTAAATGCATATCCTTTGTGTTAGAGTGTTATTTTGTGCATTTGGACAATACACACAAAATCAATCCATATATGGAAAAAGCAAGTTTGCCATTTTGAAAAAGCAATGCTTTATGTCAAAGTCCATATCTTGGAAGTACAAGCAGATCTTTGAGGCACAAGTTTATGGACTAATCCCACTGATCAAGGAGAGATTATGCAGCATGCTTGAGGGACCTGCCTTGGCCTATAACCCAACTTTACAACTCTTGCTTAGAGAGGAAGAAACTTTGCAAAACTGATCCCATCTCTCATTCCTGTAACAACTAGCCAAAGCAAAGTTTGTAAACATTTTCCATACATCATAACAGACCTAAGGCACGACCTAACCACCTTCAATACCTCCCCAAACATCAAAACACCATTTTGCTGCACAAAACAGGGCATCCCTGCAGATTGAGCTGCACAACTCAGTTTGCTCGTGCGTTTTGGCCAAAGCTGGTTCATACACACTCCATAACATCCATACAAACTATCCCAAGCCCTAGATACAGACTGTAACACCTCTAACCAAGTTCACCATTTTCATTTTTTTAGTTGTGCAGGTTGAGTTACATAGCTCGATTCAATTAGTTTCAAGGCACACCAAGCATTGGAGAAGCATCCCTGAACTTCAAGCAAGCTGTACAAGTCCTCAAAATCTATTGAAAGTACCTCCATTGTTGTACACGATTCAAGCTGAACAGGTAAAAGTTTGAACTTCTATCTCTCTATCCAAGCATATCTAGGCTTAGGTTTGTGAAGAAAGTATGTTCTATTCATGGCCCTGAAGCTACCTATATCCTCACTTTTCATTTATATTGTGTGTGTTAAGAGAATTTGGAACCTGAACATTAGAAAAAAATTAGGTCAGGAATTGGGGATGAAGAAATTCTCCCTCGTTTCTTAGAGTTAAGTCAAGTTTTTTATATGTCTGGATTCGTCTCTTGATGCTCTACATTTTTGGTGTTATGAGTTTTGCTTGAAAGTCCAGGAATAAGGAGTTAGGAAACGCGCATTGTTCTTTGTTAAAACAAGTCTGGAGGTTGAAGATGACTGGCTTGGGCTGGGCCTGAGTCAGTCCTACTTTTTGCACCCCTTTTTTCAATTTGCACCCCCTTGGCCCATTATGTGATATATTTGTCATTTTTGATTTTTTATTTTTTATTCTAATTTTATATTTTTATTCAAGCATGAAAAAACACTAAAAATATTTTTCTCACATTTTTTGCATTTTATTAGGCATTTATTTGTTTTATTTGATATGTGTATGTAAATAAATATATATATACTTTTATTCAAAATACTAAAAAATAATACAAATACATTTATTTTCTATTATTATTTTATTTTACCTTTTGAAAACATTTTCTAAAAAATATACTTTTTTTGTAAATAATAAATATTTTTTATTTTTGTATATATTTAATATATTTAATACATAATATAAATACTTATATATTTATTAGAATATTTAGGACAAAAATACAAAAATAATACATTTTTATTTTTATTAATATTTGACCTCAAAAATTACTTTTTTACAATATAATTCCTTTTTATTTATTTTTTGTATATAGTTAATAAATATTGTATATAATAAATAATAAATACTTTTTATTTAGCAAATTAGGGTTTTCCCCTAAACCATGAAAATACCCAAAAATTAACCTTTTTATTTTTGTTTATTTGACACATGAAAAATACTTTTACATACATATAAAAATCATTTTTTGCATCTTGCATATTTATTTTATTTCATTTAATTATTGTACAATTAAATTAACTTGTATATTCAATTTGGATGTAATAGCTTAGATTTAAATTTCTTGCTAAATACCCCCATTTGAACATTTGTACCCCCCATCCCATAATTATGTTGTAATAATTTAGGACTTTAAATTCCGCATTTTAAAGCTTTCTAAATATGCCATGATAGACTTAGGGTTTTGTATGCAAAAATCAAATAACAAATAGCTTGACCTAATTCAAAGGCAAAAAGCATGAAAATGGACAACACCAATCACACTTGCACCCCTAGGGTTACTCCACTTGTTGCCTTCAATAAATGGACCATGTTGCATGTTGAGTGTTTTTGGCAAAACAAAACAATTCAAATGATCATAGTCCCTCAATGACGCTTTCGAAAGTTGCCTAAAAAATGATCAAGTCCCTTAAAGGAAAAGTTGCCAAAGACACTTTGCACCATTGCAATCATGGTCTAAACGATGACCCGCGCCCGTCCCGTTAACATTCTAACACAAGATTGTCCACCAAATACAATGGTGGAACAATACTGTTAAAAGGGTTAAAACATAGAAAAGATCTTTGAGAAATTTAGGGTAGATAGCTCTTGGTTACTTGACCAAATCTTGCAAAACAATCCTTGCCATTTTTCAAGACACACATCACAACACACTTTCAAAAAACAACTTTCAAAAACATTGAAAACTTTTCAAAAGATAAGTACACCTTTATATACATTCAAACATGGATCATTACAAAGGTTGCCACCACATTGGCCTCTTTTCAAAACATTTTCAAACCCACACACAAAGCACCATTTCAAACAATTGAAAATGCAAGGCAAGTGATCTAAGCAAGTAACTAAGAGCCCATGGATAACCATGGATAGAAAGGGTGCTAATACCTTCCCTTTCTATAATCTACTCCCCGAACCAAAGAAAATATCTCAAAGCTTTTTGCTGTGCTTTTTAACCTTTCCTTAGGATAAAATAAAAAGTCGGTGGCGACTCTTGCTCAACCGAAACATTTGTGAAAACAAACGCAAAACCTCAAGTCAGTTCTCCCACCGTATCACAGAACTGGCGACTCTGCTGGGGATAATTTTAAAGTGGAGTAACCTTAGGGCTTAGATCACCCTCTTGCATGACTAATTGTTTGCTTTGATTGCTTTATATCTTGGCTCTCTTGTTTGGTCTTGAAATCCTACACCCGGATTTGGGGAAACATTCATAGATAGCAATACGTTGTGGAAACTGTGCGGGGTATACCGACACGGTTGAAGCAATAGATATATTAGTGCGACATATTTGTGAGTACCGGTAACCCTTGAGTTCAATCAAGGAGAGTACGGGGCCGCTGAGTGATGTCACTAAGCACTAATGACCTAGAACCTTACTTGACCATCTTGGCCTTTCATTAGGGGTAGTGAGATGACCGGATTTGGTGCAGTCCGAAGTTGGTAGATACTCGATACTACACTCATTGAGGATTGTTTTCTTGGAATATTTTGGTCGCTAGTTAAGTGGCTAAACCAAAACGATGAACATGGAAAACAATCCAATGATATTGAGCTCCTTAGAACCCGGTTACTATTTATAGGACAGGTTTTTAAGCCAACTACACTCAAGAGGGTACTTACCTATGAAATCTCATGCAAGCCTGAAACTAGGGTTTTGTGTGAATTGCTCGTACATATGTTTGTGCATGCATCATAAACATCATAAAGCATCATATGCATGCACTAACCATTTCAAGGGTTTGGATCTTCATCTTTGTTCTTGTTTTGTAGGTCATGGAAATTCTTCGCAGGAAAACTATCCAAGTCAACCTTGTGAGAATCCCTCCTTAACTCAAAGAGATCACATCCAGAATTCCAGAAAGCTCTCCCTTCAGTGAAAGACATGGTAGACTGCTCAGCCTAGTCAACACCAGCATTGAAGAGGACATGGTAAAGGTGTTGTTCCAGTTCTTTGATCCCCTTCACCACTGTTTCACATTCCCCGACTACCAATTGGTGCCCACTTTGGAGGAATTTTCTCAACTCCTGAGAATTCCTATTCTTAATCAACTACCCTACAACGGTACGGAAAAAGAACCAAAGCCTGAAGATGTTGCTCAAGCACTACACTTGCAACCATCTGACATCAAGGGGCATTGGGAAACTAGAAGTGGTGTCAAAGGCTTCTTGGCAAAATTCTTGTTTGAGAAGGCACAAGAGTGTTGGAATTCATTGGATCTACAAGCCTTTGAAGAAATTGTGGCACTCCTCATTTATGGGTTGGTCCTGTTCCCAAATCCTGACCAGCTTATAGATGTCAACGCCGTCAAGATCTTCTTGTCCAGAAATCCAATACCAACATTGCTTGGGGACATTCTTCACTCATTTTACACACGAACAATGAGAAAGAGGGGTGTTCTCATGTGTTGTACTCCTCTCCTTGCAAGGTGGTTTATTTCTCACCTTCCACAATCTGTTTTGAAGAATGACCAAGGCTTAAGGTGGTCACAACGATTGATGACCCTCACACACTCTGATGTACATTGGTGTTCTCGGTCCAGAGAAAATGTCATCATCATCGATCGTTGTGGAGAGTTCCCTAATGTTCCATTACTTGGCATTAGAGGAGGCATTACCTACAACCCTTGTCTAGCTTTGAGACAATTTGGATATGCACGGAGGGATGGCCCTCATGACATGCTGATTCCTGACCTAGTTTTTGACTTCGACAACGATGCGCAAGGACTTCGCCAAAGATTCATCAGAGCTTGGAGGATGCCTAACAAGGTAGACAGCAAGACACTGGGGCACAAGAACTCCATCCCTCTTGAGCCTTATCTCAAGTGGGTACGAACCCGAGCCCAGAGTCTAATGATGCCTTACCCTCATGTTCTCCCTGTGATTAAAGAGCCCGTTAAGGAAGGAGAGGTTCCCTACACCATCCTATATCCTGGCATGCCAACATCATGGGAGGAGATGCAGAAGAGTTGGATCTAACTCAAGGAGGAACGGAACACTTTTGAAGCCAGCTTCTACGCCAGTGAGAAGAAGTTTTTGGAGCTTACCCGCCGACTCCATGAGGAAGAGACCCTCAACACCTACATCGCACCAAAGAGGATGCGCAACGTCTTTTTACCTTGAGAAGTTTTTGTAATATTTGGCCCATGGGGCATTTATGTACTGACAAATTTCTTCTTATTAATATGACGTGCGTTCTTTTTTGTTTGCAACAATTTTGAATTTTCTAAATCCTTGAATGCATTGCATAAATAAACATATCATTCATCATGCGCATAAGCAGGTCTCCACACCAAGTTTCCTTATATTTCTGCTGTTTATTTCAGTAAGATGGATCTCGAACAGACGGTCAAGGACTTGCAGTCTCAAAATTCACAGTTTCAACATCTCCTGATGACCTTGGCAAAGGGTCAGGAAGATCTAAAGGCCCTGCTTGGGAACAAAGAGAAAGTGAAAAAGAAGAAGAAAAGAGTTGGGGTGGCTACCCTAGGAACAAAGAGCAAGTGAAAAAGAAGAAGAAAAGAGTCGGGGTGGCTACCCTAGGAAGAAGGTTTGAGGGTGAAGCCAGAAGAGTTCTTGAATTTCCCCTACGTCTGAAGAGGGAACCAGAAAAGGCAAAGGGGCTGCGGTACCTTCCGAATCCGAAGTTGAAGAGGAAGAGGCTGAAGAAGACGAAGACTACTCAGAGCAACAATACCCGCCCGCCGACGACAAGTACAAGGGCTTGGAAGACAGGTTGGCAGCTATGGAGCTGCAGAGAGTTCCCGGCTTAGATTTCGAAGATTTGGGATTAGTTGCTGGAATTGTGATCCCGTCGAAGTTTAAAGTTCCAATTTTTGCAAGGTATGACGGGCTGTCCTGCCCGAAGATGCATCTCAGATCATATGTAAGGAAGATCCAACCTTACACCGCAGACAAGAACCTACGGATCCATTTCTTTCAGGATAGCCTTTCAGGGGCTCAACTCGAATGGTTCTATCAGCTGGATGGAGCCGGTATTCGAAACTGGGAGGACTTGGCTACCGCATTTTATAAACAGTATCAGTATAATTCCGACCTCGCTCCCACGCGTACCCAACTCCAGGGCATGTCACTGGGGACGGGCGAAGGATTCAAGGAGTATGCGCAAAAGTGGAGAGACCTGGCTGGCAGGGTGCAGCCGCCGCTGACTGACCGTGAACTTGTTGACATGTTCTTAGGGACCCTGTCTGGTCCGTTCTTCAACCACCTGATTGGTAATTCTTCTGCTGGGTTCACATACCTGATCTTAACCGGTGAGAGGATAGAAGCTGGTATTAATTCAGGGAAGATACAGAAAGGTGCCTCCGCGAGTACTGAAAGGAAGCCCTTCAAGAAGGAAGCCAGTGCTGTTTATGGTCCCAGAAGACAAATTAAACCGGAACGCTGCCAAGCTGTCAATGCATTGGTAATTTCAAAGCCTACTTGTTGTACCCCAAAATTTTCCCTCCCATATTCTTCAAAATTTGCAAAGAGCATGCTTCATAATCTCTCAAGAGTTGCACAGTTCAAGGGCCTCCTAACAGTAAAAAAACTAGGGTTTTGGTTCTAGCAAAGAAATTTAAGTTTCCAAGGGTCCAAACAAGTCCCACATGCCTATAAACATGGTCAAGCATCCATATGCCAAGTTTCAAGACTTACAGCACAAAATTGCACAGTCAAATGCCCTAATTGCTCAGCAGTCAACTGTAGGGGTAAAATGGTCATTTGACAGTCAAAAGTTCAAATTTTTGGTCAACATCTTATTTTGAAGCCACAAACATCATTTGATCAATTCTTGATCATGATTCTCAAGGCATGGCTCAAAAAGTCTCAAGATGCAAAAGTTTCTATATTTGGACAGTTGAAAAAGTCAACTGTAACTTGACCAAGGCATAACTTCCACATGGTTTATTAGAAAAATTCCATCCAAAGCTCATTTTGAAGAGAAAAACATTTCCTACAACTCCTCTTCACACTTCAAGTCCAAGAAATGATCTCACAAAAAGTTATCAATTTCAACATTATAGGTCATTTTCAAAAGTCAACAAAAAGGGACTTTAAGTCAAAGACCATAACTTGAGATTGGTAAATCAAAATGACATGGTACCAAAAGCATTGGTTAGAGGACTTCAATACCTTCCCAAAATGTCAAGGAACATGATCAAATCTTAAAAATTGAGCAAGATATTCCTTGTGGAAGTTGGGAAATATTTGGGAATTTTGAAAAGTCAACTTTACTTCAAATGCCTCAAAATAGCTAATGGGCCACAAATTCTTCCAAGAATCATCATCCAAAGGCTATGCACGACCATTTGACCCAAAGGGGAGTTATTTTCTTATTTTTAATTAATTAATTGAATATTTAATCTATTTAATTCATTTAATTAAAATTAATTACAAGAAAAATACTAAAATAAGGTTTTCAAATCTTTTTGTGCAGTATAATCTCTCATCAAGGCCTAAGGATTTCGTGCATGCCCAAAGAAGAAAGATTCCATGCAAATTGGCTAGGTTTCATGATAAAAAGATTGAAAAAGATTTCATTAAAGATCAAATAATTGATTCATCAAAACATTGATTTCTTGGCTTGAATTTTCACCCTAAAACCTTCCCATACATAAACAGATGCCAACCCTAATGCCAAGAACCTTCAAGCTGTGCCCAAACCTGAACACAAACTTGGCATTTTTTGTGAAAAAGTTGAAAACTGAAACACACATAGAGTGCAATTCAAAGCGAAATAATCATACCAATAGCTTGCCAAGGCCTCAAGGAAGCTTTCTGAATCCTTTTCCACGCTTCTAACCTCAGGAATTGGTATATTGAAGTCAAGCTTTCTCAAACTTTTTGCATAATCGTGTTTCATAATTCATGCCATATTTTTTATTTCTAACGCTTGATTTGTACTAGTCTAATCATTCTGAAGCTAACCATGCCATTCAATTGAGTTTTCGTGCCCTATACATGAATCCACCATTGGAGCTCGTTAGGGTTTCAAAGCTGTAAAATTGGGGTTTCTCTCGTCCGGTAAAATTGAGACACAAGACTTATGCCATTGAAATCAGAAGCTCATGACGAATCAATTCCATACCTCGCGATCAATTTATGATAAACCAGGGCCTAATCGCTATTTTTTATGTTCTTCATTTAGTGGGGGTTTAAAACCCCCACTATCTCTTTTTATTTACAGGCAGCAGGAAGAAGATGGAGGACGTGTCCATTGATCATAGGCACGTTTGAATTTTCGCGCGAAGGACACCACTAATCATTGTTTTACATTATATTCTTTATTTTCCATATTACATTCCAAACGCGCTAATGGCTCAGTTTGCAGGCATATGGCTTGGTAAGCACTGGGACCTGGGTTCGATTCCCAGGTCCCCTCCCTTCTCAATATTATTTTGATTTTCATGTTCCCATGCAGCATACCTTTCAGGGACCACCATACAGCTCTATTTCTGGGCATGCCACACGTCCCACAACATCAATCCAATGGTCATGATTTGAAGAACACCATACACATTGGTCAATGGAGCCACATGCATCCCAGAAAAGTCAACCAGGCCTCCTTCAAATGGGCCAAATTGCTGGCAACTTACCTCCAAAATTGGGGTCAACACCCCCATTGGTTTGCATTCTATTTTCATTCTTTTTATTTTTTTTCTATTATTTGTTTTATTTATTTTAGTTAAATCATCAAAATTAATTTTTCATAACATAAAAATACCAAAAAAATCAGAAAAGACAAAAATAAAAATATATTTTATTATTTAATTCACTAATGTTTTTATTTTGTAAATAAATGTAATAATTAATTTAGTTCTAATTCTAGGTTTTAATTTTAATATTTTTGTAATAAACTAAAAAATGTAGAATTAGGGTTTTATACTTTTATTCCTTTTTCTTTTTCACCATATTTAATAATTAATTATTTTTTTTAAATAAATTTGCCATTAAATAATTAGGTTAAAACTAGGTTAAATTTAAACATTTTTTTTATAAATTAAAAATAGTTTAGAATTAGGGTTTTAATTTCATTTAATTTTCTTACTAAATTCCATAAATACAAAAACTCCAAAAAATTCTTTTTTTTATTTAACTTAATTAATTTATTAATTTCAATTCAATTTCTTTAAAAGGGTCCAACGCCCTCGCTTTCGATTATAATTCCGTTTCGCGCGCTTATTTTGTTTCTTTTTTTTGTAAATTTCATGTAATTACTCCAAAGCCTTGTAATAGATTAATTAGGATATTTATTCTTTCCGCATTTTATTTTATTTCAAATCGGGTCTTGGATTAATTTGGCGATGTAGACCCGCGCCTTTGTAATAGCGTAGGACTTTTAATTCCGCATCTTTTAATTGTTAACAATCACATGAAAGAATGAATGCCCAAAAATAAAATCAAAACGTAGATCACCAATGCATGACAAGACAAATAATAAACTGAAAATGACACACAATTCACACACCACTCTTAGGGTACGCCTCACTGTTGCCTTGCCCCTCGAAAGGTGGTCATCGAGTATAGGACGTCTTAGTAAGTCCTTATGTCCATGAACATGGCATAAGGGTAGCTTCTAAGGTATCCTACTGTTGCTCTGGTGATCACACTGTTGCCTTGCCCCTCGAAACGTGGTCGTCGAGTACAGGACGTCTTAGTGAGTCCTTATGTTCCATTGATCTAGTTGCCTTGAAACGGTTGCCTCGAAACAAGTTGCCTCGAAACGGTTGCCTCGGAATAAAAAGATCAATGGCATAAGGGTAGCTTCTAAGGTATCTTACTATTGCTCGGTGACCACACTGTCCCTAACCCTCGAATTGACCCGAACACCTCCAACGGTGGTGCTACCTACCTCTCAATGGTGGGATGGCACTATCTTTAAGGACATTTACCCAGAAGAATTCCTTAGGGTAGGTAGAGAACTCGTAGATACTTGCTCTAATTTCAAAACAAATCAAAAACTTCTTTTCACACCGACACCTTTTCAAAAGCTTTCAAAAAGCAATTTTTTAAACACTCTTGAGGACTGATACAAGAGTCGAACTGAAATTTTCAAAGAAAATTTTTTAAACCCACAGTTGAAAAGCAAACAAACAATTTTGAAAACACAAATGAGCAAGTATCTAAGAGCCCATGGATAACCATGGATAGAAAGGGTGCTAACACCTTCCCTTTCTATAAATCTACCTCCCGAACCGAGAGCAATCTCAATAAGGAATTTTTCTGTGCTTTTGTCCTTTCCATTTGGAGAAAATAAAAGACGGTGGCGACTCTTGCTTCCGCGACATTTCGCGAACCAGCGTTAAGCAGTCAGTTCCAGATCCACCGATCACAGAACTGGAGACTCTGCTGGGGATAATTTAAAGTGAGGTGTACCTTAGGACTAAGATCACTTGTGTTTTCAATTGCCTGATTTGTTTGCTTTAAAATTATTGGGCCTGTCTCGGGAGTTACATAGATCCTAACCCGGATCTGGGGATACCCTGTTTAGGTAGCATAAGCTGTGAGGGACCTGTCCAGCGTAGACCGACATGGGTGAAGCAGTGGCTACGTTGGTGTGGCACCTTGGTCTGTACCGATATCCCTTGTGTCGCAACGAGGAGAATATGGGTCTTCTGAGGAGTCATTAAGCACCAACAGACCTTAGAACCTTAAATGACACAACTTGGCCATTAGAATAATAGCAGTATGCTACGCCCATTGAGGTTAAACTCTCGTGATGGTTCTGGCCGCAAGAAAAGATTGCGATGCTGGAGTTATGACTGATTAACGGTAGTCAATGATATTGGGATCCTCTAAGAACCCGATTACTTTTGATAGGACAGGTATGAACCAACAAACTGAAAGAGGGTAATACCTAGACCTCATGTTGGCCTAAACTCTAAGGGCTTCTCTTGTGTGACTTGTGTGCCCTCATATTTGACTACTTGCATGCTGGTTATCTGACACATGAACTACTTGCAGGTTTTGTTTATAGTCCTTAATTGGGACTCATAACAGAGTGTACTGAGTTTCTTGCAGGTTTTGTTTATAGTCCTTAATCGGGACTTATAACAGGGTTCACTTACATCACTCCATGCATACCATAACATCATACCCTTGCATATATCCTAACCCATTTCAAGGATCTCAAGGGCTTGTGATGAAGGTCATGATGAACCAGAATGTCTAGCAAGGGGCAAAAGGGGTTTATTTTCCTCTAGCCAAGGTTGTCAGAGGCTATGACCCACTTGACATGGTGAGCTTTGACTCTTGAAGAAGGTTCCCCTAACCAAGTTTGTTTGGAAATCAAAACCAGACATGATGACTGAGTCAGAGGCTATGACCCACTGGATATGGTGAGCCTTTAACCCTTTGAAGAAGGACTCTCAATAACATGAAGTTCCTTCAATCAAGCCACTGGATTCAAGCTCTAACCAATTTCTTGTTTACCCCGCGAGGTCCTTGAAAACATTGCATGCATATCATACATATCATTGCATTACAGGTACCCTTTTGACAGGCCACTTACCATCTGCGCTGTTTATTTCAGCAATGGCCTCCCAACAAGATAACCAGGATCTTCATGCTCAAGAGACCCAGTTCGGGGAAATCCTCCTGAATCTATCCAAGGGGCAGGAAGAACTGAGAACACTTCTCATGGGGACTTTGGTCAGGAACAGTGCTGAGGACGAACGGCTGAAACACCTGCAAGCTGAGATGGATGCAATGAAAACCCAGATGCTGGGGCAGGTGACTGCCATTCAAGGTTTAGCTCAAAGACAAGAAGAGCTCGGGGTTCTCGTCAACCAACTGCTTCGGGGTAACCAACTGGGGAAAACATCTAAAGTTGAAGGGCCAGTCATCGTTCAACCACCTTTGAAATAAGGAGATAAGGGGAGAGCTCCTCAAATGGCTTCAGGGTCACAAACTCAGCAGCAACTTCACCAGCTTCAGCCAGACAAGCCCAGGAGGCAATTCACCCAGCTCAACATGTCGTTGTTTCAAGCTTTACAACGCCTGTTGAGATTGAATCTGATCACATTAAGGGCTCATCCCCGGAACCCCAACACAGCATCTCCTACCTATCATCCCAATAAAAGGTGTGCCTACCACTCTGCCAGTCCAGGACATGATACAAATGAGTGTTGGGCTCTGAAAAACAAGATCCAGGACCTGATTGATGAAGGAGCATTGGAGTTCACACAAGATGGTCAGGCTGAGTTTTTCTACCATCCCTCCAAGGCTCACCATTTGAAGTAACAAGCCCTGAAGATGAAAAGACTTTTTTTCATTAGGATTTTCAAGTTGTAATTTTCTTTTGTTCAAACATTTACTCATTTTCAACGTTGTTATTCCATTAATGCATCGCATACGTCTGTTTTGAAGCAATATATTCGTATTCACTATATGCAAACTATTTTCATATTTTTCTGATGATCAACGCTCGATTAATAATGCTAAGCCTCTTGAGGGAGGATGACGAAAACGATACCACAATCTACAGTATGCTTTTGAACAGACCCCGCTGATGAGGTACAGGCATTGTTTCAATTCCTAAACACTGGAGTTATAAGGAAGATAATCCCTCGTCAACCCCTTTGAGCCAAAGAAGTAGGAGTTTTTCTTTTCGAAAATTAAAACCCTTAATCATAACCTGGGGCAGGGTAGTTCTCTCAGTTGATCCAAGTGCATAACAAATGGCACCAAAGAGGTCCTTACAAAAAAAAGAAGACAGTGATGATTCCGAATAATCATAAGGATAGGCAGTCATTATATCTCAAAAATAAAAGCCCAATAAGTCAAAACCTATGAAGGAGACTTACAAAACTGGGGCATCCCGCTGACTGTAATCACAAAAGAAACAGTTCAGGCAAAAAACAGGGATAACAAAATCAAAGAAGAAAGAGGTACTACAAACCCTCAACAAGAAAGGAAAGTGACTGCCTGTTCAAAATAAATTGTCAGGATCTGAACTATCACTGGTATATCAAAGCAAAGACTCAAACAAGGTCTAACGCATGATCAGCTGAGTTTAGGTTTGAAGAACATCACGAAGAGCGGGTGGGTACAAATATACTTTGAGCCTTTATCCTTTGTTTCTTAAACCGTGAACCAGGCCACGTTATAACCCTCAAAAGTCCTAGCTGAAGCATGGGTTAGTTCGAAAGCATATTGTACGAAAGGTATCCCGACTCCTTAAGGCTTGTGGTAAAATAACGAGTTGACACCACAATTTACAAAACTTGCTTGTTTTATTAAAAAAATTCATTTCCAAAAACTTCGAAACAGACATAAGCTTTACATTTTTGATACAACATTGTTTGCATATGACTACTTGTTTGAACAGCAGGGAAATTCGCACGATGAAAGCCTAGTAAACAAAGGCATTTCCAATCAAGGGGCATCGCATGATCATTGTCCATCATCTGGGGCAGTCCAGCCAAGATGCGGAGAATCTCTCAAAGGCCAAACAGCCTGGGGCAAATCTCCGCCTGAGTCACTTGGGGCATTTCAACAACGAATCTCGCCTGATCAAACACCTTCTGGTGGCATGACAAAACACTTCTAACAGGGGCAACTCCCTACATTCTGAGAGCGTGGATATAGTCGAAAAGAATACTACGCGTAATCAAAGACCCGCTAGGTTGACACACCTAGGCAAAAATAAGGGCTTCCCGGCGAACCAAAAGGGTTCGGGCAAAATGAAGGGATGAAATGAAAAAATCTGTACACCCGGCAAGTTGAAAACCTGAAAAGGCGGCTTGGGCAAAAATGGGTATCCCGGTGGACTGAAAACCCGAAAGGGCGGTCCAAGCAAAAGTTAGGGATTAAAGCGTACGACTATGTCTTGTCATCTTGTCACCTGCCTACCAGAAGAAGGTTTGTCCATCAACAACTATCAGCACCTCACAGGTCTTCCTCTCCCACCTTAGAAACAGGGGCAATGATGAGTTGTCCAAACGATCTAATTGCTCGATCCGCCAAGGTATCAAGGTGAGTTTGGCTGAAGAACATAACCAGTATATCTTAACTCCCCAGAGAGTGAGCCAGCAAGTCAATACACTCTCCCCAAGCAAAGTTATACTATCAGCCTTAAGGAAGTTGGGTATCCTCCAGCAGATCTCAACATTCCTCAACAAGCATCCCCGACAATCTTGATCTAAGATTGTTCCCTGGTGGTATACCAGATATTCAGCGGAGCCACTTCCTCAATATATCTCAAAGATTTCCCCGGGAGAGTCCAGTCTGAAGATTTCCCCAGGAAAGTTTGAATACATCTCCCCCAGCAGGAAGCTTATCCCCAGTAGGTTCTGGAAGCTTATCCCCTACAGAGCACGAACGCGTCTCCCGGCTGTATTCAAAGGTTATTTCCCTATCAGGATATAACTGGGTTATCCTCAGCCAAAAGCCACAGAAAGATCGTTCTCGGCGAAGTCTTCTTATCCCCAGCGAAGTCTATTAACACTCCCAACACAACAATGGTATCCCCAGCGAAGTTACCATCAATATTCCAGCAAAGTATCTCTCTCCCCACAGAGTATTATTCCCCAGCAAGATCGCTAGAGTAATTTTCTCCCCGCAGAGTAATCCATTCGCCAAGTTTATTCCCCAACGGAGTTATCTTCTCCTACCGGTATTCTTGCAACTATCATCCTCAGCAGAAGCAACAAAGCATTATTCTCCAACATCAGCCCAGGATGTGACTTCCCGGCACCCGTCAAGGATTTATTTTCCTAAGACAAAAAGATACATTCATAAACATCACATTTTCATACATTATAGCATGCATATACGCATCATATCTTACAAATCTCACTTATGTTGAGAACATCATCGCTTGATTCATATCATGCCTTGCATATGACTGACCTTTACCTTTCAGGAAAGATCTAGTTAAGTTCTCAGCTATATTTCAAGACTTTAGTCTGGTTCAGTTAAATCGACCCTAAGATTTTCCTGATTCTTATCCAGTCAAAGGCCTTCTCTGGTTCAGTCAGATCGACCCTAAGATCTCCCTGATTCTTATCCAGTTGAAGATATTCCAAGACCTTGCCTGGTTCAGTTAAATCGACCCTAAGATTTTCCTGATTCTTATCCAGTCAAAGGCCTTCTCTGGTTCAGTCAGATCGACCCTAAGATCTCCCTGATTCTTATCCAGTTGAAGATATTCCAAGACCTAGCCTGGTTCAGTTAAATCGATCCTAAGATTTTTCTGATTCTTATCCAGCCAAAGGCCTTCTCTGGTTCAGTCAGATCGACCCTAAGATCTCCCTGATTCTTATCCAGTTGAAGATATTCCAAGACCTTGTCCGGTTCAGTTAAATCGACCCTAAGATTTTCCTGATTCTTATCCAGCCAAAGGCCTTCTCTGGTTCAGTCAGATCGACCCTAAGATCTCCCTGATTCTTATCCAGTTGAAGATATTCCAAGACCTTGCCCGGTTCAGTTAAATCGACCCTAAGATTTTCCTGATTCTTATCCAGTCAAAGGCCTTCTCTGGTTCAGTCAGATCGACCCTAAGATCTCCCTGATTCTTATCCAGTTGAAGATTCCAAGACCTTGTCCGGTTCAGTTAAATCGACCCTAAGATTTTCCTGATTCTTATCCAATCAAAGGCCTTCTCCGGTTCAGTCAAATCGACCCTAAGATCTCCCTGATTCTTATCCCAGTAGAAGACATCCAAGATTCTCTCAGCGTTACTGTTGAGGTTGAAGTCGCCCAAGATTCTCTCAGCGTTACTGTTGAGGTTGAAGTCGCCTATGATTCTCTCAGCGTTACTGTTGAGGTTAAAGTCGCCAAGATTCTCTCAGCGTTACTGTTGAGGTTGAAGTCGCCTATGATTCTCTCAGCGTTACTGTTGAGGTTGAAGTCGCCAAGATTCTCTCAGCGTTACTGTTGGGGTTGAAGTCGCCCAAGATTCTCTCAGCGTTACTGTTGAGGTTGAAGTCGCCTATGATTCTCTCAGCGTTACTGTTGGGGTTGAAGTCGCCCAAGATTCTCTCAGCGTTACTGTTGAGGTTTAAGTCGCTTATGATTCTCTCAGCGTTACTGTTGAGGTTGAAGTCGCCAAGATTCTCTCTGCGTTACTGTTGAGGTTGAAGTCGCCCAAGATTCTCTCATCGTTCCTGTTGAGGTAGTAATCGTCCAAGATTCTCTCAGCGTTCCTGTTGAGGTAGTAATCGTCCAAGATTCTCTCAGCGTTCCTGTTGAGGTAGTAATCGCCCCAGGTTCTCTCAGCGTTCCTGTTGAGGTAGTAATCGTCCAAGGTTCTCTCAGCGTTCCTGTTGAGGTAGTAATCGCCAAAGGTTCGTCCCGTTGAGGTAGTAATCATCCCTGGTTCATCCATCACCTTTTGAAGTTCCAGATTCAATTCCTGTAGCCAGTCATGGCACATTTACATAAGAGCTTGAAGACCAACCCCTGTAACAAGTCAGGTAATCATTTTCTTTTTCAGGTACGCAAGTTCTCGCTAAGGAAACTCTTACGCGATCGACATCCAGATGGCATCTATAAGCCCATCCACCTATCCATCACCTCTCAGCATGGCATCTATAAGCCCATCATCCTATCCATCAATCTCCAAATGGCATCTATAAGCCCATTCCTACCATCACATACCATGTGAGCGCAAATTTCTGGGCACTCTAGTGTTCAATCATCTTCCACCTTCAGATTACGAAAGGCACGTCAGCCAATCTACATCCTCAGGTCTAAGAAGATTGAACAGGGGCAACTGTTGTACCCCAAAATTTTCCCTCCCATATTCTTCAAAATTTGCAAAGAGCATGCTTTATAATCTCTCAAGAGTTGCACAGTTCAAGGGCCTCCTAACAGTCAAAAAACTAGGGTTTTGGTTCTGGAAAAGAAATTGAAGTTTCCAAGGGTCCAAACAAGTCCCACATGCCTATAAACATGGTCAAGCATCCGTATGCCAAGTTTCAAGACTTACAGCATAAAATTGCACAGTCAAATGCCCAAATTGCTCAGCAGTCAACTGGAGGGGTAAAATGGTCATTTGACAGTCAAAAGTTCAAATTTTTGGTCAACATCTTATTTTGAAGCCACAAACATTATTTGATCATGATTCTCAAGGCATGGCTCAAAAAGTCTCAAGATGCAAAAGTTTCTATATTTGGACAGTTGAAAAAGTCAACTGTAACTTGACCAAGGCATAACTTCCACATGGTTTATCAGAAAAATTCCATCCAAAGCTCATTTTGAAGAGAAAGACATTTCCTACAACTCCTCTTCACACTTCAAGTCCAAGAAATGCTCTCACAAAAAGTTATCAATTTCAACATTATAGGTCATTTTCAAAAGTCAACAAAAAGGGACTTTAAGTCAAAGACCATAACTTGAGATTGGTAAATCAAAAAGACATGGGACAAAAGGCATTGGTTAGAGGACTTCAATACCTTTCCAAAATGTCCAAGAACATGATCAAAGCTTAAAAATTGAGCAAGATATACCTTGTGGAAGTTGGGAAATTTTTGGGAATTTTGAAAAGTCAACTTTACTTCAAATGCCTCAAAATTGCTAATGGGCCACAAATTCTTCCAAGAATCATCATCCAAAGGCTATGCACGACCATTTGACCCAAAGGGGAGTTATTTTCTTATTTTTAATTAATTAATTGAATATTTAATCTATTTAATTCATTTAATTAAAATTAATTAAAAGAAAAATACTAAAATAAGGTTTTCAAATCTTTTTGTGCAGTATAATCTCTCATCAAGGCCTAAGGATTTCGTGCATGCCCAAAGAAGAAAGATTCCATGCAAATTGGCTAGGTTTCATGATAAAAAGATTGAAAAAGATTTCATTAAAGATCAAATATTTGATTCATCAAAACATTGATTTCTTGGCTTGAATTTTCACCCTAAAACCTTCCCATACATAAACAGATGCCAACCCTAATGCCAAGAACCTTCAAGCTGCGCCCAAACCTGAACACAAACTTGGCATTTTTTGTGAAAAAGTTGAAAACTGAAACACACATAGAGTGCAATTCAAAGCGAAATAATCATACCAATAGCTTGCCAAGGCCTCAAGGAAGCTTTCTGAATCCTTTTCCACGCTTCTAACCTCAGGAATTGGTATATAGAAGTCAAGCTTTCTCAAACTTTTTGCATAATCGTGTTTCATAATTCATGCCATATTTTTGATTTCTAACGCTTGATTTGTACTAGTCTAATCATTCTGAAGCTAACCATGCCATTCAATTGAGTTTTCGTGCCCTATACATGAATCCACCATTGGAGCTCGTTAGGGTTTCAAAGCTGTAAAATCGGGGTTTCTCTCGTCCGGTAAAATTGAGACACAAGACTTATGCCATTGAAATCAGAAGCTCATGAAGAATCAATTCCATACCTCGCGATCAATTTATGATAAACCAGGGCCTAATCGCTATTTTTTATGTTCTTCATTTAGTGGGGGTTTAAAACCCCCGCTATCTCTTTTTATTTACAGGCAGCAGGAAGAAGATGGAGGACGTGTCCATTGATCATAGGCGCGTTTGAATTTTCGCGCGAAGGACACCACTAATCATTGTTTTACATTATATTCTTTATTTTCCATATTACATTCCAAACGCGCTAATGGCTCAGTTGGCAGGCATATGGCTTGGTAAGCACTGGGACCTGGGTTAGATTCCCAGGTCCCCTCCCTTCTCAATATTATTTTGATTTTCATGTTCCCATGCAGCATACCTTCCAGGGACCACCATACAGCTCTATTTCTGGGCATGCCACACGTCCCACAACATCAATCCAATGGTCATGATTTGAAGAACACCATACGCATTGGTCAATGGAGCCACATGCATCCCAGAAAAGTCAACCAGGCCTCCTTCAAATGGGCCAAATTGCTGGCAACTTACCTCCAAAATTGGGGTCAACACCCCCATTGGTTTGCATTCTATTTTCATTCTTTTTATTTTTTTTTCTATTATTTGTTTTATTTATTTTAGTTAAATCATCAAAATTAATTTTTCATAACATAAAAATACCAAAAAAATCAGAAAAGACAAAAATAAAAATATATTTTATTATTTAATTCACTAATGTTTTTATTTTGTAAATAAATGTAATAATTAATTTAGTTCTAATTCTAGGTTTTAATTTTAATATTTTTGTAATAAACTAAAAAATGTAGAATTAGGGTTTTATACTTTTATTCCTTTTTCTTTTTCACCATATTTAATAATTAATTATTTTTTTAAATAAATTTGCCATTAAATAATTAGGTTAAAACTAGGTTAAATTTAAACATTTTTTTTATAAATTAAAAATAGTTTAGAATTAGGGTTTTAATTTCATTTAATTTTCTTACTAAATTCCATAAATACAAAAACTCCAAAAAATTCTTTTTTTATTTAACTTAATTAATTTATTAATTTCAATTCAATTTCTTTAAAAGGGTCCAACGCCCTCGCTTTCGATTATAATTCCGTTTCGCGCGCTTATTTTGTTTCTTTTTTATGTAAATTTCATGTAATTACTCCAAAGCCTTGTAATAGATTAATTAGGATATTTATTCTTTCCGCATTTTATTTTATTTCAAATCGGGTCTTGGATTAATTTGGCGATGTAGACCCGCGCCTTTGTAATAGCGTAGGACTTTTAATTCCGCATCTTTTAACTGTTAACAATCACATGAAAGAATGAATGCCCAAAAATAAAATCAAAACGTAGATCACCAATGCATGACAAGACAAATAATAAACTGAAAATGACACACAATTCACACACCACTCTTAGGGTACGCCTCACTGTTGCCTTGCCCCTCGAAAGGTGGTCATCGAGTATAGGACATCTTAGTAAGTCCTTATGTCCATGAACATGGCATAAGGGTAGCTTATAAGGTATCCTACTGTTGCTCTGGTGATCACACTGTTGCCTTGCCCCTCGAAACGTGGTCGTCGAGTACAGGACGTCTTAGTGAGTCCTTATGTTCCATTGATCTAGTTGCCTTGAAACGGTTGCCTCGAAACAAGTTTCCTCGAAACGGTTGCCTCGGAATAAAAAGATCAATGGCATAAGGGTAGCTTCTAAGGTATCTTACTATTGCTCGGTGACCACATTGTCCCTAACCCTCGAATTGACCCGAACACCTCCAACGGTGGTGCTACCTACCTCTCAATGGTGGGATGGCACTATCTTTAAGGACATTTACCCAGACGAATTCCTTAGGGTAGGTAGAGAACTCGTAGATACTTGCTCTAATTTCAAAACAAATCAAAAACTTCTTTTCACACCGACACCTTTTCAAAAGCTTTCAAAAAGCAATTTTTCAAACACTCTTGAGGACTGATACAAGAGTCGAACTGAAATTTTCAAAGAAACTTTTTTAAACCCACAGTTGAAAAGCAAACAAATAATTTTGAAAACACAAATGAGCAAGTATCTAAAAGCCCATGGATAACCATGGATAGAAAGGGTGCTAACACCTTCCCTTTCTATAAATCTACCTCCCGAACCGAGAGCAATCTCAATAAGGAATTTTTCTGTGCTTTTGTCCTTTCCATTTGGAGAAAATAAAAGACGGTGGCGACTCTTGCTTCCGCGATATTTCGCGAACCAGCGTTAAACAGTCAGTTCCAGATCCACCGATCACACTACTGCTGCTCCTCAGCAGTATAACCAACCAAGGGGTGAGAGACCCAAAAGGCAGTACACTCGACTCAGCATGACCCTGTCTCAGATTTTGCCGCAACTACTGTCAACCAATCTGGTAACTGTCAAAGAAGCTCTGAAGGTAGTGAACACAGCTTCTCCAAAGTACAACCCCAATTCCCGTTGCGCTTATCACTCTGATAGCCCGGGGCATACTACGGACGATTGTTGGGTTCTGAGGAATAAGGTTCAGGACCTTATTGATGCTAAAGAAATACAGTTCGAGGCGCCCGAAAGGCCCAATGTTGTAACTGCTCCCATGCCCCAGCATGGAGTGAATGCTGTGGAAGAAGACCTGTATGTGGCCTCCGTGGATGATATTGTTACTATGTTATTGACCGTCAAAAGGAACCTGTTGCTAGCCGGTTTATTTCCAGGATGTAGCGAAGGTTGCCCTTTATGTGCTGTTTCACCTGCTGGTTATCCGTTGCTGAAGTCAGGCGTCCAAAACCTGGTGGATAGCAAAGAGATCTTGTTCGAGAAGATTGTTGTTCCTGCTGTCCCTGCTGAAGAAGTGTCTATTGTTACTATTTTCAACAACCCTCCTAAGGCTCCTTCAAAGAAGCCTGTCAAAATCATGTCCACTCAGAAGATTGCTCCTATCATCATCACTGTTCCGGGGCCTCTCCCTTATACATCCGACAAAGCTGTCCCATGGCACTATGGGGCAGATGTTTATGTTCTTGGAGTAAAGCAAGAGTTCAATACAAGTACCGGCGTCAGTAACATCACAGGGCCTGCCAAAATTACTCGTAGTGGTAGACTGTTCTCACCAGATATTGCGCCACCAGCAATTCAGAAACCTCTTGTCATTACACCTGCAAGTGTGCCTGTTCCCCTTCCTGATCAAGTTTCTGTTTCTACCCATGCTGCCGAGTCATCTGACGCTCGAGGCAAAGGGATTGCTACTAATTTGCCTGCCCGGACGGAGGCACCAAAGACAACCACTGTTGAAGCTTCCCAACAAGAAATGGAAGAGATTCTCAAGATCATTAAGAAGAGTGATTTCAATGTAGTTGAACAGTTGGGGCACACCCCATCAAAGATTTCTATGCTATCACTGTTGTTGTGTTCAGAGGCCCATGCCAAGGCCCTGATTTCCTTCCTAAAGACGGCCCATGTGCCACAAGAAATGTCTGCTGATCAATTTACCGATTGTGTGGCCAACTTGACTGCCGATAATGGGTTGGGTTTCTCTGACACCGATCTGACTGCCAAAGGAAAGAACCATAACGACACCCTGCATGTCTCCATTGAATGCATGGGCACTACTCTTGCCCATGTGTTGGTAGACATTGGTTCTTCATTGAACGTATTACCCAAGAAGGCCCTAGACAGGTTGGATTGTGAGGGTTTGGAGCTCAAGCCTAGTAACATTGTTGTCCGGGCCTTTGACGGTTCGAAAAGGATGGTACATGGGGAAGTTGACATTCCAATCAGGGTTGGTTCTCAAGTTTTTGATTCTACTTTCTATGTGATGGATATCCGACCATCCTATTCTTGTTTGCTAGGTCGTCCATGGATCCACAAGGCTGGAGCTGTAACCTCCACATTACATCAAAAGCTTAAGTACCCGGTCAGAGGAAAGATTGTTACAGTTCAGGGGGAGGAAGAATACATGGTCAGCCACCTCAACTCGTTCCGGTACATAGAAATGGATGGGGAGTTCATTGAAACCCCCTTTCAACACTTTGAAGAGGTGCCTCAGACATTGGCGTCAACAGAGACTGTGACTGTAGAAGACTCTCCTTTAAAGATGGCTTCCTTAAAGGATGCCTGGGCTGTTATTGAGAAGGGCGAGTGTGCAAACTGGGGCCGACTTCTTGATTTCACTCCGAAGACCGATAATTTTGGTTTGGGTTTCACTGTAGAAGCTCAGAGGGTTGTTCGTAAGGCAAGAATTGGAAAACCTCCTGTGTTCATCACCAACCCGGGAGTAAATGCTATTGAAGACGACGTGGAGGAATTTGAATTCGACAGTTGGATCTACCCGACAACCGACGATGGACCAAGAACCTGGACTGCCAAAGACTTCACACCTATTACTTTTGTCACTCAGTAATGAACTCTTTTGTTTTGAATTTGTAACAGACAATATTTTGAAACTTTTATGGCTCGGTGTCTTACCCGGGGCACCGTGGCTTCATTTGTGAGGGCTTTTGTGTGTCATTTTCATATATCATTAATAAAAACATTGGACGTTTGTTGCATTTCAAAATCTTGCACTCCTTTTCTTTCTTTATTATATATTGCAAAACAGCTATATTTACACACACTCACCTATACAGGTTCCAATCCACTCTGGATCTCACTGGTAACGACTCTGCTACTGCCAGTTATAACTTTGAAATTCCGATCAACTTAGCCGAAGACGAAGGTGAAGATGATTGCGAAGTGCCTGGTGAGCTCGCAAGACTGTTACTCCAGGAAGAGAGGGCCATTCAGCCACATGAAGAGCCAGTGGAAACGGTAAATCTGGGTACTGAGACAGACATAAAGGAAGTCAAGATTGGTGCCAATCTAGAGCTCAGTGTGAAACAACGGTTGATTCAGATGCTGCATGACTATTTGGAAATCTTTGCTTGGTCTTACGAAGACATGCCTGGGTTGGATACCGACATTGTGGTTCATCACCTGCCTACCAAGGAAGAATGCCCTCCGGTAAAACAGAAGGTCCGCCGTATGCGTCCAGAAATGTCCGAAAAAATCAAAGCTGAGGTTATGAAACAATTTGACGCCGGGTTTCTAGCAGTGACTTCTTACCCTCAGTGGGTTGCTAATGTGGTTCCAGCGCCGAAGAAAGATGGTAAGGTCAGAATGTGTGTTGATTACAGGGATTCAAACAGGGCGAGCCCTAAGGATGATTTCCCTCGGCCTCATATCGACGTTCTGGTTGACAACACTGCTTAGCATAAGGTATTCTCCTTCATGGATGGGTTCTCAGGTTATAATCAAATCAAGATGGCTCCTGAAGACATGGAGAAGACCACTTTTGTTACTCAGTGGGGCACCTTTTGTTACAAGGTCATGCCATTTGGTTTGAAAAATGCTAGGGCAAGCTACCAACGTGCCATGGTTGCTCTGTTTCATGACATGATCCATCACGAGATAGAAGTATATGTCGACGATATGATTGCAAGGTCCCAAACTGAGAAGGAACACCTTGACCATCTACGGAAACTGTTTGACCGTCTGAAGTTGTACAAGCTGAGGTTGAACCCAAACAAGTGCACCTTTGGGGTGAGATCTGGAAAATTGCTAGGCTTCGTCGTAAGCGACAAAGGCATTCAAGTGGACCCTGCCAAAGTGAAAGCCATACAAGAGATGCCAGTTCCCAAGACAGAGAAAGAAGTCAGAGGCTTTCTAGGACGACTGAACTACATTGCCCGATTCATCTCACACCTAACTGCTACCTGTGAACCAATCTTCAAGCTGCTGAAGAAAGATCAAGTAGTACGTTGGAACGATGAATGTCAGGCCGCTTTCGAAAGAATCAAAGAGTATCTCCAAGAACCACCCATTCTTATGCCGCCGGTTGAAGGGAGACCTCTAATCTTATACTTGACTGTACTGGACAACTCAATGGGGTGTGTGCTGGGGCAGCATGACGAGTCTGGCCGAAAAGAACACGCCATTTATTACCTTAGCAAAAAGTTTACCGACTGTGAGACCCGATACTCACTGCTCGAGAAAACTTGCTGCGCTTTGGTATGGGCTGCTCGCCGGTTGAGACAGTATATGTTGACTCAAACTACTCTGTTGATTTCAAAAATGGATCCAATCAAGTACATATTCGAAAAGCCTGCCTTGTCCGGAAGAATAGCAAGATGGCAGATGATCTTGACGGAATATGACATCCAGTACACGACTCAAAAAGCAATCAAGGGAAGTGTATCGGCAGACCATTTGGCACACCAGGCAGTGGACGATTACCAGTCGATGAACTTTGAATTTCTAGACGAGGATATCATGGTAGTGACTGATTGTGAAGTACCTGGACCGGATGAAGGACCTGAGGAAGGATCCCGATGGTCTATGCACTTTGACGGAGCCTCGAACGCTTTGGGTAATGGTATCGGCGCTGTGATCATATCCCCTAAAGGCACTCATACTCCACTCACCGACCGTCTATGTTTCAACTACACCAACAACATGGCAGAGTATGAACATGTATCATGGGTCTTCAAGCTGCAATTGACTTAAGGATCAAGTTTCTGAGTGTCTTCGGAGATTCCGCTCTCGTGATCAATCAGATCAAAGGCGAGTGGGATACGAAACCCCCAAATCTTATTCCTTACAAAGAGTATGTGTTGACATTGATTCCCCACTTCGAGGAGATAACCTTTGAACACTTCCCAAGAGAGGAAAATCAGTTAGCGGACGCGTTGGCTACGATGTCTTCTATGTTCAAAGTCAAATGGGACAACGAGGCGCCCCAGATCATTATCTGGAAGTTGGATGAACCCGCACATTGCTGCGATCTCGAGACCAAAGAGGTAACTAAAAAACCCTGGTATCATGAAGTAAAGAGATACCTTGAAGCTCAAGAATACCCCGAAGGTACATCTGTTAATGACAAGAAGTTCCTGAGAAGGTTTGCGGCAAAGTTTTTCCTCAGCAACGACATTCTCTACAAGCGAAACCATGATTCAACCTTATTGCGTTGTGTGGATAAGACTGAAGCAGAAAGGATCATGGCAGAGCTACATGAAGGTACCTTCGGAACACATTCCAGTGGACATACCATGGTAAAGAAAATCCTTCGGGCAGGATATTTCTGGTCCACAATGGAAGCCGACTGTTATCAGCATTCTCGAACTTGTCATAAATTCCAGATCTATGCTGATAAGGTGCACATTCCTCCGGTTCCTCTGAACGTCTTGACAGCACCTTGGCCTTTTGTAATGTGGGGCATTGATATGATCGGCGAGATCAGACCTACGACATCTAACGGGCACCGCTTCATCCTGGTAGCGATCGATTACTTCATAAAATGGGTTGAAGCAGCTTCCTACGCTACTGTAACCAAGAATGTCGTGGCACGGTTCATTCGACACAACCTGATCTGTCGATACGGTGTACCTGAGAGGATCGTTACGGATAATGGTACCAATCTTAACAACAAGATGATCACTGAGCTCTGCGAGCAATTCAAGATACAACACCACAACTCTTCTCCCTACCGGCCGAAGATGAATGGAGCTGTAGAAGCAGCGAATAAGAACATCAAGAAGATTGTGCAGAAGATGACAGTGACCTACAAAGATTGGCACGAAATGTTACCGTTTGCTCTTCATGGGTACCGTACCTCAGCACGGACGTCAACAGGGGCAACTCCTTTTTCCTTGGTCTATGGCATGGAGGCAGTCTTACCTATTGAAGTCCAAATACCCTCTCTCTGGATAATGAAGGATGCAGGTTTGAGCGAAGATGACTGGATCCAGACTCGGCTTGATCAATTAAACCTAATTGACGAAAAGAGACTCACTGCTATTTGTCATGGTCAGACGTACCAAAAATGGATGATCAGGGCATTTAACAAGAAGGTCAGACGAAAAGAGTATCAAGTCGGAGACCTGGTAATCAAGCGCATCATTCTTCCTCAAAGTGATCCCAGGGGAAAATGGACCCCTACGTACGAATGGCCATTTGTGGTTAAACATATCTTCTCAGGAGGAGCTACGATTCTAACCACCATGGATGGTGACGACCTTCCTTACCCCGCCAATGCAGACATAGTAAAAAGATACTACGCATGAATTAAAGACCCGCTAGGTTGACACACCTAGGCAAAAATAAGGGCTTCCCGACGAACCAAAAGGGTTCGGGAAAAAATAAGGGACGAAATTAAAAAAAAACCTGTACACCCGGCAAGTCGAAAACCTGAAAAGGCGGCTTGGGCAAAAATGGGTATCCCGGTGGACTGAAAACCCGAAAGGGTGGTCCAGGCAAAAGTTAGGGATAAAGCGTAATACTATGTCTCATTGGATCACCTTGCATCCAGAATTCGGCATCAACTATCAGGCTCAGATGACTCCAATCAATCAACTTCATCTTCAACTAAGCAGTAGAGTGATGAGACGCTTGAAGACATAAAGGCGATAGCAGAGTTGGAACCCAGTGGGATTATTTTTCACATAGATGTTTTGTTTCCTTTTCACAAAATTGTATAAACTCTATTTTGCTCGGCGGCGTTCTCTTACTAGGACGTCAGCCTCCTGTACATAAAACGCCTATTTACAGGCAAATTTCAAAATCAATACAAGTTCAATTTTTCAGACAAATTACCCATCGTTTTTTCCTTTTTCTGTTTTGTTTTGCATAGAACATCCAATGTTCATTTTTGATATATGCATTTGACATTAATTGCTAATCATGAATGTTTGCATGCGAAACAAAGGACTAATTACAGATGACATCAGAAACAGAGGCAATAAAGAATTGTCTAAGCGATCTAGTTGCTCTGTCCACCGAGGTACCAAGGTAAGTTCGGCTGAAGAATGTAACCAAGTTACCTCAACTCCCCACAGAATAAGACAAGATTAAGCAATACTCTCCCCAGGAAGAGTTGGTCCCCCATCAGCCCTGAAAAGGCACAATATCTCCAGCAAGTCAGCGATACTCTCCCCAAGCCGAGTTAGTCTACTGTCAGCCTTAAGGAATTTGGGTATCCCCAGAAGATCTCAACATTCCCCAACGGAGTATAGACATCCCTCAGCAAGCATCCCCAGCAGTCTTAATATAAGATTTGTTCCCCGGCGGAATATAGACACCCTAGTGGAACCCCTTCCCCAGTACAGTCTGAGGAGTTTCCCCAGGAAAGTTTGAATCATCCTCCCTAGTAGATTCTGGAAGCTTATCCCCAGTAGATTCTGAAAGCTTATCACCTGCAGAGTACGAACGCATCTCGCCGGCTTCATTCAAAGGTTATTTCCCCAATAGGGTATAACTGGGTTATCCTCAGCTAATAACCACGGAAAGATCGTCCTCGGCGAAGTTCTTCCTATTCCCCAGCAGAGTTCATCAAATTCCCCAACATAACTTATCAGTGGAATCCCCAGCAGAGCTCTCATCAAAACCTCAGTGAAGTATCTCTTCCCACAGAGTAATTCCCCACAGAGTAATCTCTCCAGCAAGTTTATTCCCCAACAGAGTCGTCTTCTCCTACCGGTTTATTCTTGCAACCATCATCCCCAGTGGAAACGAAGAACTCCACTCTTCAACATCAGCCCAGGATTCCACAAACTCCCGGCAGTCGTCAAGGATTTATTTTCCTAGACAAAAATACATTCATCACATTATCATACACCATGACGCATGCATATACGCATCATATCACACAATCTCATTTATTCTTTAAAAAACATCATGACATCATGCATTTCATACATCATGACATTGCATACAACTAATGTTTTGCCTTTTCAGGAAAAGGTCAATCCAAAGATGATTACTATCAACTATCGCAATTCCAGATTCGATACCTGTATCTAGCCATGGCATATCTGTGAGTGATTGATTGTAGATTCGATACCTGTATCCAGTCAGGGCATATCTGCATGAAGAGTTTAGAGATTCGATACCTGCATCCAGCCAGGGCATATCTGTAGACGACAAATTCCAGATTCGATACCTGTATCCAGCTAGGGCATATCTGTAGACGACAAATTCCAGATTCGATACCTGTATCCAGCCAGGGCATATCTGTAGACGACAAATTCCAGATTCGATACCTGTATCCAGCCAGGGCATATCTGTAGACGACAAATTCCAGATTCGATACCTGTATCCAGCCAGGGCATATCTGTAGACGACAAATTCCATATTCGACACCTGTATCTAGCCAGGGCATATCTGCATGAATAGTTTAAAGATTCGATACATGTATCCATCCAGGGCACGTCTGTAAGCAACCTTTTCGAAGTTCCGGATTCGATTCCTGTATCTAGCCAGGGCATATCTGTGAGCAATTGATTGTAGATTCGATACCTGTACCTAGCCAGGACATATCTGCATGAAGAGTTTGAAGATCAACACCTGCAACAGGCCAGGAAACCATCTTCCTTTCTCAAAGTATGCAAGTTCTTGCTAAGGAATCTCTTACGCGATCGAAACCTCCAAATGGCATCTATAAGCCCATTCCCGACATCACATTTCTGATACTCCAGCATGCGAGTGCAAATTTCTGGGCACTTTAGTGTTCAATCATCTTCCACCTTCGGATCACGAAAGGCGCGCAAGACAATCTACATCCTCAGGTCTAAGAAGATTGAACAGGGGCAACTATTGTACCCCAAAATTTTCCCTCCCATTTCATTAATATTTTCTCACCACAAGACCCTTGGAGCTCAAGATCAAGTTAGGGTTTGCTCTGCTCAAGACTCCTCCTTGCACTGTTGGCCCAAATTAGGGTTTGAGTTTTCACAAAGGTGTTTTGACCTAAAATGCCCAAAATGACTTTCATGCTTCATGTTGGACTCACATGTTTATCCATACCAAGTTTCAAGCCTTGATTCCAATCTTTGCCCAGTCAATTGGACAGTTGACCTAGAAATCAGCTGTATTAGGGGAAAAGTCAATTGTGGCCAATGGACAGTCAAACCTCATTATTTTTGACCCACATCAACATTATGAACTCATATGGACCATTTGATCAAGTTTGGATCACAATTCCACAAGAAATTTGATCAAAACACCAAAAGGGCAAAATGGTCATTATTAGGGTTTTGACTGCACAAAGGCAATTTTTGACTGTTTGACCTAGCCAATGGCAAACCAAGCTCACATATGTACTCAAGGACCCAATGACATTGTCTTGACATGTTCAACAAGTTCAAAAGATCCCAAATGCACAAGATTGACAAATGAATTTTCCAGTCAACTGATCCAAATTTGACTGTATACTGAAAAGTCAAACTTTGACTTTTTGGACAAAATCAAGTGCCAAGATTCATTTTTCATTAAAACATGTCAAATTATGAAACTTGTTCATCAAGAAACCAAAAATTACAAATTAGGGTTTGAAATGAAGAAATTTCATAACTTAGAAATTTTCTAAGTTATGAAATTTCCTATTTTTTTTCCTAAATTTGTCCCATCTTTTCATCAAGATACATTTGGATTCAAACAAAACTCAAAACATGAAAGTTGTAGTCCATTGCAAAATCTACAACTTTTATTCACAAAGTTTCCTCAAAAGAAGCTTGTAGCTCAAGTTATGATTTTTGGAATAGGGGTGCAAAACATTCTTAACTTAGAAATTTTTTGACCTATTTTAGGCAGGATTTTTGCCTAACTTCATGGCCACTTTTCACATGCTTCCACTTGGAATTTCAATTTTCATTACAAATATGGATTGTAGTACACATTCCAAGCTTTCCAAATTGTCCAAGAACTTCTCAAACACCCTTGTGGTTAGGGAGAATCGAATTGGCAAAGTTGGGCAAAAGTCACTTTTGTTCATGGCCAATTTCATGTTCATACACTATGCATTTTCAAACTCAGCTTGCACAAGCTAGATTACAGGCCTCTAATCCTTCTTACACTCAATAATTAAATGCATATCCTTTGTGTTAGAGTGTTATTTTGTGCATTTGGACAATACACACAAAATCAATCCATATATGGAAAAAGCAAGTTTGCCATTTTGAAAAAGCAATGCTTTATGTCAAAGTCCATATCTTGGAAGTACAAGCAGATCTTTGAGGCACAAGTTTATGGACTAATCCCACTGATCAAGGAGAGATTATGCAGCATGCTTGAGGGACCTGCCTTGGCCTATAACCCAACTTGACAACTCTTGCTTAGAGAGGAAGAAACTTTGCAAAACTGATCCCATCTCTCATTCCTGTAACAACTAGCCAAAGCAAAGTTTGTAAACATTTTCCATACATCAAAATAGACCTAAGGCACGACCTAACCACCTTCAATACCTCCCCAAACATCAAAACACCATTTTGCTGCACAAAACAGGGCATCCCTGCAGATTGAGCTGCACAACTCAGTTTGCTCGTGCGTTTTGGCCAAAGCTGGTTCATACACACTCCATAACATCCATACAAACTGTCCCAAGCCCTAGCTACAGACTGTAACACCTCTAACCAAGTTCACCATTTTTATTTTTCCAGTTGTGCAGGTTGAGTTACATAGCTCGATTCAGTTAGTTTCAAGGCACACCAAGCATTGGAGAAGCATCCCTGAACTTCAAGCAAGTTGTACAAGTCCTCAAAATCCATTGAAAGTACCTCCATTGTTGTACACGACTCAAGCTGAACAGGTAAAAGTTTGAACTTCTATCTCTCTATCCAAGCATATCTAGGCTTAGGTTTGTGAAGAAAGTATGTTATATTCATGGCCCTGAAGCTACCTATATCCTCACTTTTCATTTATATTGTGTGTGTTAAGAGAATTTGGAACCTGAACATTAGAAAAAACTTAGGTCAGGAATTGGGGATGAAGAAATTCTCCCTCGTTTCTTAGAGTTAAGTCAAGTTTTTTATATGTCTGGATTCGTCTCTTGATACTCTACATTTTTGGTGTTATGAGTTTTGCTTGAAAGTCCAGGAATCAGAAGTTAGGAAACGCGCATTGTTGTTTGTTCAAACAAGTCTGGAGGTTGAAGATGACTGGCTTGGGCTGGGCCTGAGTCAGTCCTACTTTTTGCACCCCTTTTTTCAATTTGCACCCCCTTGGCCCATTATGTGATATATTTGTCATTTTTGATTTTTTCTTTTTGATTCTGATTTTATATTTTTATTCAAGCATGAAAAAACACTAAAAATATTTTTCTCACATTTTTTGCATTTTATTAGGCATTTATTTGTTTTATTTGATATGTGTATGTAAATAAATATATATATACTTTTATTCAAAATACTAAAAAATAATACAAATACATTTATTTTCTATTATTGTTTTATTTTACCTTTTGAAAACATTTTCTAAAAAATATACTTTTTTTGTAAATAATAAATATTTTTTATTTTTGTATATATTTAATATATTTAATACATAATATAAATACTTATATATTTATTAGAATATTTAGGACAAAAATACAAAAATAATACATTTTTATTTTTATTAATATTTGACCTCAAAAATTACTTTTTTACAATATACTTCCTTTTTATTTATTTTTGTATATAGTTAATAAATATTGTATATAATAAATAATAAATACTTTTTATTTAGCAAATTAGGGTTTTGCCCTAAACCATGAAAATACCCAAAAATTAACCTTTTTATTTTTGTTTATTTGACACATGAAAAATACTTTTACATACATATAAAAATCATTTTTTGCATATTGCATATTTATTTTATTTCATTTAATTATTGTACAATTAAATTAACTTGTATATTCAATTTGGATGTAATAGCTTAGATTTAAATTTCTTGCTAAATACCCCCATTTGAACATTTGTACCCCCCATCCCATAATTATGTTGTAATAATTTAGGACTTTAAATTCCGCATTTTAAAGCTTTCTAAATATGCCATGATAGACTTAGGGTTTTGTATGCAAAAATCAAATAACAAATAGCTTGACCTAATTCAAAGACAAAAAGCATGAAAATGGACAACACCAATCACACTTGCACCCCTAGGGTTACTCCACTTGTTGCCTTCAATAAATGGGCCATGTTGCATGTTGAGTGTTTTTGGCAAAACAAAACAATTCAAATGATCATAGTCCCTCGATGACGCTTTCGAAAGTTGCCTAAAAAATGATCAAGTCCCTTAATGGAAAAGTTGCCAAAGACACTTGGCACCATTGCAATCATGGTCTAAACGATGACCCGCGCCTGTCCCGTTAACATCCTAACACAAGATTGTCCACCAAATACAATGGTAGAACAATACTGTTAAAAGGGTTAAAACATAGAAAAGATCTTTGAGAAATTTAGGGTAGATAGCTCTTGGTTACTTGACCAAATCTTGCAAAACAATCCTTGCCATTTTTCAAGACACACATCACAACACACTTTCAAAAAACAACTTTCAAAAATATTGAAAACTTTTCAAAAGATAAGTACACCTTTGTATACATTCAAACATGGATCATTACAAAGGTTGCCACCATATTGGCCTCTTTTCAAAACATTTTCAAACCCACACACAAAGCACCATTTCAAACAATTGAAAATGCAAGGCAAGTGATCTAAGCAAGTAACTAAGAGCCCATGGATAACCATGGATAGAAAGGGTGCTAATACCTTCCCTTTCTATAATCTACTCCCCGAACCCAAGAAAATATCTCAAAGGTTTTTGCTGTGCTTTTTAACCTTTCCTTAGGATAAAATAAAAAGTCGGTGGCGACTCTTGCTCTACCGAAACATTTGCGAAAACAAACGCAAAACCTCAAGTCAGTTCTCCCACCGTATCACAAACTTCATCATCAAACATTCGAAAAGGAAGAAAAGACAAAGATACCAGAAGCCAAAGCGTAGCCATCATCTTCCTCCGCCCTAAGCCTCCAAGGAGTACCTCCGTCTCATCACATCTCTCTCCTTCCGTTTTCAACCCAGAAAAACGCCAAAGGTATAGTCTCTTTCCCTCAAACTTTCGCTGCATCTCACACATAAACATAAAAGATTAAAACATTGCAAACGATAAACATGCAAGAATCAAACGTTGAAACTGTAAAAGACCTAAAAAGATAACGAATCATACCGTTTCTGTAAAAAACTCTGGATCACGGTGAAGGGATAAGAAGTGAGAGGCGACACTCTGGTGGCTAGGGCGTACAAGGAACTTCAAGTCAGAACCATGGCCTGAGAAAGAAAGGAAGAGGCATAAGAGATGAGAGGAGGCTCCGCTATGTACCAAAACTGCAAACCCTAAAAATGTTGTACAACACTTCAGATGGGCCTTCGCCCCAAACAAAACGCTTAAGCCCAAGCATTTTCCAGCGCATACCCCCTTTGCTCTTTATGACTTACAGTTTGTTCTCCTTCATTTGGGCGAAGAATCTAAGACCCATTATCTTTTCTAAACAAACTAATACTCTTTTTTTTATTATTTTCATTTTTAATAACTTATTTTCTTTTCTTTGTTAATAATAAAACCAAAAATATATTAAGATGTTGTTTTAATTTTCTTAATTTAGTTTCACTTTTTTTTAATAATTATTACATTTAATAAAATACAATAATAATAAAGATTTTATTTTCGTTTTCTTTAAAAAATACAAAAATGATAGAAACATTAATTTAAATGATTTTTCTTTCTTTAAAACTTTTTCTTCACAAATACAAAAATAATAATAATACTTAAGTCTTTAATTAGGTTAAATTTTATTTGTTCATTTGTAAATAAATACATGAATCTCATATTTCTTTGATCTTTCTTATTTTATAATTTGTTACCATTCTTACATTGAAAATGCGACAGTTCGATTTGGTTGTAACATATAATACTTGGACATTATTATTCTGATGAGACTCATCCCCATTTGTAAATAATTTGTACCCCCATCCCCGGATACTTTTTTGTAATAATTTAGACTTTAAATTACCGCAATTTATTGCTTTCAATATACTGTATAGTAATTAGGGTTTGTATGCGAAGAGCTAAAATCAACCGCTAGATAACCTAATACAAGAATAAATGTATGAAAATCAATACACCATTCACACTTGCACCTCTAGGGTAACCTCACTTGTTGCCTCGGAAAATGCAATCATGTCCCTCGAGTATGAGACACTCTAGCAAATTCCCCTTCGATAAACAAAGATCGTAGTCCCTCGATGACCCTCGATGTTGCCTTCGATAAAACGATCTCATCCCTTACAAAATTACTAGAGAGTCTCACAAGTTGCTTTCAATGATTGTATACGATGACCCACGCCTGTCCTGTTTAACATCCTAATACAAGGTTGTTCACCAAATACAATGGTTAAATAACACTATTAAAAGGGTTAAAAACATAAGAAAGATCTTTGAGTAAAATAGGGTAGACAACTCTTAGTTACTTGATCAAAAGCTTGCAAAACATCCTTGCCATTTTCAAACACACTTCACAACACAACTTCAAAACAATTTCAAAACAACTTTCAAAACATTGAAATATCTTTTCAAAAAGACACACACCTTTGTATATATTCAAAACAAGAATAAATATAAAGGTTGCCTAGACAAGGCATCTTTTTCAAAACATTTTCAAAAACCACACACAAAGCACCATTTCAAACAATTGAAAAGCAAAAGCCATTGATCTAAAACAAATAACTAAGAGCCCATGGAAAACCATGGATGAAAAGGGTGCTAGCACCTTCCCTTTTCATAATCTACCCCCCTGAACCCGAGAAAACATCTCAAAGGTCTTTCCTGTGCTTTTTGACCTTTCCTTTGGATAAAATAAAAAGTCGGCGGCGACTCTTTCTAAACCGAACAAGTGCGAAAACAAACGCTAAAAACCTCAAGTCAGTTCTCCCACCGTATCACAGCTATCTACCTTGTTCAACATCCTCCGGGCTTGGATAAACCTCTAGTGATGACCTTGATTGTCACTCTCGTAGTCAAATACTAACCCTTGAATCAACATCTCATATGGACCATCCCTTCGACCATAACCAAATTGTATTAAATCTAAGCAGGGGTTATAGGTGATACCTCCCCTAATTCCAAGTAATGGGACATTAGGGAATTCTCCATAACGGTCGACGATGATAACATTCTCTAAAGATCGGGAACATCAATGGATGTCTGAATGTTTAAGCGTCATCAACCTTTATGACCACCTTGAGCCTTGCTCGTTTTTCAATACAAATTGGGGAAGATGCGAAACAAACCATCTTGCCAAGAGAGGGGTGCAACACATAAGGATACCTCTTTTCCTCATAGTGCGAGTGTGAAAGGATTGTAGGATGTCTCCTAGTAAAGTAGGCACCGGGTTACGAGACATGAAGATTTTGATGGTGTTCACATCTATGAGTTGGTCAGGATTTGGAAACAAAACCATCCCATAGATGAAGAGAGCCACAATTTCCTCAAAAGCTTGCAAATCCAAAGAGTTCCAACAATTTTGGACTTTCTCAAACAAGAACTTTGCTAGGAAAACCTTGACACCACTCCTTGTCTCCCAATTAGTTGTGATATCAGATGGTTGCAAGTGTAGAGCTTGATCCATCTGTTCGGGCTTTGGATCTCTTTCCGTACCTTTGAAAGGTAGTTTATTGAGAATGGGAATCCTCAAGAGTTGGGAGAATTCTTCCAAAGTTGGCACAAGTTGATAATCGGGAAATGTGAAGCAATGGTGTAGAGGATCAAAGAATTGGAAGAACACCTTCATCATATCTTCATCAGTTTTGGAGGTAACCAAGTTTAGGAGGCGACTATGTCTTTCGGTAAATGGAGAATTCTCAGGAATCCTTGATGCTAACTCTTTGAGTTGAGGAGGAATCCTTACGAGATTGACTAGAATGGTTTTCCTACGAATAGAAGCCATGTCCTACAAAACAGAAACAAAGATAAATCCCAAAAATCCTTGAAATGGTTAGTGAGTATGAGTATGATGTTATGATGTTCATGATGTTCATGATGTTATGTACAAGTAAATATAAATAAAAACAAATAAGTCCTTAGGCTTAGGCTTGCATGGGTTCTAATAGGTAAGTACCCTGTTGAAGTTTAGTTGGCTTAAACCTGTCCTAGCAATAGTAACCGGGTTCTAAGGAGCTCAATATCACTGGTTTGTTTTTTTGGTCATTATTTCAGCGTAAGCCTCTTTAATGGCGACCGCAATATCCCAAAAAACCAAACCTCAATGAGTGTAGTATCGAGTATCTACCAACTTCGTACTGCACCAAAGTCGATCATCTCACTACGTCCTAATGACCAAGTTGGTCAAGTAAAGGTTCTAAAAGTCAATTAGTGCTTCATGACATCACTCAATGGCCCCGTATTCTCCTTGACTACTCAAGGGCTACCGGTACCCACAAATATGTCGCACTAACATAGCTATTGCTTAGACCGTGTCGATATACCCCGTACAGTTTCCACAATGTATTGCTACTTACCTATAAGGTATCCCAAATCCGGGTAGAGGATTCAAAACCCAAACAAAGAAAAAAAATATATTAAGCATACAAGTCAAACAAATGAAAGCAAACACATGTGATCTAGCCCTAAGGTAACCCTACTTTAAAATACTCCCCATCAGAGTCGCCAGTTCTGTAACACGGTGGGAGAACTGACTTGGGTGTTTTGCGTTTGATCACAATTATGCAGATAGCAAGAGTCGCCACCGACTTTTCTTTTATCCAATAAGGAAAGGCTGAAAAGAACAGGAAATACCTTTAGAGATGTTTTCTTGAGTTCGGGGGGGTAGATTATGAAAAGGGAAGGTATTAGCACCCTTTTCATCCATGGTTTTCCATGGGATCTTAGTTGCTTGCTAGATCACTTGCTTTGTTTGAAAATATGCTTTGTTTTATGGCTTTGAAAATATTTTAAAAAATGTCTTTGTAATGGTTCTCGTTTCTATAAGAACGCGTACAAAGTGTTGTTTCGAAAATAATTCAAAGAGGTGTTTGTGGAATGTGTTTTTTGAAAGTGTTCTTGAAAAGATGTTTTTGTAATGGTTATCGTCTCTATAAGAACGTATACAAAAAGCTTTTGTCTTTTGAAAAAAAAGGTTTTAATGTGAAAATGTTGGTGTAAAATGTTTAGTTGTGAGCAAGCGAGCAACTAAGAGCGAATCTACCTACTTAAAAGATCTTAAGTGTTCTTTTCCTCCTCCTTTAGATATTTCTATCTTACCATTGATTTTGTAAGAAGCCCCATTGTTGGATGTGAATGGACATGTGCGGGACATTTGTACAGTCATAGAAGGCAACTTGAGATGCTTTAGCAATTTTTCGTAAGGGACTAGATCATTTTACCGAAGGCAACATTGAAGGACATCGAGGGACCACGGTCTTTTTTATCGAAGGGTCTTTTCTAAAGCGTCCCATATTCGAGGGACATGACTGTGTTTCCGAGGATACATGCGAGGTTACCCTAGAGGTGCGTGTGTGAAAAAGTGTGTTTGATTCAAGTTAAGTTGCTCTTTGATTAGGTTATCTAGCGATTGATTTTGAATCTTGCCATGCACGCCTATTTACTATACAGTATATGGAAAACAGTAAATTGCGGAAATTAAAATTCTACGCTATTATAGAGCTTTCGGGAATGGGGGTACAAATTTACAAATGGGGATGAATTAATGCGATTAAAAGACCAAATAGGCAAACAATACAACCAAATCAAATCGAGAAATTAATCGAAATTACGACAAATTTATGAAGCAAAATCATTTAACAAAGTAAAGATAAGGATATAAAAAAAACTTGGTATTTGTTTGAAAAGTTTAGAAAGCGAATTAAAAAAATCTATTCTATTAAAGCAAATAAAATAATTGATTTAAAGAAATTAAATTATTTGTATATATTTTTGTCTTTTAGGTTTTTGTTATTAAGAAATTAAATAAACAAATTAGAACTAAATACAAAAATTAATTAGTAAAATTATTTACAAAATTTTTCCTAACTTAAATTTTAGAACTAAGCTAATTGAGAAAATTATCTAACAAAATTTCATGAGTTATTAAATTAGTAAAAACAACTAGAACCAAACCAAATATTAAAATAAAATAAAATGCAAGGGTGGTGTTAAACTGAAATGGCGGTGATGCTGTTTTTAAAAATATGGGCTTTAGAGGTTAAAACCCAAGGAGTTTTTTGTTTTAACAAAAAAAACAGAAAATGAAGCAAACAAAACGAAAATAGGTCCCAACATGGGTTGAACCCAGATTCCCTTAGTCACTGCAAATAATGCCTTGCCAACTGAGCTATTATGTTTATTCGTTATTATTATTAACCTAATAATACAAAAGGAAAAAGATAATTGGATTGGGTGATTGGGCCAAGAGGCCCAATGGGGGGGGGGGGGGGGGTTGACCCGGTTTAGAATGGACAAGGAAGGGTTGAGAAACCCTAAAACAAAACAAGGAGGTGCGGCTGGGAGTTCATGGGAAAATGGAAAAGTTATGTTTGAATTTTCAATTAAATCACAAAAAAAACTCTAAACCCCCCTCTCTTCCTTATCTCACGATGAGATTTCTCCCCTCTCTGCTCGCTCTCGTACCTTCTCTCTTGATTTCGTGTGTTCACAACAATAATGAACATTCAAATCTTCTCAATCTCGCGTCATTTTCCAACAAATCATCACAATCTCTCTCTCGTGATACCCTTGACCGATCAATAACGGCAACCCACTCTCTCTGGTTTTACACTTAGAATTTTTACGAATCCAGAATTGTATTTACGTATGCAAGATGAAGAACTGAAATATCACTAGATAATGAAATGATAAAGGAAACGAAGCTTACAGATTGAAGTAGCTCTGATGGTGTTTCCACTGTGACTTCGTTGAAGATACGTCCGCGATGCTTCAGGTAATTTGCATTGCTTCTTCCTTCTGCCTTCTCCGTGTTTTTTTCGGTTGTTGTTGTTGTGTTGTCTTGAATCTGTTTGATACAATAAAAAAACTGAAGTGTCGTGGTTTGTGTGTTTGCAGGGGTGCGGTTTTGATTGTGGACCGAGGAATTGCAGCTTGATGATGGAGAAGAGGACAACGAGTTTGCGAGATGGCTAAGAGTTAGGTGCTGGTATTTTCTATTTTACTGGTTCATGTAGTTTTCTTTCTCTGAATTCGTATACAGGGTGAGTTTTAGCGAGAGAGACTTTGAAGAAGGTTTAGTGAATGGAGGTTTTGTAAGTGTTCTGTGTTTGGGTATTGCTCTTTTGGTTTTCTTCGCTGGTTCCGTTTTCTTCTTGGTTTGGTTTTTTTTGTTAACTGGTTTCTTGGTATGCTTGCCCTGGTTTTGTTTGGATATTGCTGGTTTTGTTATATTGTCTTGATCTCTCCCCTTTACTTTGTGAAACAACAACTCGTATTATAGTGAAAACAGGGTAAAAAGTGGGGGGGGGGGGGGGGGGGGATTTTGAGTTTTTTTTGTCAATTTTGGTATGCTGATTTGCTGCCTTTTGAGTGCAGTTTTCATATTTCTATTTTGGTGTAACTTTGCAGCATATTTTTGGGCTGTTTTATACAAGTTTTGGACTGGCTTCCTTGGTATTATTATGCAGACTGTGTGGTTGGTTTTGGACTGTATTAGTTTGTGGGGCTGTTTTTAAAGTTGAACAGATTTTTAGTCTACTATGGGCAGCAATACAGGTGATATCTTTTCCTCTTTTATCTTTCAATAATCTAAAGAAAACTTACTTTTATTCAATAGCTTCTGAAGGGTTTGTATGATTTAAGGAACATGATGATGTAAGGTGGTGTGTTAAGCAAGCTAGCTTGCTATTTTGCCTTGTTCCAATTTGTTTTTCCTACTACTGCCTTCTTTGTACTGATGTAACATTTTGTTGCAGGTTATGCTGTGGCTTACTCTGCTGCATTGCAGCCTGCCCTTGCTTGCTTGACTTGTTTTGTTTGTTTGCATATTTTGTTGTCTTTGCTGTCTGTTGCTATATTTGTTGCATGTTTTGGACAGCCTGCTCTGCTGCATTGCGGCCTGCTCTGCTGCATTGCAGCCTGCCCTTGTTGTTTGACCTTGCTTGCTTGCCCTGTTTTATTTGTTTGCATATTTTGTTGTATGTTTTGGACAGCCTTGGCTTGGCTTGTTGTGCTTGGCAACTTTGGGCCTGTTGTATATTTTTTTGTTGTTTTGACAGCCTTGGGCTTGCATATATTTTCTCTTTCTTTTTGTGAACCAAGGCCCAACCTTGTGATTTACAAAAAAAAAGGGAGAAAAGGGATTATGATAAAACGATCCATCCTTAAATCTGATTCCAAATACAAACCCTAATGATGAGCATTCAAACTTGTTTTTAGCAATTAATTCTTGAATTTTCACATGCTTGCTAACTTCCTTTTTTTCTTTGTTTCATGAACATGAGGCGTGGATGGCAAGCGAGGATTGGATTGATTACTTGAAGATGAAGCAACAAAGACTTTGAAAAAAGAACAAAATTTCTTCCTTTGTAAACAATAGATTTGTAATCCTTTGTAAACAAAACAAAAAAATATTGTAATTTATTTTCAATTGTAATGTAATGAACACAAAACCTTGAGAAAAATTGTGAATGATAAAATTTGTTGTACAAAACTTAGAGTTTTTTTTAATTTAAACTTTGCAATTCTCAATTGAATGCTTTGAATAAAACATCTTGGTTTATGTTGTACCCCAAAATTTTCCCTCTCATTTCTCAAAGGATCACCCTGGACCCTCAGGTTTGTTCCCATCCAATTTTAAGCCTTGAATTACAATTTTCCAAGAAAGTCATTCACAAGGGCAAAATGGTCATTAGCATACTAAAAAGTCAAACTTTGACTTTTGGATCAAAAAAACAAGTTCCAAGAATCATATTTCACCAAGGAATGAATTTTGTTTCATCAAGAAATTTAAAAGTCAAGATTACTTTGGAAAAGTCGAAATTCTAAATACTTGGAATTTTTCTAAGTGTTTAAGAAATATGACAAATTCAGAACTTCTGATCAGATTATCACCATGATACAAGTTGATCCTGGAATAATTTCTAACTCAAGAGTTTTAGATCTCAATAAGACCTAAAATATTATAGAACAAAACTTCTCCTGGAAATGCTGGAATTTCAAGTTATAAATGTTCAAAGACACGTCCATGAAACTAAAGCACTCAGCAAATTCTGGACACTTTCAAGACAGAGTTTGGTCAGAACTTCTAGGCTAGTTTTCACAAAGGTCCAGTCAGAGTTTGCAAGCATAATTCAAAGAAGGTTACAAAGCATGCATCAAGCTTCCTGGAAAGTCTGAGAGCTCCTTCAGAACATGCTGGAGCAAGGAGATACAAAGATCAGAAGTTGGATGTTTATTCTAAATTACGCTGAAGTTGAACTTCGGACCCAGAATTAAGCAATGATGCAAAATCTCACATTGTAGGATTTTTGGTTTGATAAATCTCATAATCATTTAATGCTCACAACCACTTTTGAGTCTTTATCCAAAGGATTTCCCCATGTGTGGTATAGAAGTACCATTGTTGTCCTTGAAAAGCAAACTTTTGTACAAATTTATGCTGGGTCCATGCTTTGATTTTGCTTCTAAGGGTACTTTTCCTTAATCCCTGCTTACAATTCCAGCTTAAGCGCGACTAAATTTGCTAACCACCATACCTATTTAAACCTGCTTCAAGAACAAGTCAGCGCCTAGCATATGATAGTTATACCCTTGACCTCTCCAAGCTACAAGATATTTGCCTATAAATTGAAAGCCATTGGCAACTGAAAGGGGGGGAATTTTTGAGAAAGAAAAAGCCTTGAACCCCTGCTAAAATTCCAAGAATCTAAAAATGAAAATACAAAATACAAAAACCTGTTAACTTTTGGTTCTTGCATTCAAACTCCATTTTTTTCCTCAAGTATTTCTTGACCAAAACCATCCATACAGTTTCTGATATACATTTAGAAACCATCCTAACTTCTGTGTTCAGACTGTAACACATTCTCCATCCATATTCACCTCAAGGAAGTCAGAACTTTCCCCCCCTTGGTTGTTCCAGAATTTTTCTAATCATTCATTTCCCAAGTTGAAAGCTTCCAGCCTCCTGAGTACGTGAAGAAGCTGTTCAGAACATCACTAGAGTTCAGAACCAGACTCTAGCTCAGAGTATTTTCTAGATGCAAGGTAAGCTTCTGCTGACTCTCATCATATTACTCAGGCATTATTAGATTTGCATGTTCAAAATACAATGTAGACATCATGATTCTGATGTTGTACATATTCTGAGGTTTCACGTATTTGTATGCCTAAATAAGGAGTAAGTTAGTTCAGAACTTCTTAAGGACATTTGGATTAGCAAATTCATGCTTGCTTCTGACTTATTAGTTCTGATATCTCTTGTTTCTGAAACATTATGAAACTTGCCATAACTGTTATATGCGCATCTTCTGTTCTGTTGAGAAATGACTAAGTTGCAGATGTTCTGAATAGCATGAAGGGGGAGACTAAGTTCTGCCAGTGGCATTAGAACTTCTGAAATCTTCTTTGTTCCTAGCGGACCCATAACTTCTGACTTTACTTATTTTTACTAATATGATTTCTGTTTTGCAGCACGCCAGAGTCAGAACTTCTGATCTCTTTTAGTTCAGCAATGCACTGATTCTATTTTCTTTTTTCCTTAATATTTTTTCTATCACTTCTATTTTCACTAATCAAAAACACCAAAAAAATTTTACATTTTACATGCTTTATTTTATTTCTTAAAACAAAAAGATCAAAAATATTTTCTTAAACAAAACTTATTTCTTTTCTTAAACAAAACAAGTCCATTTCACATTTTCTTGTACATTCTTACCCATTCAATATGGTTGTAATAGAAACTTAGGATTTAATTTTATTTGCAACCCCCATTTGTAAATCTATACACCCCACCCCCCTAATGATTGTAATAGCATAGGATATTTATTTTCTGCACTTTTTATCGCTTTCATATATTGCTAGTAATTAGAGTTTGTATGGAATGACTAAAACCAATCAATTAGAAACCCTAATCAAGATAAATCAAGCACGTAAACCAATGCACTTGCACACAAACACCCCTAGGGTAATTCCACTTGGTTGCATTATAAATGGCCATATTACGCATGTAAGGTATCTTAGCAAAAACAAGATGATAGTCCCTCGATGACACCATCAATGTTTCCTTTCAAAATGATCTTAGTCCCTAAAGAAAAAAATGTTAAGATACCTTGCAACATTGCTAATCATGGTTATACGATGACCCACACCTGCCTCGTTTACATCCAAAGATAGGGTTACTTACCAAATCAATGGTAAGATAACAATGTCAAAGAAAAATAAAATGAACAAGAAAGATTTTTGAGTAGGTAGAATGCTCCTAATTACTTTCTCAATTTCAAACAAAACATCCTTGCTAACAAACACTTACACTTTCAAAACATCTTACAAAACTTGAAAACATTTTTCAAAAGATCAACATCTTTGTATACATTCTTACAAACGAGAATCATTACAAAGATTTCCTAAACAATGACCTCTTTACAAAATACTTTCAAAAACCACACCAAGCATAATTTTCAAACAAAAAGCAAGTGATCTAGAAAGTAACTAAGAGCCTATGGAAAACCATGGATGAAAAGGGTGATAATACCTTCCCTTTTCATAATCTACCCCCCGAACTCAAGAAATAATCTCAAAGGTCTTTCCTGTGCTTTTTCACCTTTCCTTTTGGATAAAAGAAAAGTCGGTGGCGACTCTTGCTAAACCGCAACATTTGTGATTAAACACAAAACCAACAAGTCAGTTCTCCCACCGTATTACAGAACTGGCGACTCTGCTGGGGAAAATTCTAAAAGTGGGGTTACCTTAGGGCTATATCACATTTATTTTCTTTCATTGTCTGACTTGTATGCTTTACATTATGGTTCTTTGTTTGGGTTCGAATCCTCTACCCTGATTTGGGATACCTTATAGGTAAGTAGCAATACATTATGGAAACTATGCGGGATATACTGACATGGTCTAAATAATAGCTATGTTAGTGTGACATATTTGTGGGTATCGGTAGCCCTTGAGTTAATCAAGGAGAATACAAGGCCGCTGAGTGATGTCATGAAGCACTAATGAACTTTTAGAACCTTTACATGACCAACTTGGCCTTTAGAACATAGTGATATGACTGACTTTGATGCAATCCGAAGTTGGTAGATACTCGATACTACACTCATTGAGGTTTGGTTTTTTTGGATATTTTGGTCGCCATTAAAGAGGTATGTGCTAAAACAATGACCAAGGTAACAAACCGGTGATATTGATCTCCTTAGAACCCGATTACTATTACTAGGACAGGTTGAGCCAACTAAACTTCAAGAGGGTACTTACCTATGAAACTCCATGCAAGCCTAAAACTAAGGATTTTTTGCTTTATTTGTATATACATACTTGTACATAACATCATGAACATCATCATCATATTCATTCACTAACCATTTCAAGGATTTTGGGGTTCATCTTTGTTCTTGTTTTGTAGGATATGGATTCTCTTCGCAGGAAAACTATTCAAGTCAACCTTGTAAGGATCCCTCCACAACTTAAGGAGCTAGCTTCAAGGAGTAGTAATCATCCAAGATTCCTTCATCATCTTTTGGAGTAGTAATCATACAAGATTCCTTCATCATCTTTTGGAGTAGTAATCATCCAAGATTCCTTCATCATTCTATTCAGATACACTCCAGTTTCAGCTTACAGATACGGTTCAACAATAGTTTCTGGATGACGTCTAACGAAAAATCAGTTCCCAAAACTAAACGGGCCAACTAATCTACATGATCAAGCGAAGTAACCCTACTATCCAGGTTCCTTATCTTAGCCCTACTACCTAGGCTTTTCATCTCGAAGTAACCCTACTATTCAGGTTCCTTCACCAAGCCCTACTACCCAGGCTTTTCATCTCGAAGTAACCCTACTATCCAGGTTCCTTCACCAAGCCCTACTATCCAGGCTTTTATCTCGAAGTAACCCTACTACCCAGGTTCCTTCATCAAGCCCTACTACACAGGCTTTTCATTTCGAAGTAACCCTACTACCCAGGTTCCTTCACCAAGCCCTACTATCCAGGCTCTCATTCCGAAGTAACCCTACTATCCAGGTTCCTTCTCCCTTATCTCCAAACAATAAGTTACAACACTGTAAATCCTAGACCCAATCAAATACGGTCAATTTCACATTTCCCCAGCGAGTTGTTGTACAAGCCTAGACCCTGACCAGGTATACAGTCTACTTTCACATCTTCAATCAAGAGTTAATTCCCCAGTGGAGTAATGGACAACCAAAAGCTCCTAGACTTTACTTCCCAGTGCATAAGTCAATATTCCCCAGCAAAGCCCCCCTTGACAGCAGGTATAGGAATTTTCACCCAGGAATCTCTTATGCAACCAATATTTTATGGATGGCATCTTTAAGCCCATCTCCTATGATTTCATCATTTCTCCAAATGGCATATTTAAGCCCATTCCCTACACAATCAACCACAACATCATCAAGTGCAAATTTCTGGGCACTCTAGTGTTCAATCATCTTCCACCTTCAAGTCACGAATGGTAGATTTACCAATCTAACTCTTCAGTGTAAGAAGATTGAACAGGGGCAGCTGTTGTACCCCAAAATTTGCCCTATCATTCCTCAAGGGTTCTCTCACAAGATCTTCTACAACGCCAAGTTTGTAGCACTGATACATCAATTTAGGCTTGGATTTGGCACAAGGGCAAAATGGTCAATTGCATATTAGAAAGTCAAACTTTAACTTTTTGGTCAACATTACATTCCAAAGATCAAATTTCATAAAGACATGCAATAATATCAAGCTTTATCACCAAGAAAGTCAAAAGTCAACTTGAAAAGTCAAGATTTCCAAGACTTAGAAGTTTTCTAAGTGTTTTTATACATGATAATTTCATCACTTCATGCCATTCTTTCATCATGATGCAAGTTGATTCAAAAGAAACTTTCAACATGAAAGTTGTAGATTTCCATGATATCTACAACATTGCTTTACACAACTTATCCTAAATATGATGGGATCTCAAGTTACAAATTCATGAAATCATGACATTTTCATTTAACGCTTAGAGAAATTTTCAACAGATTTTGTTCAGGATTTTATCCCAACTTCTTGGCATTTTTTCACATAGTTCCAAGATGATTTTGTCAAAATGGCCAACATGAAAGCTATAGAGGTTGTTTCAAGCTTTCCAAAACATCCAAGAGCATGAATTTATCATATTTGAGCTAGAAGATTCAAGGGCATGAAGTTGAGCATCCATCCTTGAATTGCAAGTCATTCTATTGAAGAACACATAACAAAACCCTTATGCTATGTTGCATAATCTTATGTTGCAGACCTTCTTGCTTGCAAATCTCTACATAATTTAATGTTTACACAAGAGCTTGAGCTATTACCCAAGTGTTTGAGCCATTGTCCAAAAGATCTTTCCATTTATGGCATAAAGGCACCATTGATATTCTTGAAAAACAACCTTTTTGTACAAAGATTGTCTTGAGCTCATACCTTGCTTGTTGTTGATTATACTCAACCATAAATCATGGGAAGTAGCTCCTTTATACCAGCAACTTTGGTGCTTCACCTTGGGACTATGGAGTACTTGACTTAGTTTGATCTTTGTAATCCAACCAAACCATAACATGCTGTCTTATAAACCTAATCAGATCATATGCACAAACCCCTTGCCTATAAATAGAAGAAGCATTTGCAAGAGGAAAAGGTTGGGAAAAGGTTAGAAAAATAGAGAGAAAAGCCAGAAGTCTTGTTGTAAACTAGCTATCAAAAAAACCATAACAGTCCACAAAACTTCCACTCTTGAGTTTTAAAGTCCAAACCTTTGAACCTCTCATACCTTGCAAATTCAGTCCAACCATCTAAACACCTCACATACATCACCTAGAAATTGTCCAAACTCAAGAACAAGCTTCTGCAACACCTCTGCTTTCTCTTCCAATGTTCGAGAATAGTCAAAACAACAACTCAAACTCAGAACATAAGATCTAGCTCTAAGCAAAACAATGTTGAAGTAGAAAAATGACAGCATGAGTCGACACATAGCCTTATGAGTCAATGCATACTGCTTTACAGGCCCAAAATAGAAGAAAAAATAGTGTATGAGTCGATGCAAAGCACGTATGAATCGACACATGCAGTGTATGAGTCGACACATACCATTATGTATCGACTCATACTGAGTTGACTTGGCAATACAGGGGCAAGGAAAGTTATGTGTCGATGCATGTGAGCTTGTGTCGACACATAATAGTTCAAGATACATTTTTTCCTTTTTTGACACTGTTTTTTTGTTTCCTTCATGGTTATTAGATATGGTTGTAATATTTAAGTTCCTACTTCATCCCCGTTTGTAAATTGTACCCTCATACCCCAAACGATGTAATAGCGTAGGACTTTATTTTCCGTAATTTAACGCTTTCAAATACAAATGTTAGTAACTAGGGTGTGTATGGCAAGATAAAATCAACAAGTAGATAACCCTAATCAAATATTAAATGCATGCAAATTAAATACACTATTCACACATGCACTCTTAGGGTTAACTCCACTTGTTGCCTAAAAAATGGCCATGTTACGCATGTGGGATGTCTTAGCACAAACAAAAATATAAGATCATAGTCCCTCAATGACGCTATCAAAGTTGCCTTTCAAAATGATCTTAGTCCCTAAAGAAAAAATGCTAAGTCATCTCAAAACATTGCTATCATGGTCATACGATGACCCAACGCCCGTCCCTTCACATCTAACGATGGGGCTTCTTATCAAATCAATGGTAAGATAACAACATCTAAAGGAGGAGGAAAAGCACATCTAAGACCTTTTGAGTAGGTAGGTTCGCTCTTAGTTACTCGCTTGCTCACAACAAAAACATTTTATGCACCAACACTTCCATTTGAAACATTTTCAAAAGATAACACTTTGTACGCGTTATTATAGAAACGAGAACCATTACAAAGGAAACCCTTTTCAAAATCACTTTCAAAAACACATTTCACAAACACCCCTTTGAACTATTTTCCAAACAAACACTTTGTACGCGTTCTTATAGAGACGAGAACCATTACAAAGACGTTTTCAAGATACTTTTAAAAACACACACCACAATCACATTCAAACAAAAGCAAGTGATCTAGCAAGTAACTAAGAGCCCATGGAAAACCATGGATGAGAAGAGTGTTAATACCTTCCCTTTTCATAATCTACCCCCCGAACTCAAGAAAACCTCTCTAAAGGTCTTTCCTGTGCTTTTTCACCTTTCCTTTTGGATAAAAGAAAAGTCGGTGGTGACTCTTGTTAACCGCAACATTTGCGATCAAACGCAAAACACCTCAAGTCAGTTCTCCCACCGTATCACAACGTGTGTTTCCTTTTTGTCTAAAACAAATTTGAATATTAAGATCCTTGAAATAATTGCATACGCATTTGTCATTCATCACAACATAAGCAGGTTTCTTGCAACAAGTCTCCTCATCTCTCTACTATTTATTTCAGTAAGATGGATCTCGAGCAAACGGTGAAGGACCTCCAAGATCAGAATGCACAGTTTCAACATTTGTTCCTAACTCTGGCCAAAAGACAAGAAGAGTTGAAGACTTTGCTGGCTGAGGAGAAGAAAAAGAAGACAAAGAAGATAACCGGAGTTCTAAACATGGGAAGAAGATTCCAAGGGCAGACAAGAAGGACCCTAGACTTTACAACGACGTCCAGTGAGAAAAACAATCAAGAGGGGAAGGGCAATGAAACAGTTGTTCAGTCTGATTCAGAAGAGGAAGAGGAAGAAGAAGACTATTCTGAAGAACAATACCCTCCAGCGGACGAGCAGTTGAGCATAATGGAAATCCAAAAAGTGTCTGGATTGGACTTTGAGGAGTTGGGCTTGGTGTCAGGAATTGTCATTCCTCCAAAATTCAAAACACCTGTATTCGCCAAATATGGTGGAGTTTCATGCCCTAAAATGCATCTTCGGTCCTATGTGAGGAAAATCCAGCCCTATACCACCAACAAAGATTTATGGGTACATTTCTTCCAAGACAGTCTGTATGGAACTCAACTTGATTGGTTTGATCAGTTATAAAGAGTCAATATCCATAACTGGGAAGATCTTGTTACAACCTTTTACAAATAATACCAATACAACGCTGATCTTGCGCCTACCCGTACTCAGCTCCAGAGTATGGCCATGGTTTCAAGTGAGGGCTTCAAGGACTTTGCGCAAAAATGGAGAGATTTGGTTGGAAGAGTTCAACCTCCTCTATCTGAAAGAGAGTTGGTAGACATGTTTTGGGGCACCTTGTCTGGTCCCTTTTTCAATCACTTAATTGGGAGTTCATCGGCAGGTTTTACTGAACTGATATTGACCGGAGAAAGGGTAGAAGCTAGAATAAAAAGTGGAAAGATTCAAAAAGATGCATCCTCTGCTGCTGTAAGGAAGCCATTCATCGGAAAGAAAGAAGTGGTTGTTGTGTATCCTCATAGAAATCAAGATAGGGCCGAACACCGTCCAATGGTGGGGGCTGTTATGATTCCTAAACCTGCACCTGATCAGCAAAAAAAAACCAACCAAGAATGGAAAGACAAGTCAGACAATTACCCGAATTAATATGACATTATCTCAAGTATTACTGCATCTGTTAAGATCCAACCTAGTAACTTTGAAAGAAGCTCCAAAGAACTCTAACACAGCATCTCCTCACTATCATCCTAATGCCCGCTATGCATACCACTCTGAGAGTCCCGACCATGACACTAACAATTGTTGGGCTCTGAAGAACAAAGTACAAGACCTCCTTGAAGCCAAAGAGATTGAATTCGATGTGCCAGAAAAGCCCAATGTCATTTCTTCCCTTATGCCCAAACACGGCCATAATACCAACGCCATTGAGGAAGATATGTTTGTTACTTCAGTTGATGGCCTTATGACTCCACTCCTGACTATCAAAGAGAACTTATTAAATGCCAGTGTATTCCCAGGCTGTGATGAAAGCTTCCATTTCTGTTTGTCCTTACCAACCAGTTGTCCTTTGTTTAAAGCAGGCGTTCAATGCCTAATAGATAACAAGGAAATTTTGTTTGAAAAGACTTATGTTCCACCTGTTCCTCTTAATGATGTGTCTATCATTACCATTTCCGCCAATTCTTCCAGGGTATCCACCAAAATACCCGTTATAATTACATCAGTTCCAAAAGCAGCTCCTTTGATAATTACAATGCCTGGACCAGTCCCGTATTTGTCAGACCAAACCGTACCATGGAATTATGGAGGGGATGTCTACTACCACGATATCAAGCAAGATTGTCTAGCTGCCAAAGATTCAAGTTCTGAGAAAGATAACTCGGATATCAGTAATATTGCAAGTCCTAGCAAGATTACCTGAATCGGAAGGATATTCTCTCTAGAAATTGCTCCCTCAAAAGCAGTTTCTGGACCTGTAATCATTCATGTTGTTGTTGCTCCTCCGAAGGCTATTCCCAGTCCTACAATCATCTCCACCAATAATCCTGCTGACAAAGCTGTTACAATCCCTGTTATCACCCCTAATGACATTCCTGCTGTCGAGTCAACTGAGACTCGAGGTAAAAGTATTCTGATTGATCCTGTCCGGACGAAGGCACAATCATTAGCTATCCTTGAGACCTCCCAGAAGGATATGGAAGAAATTCTAAGGATCATAAAAAGAAGAGACTACAATGTAGTCGAGCAGCTGGGGCAAACTCCATCTAAAATTTCCATGCTGGCTTTACTACTATGTTCTGAGGCGCATGCAAATGTCTTGGTAAAATTCTTGAAAACTGCTCATGTACCCCAAGAAACATTTGTCGATCAGTTCCAAGACTGCGTAGCCAGCTTGACTGCAGATAATGGTTTAGGTTTTTCAGATGCTGATTTAACGCCAAGAGGGAGGAAGCATATTGAGGCATTGCATGTCTCAATTGAATGTAGGGGCACGACGTTGGCTCATGTGTTGGTTGATATCAGTTCATCCATGAATGTGTTGCCTAAAAAGGCTCTTGATAGGCTTGACTGCGAAGGATTGACATTGAAACCAAGAAATATAGCGGTGAGGGCCTTTGACGGCTTAAAAAGGATGGTGCATGGGGAAGTAGACATCCCCATAAAAGTTGGAACCCAAACATTTGATTCAACTTTTTATGTAATGGATATCCGTCCTTCATATTCCTGCTTGCTTGGACGACCATAGATTCACAATGCTGGAGCTGTTACTTCTACGCTTCACTAAATGCTGAAGTATCTGATCCAAGGGAAGATTATCACCGTTCATGGAGAAGAAGAGTATATGATCAACCATCTCAATTCCTTCAGATATGTGGAGTTAGACGGTGAATTTATTGAAACTCTATTCCAGCACTTTGGGGAAGTCTCGCAAGATATGGCAGTGACGAAGTTTGTGTCTCAAGTTACCAAGATCACAAGGCCTCCACTCAAGATGTCTACTTTGAAGGATGCCAAGGCGGTGTTAGAAGAAGGTGGGTGCACTATTTGGGGACAACTCCCAGATATCCTATACAAGTCTGACAAGTTTGGCCTCGGTTTCACTTCAAATGCTCAGAAGGCTGTACGCCACACTCGTGCTAGAGGACCACCCCTGAAGATCAGCAATTATGAAGTCAACGTGGTAGAGGATGATGAAGATGGCTGCAACCTGGAGGATTGGATCTTCCCAACTGTCAATGGAGGGCTCAGCAACTGGGAGGCTAGAGATTTTGTCCCGATCACTTTTATCCCACGGTAATTTGTCTTTCCATTTTGTTGGATCTATAATATTAAAACAATTCAGAATCTTAAAACCCTGTGTCTTACCCGAGGTACAATGGTCCATTTGTAAGGGTTATTATCTCATTTCCATATGACATCGATGAATCATGGACGTTTTGCATACAAACTTTGTGCTCATTGTTTTTCTTTTTTATATTTTTATTTCTTTCAAAGATAGCTATACCCTTACACACACTCACACTCACAATGCAGGTCTACATCCATTCAGGATCCCATGGATAACGGTTTTGCTATGGCTTTTTATGACTCTGAAAATCTAATCTACCAAGCCGAAGACGAGGGTGGGGAAGATTGTGAAGTACTAGGGGAACTTGCCAGATTACTACTGCAGGAAGAGAGAACCATTCAGCCTCACGAGGAACCCGTGGACGCAATCAACCTGGGTACTGAAGAAGACAAAAGAGAGGTCAAGATGGGTGCCAATCTGGAACCCAGTGTCAAGGAGCGGCTGATTCAGTTGTTACACAAGTATGTTGAGGTCTTTGCCTGGTCGTATGAAGACATGCCAGGAGTTAATGCAGATATTGTGGTACATCATCTACCTACAAAAGAGGATTGCCCACCAGTAAAATAAAAGGTTCGTCGAATGCGACCAGATATGTCAGAGAAGATTAAATCAGAAGTCATGAAACAATTCAATGCTGGATTCTTGGCCGTCACCTCTTACCCGCAATGGGTTGCCAATGTTGTTCCCGTGCCCAAAAAGGACGGAAAGGTACAAATGTGCATGGACTACAGAGATTTGAATAGGGCAAGCCCTAAGGATGATTTCCCACTTCCCCACATTGACATCCTAGTTCACAATACGGCACAACACGAAGTTTTTTCCTTCTTGGACGGTTTCTCAGGCTACAACCAAATCAAAATGGCGTCTGAAGACATAGAGAAGATAACTTTTGTCACACAGTGGGGCACATTCTGCTACAAGGTGATGCCATTCGGACTGAAGAATGCTGGGGTAACCTATCAGCGTGCCATGGTAGCTCTATTTCACGACATGATACATCACGAAATAGAGGTCTATATGGACGACATGATAGCTAGATCTCAAATAGAATAAGAGCATCTTAATCATTTACAGAAACTATTTGAGAGATTAAAGAAGTACAAACTGAGGTTGAACCCGAATAAGTGCACATTTGGAGTAAGGTCTGGTAAACTCCTAGGCTTTGTCGTCAGCAATAGAGGTATTGAAGTAGATCCTGCCAAGGTGAAAGCTATACAAGAGATGCCTGCTCCTCGTACTGAGAAGGAAGTCAGAGGATTCTTGGGACGCTTGAACTACATTGCCAGATTCATTTCTCACATGACAACTACTTGTGAACCAATCTTCAAACTACTGAAGAAAGACCAGATAGTCAAATGGAATGATGAGTGCCAAACTGCTTTCGACAAGATCAAAGATTACTTACAAGAGCCTCCTGTTTTGATGCCACCAGTCGAGGGAAAGCCATTGATCATGTATCTGACTGTTTTGGAAAATTCAATGGGATGTGTGCTGGGGCAGCATGACGAGTCTGGACGAAAAGAGCATGTTATTTATTACCTGAGCAAAAAGTTTACCGACTGTGAAACAAGATATTCACTACTCAAGAAAAATTGCTGCGCTCTGGCATGGGCTGCTCTCCGGCTAAGACAGTATAGGCTGACCCATACTACCTTGTTGATGTCTAAAATGGATCCAATGAAATACATCTTCGAGAAACCTGCTCTATCTTGGAGAATAACGAGATGGCATATGATCCTGACAGAATATGACATACAATATACTACCCTAAAAGCAATAAAGGGCGGTGTATTAGCTGATCACCTTGCTCACCAAGCTGTGGAATACTACCAGTCCATGAAGTTCGAATTCCCAGATGAAGACATCATGATGGTAAACAACTGTGAAGAACTCAGGCCATATGACGGACCTGAACAAGGATCCCGATGGACCTTAGTTTTTGATGGGGCATCTAACGCACTCGGCAATGGCGGAATACGAAGCGTGCATCTTTGGTCTCAAAGCTGCCATAAACTTGGGGATCAAATCTTTGAATGTATTCGGAGATTCAGCTTTGGTTATCAGCCATATCAAAGGGGAATGGGACACCAAACACCCTAACCTTGTCCCTTACAAAGAACATGTTTTGACGTTGCTCCCACATTTTGAGAAGATTACCTTCGAGCACTTCCCGCGAGAATAAAATCAGCTAGCCGAAGCACTAGCCACAATGTCATCTATGTTTAAACTTAAATGGGATAATGAGGCTCCCCAGATCACCATTAAACGAAGGGATGAACCAACACACTGTCACGAGATTAAAACTGAAGAAATAGTGGACCAACCTTGGTTTTACGAAGTCAAGAGGTATCTCGAGGCTCAAGAATACCCAAAAGGAGTTTTAGTCAGTGATAAGAAGTTATTAAGGAGATTCTCTGCTAAATTCTTCCTTAGTAATGGAATTCTTTACAAACGCAACCATGACTCTGTGTTACTTCGGTGTGTTGACAAGGTTGAAGCTGAAAGGATCATGGCTGAATTACATGAAGGAACTTTTGGCACCCATTCCAGTGGACATACGATGGCAAAGAAAATCCTACGGGTAGGCTATTACTGGTCTACCATGGAAGCAGATTGCTATCAACACTCTCGAACCTGCCACAAGTGTCAGATTTATGCTGACAAGGTGCACGTACCTCCGGTTCCTCTGAATGTCTTGACGACTCCTTGGACTTTTGTTATGTGGGGTATCGATATGATTGGGGAAATCAAGCCAACAGCCTCTAATGGACACCGCTTCAACCTAGTGGCCATTGACTATTTTACCAAGTGGGTGGAGGCAGCTTCTTTCGCTTCCGTTACCAAGAATGTTGTCGCCTGGTTCATCAAGAAAAATCTCATCTGTCGTTACGGTATCCCGGAGAGGATCATTACAGACAATGGTACAAACTTGAACAATACTATGATCATAGCCTTGTGCGAACAATTCAAGATCCAACATCACAATTCTTCCCCTTACCGGCCGAAGATGAATGGTGTTGCCGAAGCCACGAATAAGATTATTAAAAAGATCATACAGAAAATGACAGTCACGTACAAAGACTGGCATGAGATGCTACCATTCGCTCTCCACGGATATTGTACCACATCTCGCACATTAAGCGGGGAAACACCCTACTCTCTGGTATAGGGCATTGAGGTTGTCTTGCCTATTGAGGTCCAAATCCCCTCTCTAAGAATTATGAAGGATGCGGGGCTGAATGAAGAAGATTGGATCCAGACTCAACTTGATCAACTAAACTTGATTGATGAGAAAAGACTTACTGATGTCTGTCATGGTCAGATGTATCAAAAACGGATGATCAAGGCTTTCAACAAAAAGGTCATACGACAAGCATATCAAGTTGGGGATTTGGTGATCAAGCACATCATACTGCCGCAAGGTGATCCCGGGGGCAAATGGACTCCTATATACAAAGGACCATTTGTAATCAAGAACATATTCTCTAGAGGAGCAATGATCCTAACCACCATGGATGGCAACGACCTGCCGCATTCTGCGAATGCAGACATAGTCAAAAGATACTACGCATGAGAGACTCGCTAGGTTGACACACCTAGGCAAAACAAGGGCATCCCGATGAACCAAAAAGGTTCGGGCAAAAATTAGGGATAAAACAAAAAAAATTGTACACCCGGCAAGTTGAAAACCCGAAAGGGAGACTTGGGCAAAAATGGCTATCCCGGTGGACTGAAAACCTAAAAGGGCGGTCCAGGAAAAAGTTAGGGAATTAAAGCGTATGACTATGACCCGTTGGATCACCGTACGGACAACCTTTGGCTTCCACTGACAAACTCAGAGGTTCTGATGAATTCAATCATCTTCAGACGAGGAAACAAATAAACAAGATGATCAGAGACACGAAGGCTATAGCAGAATGGGAACCCCATGGGATTATTGCACATAGGTATCCTTTCTTGGTATTAAAATTTTCATTTTTTACGATGGAATTCTCTTACTAGAATGTTTGTCTCGTTGTATAAAATACTTACTCAAAGTCAATACAAATATATCCCTTTTGAAAGTGCAAAAACTACCTGTTTTTCTTTTCGTTTGTGTTTTGTTTACAAAAACGTCCAATGATTCATTGTTGAACATATGCATTTGAACATGATTATTGTTTACAAATAAACAAAATAAAAGACAATCGCTGATGGCTTTAAGGGATAAGGAAATCTCTCTAAGTTTATCTCCATAAAATTCCCCAGTGTGCAGTTTAATCCCTAGCGGAAAAAAGATCCCAGTTATCAATCCCCTATAGAAGTCGCCAAATTTCTCAGAATTTCCCAAGCAGGATTTTCAAATGGTACACGACATTCCCCTTACAACAAAGTTTATTTCTCTAAGGGGAAATTCATCAGCACTTCAACTTCACGACATGAAGACTTTTACTCTATATCCTCAGCAGCAGTCAGAAAGCTATTTTCCCCAATCCAACAGCAGTACAGTAGATTAGCTCACACGCGCATACATCGCACCCATATATCATAAACATTGATAACACAAATGCATTATACTATGCATTTCATACAACATGACTTTGCATTTTAGCTAACATTTTACCCTTTTCAGGATAAGGTTAACATCTACCATTAACAATGTTCAAAGTTTTCAGATACAGTTCAGATACACTCCAGACACGGATGCCATTTTGATACTTATTCAGATTTCAACTTTTGATATAGTTCAGATACGTTCCAGACACGGATGCCATTCTGATACTCATTCAAATTCAATTGTCAGATACAGTTCAGATACACATACCATTCTGATACTCATTCAGATTTCAACTTTTGATACAGTTCAGATACGCTCCAAACACGGATGCCATTCTGATACTCATTCAGATTCAGCTTTCAGATACAGTTCAGATACGCTCCAGACATGGATGCCATTCTGATACTCATTTAGATTCAGCTTTCATATACATTTCATATACGCTCCAGATACGGATGCCATTCTGATACTCATTCAGATTCAACTTTCAGATACAGTTCAGATACGCTCCAGACACGGATGCCATTCTGATACTCATTCAGATTTCAACTTTTGATATAGTTCAGATATGCTCCAGATACGGATACCATTCTGATACTCATTCAGATTTCAACTTTTGATACAGTTCAGATACGCTCCAGATACGGATGACATTCTGATACTCATTCAGATTTCAACTTTTGATACAATTCATATATGCTTCATATACGGATGCCATTCTAATACTTATTTAGATTCAGCTTTCGGATACAGTTCAGGTATGCTCCAGACACAGATGCCATTCTGATACTCATTCAGATTCAAATTTCAGATATAGTTCAGATACGCTCCAAACACGTATGCCATTCTGATACTCATTCAGATTCAGCTTTCAGATACAGTTCAGATACACTCCAGATACGGATGTCATCCTGATGCTCATTCATATTCAACTTTCAGATACAGCTCAGATACGCTCCAGATACAGATGCAATCCTGATACTCATTCAGATTCAGCTTTCAGATACAGTTCAGATACGCTCTAGATACGGATGCCATCCTGATACTCATTTAGTTTTAGCTTTCGGATACAGTTTAGATACACTCCGGATATGGATGCCATCCTGATACTCATTCAGTTTCAGCTCTCAAATATAGTTCAGATACGCACCAGATACGGATGCCATCCTGATACTCATTCAAAGACAACTTTCAGATATGAGTCAGATATAATCCATTTATGGATATTATTCTGGTACTCAACGTAACACATCCACTATTTCAGTATAAATCAACCAGAGATTTATTCCAATACTTCTTCAAATTTTTGTCAACAATCACTTTTGAATGGCATCTTTAAGCCCATTTACCTATACAATCAATCACCACATCATCGAGTGCAAATTTCTGGGCACTCTAGTGTTCAATCATCTTCCACCTTCAAGTCACGAATGGCAGATTTACCAATCTAACTCTTCAGGTGTAAGAAGATTGAACGGGCAGCTGTTGTACCCCAAAATTTGCCCTTTCATTTCTTAAAGGATCACCCTGGATCCCCAGGTTTATTCCCATCCAATTTTAAGCCTTGAATTACAAATTTTCCAAGAAAGTCATTCACAAGGGCAAAATGGTCATTTACATACTAACAAGTCAAACTTTGACTTTTGGATCAAAAAATCAAGTTCCAAGAATCATATTTCACCAACGTATGAAGTTTGTTTCATCAAGAAATTTAAAAGTCAAGATTACTTTGGAAAAGTCAAGATTCTAAATACTTAGAATTTTTCTAAGTGTTTAAGATATATGACAAATTCAAAACTTCTGATCAAATTATCACCATGATGCAAGATGAGCATGGAATAATTTCTAACTCAAGAGTTTTAGATCTCAATAAGAACTAAAATGTTATAGAACATAACTTCTCCTGGAAATGCTGGAATTTCGAGTTATAAATGTTCAAAGACACGTCCATGAAACTAAAGCACTCAGCAAATTCTGGACACTTTCAAGACAGAGTTTGGTCAGAACTTCTAGGCCAATTTTCACAAAGGTTCAGTCAGAGTTTGCAAGGGTAATTCAAAGAAGGTTACAAAGCATGCTGCAAGCTTCCTGGAAAGTCTAAGAGCTCCTTCAGAACATGCTGGAGCAAGGAGATACAAAGATCAGAAGTTGGATGTTTATTCTAAATTACGCTGAAGTGAACTTATGACCCAGAATTAAGCAATGATGTAAAATATCACATTGCAGGATTTCTGGTTTGATAAATCTCATCATCATTTAATGCTCACAACCACTTTTGAGTCTTTATCCAAAGGATTTCCCCACGTGTGGTATAGAAGTACCATTGTTGTCCTTGAAAAACAAACATTTGTACAAATTTATGCTGGGTCCATGCTTTGATTTTGCTTCTAAGGGTACTTTTTCCTTAATCCCTGCTTACAATTCCAGCTTAAGCGCGGCTAAAGTTGCTAACCACCATACCTATTTAAACTTGCTTCAAGAACAAGTCAGCGCCTAGCATATGATGGTTGTACCCTTGACCTCTTCAAGCTACAAAAGTTTTGCCTATAAATTGAAAGCCATTGGAAACTGAAAGGGGGGGATTTTTAAGAAAGAAAAAGCCTTTAACCCCTGCTAAAATTCCAAGAATCCAAAAATGCAAATATAAAATACAAAAACTTGTTAACTTTTGGTTCTTGCATTCAAACTCCATTTTTTTCCTCAAGTATTTCTTGACCAAAACCATCCATACAGTTTCTGATATACATTTAGAAACCATCCTAACTTATGTGTTCAGACTGTAACACATTCTCCATCCATATTCACCTCAAGGAAGTCAGAACTTTTTCCCCCTTGGTTGTTCCATAATTTTTCTAATCATTCATTGCCCAAGTTGAAAGCTTCCAGCCTGCTGAGTATGTGAAGAAGTTGTTCAAAACATCACCAGAGTTCAGAACCAGACTCCAGCTCACAGAGTATTTTCCAGCTGCAAGGTAAGCTTCTGCTGACTCTCATCATATTACTTAGGCATTGTCATATTTGCATGTTCAAAATACAATGTAGACATCATGATTCCGATGTTGTACGTATTTTGAGGTTTCACGTATTTGTATGCCTAAATAAGGAGTAAGTTAGTTAAGAACTTCTTAAAGAAATTAGGATTAGAAAATTCATGCTTTCTTCTGACTTATTAGTTCTGATATCTCTTGTTTCTGAAACATTACGAAACTTGCCATAACCGCTATATGCGCATCTTCTGTTCTGTTGAGAAGTGACTAAGTTGCAGATGTTCTGACTAGCATGGAGGGGGAGACTAAGTTCTACCAGTGGCATCAGAACTTCTGAAATCTTCTTTGTTCCCAGCGGACCCAGAACTTCTGACTTTACCTATTTCTACTAATATGATTTCTGTTTTGCAGCACGCCAGAGTCAGAACTTCTGATCTCTTTTAGTTCAACAATGCGTTGATTCTATTTTCTTTTTTCCTTACTATTTTTGCTATCACTTCTATTTTCACTAATCAAAACCACCAAAAACATTTTACATTTTACATGCTTTATTTTATTTCTTAAAACAAAAAGATCAAAAATATTTTCTTAAACAAAACTTTTTTCTTTTCTTAAACAAAACAAGTCCATTTCACATTTTCTTGTACATTCTTACCCATTCAATATGGTTGTAATAGTAACTTAGGATTTAATTTTATTTGCAGCCCCCATTTGTAAATTTGTACACCCCACCCCCTAATGATTGTAATAGCATAGGATATTTATTTTCCGCACTTTTTATCGCTTTCATATATTGCTAGTAATTAGGGTTTGTATGGAAAGACTAACACCAATCAATTAGAAACCATAATCAAGATAAATCAAGCACGTAAACCAATGCACTTGCACACAAACACTCCTATGGTAAATCCACTTGGTTGCCTTATATATGGCCATATTACGCATGTAAGGTATCTTAGCAAAAACAAGATCATAGTCCCTCGATGACGCCATCTAAGTTGCCTTTCAAAATGATCTTAGTCCCTAAAGAAAAAATGCTAAGATAACTTGCAACATTGCTAATCATGGTTATACGATGACCCACGCTTGCCTCATTTACATCCAAAGATAGGGTTACTTACCAAATCAATGGTAAGATAACAATGTCAAAGGAAAAGAAAATTAACAAGAAAGACTTTTGAGTAGGTAGAATGCTCCTAATTACTTACTCAATTTCAAACAAAACATCCTTGCTAACAAACACTTACACTTTCAAAACATCTTACAAAACTTGAAAACATTTTTCAAAAGATCAACATCTTTGTATACATTCTTACGAACGAGAATCATTACAAAGATTACCTAAACAATGGCCTCTTTACAAAATACTTTCAAAAACCACACCAAGCATAATTTTCAAACAAAAAGAAAGTGATCTAGCAAGTAACTAAGAGCCCATGGAAAACCATGGATGAAAAGGGTGCTAATACCTTCCCTTTTCATAATCTACCCCCCGAACTTAAGAAATAATCTCAAAGGTCTTTCCTATGCTTTTTCACATTTCCTTTTGGATAAAAGAAAAGTCGGTGGCGACTCTTGCTAAACCGCAACATTTGCAATCAAACGCAAAACCAACAAGTCAGTTCTCCCACCGTATCACAGTTTGGTAGCTTGAACTTCAAGTAATCACAAAGTGATCAAATAAACCAATGTGCCTTATACTCCAATCAAATTTCTAAACAAAATAAATGTTTAAGAATTCAATTCTAACTTGGTTAACTCAAACCCAAAGCCATGGTCATCTAAATGACAGTCTTAATCTTCAAGTCTTGTCCAAACCAAATTTGCATTCAAAATGAACTCGCGTGCCGTGTTTGATTAAAATGGAACTTCATTGCCAAACAAACATGCTTTGAGAATAATCATCAACCTGTAGAATTAAAAAACTTCAACAAATTATGGTTAAGAACATTCGAAATCAAACAAATGACTTGCGACAATTTAATAACTTTCAAAGTCTTCCAAACACAATGTTCTTTCGATCTTTGAAGATAAACTCGTGAGCGACATCACTTATGACCATATGCAGAAATAATCGTCTCAAGATCACGTAATTTGAGGAAATCACAATTCTTAGAAATCAGGCGACGGTTACTTAAGATTAGGTTAAAATCCATGAAGTGATTTCTAATGCATTCGAATTTAAGTGATCTTCTACATGTAATCAACTATTAATTTATGAAGAGAAATTGGAGATGGCATTAAGGAGAGTCAAACGCAAGAAGAACCGCTCAAAAATATCGAATAATGAAGAAGTTACAATCGCTCGAATTTGCTTTCGTAAAAGGTCGATTTTTTTAGGTCAATGGAGTCATTTTCAGTCGTCTGAACCATTGACTGAGCAAACTTCCAATGCGAGGTTTGAAACTCGGGATGAACATCCTTGAGGAGACATGAAGATCTATGAAGACCATTTGAAACCTTGAAAAATCAATTTTCTTTGAGAAACGTCAAACCCTAATTGTTGACTTACTGCCTAGGAAGAAAATCTGTCTGATCAAACTTCTGAGCCAAATTGAGTATTCGAGAAGACCTAGGATAGTATCTTGAATAAAAATGGGAGGGAAAATTTTGGGATACAACACTTGGACTAAGTTGTGCAGCCCTTCAATTTAAGGTGGGTTAAACATTATCAACCTTATTCTGTGGAATCAAGTGGCTCTACTAAAATGCTTATGGAACATTTGCAGGAAGAGTGATAATTGTAGCAGTAGAAATGTTGAGACTAAGTCATTATATTGACTTGACTCACACATATCAAAATAAAAATCGCCACCGTGCTTTATTGTTTCCAAAGGAATGGGAAAACAACGAATAACCCAAGAAGAGGGGGAGAAAATCTAAGTTCCGGGGTTGGTTATGCAAAGGGAATATATTAACACCCTAAACATCTACGGTACTCCGCATGAACCTCTTTAAAAATCTGTATATTTTGGATATAAAATGTTGTATAAAAAATAGATAATGGAGATAAGGAAAGAAATGTTTTTATAATTTTTGCACCCGCCGCGGTTGTGAACCTTTAGTGCCTATGTACCATCTTCCGTGCAATAGAGGGTCAGGATACACGTAGTTCACCTTTTAAAAAATTTAAAATACAAGTGTGTTGGTTAATTTTAAGAGATAAGACATCGCTGTTATATCTGAATGGAAAACATACTTAGTACCCACAATCATGAGAAAGGAGAATTTGTGTCATCTCAAAGTGGAGGATATGGATTGGATTTTAAAATCAACAAAAGTCTCACTCAACACCCAAGTGGAAAATATATCACTTCACTATATATCGTAGAAGTATAGTTGTTTGCATCACTATAAGGATTGAAAAGAGTCTAATCTTTTGAGAAAAGTTTTTAAGGTAAAAGTCAAAGTGGCAAAATGATTTAAATGAGATTGATTGACTTTTAGTCTTCTCTCAAAAATATCAAGGTCTTATTAAGTTGATTAAGGTTTGATTCAAGAGAATATTTTGAAAATGCATGGACCTAAATCCAAGTTTATTATGAAAGTGGTTCAAGTTTTTTAAAACAAGAAGAGTTTTCAAAAGGGTGGGAGAAGATTTTTGAAATTAAAGAAGATGGGAGGATATGAAGGGACTATCCTAAAGCATAAGCTAAAAGCTAGAGAAAAGAATCGTCTAACTAACAAGAAGCCAACACTTGACACAATGAGTCAATGTAGAATTCTCATCCTTTAGATTTGAAACCAAACAAACAAAGATAATAAACCTCTTAAGAGAACCAAGCTTCAATTGCATTAAGTCTTCACAAAAATTGAGCAGAGTAATAGTTGTATGTAGATGAACTCTAGATCAAAGACAAAGCATGTAACCATAATAACCTGTACACAAAACAAATAAGCAACTCAATATCTTAGGGTAAACCCCCAAGAACTCTAGACAAAATAAAAGTTGAGGTCACAAAGTCTCCAGAATAGGTCAAGGCTTCTAATCCTAAGTCCAAGAGGTTCATGTCTCTAAAATGCCAAGGATAGTAACCAAGTAATCCAAGTAAATTTAAAGTTTTTTAGGGTTCAAGTTGATTATTAAGTATCTTCAAAAAGAAATGAAAAGCTTAAGTGAGCAAAATAAGAAAGATATAACAGATAAATGCCCAAATGAGCAAAGATGAAAATAGCATGAAATGTAAATGCTAAAGTAAATGATACATAAAGTAAAAAGCATAAGGTAAAATACATAAAATAAAGTCAATTGTTAGAAATTAGTCGTTAATTGAATGAACATCTTGAAACCTGCATTTGGAAATCATTAGAGGATTGGTAGAACCAAAGCCTCTCAACAACAAGTTGCATTTGCTTTTTATCAAGTATATCATCTGTTGTACCCCAAAATTTTCCCTCCCATATTCTCCAAGAAATTGCCAAGTCAAGCTGCAAAATTCCCCAAGGGTTGCACAGTGCAAAGGTCTCCTATACAGTCAAGATTAGGGTTTTGAGTCTGATCAAGAAAAGGAAGTTTTCAAGGGCCCAATCAAGTCTCATATGCCTACAAATATGGTCAAATATCCTCATATCAAGTTTCAAGGCATTCAGTACAAAATTGCACTGTCAAAAACCCTAATTGCACTACAGTCAACTGTAGGGGCAAAATGGTCATTTGACAGTCAAAAGTTCAAATTTTTGGTCAACATATCATTTTGAAGCCACAAACATTATTTGATCAATGCTTGATCATGATTCTCAAAATTTGGCTCAGAAATCATCAAAGATGCAAAAGTTTCCTTATTTGGACAGTTGAAAAAGTCAACTGAAATTGACCAGGGCATAACTTTCACATGGATTATCAGAAAAATTCCATCCAAAGCTCATTTTGAATAGAAATACATTTCCTACAACTCATCTTCATACTTCAAGTCCAAGAAATGCTCTCACAAAAAGTTATCAATTTCAACATTATAGGTCATTTTCAAAAGTCAACAAAAAGGGACTTTAAGTCAAAGGCCATAACTTGAGATTGGTAAATCAAAATGACATGGGACCAAAGGCGTTGGTTAGAGGACTCAAAGACATTTCCAAAATGTCCAAGAACATGAGAAAATCTTAAAAATTGAGCAAGTTATGCCTTGTGGAAGTTGGGAAATTTTTGGATATTTTGAAAAGTCAACATTGATTCAAATGACCTAAAATTGCTAATGGGCCCATTTTTCTTCCATGATTCATCATTCCAAGCATATGCACGACCACTTGGCCCAAAGGGAAGTATTTTCTCATTTTTTATTTATTTATTTGAATTATTATTTATGTTAATTCATTTAAATCATTTAAATATATGAAAAATATCTAACTTGACCTAACCAATCTTTTTATACATGTTTTAGACTCAATATTTCGTGCTTAGCTAAATGTGGAAAGATTTGGAGTGATTGGATCCCAATTGACACAAAGAACACATGAAAAAGATATGAAAAAGATCCTTAAAATCAAATTTCCAAAAACCATTATTGCATTGGATTTGATTGAGTTTTGTTAACCTAATGGACTCACTACATATGCCTGATCATAAACCTAATCATGCTAGACTCTCAGCTGCGCCCGAAAAGCATTTGCAAAACTTGAATTTTTTGTTAAGAAAGTCAAAACTGAAAAGCACTTTTTAGGTGGATTCAAGGCACCATTCTTGTTCCATTGGCTTGCCAAAGTTGTCCAGAAGCGATTGCAATCAAAGACATCCACCAAAACGCCAAGAATCGGTAAAACGGACATGAACTGTGCAGAGAAAAATTGACAATCGTGCATCATGATTCACGCATCTTTTGCATTTTTTATTCATTGATTCATGACTGTTATGATATTCTGATGCTAACCAACATATTCAATTGCGTTTTTGTGCTGTGTATGAGATTTCACCATGCTTGAATTCTAGGGTTTACAGGACTTTAATTTGGGGCTTTTGAAACGAGGCAAAATTAGCCCTTGAGACCACCACCATCCAACTCATCGCATCTGGACGAAGAAGACGCACCTATCGCGCTCAATTTATGAACGCTTGAGAGCTAATCGCTATTTTTCAATAGCTGGCCTAAGGAAACGCGTCTAAAACCGTTGCTTTATGGTCTTGTTTCAGAAAAAAAAACAAAATACGCGAAGAAGATGATGTGTTGGCAAATGGTGATAGGTCCTTTCAAATTTGCGCGCGCTTCAACCCACTAACATCATGTCTTTATTTATTATATTTGTATGTTATTATATATTAAATGTAATTGAGATGGCTCAGTGGCAGGTATACACGCTTGTAACACCCATGACCTGGGTTCGAACCCCAGGTCTGCATTCTGTCCATATTATTTTTCCAATTGTCTTCCTATGCAGGCACACCATTAAGGACTACCATATGCCTTCAAGAATCCCACAGCCACGCGTCCTGGAGATCAAATCAAGGGCATAGATTGGAAGTGTATCCTAGGCCTGGTCAAAGGTGCCACATGGTGCCTGGAAAAGTCAACGAATTTGAAGCTTGTTGGGCCAGAATTCTTGGGCCATACCTCCTAATTTGGGACTACCACCCCCTTGGTTTGCAATTTTCTCAATTTCTTCTTATTATTTTCTTTTAATTATTCTTTTAATCAATTTAATATTTTTCATAAATTATAAAATACATAAAAAACTCAGAAAAAGATAAAAAAACATAATGAATATTTTACTTTAATATTTGCATGTAAATAAATTTAACTTTAAATTAGGGTTTTAATATTAATTCTTTTCATAATAAAATCTAAAAAATATAGAATTAGGTTTAATTAATTTTTATTCCTTTTTAATTTTTTTTTCTTTTTTTCATAATAATACTATTTATCTTATTTATTTTCATAATTAAAATTGTAAATTCATTAGGGTTTCATTTAGGTTAAAAAACTTCAATATTTTCTTAATAACTTAAAAATAATTAGAATTAGGTTTAGCATTTTATTTTAATTTTAATTAACTCCTTTCTTTCTATTAAATCTTAAAAAACATAAAAATACCAAAAAACAAAAACATATTCTTGCTTTCTTTTAATTTTAATTTTAATTCCTCAATAATTTTAATTTTTGGCAAAAGGGTCCAACGCCCACGTTCTTAATTTTGTTTAATTTCGCATATTTATTTTATTTGCTTAAATAATTATGTACCTCTCCCGAAGCCGTGTAATTACTTCTCGCACTTTTTAATTCTTTACTTTCCGTCAAATCGGGTCCTGGTTAATTTTGGCGATGTGGACCCGCGCCATTTATAATAGTTTTAGATTTACTTTTTCTCGCAATACTTTTAAACTGTTAAACAAAGCATGCAAGAATGAATGTCCAAATAAAATCAAGCGTAGAACACCAATCATATGACAAGATAAATGCAAATGAAAACGACACACAAATCACACACCACCCCTAGGGTACGCCTCACTGTTGCCTTGCCTCGAAAGGTGATCGTCGAGTAGAGGATGTCTTAGTAAGTCCTCATGATCCGGGAACCTGGCATGAGGGTAGCTTCTAAGGTGTCTTCCTATTGCTCTGGTGATCACCATGTCCCGAACCTCGAATTGACCCGAACACCTCCAACGGTGGTGCTACCTACCTCTCAATGGTGGGATGGCATTACTTTAAAGGACATTTACACAGACGAATTCCTTAGGGTAGGTAGACGACTCTAGATACTTGCTCTAAATTTCAAAACAAATCAAAAATACTTTTCACACCGACACCTTTTCAAAAAGCTTTCGAAAGCAATTTTTCAAACACTCTTGAGGACCGATACAAGAGTCGAACTGGAATTTTCAAAGAAACTTTTTAAAAACCCACAGTTGAAAAGCAAACAAACCATTTTTGAAAACACAAATGAGCAAGTATCTAAGAGCCCATGGATAACCATGGATAGAAAGGGTGCTAACACCTTCCCTTTCTATAACCTACCTCCCGAACCGAGAGCAATCTCTTTAAGGAATTTTTCTGTGCTTTTGTCCTTTCCATTTGGAAAAAATAAAAGACGGTGGCGACTCTTGCTTCCGCGACATTTCGCGAACCAGCGTTAAACAGTCAGTTCCAGATCCACCGATCACAGAACTGGCGACTCTGCTGGGGATACCTTTATAAAGTGAGGTGTACCTTAGGGTTAGTTCATAACTGTGTTTTCAATTGTATTGATTTGCTTGCTTTACTATTGTGGGTTGCATCGGAGTTACATAGATCCTAACCCGGATCTGGGGATACCCTGTTTAGGTAGCATAAGTTGTGAGCGACCTGTCCGGCGTAGACTGACACAGGTGAAGCAGTGGCTACGTTGGTGTGGCACCTTGGTTTGTACCGATACCCCTTGTGTTGCAACGAGGAGAATATGGGTCTTCTAAGGAGTCATTAAGCACCAACAACCTTAGAACCTTAAATGACACAACTTGGCCATTAGAACAGTAGCAGTATGCTACGCCCGTTGAGGCTAAACTCTCGTGATGGTTCTGGCTGCAAGAAAAGATTGCGATGCTGGAGTTATGACCGATTGAGGGTAGTCAGTGATATTGGGATCCTCTAGAACCCGGTTACTTCTGACAGGACAGGTCTTAACCAACAAACTGAAAGAGGGTAATACCCAGACCCCATGCTGGCCTAAACTCTAAGGGCTTCTCTTGTGTGACTTGTGTGCCTTCGTACTTGACTATTTGCATGCTTGTTGTCTGACACTTGAGCTTCTTGCAGGTTTTGTTTGTAGTCCTTAATTAGGACTCATAACAAGGTTTACCGAGTTCCTTGCAGGTTTTGTTTTAGTCCTTAATTAGGACTCATAACAGAGTTTACCAAATTTCTTGCAGGTTTTGTTTATAGTCCTTAATGAGGACTCATAACATGGTTTACTAAGTTCTTTGCAGGTTTTGGTTTGCAGTCCTTAATTAGGACTCATAACAGAGTTTACCAAATTTCTTGCAGGTTTTGTTTATAGTCCTTAATAGGGACACATAACAGAGTGTACTGAGTTTCTTGCAGGTTTTGGTTTGCAGTCCTTAGTTGGGACTCATAACAGGGTTACTCATATTACCCCATGCATAGTATAACATCATACCATTGCATGCATCCTGCATACATCCTAACCCATTTCAAGGATCTCAAGGGCTTGTGATGCAGGTCACGATGAATCAAACATCTAGCAAGGGGCAAAGAGGATTTATTTTCCTCTAGCCAAAATTGTCAGGGGCTATGACCCACTTGATATGGTGAGCTCTGAATCCTGAAGAAGGTTCCCCCAACCAAGGTTGTTTGGAAATCAAAACCAGATGTGATGACTAAAGTCAGGGGCTATGACCCACGGGATATGGTGAGCCTTTGACCCTTGAAGGAGGACTCTCTACAACAGGAAGTTCCTTCAGTCAAGCCACAAAATGCAAACTCTAACAATTTTCTTGTTTACCCCGCGAGGTCCTTGAAAACATTGCATGCACGTCATACTCATCATTACATAACAGGTATCTTTGTTGTAGGTCACTTACCTTTCTCGCTGTTTATTTCAGCAATAGCCTTCCAACCAAATGACCAGGACTTTCTCGCTCAAGAGAATCGGTTCATGGAAATCCTCCTGAATCTATCCAAGGGGCAGGAGGAGCTAAGGACACTTCTCATGGAGACTTTTGTCAGGAACAATGCTGAGGATGAAAGGCTGAAACACCTACAAGCTGAGGTGGATGCATTGAGGGTCCAGATGCTGGGGCAGGTGACTTCCATTCAAGGGTTAGCTCAAAGACAAGATGAGCTCTGGTTTCTCGTCAACCAACTGCTTCAGGGTAACCAACTGGGGCAAAAGTCTAAGGGTAAAAAGCCAGTCATCGTTCAACCATCTTTGAGACAAGGTGGTAAGGGGAGAACTCCTCAAATGGCTCCAGTGTCACAAGTTCAACATCACAGCCAACAAAAGAGCGAGAGTAGGCAGTTCACTCGGATCAGTATGACCTTATCCCAGATATTGTCAGAGTTGCTGGAGACCAAGCTGGTAACTCTAAAAGAAGCTCCGAAGAGCCAAAATACAACGTCGCCGAAGTATAACCCCAACGCCCGCTGCGCTTATCACTCTGACAGCCCGGGGCATACTACAGATGATTGTTGGAGCTTGAAAAATAAGATCCAAGACATGATCGACGCTGGAGAGATTCAGTTTAAAGTACCCAAGACTCCCCACGTGATCACTGCTCCCTTGCCAAAACATGGCTAGGATTGAGAAAGTTTTGTTCATTTGAATGTTCAAGTTGCAGTTTTCTTCTGTTCAAACATTTACTCATGTTAAACATTGTTATTTCATTAATGCATCGCATATGTCTATTCTGAAAAAATATATTCGTATTCACTAAATGCAAATTATTTTCATATTTTTTCTGATGTCAACTCTGGATCTAAAATTCTAAGCCTCTTGAGGGAGGATGACGAAAACGATACCATAATCTACAGTATGCTTTTGAACAGACCCCGCTGATGAGGTACAGGCATTGTTTCAATCCCTAAACACTGGAGTTATAAGGATGATAATCCCTCATCAACCCCCCTGAGCCAAAGAAGTAGGAGTTTTTCTTTTCGAAATTTAAAACCCTTTATCATAACCTGGGGCAGGGTAGTTCTCTCAGTTGATCCAAGTGCATAACAAATGGCACCAAAGGAGTCCTTACAAAACAAAAGACAGTGATGGTTCTGAATAAATCACAAGGACAGGCAGTCATTATCTCAAAAAATGAAAAACCCATTAAGTCAAAACCCATGAAGGAGACTTACAAAACTGGGGCATCCCGCTGACTGTAATTCCAAAAAAGAAACAGTTCAGGCAAAAAAAAGGGATAACAAAAATATAAAAAAAAAGAAAGAGGTCATACAAACCCTCAACAAAAAAAAAGATGACTGCCTATTTAAAATAAATTATCAACATTCGAACCATCACTGGTATACCAAAAGCAAAGATTCAACAAGATCTAACGTATGATCAACTGAGTTTAGGTTGGAGAACATCACGAAGAGCGGGTGGGTACAAATAATTTGAGCCTTTATCCTTTGTTTCTTAAACCGTGAACCAAGCCATGTTATAACCCTTAAAAGTCCTAGCTGAAGCATGGGTTAGTTCGAAAGCATACTGTACGAAGGGTATCCTGACTCCTTAAGGCTTACGGTAAATACGGTGTTGACATCACGTTTTACAAACAATCACTTGTTTTATGAAAAAATGCATTTTCAAAATCTTCAAGACAGACATAGGCTTTGCATTTTTAACATAACTTTGTTTGCATATGACTTTTTGTTTGAACAGCAGGGAAATTCGCACAATGAAAGACTAATGAATAAGAGTATCTCCGATCAAGGGGCACGACATGACCATGGTCCATTATCTGGGGCAGTCCAATCAAGATTCAGAGAATCTCTCAAAAGGCCAAATAGCCTGGGGCAAATCTCCGCCTGAGTCACTTGGGGCACTCCAGCAACGAATCTTGCCTGATCAAACACTTTCTGGTGGCATGACAAAACACTTCAGCCAGGGGCATTTCCCTGCATTCTAAGAACACGGACATAGTCGAAAAAATACTACGCAAAATCAAAGACCCGCTAGGTTGACGCACCTAGGCAAAAATAAGGGCTTCCCGGCGAACCAAAAGGGTTCGGGCAAAATAAGGGATGAAATGAAAAAAATCTGTACACCCGGCAAGTCGAAAACCTGAAAAGGCGGCTTGGGCAAAAATGGGTATCCCGATGGACTGAAAACCCGAAAGGGCGGTCCAGGAAAAAATTAGGGATCAAAGCGTACGACTATGTCCCGGCATCTCGTTACCTGCCTACCAGAAGAAGATTTGTTAATCGGCAGTCATCAAACACCTTCACAGGTCTTCCTCTCCAATATCAGAAACAGGGGCAATGATGAGTTGTCTAAAGCAATTTAATTGTTCTGTCCTCCAAGGTACCAAGGTAGGTTCAGCCAAAGAACATGACCAGTACATATTAATTCCCCAGAGAGTGATTCAGTAAAACAGTGCACTCTCCCCAAGACTATATTATCAAACCTTAAGGAAATTGGGTATCCCCCGCAGATCTCAACATTCCCCAGCACAGTATACGGATATTCTTAACGAGCATCCCCGACAGTCTTGGTCTAAAGATTGTTCCCCGGCGGCATATTAAATATTCAGTGGAGTCCCTTCCAATACAATTCAAAACTTCCCCAAGAGAGTCCAATCTAGTTTCCCCAGGAAAGTTGAATCACCTCCCCAGCAGTAAGCTTATCCCCAGTAGATTCTGGAAGCTTATCCTCGCAGAGCACGAACGCGTCTCCCGGCTTTATTCAAATAAGTTATTTCCTTAACAGGATATAACTGGGTTATCCTCAGCCAAAAGCCACGGAAAGAGCGTCGTCGACAAAGTCTTCCTATCCCCAGCAAACTATTATCATCACTCAGCAAGGCATCTCTATCCCCACAGAGTATTGCTCCCCAGCACGATTACTAGAGTATTTGTCTCCCTGCAGAGTAACCCATTCGCCAAGTTTATTCCCCAATAGAGTTATCTTCTCCTATCGGAATTCTTGCAACTATTATCCCCGGCGGAAGCAAAACCTATTCTTCAACATCAGCCCAGGAGTGACTTCCCGGCACCCGTCAAGGATTTATTTTCTTAGACAAAAATACATTCATAAACATCACATCTTCATACATTATAGCATGCATATGCATCATACTACACGAATCTCATTAATTTTGAAGACATACAGTTCATGCATCATGATTTTGCATACAATTATGTTTTGCCTTTTCAGGAAAAAGATCAATACAAAAATGATTACTATCAACTATCGCAATTCTTTCTAGATATAGTTTCAGATATGACCCAAATATGGTGATGTTCTGATACTGCTTCCAGAGTTCCTTCTAGATATAGTTTCAGATGTAAACCAGATATAGTGACGTTCTGATACTGCTTCCAGATTTCCTTCCAGATATAGTTTCAGATGTAAACTAGAGATGGTGACGTTCTGATACTGCTTCCAGATTTCCTTCCAGATATAGTCCAGATATGAACCAGATATGGCGACGTTCTGACACTTATTCCAGTTGAAGATATTCCAAGACCTTGTCCGGTTCAGTTAAATCGACCCTAAGATTTTCCTGATGCTTATCCAGTCAAAGGCCTTCTCTGGTTCAGTCAGATCGACCCTAAGATCTCCCTGATGCTTATCCAGTTGAAGATATTCCAAGACCTTGTTCGGTTCAGTTAAATCGACCCTAAGATTTTCCTGATGCTTATCCAGTCAAAGGCCTTCTCTGGTTCAGTCAGATCGACCCTAAGATCTCCCTGATGCTTATCCAGTTGAAGATATTCCAAGACCTTGTCCGGTTCAGTTAAATCGACCCCAAGATTTTCCTGATGCTTATCCAGTCAAAGGCCTTCTCTGGTTCAGTCAGATCGACCCTAAGATCTCCCTGATGCTTATCCAGTTGAAGATATTCCAAGACCTTGTCCGGTTCAGTTAAATCGACCCTAAGATTTTCCTGATTCTTATCCAATCAAAGGCCTCCTCTGGTTCAGTCAGATCGACCCTAAGATCTCCCTGATTCTCATCCCAGTAGAAGACACTCAAGATTCTCTCAGCGTTCCTGTTGGGGTAGTAATCGTCCAAGGTTCTCTTACCATTCATGCTAAGGCAGTAACCATCCATGGTTCATTCATCGCCGTTTGAAGCTCCAGACTCAGCTCCTGTAACCAGTCAGGACACATCTATACCAAGCATCTGAAAACCAGCTCCTGCAACGTGTCAGGTACTCATTCGTTCTTTTGCAGGTATGCAGGTTCTCGCTAAGGAATCTCCTACGCGATCAACATCCAGATGGCATCTATAAGCCCATCATCCTATCCAGCAATCTCCAAATGGCATCTATAAGCCCATTCCCCCCATCACACTGCTAACATGTGAGCGCAAATTTCTGGGCACTCTAGTGTTCAATCATCTTCCACCCTCGGATTACGAAAGGCACGTCAGCCAATCTGCATCCTCAGGTCTAAGAAGATTGAACAGGGGCAACTGTTGTACCCCAAAATTTGCCCTCCCATATTCTCCAAGAAATTTCCAAGTCAAGCTGCAAAATTCCCCAAGGGTTGCACAGTGCAAAGGTCTCCTATACAGTCAAGATTAGGGTTTTGAGTCTGATCAAGAAAAGGAAGTTTTCAAGGGCCCAATCAAGTCTCATATGCCTACAAATATGGTCAAATATCCTCATATCAAGTTTCAAGGCATTCAGTACAAAATTGCACAGTCAAAAACCCTAATTGCACTACAGTCAACTGTAGGGGCAAAATGGTCATTTGACAGTCAAAAGTTCAAATTTTTGGTCAACATATCATTTTGAAGCCACAAACATTATTTGATCAATGCTTGATCATGATTCTCAAAATTTGGCTCAGAAATCATCAAAGATGCAAAAGTTTCCTTATTTAGACAGTTGAAAAAGTCAACTGAAATTGACCAGGGCATAACTTTCACATGGATTATCAGAAAAATTCCATCCAAAGCTCATTTTGAATAGAAAGACATTTCCTACAACTCATCTTCATACTTCAAGTCCAAGAAATGCTCTCACAAAAAGTTATCAATTTCAACATTATAGGTCATTTTCAAAAGTCAACAAAAAGGGACTTTAAGTCAAAGGCCATAACTTGAGATTGGTAAATCAAAATGACATGGGACCAAAGGCGTTGGTTAGAGGACTCAAAGACATTTCCAAAATGTCCAAGAACATGAGAAAATCTTAAAAATTGAGCAAGTTATGCCTTGTGGAAGTTGGGAAATTTTTGGATATTTTGAAAAGTCAACATTGATTCAAATGACCTAAAATTGCTAATGGGCCCATTTTTCTTCCATGATTCATCATTCCAAGCATATGCACGACCACTTGGCCCAAAGGGAAGTATTTTCTCATTTTTTATTTATTTATTTGAATTATTATTTATGTTAATTCATTTAAATCATTTAAATATATGAAAAATATCTAACTTGACCTAACCAATCTTTTTATACATGTTTTAGACTCAATATTTCGTGCTTAGCTAAATGTGGAAAGATTTGGAGTGATTGGATCCCAATTGACACAAAGAACACATGAAAAAGATATGAAAAAGATCCTTAAAATCAAATTTCCAAAAACCATTATTGCATTGGATTTGATTGAGTTTTGTTAACCTAATGGACTCACTACATATGCCTGATCATAAACCTAATCATGCTAGACTCTCAGCTGCGCCCGAAAAGCATTTGCAAAACTTGAATTTTTTGTTAAGAAAGTCAAAACTGAAAAGCACTTTTTAGGTGGATTCAAGGCACCATTCTTGTTCCATTGGCTTGCCAAAGTTGTCCAGAAGCGATTGCAATCAAAGACATCCACCAAAACGCCAAGAATCGGTAAAACGGACATGAACTGTGCAGAGAAAAATTGACAATCGTGCATCATGATTCACGCATCTTTTGCATTTTTTATTCATTGATTCATGACCGTTATGATATTCTGATGCTAACCAACATATTCAATTGCGTTTTTGTGCTGTGTATGAGATTTCACCATGCTTGAATTCTAGGGTTTACAGGACTTTAATTTGGGGCTTTTGAAACGAGGCAAAATTAGCCCTTGAGACCACCACCATCCAACTCATCGCATCTGGACGAAGAAGACGCACCTATCGCGCTCAATTTATGAACGCTTGAGAGCTAATCGCTATTTTTCAATAGCTGGCCTAAGGAAACGCGTCTAAAACCGTTGCTTTATGGTCTTGTTTCAGAAAAAAAAACAAAATACGCGAAGAAGATGATGTGTTGGCAAATGGTGATAGGTCCTTTCAAATTTGCGCGCGCTTCAACCCACTAACATCATGTCTTTATTTATTATATTTGTATGTTATTATATATTAAATGTAATTGAGATGGCTCAGTGGCAGGTATACACGCTTGTAACACCCATGACCTGGGTTCGAACCCCAGGTCTGCATTCTGTCCATATTATTTTTCCAATTGTCTTCCTATGCAGGCACACCATTAAGGACTACCATATGCCTTCAAGAATCCCACAGCCACGCGTCCTGGAGATCAAATCAAGGGCATAGATTGGAAGTGTATCCTAGGCCTGGTCAAAGGTGCCACATGGTGCCTGGAAAAGTCAACGAATTTGAAGCTTGTTGGGCCAGAATTCTTGGGCCATACCTCATAATTTGGGACTACCACCCCCTTGGTTTGCAATTTTCTCAATTTCTTCTTATTATTTTCTTTTAATTATTCTTTTAATCAATTTAATATTTTTCATAAATTATAAAATACATAAAAAACTCAGAAAAAGATAAAAAAACATAATGAATATTTTACTTTAATATTTGCATGTAAATAAATTTAACTTTAAATTAGGGTTTTAATATTAATTCTTTTCATAATAAAATCTAAAAAATATAGAATTAGGTTTAATTAATTTTTATTCCTTTTTAATTTTTTTTTCTTTTTTTCATAATAATACTATTTATCTTATTTATTTTCATAATTAAAATTGTAAATTCATTAGGGTTTCATTTAGGTTAAAAAACTTCAATATTTTCTTAATAACTTAAAAATAATTAGAATTAGGTTTAGCATTTTATTTTAATTTTAATTAACTCCTTTCTTTCTATTAAATCTTAAAAAACATAAAAATACCAAAAAACAAAAACATATTCTTGCTTTCTTTTAATTTTAATTTTAATTCCTCAATAATTTTAATTTTTGGCAAAAGGGTCCAACGCCCACGTTCTTAATTTTGTTTAATTTCGCATATTTATTTTATTTGCTTAAATAATTATGTACCTCTCCCGAAGCCGTGTAATTACTTCTCGCACTTTTTAATTCTTTACTTTCCGTCAAATCGGGTCCTGGTTAATTTTGGCGATGTGGACCCGCGCCATTTATAATAGTTTTAGATTTACTTTTTCTCGCAATACTTTTAAACTGTTAAACAAAGCATGCAAGAATGAATGTCCAAATAAAATCAAGCGTAGAACACCAATCATATGACAAGATAAATGCAAATGAAAACGACACACAAATCACACACCACCCCTAGGGTACGCCTCACTGTTGCCTTGCCTCGAAAGGTGATCGTCGAGTAGAGGATGTCTTAGTAAGTCCTCATGATCCGGGAACCTGGCATGAGGGTAGCTTCTAAGGTGTCTTCCTATTGCTCTGGTGATCACCATGTCCCGAACCTCGAATTGACCCGAACACCTCCAACGGTGGTGCTACCTACCTCTCAATGGTGGGATGGCATTACTTTAAAGGACATTTACACAGACGAATTCCTTAGGGTAGGTAGACGACTCTAGATACTTGCTCTAAATTTCAAAACAAATCAAAAATACTTTTCACACCGACACCTTTTCAAAAAGCTTTCGAAAGCAATTTTTCAAACACTCTTGAGGACCGATACAAGAGTCGAACTGGAATTTTCAAAGAAACTTTTTAAAAACCCACAGTTGAAAAGCAAACAAACCATTTTTGAAAACACAAATGAGCAAGTATCTAAGAGCCCATGGATAACCATGGATAGAAAGGGTGCTAACACCTTCCCTTTCTATAACCTACCTCCCGAACCGAGAGCAATCTCTTTAAGGAATTTTTCTGTGCTTTTGTCCTTTCCATTTGGAAAAAATAAAAGACGGTGGCGACTCTTGCTTCCGCGACATTTCGCGAACCAGCGTTAAACAGTCAGTTCCAGATCCACCGATCACATCATCCATTTAAGAATTCTTAAGGCAACATTAAATGATCAATGATGTTTAAGTGATCCACTTTGACCAAAATTGATGAAGATTCATTAGAGGATTGATAGAACCAAAGCCTCCTAACAATGAATCTTAAGGTTATTGGATCAAAGGGTTCAAATTAACATACTTGGGCTTGCAAACATGAGTTTGGGCCACAAATGATCATTTCTCGAATCGGGACAAAATTTAGCGTTATGTTAAGCAATCGTAAGTGAACTTATATAGAAGTCGCACCTATTTTGAGGTCGGTCAATAGTAATCTATGTATCATATGCTTTGAGATATGATATGTAAGCTCCAATAATATTTAGTATAATTGAGAAAGAGATGAGATGAAGAAGAAATAGGGTAAAAAGTAAATCACATTTGAATCAAAAATTAAATCAAACTATTATTAAAATCATTCATCCATTTTTATAGAGTTAAACTCAACACCATGGATCCGATGATGTTAAAAAAGTTCATGATCAAAATTTCATAGTCCAAGATCAGCCAAAATATGTACAAAAAATAAAATAATATTTAAAATAAAAGAAAAAGGTTTTTTAAATGATTTTAAAAATGAAAATAAGAGGGGAAAATAGCAATAATATTCAAATTAATCAAGAAAAATTAAGTGAGACCATAGAAAAATCAGAAATAAACTCAAATATTTTTATAAAAAATTTTGGTAATTTTTTAAAGTCAGAAAGTATTTTTAAAACTAATTTAAATTGCTCAAATAAAGGAAAAAAGATCAAAAATAGTAAAAATAAAGATAAAATTCTACAAAAATTTCAGAGGGTCATAAATAATAAAAATGGTTTTTATAAAAAATTTCAGAATTTAAAAATATCATAAAGTATTTTTAAAATAATTAAAATAAAGCAAACAAAGTAAAAATTATAAAAAATATCAAACATCAAAATAAAAATATGAAAAAATATTCACAAAGTCATAAATAATTCAAGGTATTTTTGTATATTTTTTAAATAATTTTTGGATAAAAAATAAAAGAGTTATGAATTTTTGAAATTTAAAACAATTAAAATATAAAATTAGAAAATAAAAATAAAACTAAAAGATGTGGACCATCAGATCATAGTCAAAACGCGTTAGTAAGTTGATCAAGTGGACCAGACGCACTGTATTTGATATGGACCTTATTTAAAAACACATTGGATCAAAAAAAAGTCAACCAATAAAATAAAACAATTGGCGTGTTATTATTGGTTGAGACGAGACATGTCATCGTCTTCAACCTCCAGACACCCTACAAATAGGGCAAACCTCAAGTCATTGAATCTTAAATTTAGGCGCTCATAGTGGTACCAATAGACACGTCTCTTCAAGACGATCACAACCATATCCTCGCGCCAAATTTATATTAAAACACAAAGTAGTCGATTTTGAAAACACAATGGATGTTTAAAAATGTCAAAATCAACAATCAAAAGTATCAAATGCATTGTTTCTCCAAAATTGAGCTAATAGCAAGCATCAGTGAACATCATAGACCATTCTAGTAATTTGAGTTAGAAGATTTGGTGCCTTAAACTACCTGAACGAAGTCAGATGAAGTTGCTTTGTAAATGAACTTGGTTAGCATAATTCTGGGCACCTCAAGGCTTGATTCTTCTTCTATCAGCTTCAGAGAAGTTCAAGGATGAAGGATCGAGGAAGAAATTAAATTGAAAAATGGTAGAAATAAGAATTCGAAATCTCATAAAAGGGTGTTATGGAGAGAGTTTGACAGAGTGATTTTGGCTCTTCAAGCTTGAGGAAATGAATGAGGGATGATCCTCTATTTATAGGGAAGTGAATGGAATGTTCAAGCGTGTGAAATGATGAAGTTTGGAGGGAATTCGTGTGAATCTGCATCATGGGAAAAGTGTGACTCACTTTTGATCAAAACTAATCCAATCCTTGTGTTTTATGATGCTAAATGCTTTTGGAAAGTTTCTAAACATGATTAGAAGCAAAAACGTGCAACAAACTTGTGATTAGAAGCCAAAACAAAGATTTTAAATTCTGACTTTTGGAGAAACTTTAGTTTCAAGTTACCAAATTCAAATCAATGGCATTCTCAACTCAAGGAGTCTTAGGACATGATTATTGAAGCCTTAGAAAGATGAGGTTACAAGTTTTATAATGTGAAAAGAATGGGATCAAATGGATGCTCGAGCTGAAAGTTGTAATGAGTCAAAGTTAAGAAAAAGAGGTTGACTTTCTATACTTGAAAATTTCTAAGTTTTTCTTCAAAAATGACTTGGAATCTCTTGCATCAAAACATAGACTTCCACTTGAAATTTTCTCTTGACCAAAAAATATGGCATGAAGTAGATCTATTAAATGACATTTTGAGACTTGAACCATTCAAAATCTCCAAAAATTGAGAAAGTTATGACTTGTTGAAGTTGGCAAAAATTCATGAAATGACCTATAATCTTTTGCATCCTTAGGGCATCTTCCATCAATTTTCACACTTTGAACTCAAATATAGGTTGAAGTTCACATCTTTAAGATCATTGTGTAAAAATAATGGGCTCAAGGTGATAAAAATTGACCAAGTTATGATCATTTGAAATCACTTAATGGAATTTGAGGGTTCATCTGGAGGACTTATAATCTTTCTTCATCATCAAGTTTCTTCCATACAAAATTTCCTTGAAACTTTTAAATTAATTTGTTAATAACCCTTTAAATAGAATCATGTCATTTTAATCACTCAAAAATACCAAAATATGAGTAAGATATACCCCTTTGAAGTTCAAAACCCTAGCCCATAGAGCAAGAAAATGCCTTGGGAAACCTTTGCAATTTTGACCTACCTCCTTAGACAAATACTTTTTTCATGTGAATATGATTTGTTGAGGATTATAAGGAGAAACCATAGCAACCAAAACCACTTTCAAATCTTATGAATTGAAGGATATGTGCACTTGTGATCAATGAATCAAGGATTTTCCCAATTGAGTCAAAATTCTTCAATCAATCCGTGTACCTTTGAACAATATTTGACAACTTGAAGTATGAGGAATCATAATAGACTTTGTAATGATATTTCTTCAAATTATCTTCAATGTTGAGGCTTGAGTCTCAATGAAACTTTATTGAGGAAGGCATAGAAATGAACTCATGAATCCATAGATCAATCTTGATGGAATGTGTTGTGCTTTCTTCTATAACATCATCAATGGGGGAAAACAATTATTGTATTCATTAGTTAAAGTATAATAAAAACATAGATGATCAAAAAATACAATTCAAGGTTCTTGGTGATTCCCCATAGAACAAAGCTAAAGATAGGGAGAAGAACCAAACCCTAGTGTGTGATGTTGTTGTGATTAGATTGATATGATGTGATAGAGGGATCTTAGGGTCAAAAATTGGGGTACAACAATAATCTATGGGTTAAGTATGTTAATGTGTATTATATGAAATGGAAGGATCCAATGGAAATTGATGCAAGCACGAGCTGGTCCTAGGTTATGAAATATATGATGAAGCAGAAGCAATGCATTCCCCAGGTACAAAATTTGTGGGGCATAATGTTAATTAGGAGCAAATTCTCCATCAAGGAAGTTTATGAAGAGCTAATAAAGGATGGTAGAAGAGTTAATTAGAGGAAATTCATCATTGGTAATAGCGCCAGACCTCGAGCTCTCAATACCCTTTGGATTTTATTCCATGAAAATCTGCCTACAAAGGAGAGGTTGAAAATATCCAACCTAATTTATGATGATGTTTGCAGTTTATGTTTGAATGAAGTGGAAACAACTAATCACCTGTTTTTTGGTTGTAGACACACTAAAAGACTTGGTAGGATATTCTGAATTGGATGGGATTTATCCATACACCCAAAAGGTGGCATGAGGAGAGTAAGTGAATTATTGAAGATACAAGAGGGAAAGGTTGGAGAGATACCATTATCAAGCTAACTTTAGTTAAGACTGTTATGGGTTATGGATCCATAGAAATAACATTATTTTTGTTACTGATCATAGAGTTGATACTGTTGAGAAAATTATAGAAAATATTGTATATAAGGGTTGGTGTAATAGGAAGATTAAGAAGCGTCTTGCTAGAATGATGCTTTAGTTTTTCTTGGCTTTTGGTGGGTTGGATCCGAGCGATCGCCTTATTTCTTTCCTGGTTTTTTTGAATTAATATATTTTTCCCTTTGATTCAAAAAAAATGTGTGAATAAGAATGAGACTAAAAATATTATTTTAGAGAGAGATGCTCCTCCTTCTCTCTAAAACTGTCCCCAAACTCTTTAGGGTGGTTTGATGGCTACCTCTCACCTATATGGTGGATTTATTCTTTCATTTTTATTATGGTCATATCTCCATCTTTTTAGAGCATTTTTTCCTCCATCCATCACTGTTATCATGTCCTCACCAGAACTAAGCCTCTTCCCAACATTCCTACTTTCCACCACGAACAACCGCCAAGTCTCCATTTCTCTTTTTGTGACCGTCTCCAGAGCCACCACCACCAAGGAATGACAAGCTTGTTAAAGGTTTTCTATACACCCCAAACTTAACAATGGTGGATGCACCTCTCTCCAATGCAATTATTCCCCCTCGACGTTGACATTCGTCCACCCACCTCTGAAACTGCAATGGTTATTTTAATAAGAAATTATCTCTTCTTACAGGGTTGTTTCATTTATTTTATGTGTTACATGTGTGCGTTTAAGTATTTTAAGGTGTAAGAATGCACTCTTGGTGACAAAATGATTCAATAGAGTTTTGGGTTTTGTAGCATGTTTAGGTGTGTCTATTGGCATTTCATATTGACTAAGGAAGCTTATGTGTTCAACTTCCATTACAACACTATCTCTAGTTACCTATTAATTTGTAAACACTCGAGAAGGTTGGGCAATATTGAGACCAGAGATAGTCGAAATGTGCAAACACAAGTAAAAGAAATCATCCATAATTGAATTTGGAAAAAGATTGAATTCTCACTCCCGCATTGTCATTGATGGTGGTTGCAGGGAATGAATTGCTGGAAGAAGTATTATTGTTTTTGGTTTTGTTGTGTCTTAACTTGTGAACAATCTATGTATCATGCCTTGTATGACTATGTAGAGTTTTCTGCCTCATGATATATGTAATTCTTGATGGTTTGGCTATTAATGAAGCATGATTTTTCTATAAAAAAATAATAAGAATGAAAATGGATATTCATGTATACACGTACTATTTTTTAGCTACCCTGTCTAGTTGAATAAATAAAATATTTTATATTTGCTTGCATACCGTACGGATACGTGCATGTATTCAAGATAAGGATATATGTTGATTTTAAGATATTTGCGAATATATTATTATTTAAATAATTAAAAAAATTAACTAAAATTTCTTTATCATTTTTATAAAAATATATGAAAATAATTTTAAATTTACCACAAAATAGTAATAATAATAATAACAAAATAATTGCCTCTTTTACTATATAATTATACTACATTTAAATTAATAATAATAATAATAATAATAATAATAATAATAATAATAATAATAATAATAATAATAATAATAATAATAATAATAATAATAATAATAATAATAAGGGTTAAATATGTTTTTGATCTTCCTAAATATTTCGTTTTGCTGCTAATTTTATCGTTAAGTTGTAAAAATTGTCGCTAAATTGCAGAAGAGATCAAAAGTTAAAATTAAAATTTTTAGAAAGATCATTCTTTGAAGAACAATTTTGAAAGGACTAAAAGTTAAATATGATACATTAGGAGGACAAAAAATATATTTAACCATAATAATAATTTCATTAAAATAATAATAATAATAATAATAATAATAATAATAATAATAATAATAGTTTTAGATTCAACAAAAGTAATTTTGATAATTGTTCCGTTGCAGAACCAAAAATAATGATGACAGTGGAAACTATGGTGGAACGGAGCTTCCCATGCTCTTTACAGATGTGAGAACGGGAATCAAAAATGGAAATTACAGTGCTTCTTAAACCAAAGATATCATTATTGATACGGCATTGATAACCGATGTTATTATCTCCAATCCAGTGGACCTAAGGTGGGTAAGTAACACCCGGACCGAAGAGGGCAGAGAGTGGTCGCTGATGCACAAGGCATGACAATGAGTTGCTCATGACATCTTCTAGACAATAATCGAATTCACATCAAAATTAGAGGGGTCATGAGGCTGTGCATGTATGAGACTGCATGGTTGAAAAAAGACATATAAGAATTGATTGATACTACCTACACCAACAAGATGAATTTTCTTTTCAGTAGCTAGCTTTATAAATAAGAACTCCATAGCTAAGTGTGCTTGACTTGGAGTAGTATTTTGATGGGTGACCTTCTAGGAAGATTCTCGAAAAGCGTGTAAGTGAGAACAAAGTATGCTGAAAAGACCCAAGTTGGTTTGTGAAGCCATTCGGTAATCATGAAAGCATTTTGGGGTGTTACAAATGGTATCAAAGCAGACCTCTCATAGTACGAGGGATTATGCGGTTGTGCAGGTATGAGACTGCATGATTGAAGAAAGACTTATAAGGATTGATTGACACTACCTATACCAACAAAATGCATCTTATTTTTGATAGCCTAACAAATAAGAACTATATAGTTAAGCGTGCTTGACTTGGATTAGCATTTGAATGGATGACCTTCTAGGAAGTTTCCCGAAAAGTGTGTTAATGGGGACAAAGTATGTTGAAAAGATACGTGTTGGTTTGTGAGGCCAGTTGGTAATCCTAAAAGTATTCGAGGTCGTTACAAATGGTATCAGAGCATACCTCTTCCAGTACAATATGGTTTGGGGATGAACCAAGTAGAAGCTGATGGGCATGTAACACCCAAGGCTGAAGAGGGCGGGGAATGGTCGTCGGTGCACAAGGCATGACAATGAGTGACTCTTGGAAACTTCTAGGCAAAAATCGAATTCACATCAGAATAAGGGAGATCTTAAGGTTATGTAGGTAGGGGACTACATGATTGAAAGAATGCTTATAAGAAGATGCATTTTCTTTTCGTAGCCTAACAAATAAGAACTTCATAGTTAAATGTGTTTGACTTAGATTATTATTTAGACGGGTGGCCTTCTGGAAAGTTTCCCGAAAAACATGTGAGTGAGGATAAAACATGCTGAAAAGACCCATATTGATTTATGGGGTCACTCGATAATCTTGAGAGTAATTTGGAGCATTGCAAATGGTATCAGAGTAGACCTTTTCAAGTACTATGTGGTTCAGGGATGAACCAAGCGAACTTTGATGGCATATAACACCCGAGGCTGAAGAGGAAGGGGAGTGGTTGCTGGTGCACAAGACATGACAATGAGTGGCTCCTGGCAGCTTCTAGGCAAAAATTGAATCACATCAGACTGAGAGGAATCCTGAGGCTGTGCAGGTATGAGATTGCATGGTTGAAGGAATGCTTATAAGGATTGATTGTTACTACCTATACCAATAAGGTGCATCTTCTTTTTGATGGCCTAATAAATAAGAACTATATAGTTAAATGTGCTTGACTTGGAGTAGTATTTGGATGAGTGACCTTTTGGAAATTTTTCGGAAAGCGTGTGAGTGAGGGGACAAAGCTTGCTGAAAAGTAGAAACGACAATAGGCAAGGTATGGATAGGGTACTATAGTACATATCCCCATACTCGCGATTGGAAAAAATCGTCGCACCTGAGTCCATACCCGCTTGGGTAACTACTTTAGTACATGTACTCGTGTCCTATGGGTATGTAAGTATTCATACCCGTATCTGTTACTCGCATTTCTAATAAAAAAAGTAAATATATCTAATATAAAATACCATATCATTTTAAAATTTTAAGAATATTTAAATGATTTCAAAAAATTTATTATTGAATTATGAAATAATCGAACTCTTATGTTAAATATGTAATAGTTTAACATCGATGTATTTTTGAAAATTGATAGTCATTTATTTTAATATATATATATATATATATATATATATATATATATATATATATATATATATATATATATATATATATATATATATATATATATATATATATATATATATATATATATATATATATATATATATATATATATATATATATATATATATATATATATATATATATATATATATATATATATATCGGGTATGGGGTGGATACTAAGATGCTCATACCTGCACTCATATCCGCGTATTTAAGTGGTAATTACCTGAGTCCATACCCATATCTATTTTTGCATGTTTTTACACTATCCATTGTGGATATTTTTGTGGATACTCATTGGGATAGGCCAAATTTTCATCCCTACTGAAAAGAGCCATGTTGGTTTGTGGGACCTGTCTTTTATCTTGAAAGCAGTCTGGGGTGTTACAGGATACTTGGATGGTTAGCACGCAAACGCTCAAACGAGGTACTTATGTATTTGTAACTTTTCATCCAAAATTTGATACTATTAATATATAACATGTAGTTCACATTGAAATTATATTTTAAAACATGAATAAATTTTATGAAGTTCTTACTCGAGAGATTTATTTTGCTTTGGTGTATTTTGTCATAGAATTTTCTTCTGCGATCAAGACTATAATTTATGTTATCCTTCCAATTGATATTTGACGGGCATCTGAGGATTATGATCCTTCAGTTGCAAATTCGGGGCTGACGCTTCACCAACTCAATAACATGTTACTCGTGAGTAATGATTTTTGTTAGTTGCAAATTCGAGACTAACGCTTCACAAACTCAATAACATGTTACTCGTGAGTAATGATTTTTGTTCTTTCATAGCACATTGGTGATTCTTATTGGCTGAGACATCGTTGAATGATCGTAATTTTACCTTAACTTGCAATTTTGTTTGAACACATGAAATATTAAAAATAAATAAATAAACGTGTTTTCGAACTGAAGGCACCCCTGCAATTTTGAATGATTGTAGTCTAAATTATAAAGATTCCTTAAAACAAGTTTCAGATTTCAGAATGTGTCATCTTATTTTTGTTTCATGCTTCGTATATGTGTTATGTTGATTATGTTATGTCGAATGTTGGTTTTGTTATGCTGATTTTCCCTTTTGTTGGATCTGTTATGTTGATGTTGATACATTTTGCAGCTTAACATTTCAAAAATGTCAGGGGCACCAATTCTTATCAAGGACTTGGAGAATGGAAATCAAGTATTGAAGATGTTGTCGTATTGGATATGGATACTCTTGTTTCAATTGACCTTCAAAGAATAAAAAGAGAGAAACAACAATTATTATGTTTATTAAATATAAGAGTGTAAAAGGAAATAAAGCTAAAGATTTTACGTTCTATCATAGTATATTATAATATATTTTTATTTTAATAACTGAATTTTTTTTAACTCACGAATCATCACTATTAATATAATATCTATTTTAATATAATTAAATCTATATAATTATTATTATTTATTATTTTACAAATAAGTAAATTATTTTAAATTTTGTATTTATATTTAAAATTTTTATATTTGTATTTGTTAAAATTTCAAATTTTGTATTTATATTTAAAAATTTTATGATTATTATTCATTTATACGTTACATTTTGAATTACGTTACATTTTGTATTTGTTTTGAATTACATTTGATTATTATTTGTTGTACCCCAAAATTTGCCCTCGTATTTTTCCACAAGAAATCACAGCCTCGGGCTTTTCCTGACTTTTCAGATTGGCATAAGAATCAGTCAAACTGACTTTTTCTTATCAGTCTATCCAAATTAGGATTTTCATGGACTCTGGAACAGTTCAAGCGGATTATTAGGGTTTGGTTGATTTTGGCTCAAGTTTTGATCAGGTGAACGCTTCTTTGGCATTTAATCAAGAACTAGGGTTTGTGCGCATATTTCTCAGAAAGAATTAATTCTACAGTGCTTTTCAAGTTATTCTGAGATATGGACTGAGGCATTTGATTTGAGTTTGCAGTGTTGGATTTAATCAAATAAAAAGGGACACGTGGACGTGTGTTGTTTAGATGTACAATGCTCTGATTATTCAGAATTCCGGACGTTTATTGATTATTTATTATTCTGAGTTAAAATGGTTGGGATTTATTTCCAGTTATTATAATTTAAGAATTATAAATAATAAAATAAACAATTGAAAAGAAGAAAAGGAATTAACTGATAAAAAGACTTTTTATTTATCTTTAATTATTTGTACAATTGTTATTTAAATACGGTAATTATTTACAAAGTATTTACAATAATAATGTTACAGTGATTAAAAGGAAAATAAAATTACATCCTAAAAAATTCCTAAATCTTCATTCTTCTACTGATGCTCTTTTGCTCCTTTGATTTTTATCTGCAAAACAAAGAAAAAGAAAAAAGTCAAATGCAGATAAAATAATTAAAGAGCAGACAAATAAAAATTGGATTCATCATTAAAAGCAACTGGCCGGAATCAGTTTGCCCTCTCTGCAAATCACAAGATTTCTCTTGGTTCACAAAGAGGGATGGAAGTGTGCTTGCAATTAAAGTATGAAATGCACAAGTATACAAATTGCACAAATTCAAAATGGTCAAACAAACTGCATAGTTCATGATTCAAATTTTCAAACATACTGCATTGTCAACAAGCTGCATAATCAAAAAGGCAAACTGAACTAGGCCTAACCAAAAAGGCAAACTGAAAGTTACAATTTCAAACTGTCCAAAGCTGTCCAAAAGGCTATTCAAGCTATCAAACAAGCCCAAAAGCTGTCAAGAAGTACAAAGAAGCATAAAATATGGAAAAAAGAGATAAGAAGTATGCAGAGGAAAACATGCATTGCAAGCAAACTCTTCAAATCACATCATTTTCCTAGGCCAGCTACCTTTTCAGAACATAAGGACAAATTTAAGCAATAAAATGCTTTGTTTAATCTGTCAAGAGAGAGAAGAGAAAAAGAAGATAGGCTTACAGCAGGCTGAGGCTTAAGGACAAATATATAAAACAAACAGTCAACACAAGAGAAATGAGGGCAGAAAAATATCACAAGCTCTAAACAAAAAAAGCCAAAAGCTCTCAAACTGTAACAGAACCAACAATGGCCTGCCTCCAAAACCAAATGAAGTCATTAAACTGCTAAAACCTCGAACCTGTTTCAACACAGTTCAAACAACCAACAAAGCCATAGCCTTAAACATACACACTGAAACAAAATCCATACAAGTCTAAAGCCTGCTGAAGCCAAGCTTAACCTGTCCAAGCCTTACCTGCACTAACCTTAAACCAGAAAAAGCACACAAATTTGTGTTCAAGCCAAAAGGCCATAAACCTGCATCAAGCCTAAACCTGCTTGAGCCTTAAGCAAAAATCAGAAGCCTTAAGCCTTAGACTGCATCAAAGCTATACCAAACAACCTGTCCAAGCCTTTCAACCTGTCAAGCCTAAAGCCTACTGTAACATAAACCAGCTTCAAAATCCAACCAAAGCCTAAAGAGCCAAGCAGCTCAGAGGCATCAGATTGAAGACTAAGACCCCCAGAATAAGATCATCACAGGGTCAACAACACTCAAAACCATCACTCAGAACATCAAACACTCAAAACCATCATCAAGAGCATCAGTTATCAGGAATCAGCATATCAAGCAAATCCTAAGGCTCTCAGAACTAAGTTCGTCATTGAGCAGGCAAGATAATGGAAGAAGAAAAGAAGTGTCGAAGCAAATAGGCATCTCAGCAAGCATACAGAAGCAAGCGTTCAAGTGGACAAAACAGGAAAAGAAATTAAAGCAAAGGTTCTCAGACATCATCATCAAACCTAATAAAAGGCAAAGAAAGAATACAGAGTACCAGGGAAAACTTCCAAAGCACACAGCATCACCAAGTCCCTGCCTCAGCCGTCCTACGCGCCTCCAAGTCCAGCTCCTCCTCCATCTCCAAAAAGCCTCCGTCTCCAAAAGGTATAAAACTCTTCCCTTTCCTTAAAACACCTCACAAAACATAAATATAAACAAAGATCAGAAACTGTCAAAGACTAATAACATGCATGCGCGAACTGAAACAAAGGACATAAAATGAAAAGTTATCACCTTTGCTTGTCGCTGTCGTGCTCGACCATGGAGGGAGGAGGAGTAGACGGTGGCGCTGGTTGGCTTTAGGCGAAGAGGAGACTTCATTCAGTGGCTAGGGCGTGAGAAGGCTGAAGACGAAGGAAACGAAGTGAACGGCGCCGCGCCTCTGTAGCTTGCCTAAACCTAATTCCCAAATGAACAAAACCCTTTGAAACCCTTACAAACAATTTGTGAAACCAGCTGGGCCTTTCCCCATTCCACACGCCTAAGCCTATTGTCAAACTAGCGTGCACCCCCCCCCCCCCCCCCCCCATTTCCCTTTTTACTTCTGATTCATTTGTTTTTGTTTTGGGCCCAGCTTATTCCCCTTTAAGCCCAATTAATTCTAAAACTAATACTTTTTATATATACATCATATCATACTAGTTTTTCATATTAAATTAAATTAACAATACTCTTTTTTATTTTCTTTTTATAATATAATCAAATTTTGTAAATAAAAAAATAACACATTAACTCTTTTACATAAAATGTTCTTAATTATTTATTTTAGCTAGTATACTTAAAACATATAGAGGAATAGAACTTTTGAGTTAAATAATTTTTCTTAAATTTAAAACAAATTTTCATTCTTCTTTAATTAAAACTTTGCACATATTAACAAAAATACAAAAATCCAAAAAAACAAATAAAATACTTAATTATTGCATTAAGTTAACATTTCTCACCTTGTAAATAATCATACACTTACACAAATACATTGATACGTTTACATTGCTTTATTCCTATACATTGACACATTATTACATTTGCGATTGATTCGATTTGGTTGTAAATATATTTGGAAACTACTCTCCTATTAAGGTATCGTCCCCATTTGTAAACATTTGTACCCCCACTCCCGGATACTTATTTGTAATAGCGTAGACTTTAAATTCTCGCAATTTATCGCTTTCAAATATACCATGGTTAGACCTAGGGTTTGTATGTACATAAAATCAAATGCTAGATAACCTAATACAAAAACAAATACATGAAATCAATACACAATCACACTTGCACACCTAGGGTAATCCCGCTTGTTGCCTTCAATAATGGGCCATGCTTGCACGTTGAGTTTCTTTGGCAAAACAAATCAAATGATCATAGTCCCTCGATGACGCTTTCGAAAGTTACCTATCAAAATGATCAAGTCCCTTCAAGCAAATTGCCAAAGACACTTGGCACCATTGCATTCATGGTCCATACGATGACCCGTGCCTGTCCCGTTAACATCCTAACGCAAGATTGTCCACCAAATACAATGGTGGAACAAAATTGTTAAAAGGGTTAAAACATGAGAAAAACCTTTGAGTAAATTTAGGGGTAGACAACTCTTAGTTACTTGATCAAACTTGCAAAATACACTTGCCTACTTTTCAAAAACCACACTCCACAAACACTTTCAAAAACAAAATTCCAAAAACATTTGAAACATCTTTTCGAAAAGATACACACCTTTGTATATACTCAAACACGAGTCATTACAATGGTTGCCTAGACAAGGCATCTATTTCAAAACATTTTCAAAACACACACACACACCGCAATTTCAAGCAATTGAAAATCAAAGGCAAGTGATCTAAACAAAGTAACTAAGAGCCCATGGATAACCATGGATGAAAAGGGTGCTAATACCTTCCCTTTTCATAATCTACCCCCCGAACCCACGAAACATCTCAAAAGGTTTTTCCTGTGCTTTTTAACCTTTCCTCAGGATAAAATAAAAAGTCGGTGGCGACTCTTGCTAAACCGAACAAGTGCGAATACAAACGCAAAAACTAAAGTCAATTCTCCCACCGTATCACAGAACTGGCGACTCTGCTGGGGAATAAACTAAAAGTGGGGTTACCTTAGGGTTTAGATCACCTTTACATTCTTGCTTTGATTGCCTTGATTGCTTTATCATTTGGGTTCTTGTTTGGGTTTGTTGTAAATCCTACACCCGGATTTGGGGCACCTTTTTAGGTAAATAGCAAAAAACTGTGAGGGAACTGTGCGGGGTATACCGACACGGTTGAAGCAGTAAGCTATGTTAGTGTGACATATTTGTGAGTAGCGGTAACCCTTGAGTTCAATCAAAGAGAGTACGGGGCCTCTGAGTGATGTCGTGAAGCACTAACGAACTCTTAGAACCTTAATTGACCATCTTAGCCTTTTTAGGGGTAGTGAGATGACCGACTTTGGTGCAGTCCGAAGTTTGTAGATACTCGATACTACACTCATTGAGGGTTATTTTCTTGGAATATTTTGGTCGCCAGTTAAGTGGCTAAACCAAAACAATGAACACAGAAAACAATCCAATGATATTGAGCTCCTTAGAACCCGATTTCTATTTTAGGACAGGATGAGCCAACTAACTTCAAGAGGGTACTTACCTACAAACCCCATGGAAGCCTAAACCTAAGGACTTGTTTGCTTTGTGTGAATATGATTACCTGTATATACACTCACTTGCTTTTGCATACATGTACATAACATCATAACATCATACCATAGCATTTTCAATAACCATTTCAAGGATCTCGAGGGTTCTTTTGATGCAGGGTTACGTTGAACCAGACGTCTACCAAAGGGTAAGAGGTTTTCTCCTCTAAGAAAATTCCATCAAAGATCAAGTACAACAACTTGAATCAGGGGCTATGACCCACTTGACATGGTGAGCTTGATTCTCGTGGAAAGACATCCACCGGTGAAAAGTTCTCCAATCAAAGATCAAGTGCAACAACTTGAATCAGGGGCTATGACCCACTCGACATGGTGAGCTTGATTCTCGTGGAAAGACATCCACCGGGGCAAAGATCTCCAATCAAAGATCAAAGTTCAACCTCTAACATTCTCTTGTGTTTACCCCAAGAGATCCTTGAAAGCGTGCATCCACATATCATGCATTGCATCATAACAGTTTTTCCTTTTTCAGGTTTCCTTACTCTCATACTGTTTATTTCAGTAAGAGATGGCTCTAGAAAGGACTGTCAAGGATATCCAGGACCAAACTGCTCAGCTGCAGGAAATGTTCTTGAACCTGTCTCTGGGGCAAGAAGAAATGAAAGCTCTCCTCACAACGGGCATGGTCCAGGGGAATTCAAACAATGCCAGGAGTGATCAGCTGGGGGAACTGCAGTTTGATTTGGCAACATTGAGGATCCAAGTGATGGGACAACTAGTGGGCCAGATGGCTCTCATCCAGGACTTGTCTCAAAGACAAGAGGAACTCAGAGTTCTCGTCAGCCAACTACTTCGGAACAACTAACTGGGGCAAACATCTGAGGTTGAAGAGCAAGTCACCACTCAACCCCCCTCCAGACAAGAAGACAAGGGGAAGGCTCCTCTGCTTGCTTCAGGGTCACAAGCCCAGCAACAACCTCGCCAGCGTCAACGGGGTAATCGGCGTAATCAAAATACATCGGGAAGACAGTTCACTGAGACTGACATACCGTCATCTCTGATTCTAGAGCGCTTGTTGTAGGTCAATCTGACTGCTTTGAGGGATCCTATTCGGAAGCCCAATACCTCCTCTCCTAACTATCATCCCGATGCATTTTGTGTATACCACTCCTACAGCCCGGGACATGACACTGACGACTGTTGGGCCTTGAAGAACAAGATTCAAGATCTGATTGACATTGGAGTGCTGAGGTTCACGCCAGACGGCGAGATGAAAATCTTCCGTTAAGGAGTTCTCCACCTGATTTGACAAAGCTCAAACTGAGAGGCTTTTGCTTCATTTGAATTTTCAAAGTTGTAATTTCTTTTGTTATTCAAACAATTAACTGTTGATGTTAAACTCTGTTTCATTAATGCATTGCATATGTTTGTCTTGAATTCATCCATTCGTTTTCACTACTCTTATGCTTTCTTTATGATAGTTAACTCTTGATAAAAAGTTGTAAGCCTTTAGAGGGAGGATGACGAAACAATACCATATTCTCATACAATATGCTTTTGAACAGACCTTGCTGATGATGTACAGGCTTTTCTTTCAATTCCCAAACACTGGAGTTATAAGGAAGATAATCCCTAGTCAACCCCTTCGAGCCAAAGAAGTAGGATTTTTCTGTTCTAAACAATCAAAACCTTTGATATAAACCTGGGGCAGGGTAATATCTCAGTTAATTCAAAAGAAAAAAGGTGCGCATTGAAGTCGCAAACTCTCAGTTCGTAATACAATGAACGACGTCAAAGAAAAGCATTCCTTTGGAATCAAAAGACAGTGATGGTTCCCTACTACATAGGCAGTCAATCTCTCAAAAGAGAAAATACCACCAAGCCAAAACCTGTAAAGGAGGCTTAAGAAAGCTGGGGCATCCCGCTGACTGTGATCTCGAAAACAGAGACAGTCAGGCAAAAGTTAGGGATAACAAATCAAAATCAAAATAGAGAGGTCATTACAAATCCTCGACAACATGAAAAATGTTGCAAAAGAAAAAAGGAGATGATGATTGTCTCCCAATTCAATTGGTGAACCATCACCCTAAAAGTCGTTCCAAACTCAAATAGAGTGCGACGCACAATTAACTGAGTTTAGGGTTGAAGAACATCACGAAGAGCGGGTGGGTACAAATATACTTCGAGCCTTTTATCCTTTGTTTCTTAAACCGTGAACCAAGCCACGTTACAACCCTTCAAAAGTTCTAATTGAGGCATGGGTTAGTTCGAAAGCATACTGTTACAAAAGGTATCCTGACTCCTATAAGGCTTTGCTCTAAAGTCTTGTGTTGAATTTGCCTTACAAAAATTTTTCTGCTAAAAAACGCATTTTTCAAAACTTTGGGACAAACATAAACTTTACATTGCTTGAATATCACTGTTTGCATTTGACTATTTGTTTGACAGCGAAGAAATTCACACAGCGAATGTTCGGAGGAACGAAAACTCTCTCAATGAGTAAAATCACTTCAAAAAGGATGACACCTCCAACGACAAGTCTCCTATCAACAAAGGGGCATGACATGTCACCATCCAATTAACCTGGGGCAGTCCAGTCAAGGTTTCAACAGATCTTTCAAAGTTCAGTTAACCTGGGGCAATCCAGTCAAGATTTCAACAAATCTCTCAAAAGTTCAGTGAACTTGGGGCAAGTCTCCTTCATCACCACTTGGGGCATTCGAATGTCAAAAGTGTTCAACAATTCCTTCATCACCTGTTGGAAGATACGGTCCAGATATGCTCCAGACACGGTTGCCATTCTGTCACCTTTCTTAAGTTCCAGATCAACACCTGTAACAAGCCAGGAAAATATCTGTGGACGACTGATTATGGATTAACACCTGTAACAAGCCAGGAAATCATCTACATGAAGAGATTGAAGATCAATACCTGAAACAAGCCAGGGAACCATCTTTCTTTCTCAGGTCAGAGATCAACACCTGAAACCAGCCAGGACAGTATCTCCTTGACCAACCTTTCTTAAGTTCCAGATCAACACCTGTAATAAGCCAGGAAAATATCTATGGACGACTGATTGTGGATTAACACCTGTAACAAGACAGGAAATCATCTACATGAAGAGATTAGAGATCAACACCTGTAACAAGCCATGGAACCATCTTTCTTTCTCAGGTCAGAGATCAACACCTGAAACAAGCCAGGACAGTATCTCCTTGACCAACCTGATCAATACCTGCAACGATCAAAAGATTCTCGACTTCCCCAGCCAGAGAGCCTTCCAGAAGCTAACTCCCCTCAGAGTCAAGTTTCAAAATCCCCAGTGGAGCCAAAACTATCAATCCCCAACGGAGCTAAAACTTCCAACTATCAATCTCCAAGCAGAGTGAAGACTCTCATTCTCAGTTCCTCACAAGATATTTGAATATTCTCCAGTGAAGATCTCCTCAAGACAAGAATCCCCAGTAGATTGGCATACAACCCAAGCTCCGGATTCCCCAACAGCGGTCCCAGGATTTCTCACTTTCAACAATCAAAAGATTCTTACCTTCCCCTGCAGCAGTCAAGAATTCACTTTCCCCGACAGCAGTCAAGATTCTCCTATCCCCAGCGGAGTTCATCAAATTCCCCAACATAACTTATCAGTGGAATCCCCAACGGAGTTCTCATCAAAACCTCAGCAAAGTATCTCTTCCCACAGAGTAATTCCCCGCAGAGTAATTTCTCCAACAAGTTTATTCCCCAACGGAGTCATCTTCTCCTACCGGTTTATTCTTGCAACCATCATCCCCAGTGGAAGCGAAGAACTCTACTCTTCAACATCAACCCAAGATTTAAGTTCCCGGCATTCGTCAAGGATTTATTTTCCTAGTCGAAAACACATTCATAGACATTTCACATTTTATACATCATGACGCATGCATATACGCATCATATCACACAATCTCATTTATTCTTGAAAACATCATGACCTCATGCATTTCATACATCATGACATTGCATACAACTGATGTCTTGCCTTTTCAGGAAAAAGGACAATCCAAAGATGATTACTATCAACTGTCACAATTCCAGATTCGATACCTGTATCCAGCCAGGGCATATCTGTAGACGACAAATTCCAGATTCGATACCTGTATCCAGCCAGGGCATATCTGTAGACGACAATTTCCAGATTCGACACCTGTATCCAGCCAGGGCATATCTGTAGATGAAAAATTCAGATTCGATACATGTATCTAGCTAAGGCATATCTGTAGACGACCAATTTCCATATTCGATACCTGTATCCAGCCAGGGCATATCTGTAGATGACAATTTCCAGATTCGACACCTGTATCCAGCCAGGGCATATCTGTAGACGACCAATTTCCAGATTCGACACCTGTATCCAGCCAGGGCATATCTGTAGACGACAAATTCAGATTCGATACCTGTATCTAGCCAGGGCATATCTGCATGAAGAGTTTGAAGATCAACCCCTATAACAGGCCAGGAAATTATCTTTCATTCTCAGGTCAGAGGTCTACACCTGTACCCAGCCAGAAAAGCTATCTCTACCAACCTTTTGAAATTTCAGATTCGATACATGTATCTAGCCAGGGCATATCTGTAGACGACAATTTCCAGATTCGACACCTGTATCCAGCCAGGGCATATCTGTAGACGATAAATGTAGATTCGATACCTGTATCTAGCCAGGGCATATCTGTGAGCAATTGATTGTAGACTCGATACCTGTATCTAGCCAGGGCATATCTGCATGAAGAGTTTGAAGATCAACCCCTGTAACAGGCCAGGAAATTATCTTTCTTTCTCAGGTACGCAAGTTCTCGCTAAAGAACCTCGTACGCGATCGACACCCCGGATGGCATCTTTAAGACCATCTCCACAACTATCCATTACACTTCCAAATGGCATCTATAAGCCCATTCCCGACAAGGTTCTGTCACATCCCTAGATGGCATCTTTAAGCACATCACTAAATGGCATCTGTAAGCCCATTCCCTCTACCATCACATCACCAAGTGCAAAATTTTGGGCACTCTAGTGTCCAATCTCCTTTTACCTTCGAGTCGCGAAAGGCAAACTTGCCAATCTAACTCTTCAGGTTCAAGAAGATTGAACAGGGGCAACTGTTGTACCCCAAAATTTGCCCTCGTATTTTTCCACAAGAAATCACAGCCTCGGGCTTTTCCTGACTTTTCAGATTGGCATAAGAATCAGTCAAACAGACTTTTTCTTATCCGTCTATCCAAATTAGGATTTTCATGGACTCTGGAACAGTTCAAGCGGATTATTAGGGTTTGGTTGATTTTGGCTCAAGTTTTGATCAGGCGAACGCTTCTTTGGCATTTAATCAAGAACTAGGGTTTGTGCGCATATTTCTCAGAAAGAATTAATTCTACAGCGCTTTTCAAGTTATTCTGAGATATGGACTAAGGCATTTGATTTGAGTTTGCAGTGTTGGATTTAATCAAATAAAAAGGGACACGTGGACGTGTGTTGTTTAGATGTACAATGCTCTGATTATTCAGAATTCTGGACGTTTATTGATTATTTATTATTCTGAGTTAAAATGGTTGGGATTTATTTCCAGTTATTATAATTTAAGAATTATAAATAATAAAATAAACAATTGAAAAGAAGAAAAGGAATTAACTGATAAAAAGACTTTTTATTTATCTTTAATTATTTGTATAATTGTTATTTAAATACGGTAATTATTTACAAAGTATTTACAATAATAATGTTACAGTGATTAAAAGGAAAATAAAATTACATCCTAAAAAATTCCTAAATCTTCATTCTTCTACTGATGCTCTTTTGCTCCTTTGATTTTCATCTGCAAAACAAAGAAAAAGAAAAAAGTCAAATGCAGATAAAATAATTAAAGAGCAGACAGATAAAAATTGGATTCATCATTAAAAGCAACTGGCCGGAATCAGTTTGCCCTCTCTGCAAATCACAAGATTTCTCTTGGTTCACAAAGAGGGATGGAAGTGTGCTTGCAATTAAAGTATTAAATGCACAAGTATACAAATTGCACAAATTCAAAATGGTCAAACAAACTGCATAGTTCATGATTCAAATTTTCAAACATACTGCATTGTCAACAAGCTGCATAATCAAAAAGGCAAACTGAACTAGGCCTAACCAAAAAGGCAAACTGAAAGTTACAATTTCAAACTGTCCAAAGCTGTCCAAAAGGCTATTCAAGCTATCAAACAAGCCCAAAAGCTGTCAAGAAGTACAAAGAAGCAGAAAATCTGGAAAAAAGAGATAAGAAGTATGCAGAGGAAAACATGCATTGCAAGCAAACTCTTCAAATCACATCATTTTCCTAGGCCAACTACCTTTTCAGAACATAAGGACAAATTTAAGCAATAAAATGCTTTGTTTAATCTGTCAAGAGAGAGAAGAGAAAAATAAGATAGGCTTACAGCAGGCTGAGGCTTAAGGAAAAATATATAAAACAAACAGTCAACACAAGAGAAAGGAGGTCAGAAAAATATCACAAGCTCTAAACAAAAAAAGCCAAAAGCTCTCAAACTGTAACAGAACCAACAATGGCCTGCCTCCAAAACCAAATGAAGCCATTAAACTGCTAAAACCTCGAACCTGTTTCAACACAGTTCAAACAACCAACAAAGCCATAGCCTTAAACATACACACTGAAACAAAATCCATACAAGTCTAAAGCCTGTTGAAGCCAAGCTTAACATGTCCAAGCCTTACCTGCACTAACCTTAAACCAGAAAAAGCACACAAATTTGTGTTCAAGCCAAAAGGCCATAAACCTGCATCAAGCCTAAACCTGCTTGAGCCTTAAGCAAAAATCAGAAGCCTTAAGCCTTAGACTGCATCAAAGCTATACCAAACAACCTGTCCAAGCCTTTCAACCTGTCAAGCCTAAAGCCTATTGTAACATAAACCTGCTTCAAAATCCAACCAAAGCCTAAAAAGCCAAGCAGCTCAGAGGCATCAGATTGAAGACCAAGACCCCCAGAATAAGATCATCACAGGGTCAACAACACTCAAAACCATCACTCAGAACATCAAACACTCAAAACCATCATCAAGAGCATAAGTTATCAGGAATCAGCATATCAAGCAAATCCTAAGGCTCTCAAAACTGAGTTCGTCATTGAGCATGCAAGCTAATGGAAGACGAAAAGAAGTGTCAAAGCAAATAGGCATCTCAGCAAGCATACAGAAGCAAGCGTTCAAGTGGACAAAAGAGGAAAATAAATTAAAGCAAAGGTTCTCAGACATCATCATCAAACCTAATAAAAGGCAAAGAAAGAATACAGAGTACCAGGGAAAACTTCCAAAGCACACAGCATCACCAAGTCCCTGCCTCAGCCGTCCTACGCGCCTCCAAGTCCAGCTCCTCCTCCATCTCCAAAAAGCCTCAGTCTCCAAAAGGTATAAAACTCTTCCCTTTCCTTAAAACACCTCACAAAACATAAATATAAACAAAGATCAGAAACTGTCAAAGACCAATAACATGCATTCACGAACTGAAACAAAGGACATAAAATGAAAAGTTATCACCTTAGCTTGTCGCTGTCGTGCTCGACCATGGAGGGAGGAGGAGTAGACGGTGGTGCTGGTTGGCTTTAGGCGAAGAGGAGACTTCATTCAGTGGCTAGGGCGTGAGAAGGATGAAGACAAAGGAAACAAAGTTAACGGCGCCGCGCCTCTGTAGCTTGCCTAAACCTAATTCCCAAATGAACAAAACCCTTTGAAACCCTTACAAACAATTTGTGAAACCAGCTGGGCCTTGCCCCATTCCACACGCCTAAGCCCATTGTCAAACTAGCGTGCCCCCCCCCCCCCCCCCCCATTTCCCTTTTTACTTCTGATTCATTTGTTTTTGTTTTGGGCCCAGCTTATTCCCCTTTAAGCCCAATTAATTCTAAAACTAATACTTTTTATATATACATCATATCATACTAGTTTTTCATATTAAATTTAATTAACAATACTCTTTTTTATTTTCTTTTTATAATATAATCAAATTTTGTAAATAAAAAAATAACACATTAACTCTTTTACATAAAATGTTCTTAATTATTTATTTTAGCTAGTATACTTAAAATATATAGAGGAATAGAACTTTTAAGTTAAATAATTTTTCTTAAATTTAAAACAAATTTTCATTCTTCTTTAATTAAAACTTTGCACATATTAACAAAAATACAAAAATCCAAAAAACAAATAAAATACTTAATTATTGCATTAAGTTAACATTTCTCACCTTGTAAATAATCATACACTTACACAAATACATTGATACGTTTACATTGCTTTATTCCTATACATTGACACATTATTACATTTGCGATTGATTCGATTTGGTTGTAAATATATTTGGACACTACTCTCCTATTAAGGTCTCGTCCCCATTTGTAAACATTTGTACCCCCACTCCCGGATACTTATTTGTAATAGCATAGACTTTAAATTCTCGCAATTTATCGCTTTCAAATATACCATGGTTAGACCTAGGGTTTGTATGTACATAAAATCAAACGCTAGATAACCTAATACAAAAACAAATACATGCAATCAATACACAATCACACTTGCACCCCTAGTGTAATCCCGCTTGTTGCCTTCAATAATGGGCCATGCTTGCACGTTGAGTTTCTTTGGCAAAACAAATCAAATGATCATAGTCCCTCGATGACGCTTTTGAAAGTTGCCTATCAAAATGATCAAGTCCCTTCAAGCAAATTGCCAAATACACTTGGCACCATTGCATTCATGGTCCATACGATGACCCGCGCCTGTCCCGTTAACATCCTAACGCAAGATTATCCACCAAATACAATGGTGAAACAAAATTGTTAAAAGGGTTAAAACATGAGAAAAACCTTTGAGTAAATTTAGGGGTAGACAACTCTTAGTTACTTGATCAAACTTGCAAAATACACTTGCCTACTTTTCAAAAACCACACTCCACAAACACTTTCAAAAACAAACTTCCAAAAACATTTCAAACATATTTTCGAAAAGATACACACCTTTGTATATACTCAAACATGAGTCATTACAATGGTTGCCTAGACAAGGCATCTATTTCAAAACATTTTCAAAACACACACACACACCGCAATTTCAAGCAATTGAAAATCAAAGGCAAGTGATCTAAACAAAGTAACTAAGAGCCCATGGATAACCATGGATGAAAAGGGTGCTAATACCTTCCCTTTTCATAATCTACCCCCCGAACCCACGAAACATCTCAAAAGGTTTTTCCTGTGCTTTTTAACCTTTCCTCAGGATAAAATAAAAAGTCGGTGACGACTCTTGCTAAACCGAACAAGTGCGAATACAAACGCAAAAACTCAAGTCAGTTCTCCCACCGTATCACATTATTCATCTACTAGAGTGAATTACTGTATATTTTAACATTAAAATTGTTATTAAATTTATTAATTTGGTATATCATACTAAATTATTAAATTCAAAATTAACATATATTAAGTTTGTATATAATTAATAAAATATATATTTTTCATCAAAGTTAATTTTATTATTTTCTTTTCCATTGGCAATTTAGTATTTATTTTAACATAAATATGTCTCTTATAGTAGATGCTTTTACTTTTCTGGGTAACTTAAATTTATTAAAATTATTATTGGTATTTATATTTTATATTTATACAAATAATTAACTTTACTAGAATAATCTGTTTTATTTAAATTAATAATTTTTTTAGAAATAAAATATTTACTTTTAAATATTATTTTTTCTCCATTTCACAATTTTTTCCCTTCTTATTTTAGTATGATTATTTAATAAAATTAAATTTATATAAATATTGTTCATTTTACAAATAATTAAATTATTTTAAATTTTGTATTTATATCTAAAACTTTACATTTGCATATTTAATTTTTTTCATGTATAATTAATTTACATAATAATTAATAAAATAATTATGAGTGACATTTATGCATATTATTCTTATCATTCAAAATATATTATACCAAATATACGAATACTCGTGCGGCATCACAAGTCTCTTACTAGTTAAAGTGTGTGTGTGTCTATATATATATATATATATATATATATATATATATATGTTGCACCCCAAAATTTCCCCTCCCACTTATTAAGATTTTGCTCACAAGATCTCCTTTGGCTCAAGACTGCATTAGGGTTGATCAGCTCAAGACACCTCCTTAAGCACTGATGACCAAAAGGGTTTGAGATTGCACAAGGATATTTGAACTTCCAATGCCCCATATTACCTTCATGGATCATTATGGACCCTCAAGATTACTCATGTCAAGTTTCAAGCTTTGGATCACACTTTTTCTCAGTCAATTGAGCAGTTGACCTAAAAATCAGCTATATTGGGGAAAAAGTCAACAATGGCCAATTTACAGTCAAACTTCATAATTTTTGATCCATATCAATATTTTAAACTCATATGTATCATTTGATCAAGTTTGGACCATAATTCCTCAAGAAATTTGATCAAATCTTCAAAAGGGCAAAATGATCAAAATTAGGGTTTTGACTGGGAAAGGGGAATTTCTGATTTTTTTTTACCTAGCAAATAATCAATTGGTTTAAGGAATGATCTCAAGAGTCCAATTGCATCATTTTCACCTAATGGCATGGCTCAAAACATTGCTCAAGTCCAATGGATTGACAGATGAATTTTCAGTCAACTGATCAAAAGTCAACTGTATACTGAAAAGTCAAACTTTGACTTTTTGGTCAAAATCAAATGCCAAAGATCACAATTCATCAAAACATGTCAAAATATGAAACTTAATCGTCAAGAAATCAAAACGTCAAGATTTCATTTTGAAAAGTCAAAGTTTTCTAACTTAAAATTTTTTCTAAGTGTTTAAACTTCATGTTTTTTCATAACTTTAAGCCAATTTTTCACCATGATGCAAGATGATTCAGAAGAAACTTCCAACATGAAAGTTGTAAATATCCATGAAATATACAACTTTGCTTTACACAACTCCTTCTAAAAGTGCTTGGATCTCAAGTTATAACTTTAAGAATACATGGTCATGAAACAAAACACTTAGTGAAATTTTGCCCTAATTTGGTCAGGGTTTTGACCCAACTTCATGCACTTTTTCATATAGTTACAAGGGGAATCTTCAAAATTAATTCAAAGATATGTTGTAGAGTATATTACAAGCTTTCCAAAATGTCCAAGAACTCCTTGACATCATTTTTGAGTAGGGAGAATCGAAGAGATGAAGTTAGGGTTTTATCACTTGAATTACAAGTCATTTTGTGATGAACCAAATTCAAAATTCAAAGTTATGCTGCATAACCTCTACTTTGCAGGCCTCAAACTTATTAGGAACTCCATAATTAATTGCTTGCACAACTGTTAGAGGTCTCATTTCAAGCATTCAATGCAAGGCCATGCTTTATATCCATTTTTGGAAGAAAGTGCACATTGCCATTTTGATAAAGTGACTTTTTGCACAAAACTTGTTCTTGAGCCTTGCACTTGTTCTCTTATGATCATACATGTATCATAACACAAGATAAATAGTTTATACACTTACAATAACTCAGCCCATGCTTGTAGCTCCTCTTGAAACTTGTTTTCCCACTTTTCTTCAAAATCAAGTAACCTAGCAATTAGCTTAAAACTTGTACTTCTGACTGGCCAAACCACTCAAGACTCTTTTCTTATAGATATACAAACCATTTACCATAAATCACACGCATACTTGACCCCTAAAAACACCAAGAGCTCAAAACTGCATCACATACCTCCATTGTTGCCCAACCTGACCAAAAGTTTGAAACTCACATCTCCCTCGTGCGTTTTTAAGCCTTTTGGTTCCTAAAGTTTCATGTTTACAGTTTTCACTTTTGTTGAGATTTGAATAAGATACAGAGCTTCTGGCTAGGCGTGAGGTTGAAGATGAAGTTGACCTTAGGAACATATTTACCATATATATTTATGGTTTGATTTATATAAACGAATGTATAGCCACCCCAGTGGTAGAAGCGCGCGCCTGTGACTTGAGGGACCTAGGTTCGAGCCCCAGTGGTACCTATTGTACCCCAAAATTTGCCCTCCCATATTTCTCAAGACATGTCAAGAATAATCTCAAAGTGACTCAAGTTAGCTCAAGAGTTGGACAGTCAAATAACCTCCTAAGGCAGTCAATTCAAAATTAGGGTTTTGTGTTGCATCAAGTTCCTTATATCCAAATGGCCTCAAATGCTCCCCAATGTCCTAATATGTTCTCAAGTTCATCCATGTCAAATTCCAAGCCTTCCAGAGAAAGTTTGGTCAGTCAATTGCTCAAGAGGTCCAAAAATCGATTGTGCTAGGACAAAAGTCAACTGTGACCTACAAATAGTCAAACCTCAAGATTTTTTGTCAACATTCTCATTTTGAAGGATAATTCATCATTTGATCAAGGGTTGGTCATGATTCATCAAGGATTGCTCAAAATTCATCAAGACTCAAAAGTTGTTAAATTAGGGTTTTGTAGGAAAAGTCAACTCAACTTTGACCAAGAATAACTTTCTCATACTTTATGAGAAATGACCCATCCAAAGCTCATTTTGAATAGGATGAAATTACCAATAATCCATATTCACACCCCAAGATCAAGAAATTCCCTCACAAAAAGTTACAAATTTGGACATTATAGGTCATTTTTTAAAGTCAACAAAAATACATTTTTTTCCAAAGCTCATAACTTAATCATGGAATATAAAAATTAGATGATACCAAAAGGGTTGGTTATAGGACATCTCAAGGTTTCTAAAAAGTCCAAGAACACCTCCAAAAGTTCAAAATTGAAGAAGTTATGCATTGTTGATGTTGGGCATTTTTCCAAAATTGCCAAAAGTCAACTATCCCCAAAACTTCAAATTTTGTCAAAAGGGCCGACTTTTTTCCACTTGATTTGATCTTGTCACACCACACACGTGTCCTATCTTCAGTTTTATGTCTAATTATTAATTTTTCTATTTTATTTGATTTTTATTGATTTAATTCATTTTAAATCCAAATAAAATCCAAAATTTAATCAATTGATATCTTTTTGATCATTACAGGTCTTTATTACCATCATGGACAAAATCAAACTCGAATCATGCCATTTTATGTACAAAATATTTGATTTGAGACAAATATGGAAGCTTGTTAATGGTGGTTCATATCAAATCTCAAATCATCAATTCACATGGATTCAAAGTCCAATTCTTGACCTAATTGCTTCCCATATACTCACACAATGCAAAACACACAATACACGACCTAGAAGCTGCAAAATCTGAGAATACAAAACTTGAAAAAAGCTTAAAAAGTGTGGGATCAAAATCTTGGTTGGAGGCCAATTCAATCCAAAATCTCAACGTGGTTCAATTGCCAGGAGTCCACTGAAGCTATAGCAATCAGAACCAAGCCCCCTCGTCGCCTAAAACGCACTGTAAGTACTCATGAACGTGGCCCTGAACACGAAATCACATCCTCTGATTCTTGCATTCTTTCACCAAAATCTTTGCATATTTGTGTTTGTCGCTTCATTTAGAACATTTTTGCAATATTTGATTTTGTTTTGGTAGCCTGTACAGCCATGCCCGAAGCTAGGGTTTTGGTTCTTGTTTTTTAGGCGTTTTAATTTCAGGAAAAATTAAGGCAAACCATGGACATGGTTGAGTTCAGGGAGGAGAGGCGAGCATGGTGATGGTCTCCGTTTGCGTTTATATGGCCCATAGTCCATTTTAGGAGCAAGCCATGAATTTAGTTGCGGATTAAAATCCGCAGGAAAAATAACCAGAACCCTGTGAAGAAGACGACCATGTGCCTCTTCCTCATTGGATCGTTTATATTTTCGCACTTATTTTTATAATTTCTGGCATTTGTTTGGTTTGTTAATATATTAATTCTCACTTATTCCACTAACAATATGAACACGTTGGCTAAGTGGTAGTGGAAGGCGTGCATAGTCCAACAGGACCTGGGTTCGAATCCCAGGTCCCTAATATATTTGTTGCTATTTTCTTTCAGGCATTCCAGTGAGTCTCACTCTTTGCAACGTATCATGCACCTTCATCCAACGCCTGCCAGATGGCCTCCAGGCCAAATCTGATGGCCCATATTGGAGGTCCATCGTGAAACCTAGTCAACCAATGCACGTGGAACCATGGAAAGTAATGCAGGCTAGTAACTATTGGGCTTGGAATTTGCTCTTCTCACCACCAATTTGGGCCCATACCCCCCTTGGGTTATTTCTTTTCCTTTTTATATTTGCATTTTATTTATTTTATTTTGATTATTATTTTTATTGTTTAAATTAACCAATCAATTTATTTTTCCTCATAAAATCAGAAAACACCAAAAATATTATTTTTATTTATTAAAATTAAATCTGACTTTATTTTTGTAAATAAATATTAGTTAATTAACTTAGTATTAATTAGGTGTAATTTTAATATCTTTTGCAAAATAATTAAAATTAATGTAGAATTAGGTTTTTATTAATTTTGATCAGATTTATTTTATTTCCTAAAATATAAAAAAATCAAAAATATTTTTATTAATTAATTAATTTAATTATTAACTTAGATTTAATTTTCATAAATTCAAAAAATTACAAAAAACATGCTTTCTATCAAAAAGGGTCAAAACCCTAAAGATGCGCCGATTTAATTTTCTCGCACGTGATCCATATTTTCATAATATTGTAATTGCTTCCGGTATGTAATAGCTTTTAATTAGGACTTTAATTATTTATCGCTTTATTTTACTTTCCACAATTTAAATTAAAGGGTTGTTTTTGGCGATGTAAATACCCGACGCCTTGTAATAGTTTAGATTTAATTTCCGCAATTTAAATTCCGTAACTATACACTGTTAGATGTTTGATAATAGGGAATGCATGAAAAGATCAAATATATGAACTTAAAATCAACATAGCTCACCCATGACATGTACAAAGATAATATAACCGAAATAACACACTCGCACATGCGCACTCTTAGGGTACACCTCACTTGGTTGCCTTCGAACATGGTCATTGAGTATAGGAAGTTTTAGAGGTCGCCCTCTTGTCCAAAGATCATAGTTGCCTCGAAACGGTTGCCTCAGAAAAATGATCTAAGACATTAGGGTTACCGCTAAGGCATCCTAACATTGCTTTAGTGACCACACGTCCCTTAATCGAATTGACCCTAAAACTCCAACGACGGTGCTACCTACTCATCAATAGTGGGCTAGCATTGTATAAAGGACATTAGGACAGTTTAATTCCCTTTTCGAGTAGGTAGATGGTTCTTAAAGTACTTGCTCCTTTTAAAAACAAAACAAAACTTTTCGCACTTACACTCCTTTCAAACAAAAACTCTTTCAACCCCACAAACACAAAGAAAAGCAAAGCAAATTTTGAAAACACAATGAGCAAGTACCTAAGAGCCCGTGGATAACCACGGATAGAAAGGGTGCTAACACCTTCCCTTTCTATAATCTACCTCCCGAACCCGAGAAATATCTCAAAAAAGGAATTTTTCTGTGCTTTTTTCCTTTCCTTGTTGGATAAAATAAAAGACGGTGGCAACTCTTGCTTACCGCGACATTTTGCAAAAACAAACGCAAAACGCGAACCAGCATTCCAAAACAGTCAGTTCTCTTCCCACCGATCACAGAACTGGCGACTTCACTGGGGACTTTAATAAGTGAGGTGTACCTTAGGATTAGATCATTGTGTTTTCAATTGTATGCTTTGTATGCTTTAATTTTGTGGGCTTGTATCGGAGTTCTATAGATCCTAACCCAGATCTGGGGATACCCTTTAGGTAAGTAGCAATAAACTGTGAGGGAACTGTCCGGCGTAGACCAACACGGTTGAAGCAGTAGCTACGTTGGTGTGGCACTTTAGTCTGTACCGATATCCCTTGTGTTGGAACCAGGAGAGTATGGGTCTTCTAAGGGGTCATTAAGCACCAACTGACCTTAGTACCTTAAATTGACCAACTTGGCCATACACTAGTAGCAGTATGCTACACTCATTGAGACTAAACTCTCGCGATGATTCCGGCCGCAAGAAAAGGTTGCTAAACTAGAATTATGACCGATTGAGGGTAGTCACTGATATTGAGATCCTCTAGAACCCGGTTACTATTTTTAGAAGAGGGTAGTACCTAAGCTCCATGCCAGCCTGAAATCTAAGGGCTCTCAGTGTGACTTGTGTGCCTTTACCATGTTTGTTATTTGTGGATACTTGTGGTGTGCTTACTATCATGACATCATTACATCATAACATTGCATACATCTCGCATTGGACTAACCTATTTCAAAGACAGGAGGGATTCATCTTTGTTCTGTTTTGTAGGTCATCATGATGCCCATGCGTAAGAATACCATCCGGATCAACTTTGTCCAAGTCCCTACCTTGCTTAAAGAGTTGGTTGCCAAGATTCCTGACACTACTTCCTTCATCAGGAGGCATGGTTCTCTTCTCAGTTTGGTCACTTCCAAATTAGACGAGCAGATGATGAGTGTCCTGGTTCAGTTCTATGATCCGCTATACCATTGTTTTACTTTCCAGGACTTCCAGCTGGTTCCTAACCTAGAAGAATTCTCTGAGCTGCTCGGTATCTCTGTTCTGGAGCAGACCCCGTTTACTGGTTGGGAGAAGACCCTTAGGCCCGAAGAGATTGCTGCAGCCCTTCATTTGACTAAAGAGGAGGTAATGGCTAATTGGGAGACTAGAAGTGGAGCAAAGGGCTTTCTGACTAAGTTCTTGGTTGGTAAGGCTAACTATTTCTGGGATAGCCTAGACTTCAAGGCATTCGAGGATATTCTGGCTCTTTTGATATATGGCTTGGTATTGTTTCCGAATCCTGACACTTTTGTTGATGTAAATGCGGTAAAGATCTTCATCTCTCAGAACCCTGTACCCACTCTCTTGGGTGACATTGTTCATCAGCTCTATGCGCGTACTGCCCAAAAGCGGGGAACCTTGATGTGATGTGCTCCTTTATTAGCAAGGTGGTTTATTTCGCACCTTCCCAAGTCAGTGTTGAAGAACAAAGAAGGAATGGGTTGGGCTTATAGGGTGATGTCTCTCTCTCATAATGACATTATCTGGACTCTCAAGGGTATGGATGAGGTGACTATCATTGATCGTTGTGGGGAGTATCCCAATGTTCCCCTGCTAGGAACCCATGGAGGAATTTCTTATAACCCATGCTTAGCTCTACGTCAGTTTGGGCGTGCCAGAAGAGAAGGACCTCATGAGATGTTAATGCTTCATATCATCTTTGACTTCCAAGGAGATAGCAACGAGCAACATCGCAGATTCATAAAGGCCTGGGATAAAGTCCATCAAGCTGATCCATATGAGCTGGGTCCAAAGACTTCTCTACCAATGGAGCCATATCTCAGATGGTTCCGCATCCATGCCCAAAAGTTGGGTATGCCATATGAAGTCGTCCGGCCTATCACTCTTGAAGTTGCTAATGAAGAGGGAGTTCTTCCAACCATCCTCCATCCTTATATGCCCACTGACATTGGGGCACTGAAAAGATCTTGGATGCAACTGAGGGAAGAACGGGATTCTTACCAAGAGAAGTTCAATGAACAAGAGCAAAAGATCCATAGGTTGACTAGACAGTTAGATAATGAGCGGATCCTCAACGATTATGTCCGCACTGATAAGAAGAGGCCATGGGAGCATTGATTGACTTTTGATGACTTCATTTCCAGTTTTTATTTACTTTTTAGTATTTCCATTTTTGTAACGCCCTGAGGGCATCAGTTGAACAATTTAAATTTTGAAGTTTAAATCTAATAAAGTGTGTTTCCTTTCTTGTTTACAAATTTGAATCCTGATTGTCTTTGAAATCATAAATCATGTGCATTTCATCTCATGCACGTCATAAACAGGTACCCTTTACAGGTCTCTTATCTTCTTCGCTGTTTATTTCAGCACTCACTCATCATGTCTACTGAACCTTCAACTGAGCAAGCTATCAAGGCCCTCCAGGCCCAGAATGCCCAATTTCAAGAGTTGTTCATGAATCTAGCTAAGGGTCAGCAAGATCTTAAGACCCTGATTCTGAAAGAGAAGAAGAAGAAGAAGAAGAGGACAATCTTGTTCAACACTGGACACCCGTTTGGAAACAGGCTACAGAATGAAGTTGATCTGACCACCTCATCTGGAGGGAAAGATAGTCCACAAGAAAGGAGGGCTCCTAGCCCTGTGGTCTTCGACAACGAGACAGACTACGATGAAGAACAGTATCCTCCGGCTGAGGATAGATACAAGTAACTGGAAGACCGGTTGAGTGCTATGGAAGTTCAGAAAGTGCCTGGCATGGACTTTGGTGATCTAGGTCTATCATCTGGGGTGGTGATTCCCCACAAGTTCAAGGCACCAGCCTTTGCTAAGTATGACAGAGTTTCTTGTTCGAAGCTGCACCTCCGGTCATATGTGAGAAAGATTCAGTCTTACACTGCTGATAAGAACCTATGGATCCATTTATTTCAAGACAGTCTCTCAGGGACTCAGCTTGAGTGGTTCTATCAGTTGGACGGAGCCAGTATCCGCAGCTGGGAAGATTTGGCTACTGCATTCTACAGGCAGTATCAGTATAACTCCGACCTCGCTCCTACGCGTACCCAACTCCAGGGTATGTCAATGGGAACGGGTGAAGGATTCAAAGATTATGCTCAGAAGTGGAGGGACCTCGCCGATAGAGTGCAACCACCCTTAGCTGATCGGGAACTTGTTGACATGTTTCTGGGGACCCTGTCTGGTCCATTTTTCAACCACTTAATTGGAAGCTCTTCATCTGGGTTTACAGATCTTATTTTGACCAGTGAAAGGATTGAAGTTGGTATTAAGGCTGGGAAGATACAGAAGGGTGCCTCATCGAGTGTCGAGAAAAAGCCATTTAAGAAAGAGTCCAGTGCTGTCTACAGTTCGAGAAGACAAAATAGACCTGCACACCGCCAAGCTGTTAACGCGGTGGTTATTTCAAAACATGCTGGTGCTCCTCAGTACAACAATCAACAGAAGGATGAGAGACCTCGAAGGAAATTCACCCGTCTCAGCATGACCTTATCTCAGATTCTGCCACAGTTACTGAAGACTAATCTGGTGGTTCTAAAGGAAGCTCCGAAGAATCCAAATACCACATCACCGAGGTATAACCCTAATGCCCGCTGTGCTTTTCACTCTGATAGCCCGGGGTATAATACAGATGATTGTTGTGTTTTGAAGAACAAGGTACAAGACTTAATTGATGCGAAGGAGATTGAGTTTGAGGCGCTCGAGAGGCATAATGTTGTGACTGCTCCTATGCCCAAGCATGGAGTAAATGCTATAGAAGAAGATTTGTTCGTGGTTTCTGTGAATGATATTGTTACCCCTCTGTTGACTGTAAAGAAGAACCTTTTGCTAGCCGGTTTATTTCCGGGTTATGGCGAAGATTTCCATATGTGTTCTGTTTTGCCTACCGGTTGCCCATTCTTGAAGTCAGGTATCCAAAACTTGATGGATAGTAAAGAGATCCTATTTGAGAAGACTGTTGTTCCCTTAGTTCATTCTGAAGAAGTCGCCATTATTACCATTTTCGACAATTCTTCCAAGGCTCCCTCGAGGAAGCCTGTTAGAATTACATCTGTTCCGAAAATCGCACCTGTGATCATCACTGTTTCGGGGCTCATCCCCTACACCTCTGATAAAGTTGTCCCTTGGCACTATGGGGCTGATGTTTATTTTCATGGAGTTAAGCAAGAGTTGGATGCTGGTACTGACATCGGCAACATTACTGGACCTGCTAAAGTCACCCGCAGCAGAAGGCTTTTCTCACCTGATATTGCTCCACCAACTGTCTGAAGGCCTGTTGTTATTACACCTGCCACTATTCCCGTTCAAGTTCCTATTCTTACCCCTGTCGCCGAGTCATCTGACGCTCGGGGAAAAGGGATCACCACTGATGTGCCTGCCCAAATGGAGGCACCGAAGACGATAATTATTGAAGCTTCCAAATAAGAGATAGAAGAGATTCTGAAAATCATCAAGAAGAGTTACTACAATGTAGTTGAACAGTTGGGGCAAAATCCGTCTAAGATTTCTATGTTGTCACTATTGCTGTGCTCAGAGGCCCATGCCAAGGCTCTGATTACCTTTTTGAAAACTGCCCACGTGCCACAAGAGACATCAGCTGATCAGTTTACAGATTGTGTGTCCAATTTGACTGCTGATAATGGGTTGGGTTTCTCGGACGCCGACTTGACGACTAAGGGGAAGAATTACAACGATGCCATGCATGTCTCCATTGAATGCAGGGGCACTATTCTCGCACATGTATTGGTTGATACTGGTTCCTCATTGAACATCTTGCCCAAGAAAGCTCTAGACCGGTTGGATTGTGAAGGGTTGGAGCTGAAACCAAGTAACATTGTTGTCAGGGCCTTTGATGGATCTAAGAGAATGGTGCACGGTGAAGTTGATATTCTAATTAAGGTTGGTTCTCAGGTCTTCAATTCTACCTTATATGTGATGGACATCCGGCCATCTTATTCTTATTTGTTGTGTCGTCCATGGATCCACAAAGCCGGGGCCGTAACCTCAACGCTCCACCAGAAGCTGAAGTACCCGGTCAAAGGGAAGATTGTGACAGTACAAGGGGAGGAAGAGTACATGGTCAGCCACCTCAACTCATTCCGATATGTAGAAATGGATGGGGAGTTCATTGAGACCCCATTCCAACATTTTAAAGAGGTTCCCCAGACACTGGCGTCAGCTGAGACTATTATTGAATATTCTCCTATGAGGATGGCTTCCTTAAAGGATGTTCGGGCTGTTATTGAGAAGGGTGAGTGTACAAATTGGGGCCGACTCCCTAATTTTACACAGAAAACTAACAAGTTTGGTTTGGGTTTCACTGCAGAAGCTCAAAGGGTTGTTCGGAATGCAAGGATCAGAAGGCCTCCTGTGTTCATCAGCAACTCAGGGCTGAATGCCATTGAAGATGATGTGGAAGAATCTAAATTCGACAGCTGGATCTATTCTATGACCGACGGTGGATAATGCAACTGGACAACAAAGGACTTCACCCCTATTACTTTTGTTACCCAGTATTGAAACTTTTTGTTTTGAATATGTAACAGACAATGTTTTAAGACTTTATGGCCCGGTGTCTTACCCGGGGCACCGTGGTTTCATTTGTGAGGGCTTTATGTGTGTCATTTTCATATATCATTAATAACAGCATTGGACGTTTCTTGCATTTTAAAGCTTGCGCTCCTTGTTTTTCTTTTATTATATATTGCAAAATGGCTATTGCACACACTCATGTATCATGATCTACATCCACTCTGGATCCCACTGATAACGACTCTGCTACTGCTGATTATGACTTCAAAAGTCCGATCAAAGCCGAAGATGAAGGTGAAGATGATTGCGAAGTGTCTGTTGAGTTTGTTAGACTACTGCCTCCAGAAGAGAGGGCCATACTACCTCCAAGCCACCAAGTCTGATGCCTCCACTTGCAGGAAGACCATTGATCTCATACTTAAAAAATGCTGGATAATACAAAGAGGTGTGCTGGGGCAGCATGACGAGTCTGGCCGAAAAGAGCATGCTATTTAACTTCTTTAGCAAAAAGTTTACCGACTGTGAGACCTAATACTCACTGCTCGAGAGAACTTGCTACGCTTTGGCATGGGCTGTTCGCCGGCTGAGACAGTACATGTTGACTCATACTACTCTTCTGATACAAAAGATCTAGACTTCTTGACGGCACCTTGGCCTTTTGCAATGTGGGGCATTGATATGATCGACAAGATCAGACCTACGGCATCCAACGGGCATCGTTTCATCTTGGTAGCTATCAATTACTTTACAAAGTGGGTTGAAGCAACTTCCTTTGCTACTGTAACCAAGAACGTCATGGCACGGTTTATTCGGCACAATCTGATTTGTCGATATGGTGTACCAGAGAGGATCATTACGGACAATGGTACCAATCTCAACAACAAAATGATCATTGAGCTCTGCCAGCAATTCAAGATACAGCATCACAATTCTACTCCTTACCGACCGAAGATGAATGGGGATGTAGAAGCGACTAATAAGAACATTAAGAAGATTGTGCAGAAGATGACGGTGACATACAAAGATTGGCACGAGATGTTACCATTTTCTCTTCATGGGTACCGTACCTCAGCACGGACGTCAACAGGGGCAACACCCTATTCCTTGGTTTATGGCATGGAGGCAGTCTTGCCTATTGAAGTTCAGATACCCTCTCTTCAGATCATGAAAGATGCGGGTTTGAGTGAAGATGACTGGATTCAGACCTGGCTTGATCAGTTAAACCTAATCAACGAGAAGAGACTTACTGCTATTTGTCATGGTCAGATGTACCAAAAACGGATGATCAAGGCATTTAACAAGAAAGTCAGACGACAAGAGTATCAAGTTGGGGATCTGGTAATCAAGCGTATTATCCTACCTCAAGGTGATCCCAGGGGAAAATGGGCCCCTACTTACGAAGGGCCATTTGTGGTTAAGAACATTTTCTCAGGAGGAGCTATGATTCTAACCACCATGGATGGCGACGACCTTCCTCACCCCGTCAATGCAGACATAGTGAAAAGATACTATGCATAATCAAAGACCCGCTAGGTTGACTGGCCTAGGAAAAAATAAGGGCTTCCCGGCGAACCAAAAGGGTTCGGGCAAAAATAAGGGATGAAAATGAAAATTTTCTACACCCGGCAAGTCGAAAACCTGAAAAGGCGGCTTGGGCAAAAAAGGGTATCCCGGTGGACTGAAAACCTGCGGTCCAGGCAAAAATTAGGGATTAAAGCGTAACACTATGTCTCATTGGATCACCTTGCATCCGGACTCCGGTATCGACTATCAAGCTCAGACGGCACTAATCAATCTGATCTACCTTCAACCAGTAGCAAAGTGATGAGATGCTCGAAGACATAAAGGCAATAGCAGAGTTGGAATCCAGTGGGATTATTCACATAGCTGTTTTGTTTTCTTTTTACAAATTGCATAAATTCTATTTGTTCGGCGGCGTTCTCTTACTAGGACGTCATCCTCTTGTACAAAAACGCATATTTACAGGCCAAACTTCAAAATCAATACAAATTCATTTTCAGACAAATTTCAAACTATTTTCCTTTATCTGTTTTGTTTTGCAAAGAACGTCCAAAGTTCATTTTTTATATACGCATGTGACATTAATTGCTGCTCATAAATATCTACATGCGAAACGGAAGATGAATTACTGGTAATATCAGAAGCAGGGGCAATAAGAATTGTCCGAACTGTACAGTTGTTCTGCCCACCAGGTACTAAGGTAGATTCAGCTGAAGGATATGACTAAGATACCTTCACTCCCCGCAGAGTAAGATAGTAATGATAGCTCTCTCAGCTGAGACTTGCAACTATGGACGAATCAGCAACACTCTCCCCAAGCAGAGTTAGTCTACCATCAGCCCTAAAAAGGCTTGGTATCCCCAGAAGGTCTTAATATTCCCCAACGGAGTATAAGAATATTCTCCAGCAAGTATCAGAGTATCCCCGGCAGTCTTAATATTCCTCAACAGAGTATAAGAATGTTCCCCGGTAGAATACAAGATACCCCAGTGGAGTCAATTTTCTCAGCAGTCTAAAAAAGCTTCCCCAACGGAGTTGAATCGTCATCCCCAGTAGGCTCTGGAAGCTTATCCCCTGCAGAGCACGAATAAATCTCCCCAGCCAAACTCAGAGGGTTATCCCCACAAGAGTCTAACAGGTTTATCCCTAGCAAGTTGCAGCTGAAAGATCATCCCCCAGTGAAGTTTTGTCCTTTCACAAGCAGGAATTCAATCCTCAACAGATTCAATATCACCAGCAACGGTAATCCATCCCCAGCGGAGTTTATCGTTGAAATCCCCAGCAAAATTTATCAGCGGAATCCCCAGCGGAGTTTATCGTTAAAATCCTCAGCAGAACATCTCTCCCCCACAGAGTAATTCCCCTCGGAGTAATCTCTTCATCAGTTTATTCCCCAATGGAGTTCTTTTCTCCTGCATGTTTATTCTCACAATCATCTTTGTTCATCATCCCCAATGGAAACGAAGAACTCAACTCAATTCTCCAGCAGCTCTAGGATTTATTTTCCCCAGCTAAAACATTATATTCCCATACATCATGATACATGCATATACGCATCATACGAATACAATCTTATTTATTTTGAGAACATCATTGTCTGGTCCATATCATGCATTGCATATGACTGACCTTTACCTTTCAGGAAAGGTACAGTTAAAGTTCTCAGTTACATCGAAGACCTGACCGGTTCTTAAATCTCAATTGAATTATCCTCGGTTGAATTTCAGATAAGGTTCTCAATCTCGACAGTTTTCCTCCATCATAGTGTGGACAAGTTCTCTAATTTCAACGGTATACTACGTTGAAGACCAGACAGTTCCTAGATCTTGATGAAGATGTTTCCCTACGTCATAGTGTGGACGAGTGCTATAACCTCAACGGTATACTACGTTGAGCACTAGTCAGTTCCTAGATCTTGATGTTTTCCTCCGTCAAAGTGTGGACGAGTTCTATAATCTCAATGGTATACTACGTTGAAGACCAGAATGTTCCTAGATCTTGATGAAGATGTTTCCCTACGTCATAGTGTGGACGAGTACTATAACCTCAACGGCATACCATGTTGAGCACTAGTCAGTTCCTAGATCTTGATGATTTCCTCCGTCATAGTGTGAACGAGTTCTACAAACTCAACGGTATACTACGTTGAAGACCAGATAGATCCTAGATCTTGATGAAGATGTTTACCTACGTCATAGTGTGGACGAGTGCTATAACCTCAACGGTATACTATGTTGAGCACTAGTCAGTTCCTAGATCTTGATGTTTTCCTCTGTCATAGTGTGGACGAGTTCTCTAATTTCAACGGTATACTACGTTGAAGACCAGACAGTTCCTAGATCTTGATGAAGATGTTTCCCTACGTCATAGTGTGGACGAGTTCTATAACCTCAATGGTATACTACGTTGAGCACTAGTCAGTTCCTATATCTTGATGTTTGCCTCCGTCAAAGTGTGGACGAGTGCTATAACCTCAATGGTATACTACGTTGAGCACTAGACAGTTCCTAGATCTTGATGAAGATGTTTCCCTATGTCATAGTGTGGACGAGTGCTATAACCTCAACAGTATACTATGTTGAGCACTAGTCAGTTCCTAGATCTTGATGTTTTCCTCCGTCAAAATGTGGATGAGTTCTCTAATTTCAACGGTATACTACGTTGAAGACTAGACAGTTCCTAGATCTTGATGAAGATGTTTCCCTATGTCATAGTATGGACGAGTGCTATAACCTCAACGGTATACTACGTTAAGCACTAGTCAGTTCCTAGATCTTGATGTTTTCCTCCATCATAGTGTGGACGAGTTCTCTAATTTCAACGGTATACTCCGTTGAAGACCAAACGGTTCCTAGATCTTGATGAAGATGTTTCCCTATGTCATAGTGTGGACGAGTGCTAAAACCTCAACGGTATACTATGTTGAACACTAGTCAGTTCCTAGATCTTGATGTTTGCCTCCGTCAAAGTGTGGACGAGTCCTACAATCTCAACGGTATACTACGTTGAAGACTAGACAGTTCCTAGATCTTGATGAAGATGTTTCCCCATAATTGAATTATGGACAGGTTCTTAAGACTAAGCCGAGGCATTCTCTCAGTTGAAGTACAGGCAAGTTCCTAAATCTCAACAAAAGTTAGGCTTCCCAAGCGGAATCTTCTACAACAACGGGTATGCAAGTTCTCGCTAAGGAATCTCTTATGCGATCGAAACTCCTGCAGATGGCATCTGTAAGCCCATCTTCCTACCAACAATCTCCAAATGGCATCTGTAAGCCCATTCCTGACATCACAATGCTGATACTACACCATGCGAGTGCAAATTTATGGGCACTCTAGTGTTCAATTATCTTCCACCTTCGGATCACGAAAGGCTCGAAAGCCAATCTATATCCTCAGGTTTAAGAAAATTGAACAGGGGCAACTGTTGTGCCCCAAAATTTTCCCTCCCATATTTCTCAAGACATGTCAAGAATAATCTCCAAGTGACTCAAGTTAGCTCAAGAGTTGGACAGTCAAATCACCTTTTAAGGCATTCAATTCAAAATTAGGGTTTTGTGTTGCATCAAGGTCCTTATATCCAAATGGACTCAAATTCTCCCCAATGTCCTAATATCTTCTCAAGTTCATCCATGTCAAATTCCAAGCCTTGCAGAGAAAGTTTGGTCAGTCAATTGCTCAAGAGGTCCAAAAATCGACCGTGTTAGGACAAAAGTCAACTATGACCTACAAATAGTCAAACCTCAAGATTTTTTGTCAACATTCTCATTTTTAAGGATAATTCATCATTTTATCAAGGTTTGGTCATGATTCATCAAGGATTGCTCAAAATTCATCAAGACTCAAAAGTTGCTAAATTAGGGTTTTGTAGGAAAAGTCAACTCAACTTTGACCAAGCATAACTTTATCATACTTTATGAGAAATGACCCATACAAAGCTCATTTTTAAGAGGATGCAATTACCTACAATCCATCTTCACACCCCAAGATCAATAAATGCCCTCACAAAAAGTTACAAATTTGGACATTATAGGTCATTTTTGAAAGTCAACAAAAACACCTTTTTTGCCAAAGCTCATAACTTGAGCATGTAATATCAAAATGCGATGATACCAAAAGGGTTGGTTATAAGACATCTCAAGGTTTCTAAAAAGTCCAAGAACACCTCCAAAAGTTCAAAATTGAAGAAGTTATGCATTGTTGAAGTTGGGCATTTTTCCAAAATTGCCAAAAGTCAACTATCCCCAAAACTTCAAATTTTGTCAAAAGGGCCCACTTTTTTCCACTTGATTTGATCTTGTCACACCACACACGTGTCCTATCTTCAGTTTTATGTCCAATTATTAATTTTTCTATTTTATTTGATTTTTATTGATTTAATTCATTTTAAATCAATTTAAATCCAAATAAAATCCAAAATTAAATCAATTGATATATTTTTGATCATTACAGGTCTTTATTACCATCATGGACAAAATCAAACTCGAATCATGCCATGTTATGTACAAAATATTTGATTTGAGACAAATATGGAAGCTTGTTAATGGTGGTTCATATCAAATCTCAAATCATCAATTCACATGGATTCAAAGCCCAATTCTTGACCTAATTGCTTCCCATATACTCACACAATGCAAAACACACAATACACGACCTAGAAGCTGCAAAATCTGAGAACACAAAACTTGAAAAAAGCTTAAAAAGTGTGGGATCAAAATCTTGGTTGGAGGCCAATTCAATCCAAAATCTCAACGTGGTTCAATTTCCAGGAGTCCACTGAAGCTATAGCAATCAGAACCAAGCCCCCTCGTCGCCTAAAACGCACTGTAAGTACTCATGAACGTGGCCCTGAACACGAAATCACATCCTCTAATTCTTGCATTCTTTCACCAAAATCTTTGCATATTTGTGTTTGTCGCTTCATTTAGAACATTTTTGCAATATTTGATTTTGTTTTGGTAGCTTGTACAGCCATGCCCGAAGCTAGGGTTTTGGTTCTTGTTATTTAGGCGTTTTGATTTCAGGAAAAATTAAGGCAAACCATGGACATGGTTGAGTTCAGGGAGGAGAGACGAGCATGGTGATGGTCTCCGTTTGCGTTTATATGGCCCATAGTCCATTTTAGGAGCAAGCCATGAATTTAGCTGCGGATTAAAATCTGCAGGAAAAATAACCAGAACCCTGTGAAGAAGACGACCACGTGCCTCTTCCTCATTGGATCGTTTATATTTTCGCGCTTATTTTTATAATTTCAGGCATTTGTTTGGTTTGTTAATATATTAATTCTCACTTATTCCACTAACAATATGAACACGTTGGCTGAGTGGTAGTGGAAGGCGTGCATAGTCCAACAGAACCTGGGTTCGAATCCCAGGTCCCTAATATATTTGTTGCTATTTTCTTTCAGGCATTCCAGTGAGTCTCACTCTTTGCAACGTATCATGCACCTTCATCCAACGCCTGCCAGATGGCCTCCAGGCCAAATCTGATGGCCCATATTGGAGGTCCATCGTGAGACCTAGTCAACCAATGCACGTGGAACCATGGAAAGTCATGCAGGCTGGCAACTATTGGGCTTGGAATTTGCTCTTCTCACCACCAATTTGGGCCCATACCCCCCTTGGGTTATTTCTTTTCCTTTTTATATTTGCATTTTATTTATTTTATTTTGATTATTATTTTTATTGTTTAAATTAACCAATCAATTTATTTTTCCTCATAAAATCAGAAAACACCAAAAATATTATTTTTATTTATTAAAATTAAATTTGACTTTATTTTTGTAAATAAATATTAGTTAATTAACTTAGTATTAATTAGGTGTAATTTTAATATCTTTTGCAAAATAATTAAAATTAATGTAGAATTAGGTTTTTATTAATTTTGATCAGATTTATTTTATTTCCTAAAATATAAAAAAATCAAAAATATTTTTATTAATTAATTAATTTAATTATTAACTTAGATTTAATTTCCATAAATTCAAAAAATAACAAAAAAACATGCTTTCTTTCAAAAAGGGTCAAAACCCTAAAGATGCGCCGATTTAATTTTCTCGCACGCGATCCATATTTTCATAATATTGTAATTGCTTCCGGTATGTAATAGCTTTTAATTAGGACTTTAATTATTTATCGCTTTATTTTACTTTCCGCAATTTAAATTAAAGGGTTGTTTTTGGCGATGTAAATACCCGACGCCTTGTAATAGTTTAGATTTAATTTCCGCAATTTAAATTCTGTAACTATACACTGTTAGATGTTTGATAATAGGGAATGTATGACAAGATCAAATGTATGAACTTAAAATCAACATAGCTCACCCATGACATGTACAAAGATAATATAACCGAAATAACACACTCGCACATGCGCACTCTTAGGGTACACCTCACTTGGTTGCCTTCGAACGTGGTCATTGAGTATAGGAAGTTTTAGAGGTCGCCCTCTTGTCCAAAGATCGTAGTTGCCTCGAAAGGGTTGCCTCAAAAAAATGATCTAAGACATTAGGGTTACCGCTAAGGCATCCTAACATTGCTTTAGTGACCACACGTCCCTTAATCGAATTGACCCTAAAACTCCAACAATGGTGCTACCTACTCATCAATAGTGGGCTAGCATTGTCTAAAGGACATTAGCACAGTTTAATTCCCTTTTCGAGTAGGTAGATGGTTCTTAAAGTACTTGCTCCTTTTAAAAAAAAAACAAAACTTTTCGCACTTACACTCCTTTCAAACAAAAACTCTTTCAACCCCACAAACACAAAGAAAAGCAAATTTTGAAAACATAATGAGCAAGTACCTAAGAGCCCGTGGATAACCACGGATAGAAAGGGTGCTAACACCTTCCCTTTCTATAATCTACCTCCTGAACCCGAGAAACATCTCGAAAAAGGAATTTTTCTGTGCTTTTTTCCTTTCCTTGTTGGATAAAACAAAAGAAGGTGGCGACTCTTGCTTACCGCGACATTTTGCAAAAACAAACGCAAAACGCGAACCAGCATTCCAAAACAGTCAGTTCTCTTCCCACCGATCACAGTACCCTTTTGGATTTTTCACATTTTTTGCATTTTTTGACTTTCTTTTTGGCAGGCGCCTGGACCTCATCTCCTTTGGTCCTTATGTTTTTTTTTTGTTACCTCTCACCCCCTGTTTCACTTATACAGCCCCTGGCCCATTTTACTTTCTTTTCTTATTTTCATTTTATTTATTTTCTTAATTATTTTTCTAATACAAAAAAATCATAAAAAATATAAAAATAGTAGATTTATATTTTAACATAGTTTATTTATTTTTCCTCACAAAATTATTTTTATTTAATCATACTTTATTTTATTTTGACTAATTGTTTTGTAAATTTAATAAAAAGTAGGGTTTTTATTATTTTCTTTTGCACCATTTAAATATATTATTTAAAAATATAAAAAGACCAAAAATATTTTATAATACTATAAATTATTTTTAAGACAAAAAATATCAAAAATATTCTTCTTATAAACTTAATTTCTTTTTCAATTAATAGATTAGGATTTTATTTAATTTCTTTTCCTAGTAAATTTAGGTTTTACTTTTAATTAATTATTTTCCCTTTAGTTAATTAGGTTAAAAACAAAATCCCCTTTTCTCTAAAAAAATCCAAACAAATATCCACTTTCTTTACATTTATATTCTTGTACATTTATTTCATTTTGTACATTATTTATTCAATTCTTGTACCAATTCATAGCGTTGTAATTTTAAATTCCGCAATTTATCGCTTTATATACAAATGCTAGTAATTAGGGTTTGTATGAAAAGACTAAAACCAATCAACTAGAAAACCCTAATCAAAGATAAAACCAAGCATGAAAAACAATACACTTGCACACAAGCACCCCTAGGATAAAATCCACTTGGTTGCCTTACAAAATGGCCATATTGCGCATATGAGGTATCTTAGCAAAAACAAGCAAATACAAGATCATAGTCCCTCGATGACGCTATCTATGTTGCCTTTCAAATGATCTTAGTCCCTAAAAGAGAATGCTAAGATACCTTGCAAACATTTCTAACCATGGTTATACGATGACCCACGCCCGTCCCGTTTACATCCAAAGATAGGGTTACTTACCAAATCAATGGTAAGATAACAATGTCAAAGGAAATAGGAAATGAACATGAAATACTTTTGAGTAGGTAGAATGCTCCTAATTACTTGCTCAATTTTAAAACAAAACATTATTGCTATTTTCAAAACAAACACCTACACTTTCAAAACATCTTACAAAACTTGAAAACATTTTCAAAAGTTCAAACACTTTGTATACATTCTTACAAACGAGAATCATTGCAAAGTTTGCCTAAACAATGGCCTCTTTACAAAATACTTTCAAAAACCATAGAAAGCACAATTTCAAACAAAAGCAAGTGATCTAGCAAGTAACTAAGAGCCCATGGAAAACCATGGATGAAAAGGGTGCTAATACATTCCCTTTTCATAATCTACCCCCCGAACTCAAGAAACAATCTCAAAGGTCTTTCCTGTGCTTTTTCACCTTTCCTTTTGGATAAAAGAAAAGTCGATGGCGACTCTTTATAACTGTAACATTTGCGATAAAACGCAAAACCTTCAAGTCAGTTGTCCCACCGTATCACAGAACTGGCGACTCTGCCGGGGAAATTCTAAAAGTGGGGTTACCTTAGGGTTAGATCACATTTACTTGCTTTCATTGTATGTCTTATATGCTTTACATTATAGTTCTTTGTTTGAGTTTGAATCCTCTACCCGGATTTGGGTTACCTTATAGGTAAGTAGCAATACGTTGTGGAAACTGTGCGGGGTATACCGACATGGTCTAAGCAATAGCTACGTTAGTGCGACATATTTGTGGGTACCGATAGCCCTTGAGTTAATCAAGGAGAATATGGGGCCGCTGAGTGATGTCATGAAGCACTAATGAACTTTTAGAACCTTTACTTGACCAACTTGGCCTTTAGGACATAGTGAGATGACTGGCTTTGGTGCAGTCCGAAGCTGGTAGATACTCGATACTACACTCATTGAGGTTTGGTTTTTTGAGATATTTCGGTCGCCATTAAAGAGGCTTGTGCTGAAACAATGCTCAAGGAAACAAACCAGTGATATTGAGCTCCTTAGAACCCAGTTACTATTGTTAGGACAGGTTGAGCCAACTAAACTTAAAGAGGGTACTTACCTTTAAAACTCCATGCAATCCTAAACCTAAGGACTTGTTTGCTTTGTTTGTATATATTTACTTGTACATAACATCATGAACATCATAACAACATACTCATTCACTAACCATTTCAAGGATCTTGGGATTTATCTTTGATCTGTTTTGTAGGTCATGGATTCTATTCGCAGGTGTTGTAATCCAAAATTTTCCCTCCCATATTTCTCAAAACATTTCAAGAAAGATCCTCAAGTTGCACAAGGAAGTCCAAGGGTTGACCAGATAAACTCCCTCCTAAGGCAGTCTACCTCAAATTAGGGTTTCATGTTGCATCAAGATACTTGAATCCAAGGGATCCAAAATGCTCACCCATTGTCCTAATATGTTTTCAAGATCATCCATGTCAAGTTTCAAGCCTTGCAGAGAAAATTTGCTCAGTCAATTGCTCAAAGGCCTGAAAATCGACTGTGTTAGGGCAAAAGTCAATTGTGGCTTACATACAGTCAAACTTCAATATTTTTGGTAAACATACTCATTTTGAAGTATATTTCATCATTTTATCAAGGGTTGATCATGATTCATCAAGGATTGCTCATAATTCACCAAGAACCAAAAGTTGCTAAATTAGGGTTTTGCAGGAAAAGTCAACTCAACTTTGACCAAGCATAACTTTCTTATACTTTATGATAAATGACCCATCCAAAGCTAATTTTGAAGAGGATTCCATTCTCTACAAGCCATATTCATCTCCCAAGTTCAAAATATGCACTCACAAGAAGTTATGAATTTGAACATTATAGGTCATTTTGGAAAGTCAACAAAAACACCTTTTTTGTCAAAGCTTCATATGAGCATGGAATATCAAATTGAGATGAGACTAAAAGGGTTTCTTATAGGACATCTCAAGCTTTCTAAAAAGTCCAAGAAAACCTTCAAAGAGTCAAAATTTAGGAAGTTATGCATTGGAGAAGTTGACCCTTTTTGTAAAATTGTCAAAAGTCAACTATGCCTAAAAATGCAATTTTTGCCAAATGGGCCCAATCTTTTTCACTTGTTTTGAGTTGGAAACATGGTCCACGATCCCTAGCCCTTGCCACTTGTCATTATCTTGTTTTTATTACTTATGTTGATTTTTTATTTGAATTAAATCATTTTAAATCAAAACAAATCATAGAAAATCCAAAATATTGAAAACACAAGATTTTGTACTTGTTTCAGGTCTTAAATTCCAGCTAGCATGAGATCAAATTCGTGTAAAGGCTTGGAGTGCACAAAAAGATTGGTTTTAGGCTATTTTTGGAATGACTTTAAAGAGAATCAAATCAAGATTAAAGACATTGATGGAGGAAGATTGAGGCCAGGTTTTCAACCCTAATTCATTCCTCAGTACATAAGGATGGTGTGCAGACCCAAAGCAAGGCTAGAGAGAGGCACATCATCAAGAACAAAACTTGGAAAAAACAAGAAAAGGTGCAAACACGAATTCACACTTTGAAGCAACTTCAAGATCCTTGGACCATCTCAATCGCTTCCTGGGAGTGTAGGCAAACAAAAGCAATCCAGAATAAGTATTTCCAGGCCTTGAAACTCACTATAAGTCAGTCACGACCTTGGGCTTTTCTTGAATTCGAATTTCATGATTTAGACATTGATATCACGAATTAATCATATATTCTTGATCCTTAGAACATTTGGAAGCTTTCTGTAATGTTTAATTGCATTTATATGGATTGTATGATATTTCACCATTATTAGGTAAATTCTTGCCTTTCAACATACTTCTCAACATATTCATTATGGTTCGATTCTTCATTTCTGCAGTTCCATTATGATGTGGAGTATAGGGTGGCACCACCTCATGCACAATCCCTTCCTTTTCACATAACCTGTCGAAGCTTTCGACATGTACTCTCCACCACCACCAGTTCTCAAAACTTTGAGTTTTTGGCCACTTTGTCTTTCAACCATAGACTTAAACTTGGCAAATACCTCGATCACTTCACTTTTCTTCTTGATCAGGTAAGTCCACGACTTTCGACTGAAATCATCTATGAATGTAACAAAGTATTTGTTACCTTCCATCGAATCCACCTAGATTGGTCCACATACATCAGAGTATATGACTTCAAGAATAACCTTTGACCTGCTTCCTGCATCCTTGCTGAAGCTATTCTTGTGGTTCTTCTCTTGCACACATTCCCCACATACCTCATTTGGAATGTCAATTTATGACAATCCTGAAACCATATTTCTTATCTTCAAATATCTAATGTCTCTGAAGTTGAGATGGCCTAGTCGATAATGCCATGTCCATTAATCTCTGCTAGCTGCAGCCGAAAGGCACTTGTGCTCCATCACATTTAGTTTGATCTTGAAGGTTCTATTCTGAGACATATGAGCCTTCAAGATTAATCTTCCATTTGCGTCAATGACTCTCATCATCTTATCTTTGATCGACACTTTATAATTATTTTCGACCGACTGCCTTATACTGAGAAAATTGATCTTCATGCCTGGTATGTACAACACATTGGAAATTATTGTCCTCTTGCCATCTTTCATCATAATCATAACATCACCAATACCTTCAGCTTCTAGGGTATTGTCATTTGAGAATTTTACCATATTTTTCATTGAGGGCTTTATGTTGACAAACCAGTCTTTCCTTCCAGACATATGTGATGAGAATCCTGAATCCAAGTACCATTGGTCCTTGAATCTATCTTCATCTCTTGTTGTGACCATTAGCATCATCTCTTCTTCTTCTTCTTCATGTTTTGCAAACTTTGCATCACTTTCTTGATTCTTTCGCTTTTCTGGACAATCACTCGAATAGTGACCATACTTCTGACAATTGTAACATTGAATGTGACTCTTGTCAAGTTTTCGACCACCACCTCTTCCTCTATTTGCAACACTACCTATTTGGTTGCCTTGGTATGGTCTTCTCTGATTCTCCAAAGTAGGCACTAGTTGGTAATCAAGAAATGTGAAGCAGTGGTGTAGGGGGTCAAAGAACTGGAAAAGAACTTTCACCACGTCTTCTTCAATGTTGGAGTTGACCAAATTGAGAAGTCTACCATGTCTTTTAGTGAATGGTGAATTCTCTGGAATCTTGGAAGTAAGCTCCTTGAGTTGAGGAGGGATTATCACAAGGTTGACCTGGATTGTTTTTCTGCGGAGTGAATCCATAACCTACAAAACAGGAACAAAGATGAAGATCCAAACCCTTGAAATGGTTAGTAGATGCACATGATGCTTTATGATGTTCATGATGCATGCACAGGTATATGTACAAACAAATCACACAAGTTCCTAGTTTCAGGCTTGGATGGGGTTTCATAGGTAAGTACCCTCTTGAAGTTAGTTGGCTTAACCTGTCCTATAAATAATAACCGGGTTCTAAGGAGCTCAATATCACTGGATTATTTTCTGTGTTCATTATTTCAGTTTAGCCACTTAACTGGCGACCGAAATATTCCAAGAAAATAACCCTCAATGAGTGTAGTATCGAGTATCTACCAACTTCGGACTGCACCAAAGCCAGTCATCTTACTACCCCTAAAAAAGGCCAAGTTGGTCTAGTAAAGGTTCTAAAAGTTCATTAGTGCTTCATGACATCACTCAGCAACCTTGTATTCTCTTTGATTGACTCAAAGGCTACCGGTACCCACAAATATGTCACACTAATATAGCTATTGCTTCAACCATGTCGGTATACCCCGCACAGTTTCCACAATGTATTGCTATTTACCTATGAATGTTTCTCAAATCCGGGTAGAAGATTCAAACCCAAACAAAAGAACCAAATGTAAAGCAATCAAGTCAAGCAAAATAAGCATGTAAAGGTGATCTAAAACCCTAAGGTAACCCCACTTTGATTATAATTCCCTAGCAGAGTCGCCAGTTCTGTGATGCGGTGGGAGAACTGACTAGAGGTTTTGCGTTTGTGTTCGCAAATGTTTCGGTTTAGCAAGGGTCGTCACCGACTTTTTATTTTATCCAAAGGAAAGGTCAAAAAGCACAGGAAAGACCTTTGAAATGTTTTCTTGGGTTCGGGGGGTAGATTATGAAAAGGGAAGGTGCAAGCACCCTTTTCATCCATGGTTATCCATGGGCTCTTAGTTACTTGTTTAGATCACTTGCTTTTGCTTTTCAATTGTTTAAAAATTGTTTAAAATGGTGCTTTTGTGTGTGGTTTTGAAAATATTTTGAAAAGATGCCTTTGGTCTAGGAAACCTTTGTAATGATTCTTGTTTGAATGTATAGAAAGGTGTATTGTCTTTTGAAAAGATTTTTCAATGTTTGAAAGTTTGAAAGTTTGTTTTGGGAAATGTTTTGAAATTGTGTTGTGAAGTGTGTTTGAAAATAGCAAGGATGTTTTTGCAAGTTTTGATCAAGTAACTAAGAGTGGTCTACCATATCTACTCAAAATATCTTTCCTACACATTTTTAACCCTTTTACATTGTTGTTTTACCATTGTATTTGGTAAACAACCTTGTATTTGGATGTTAAACGGGACAGGCGCGGGTCATCGTTTTGACCATGATAGCAATGGTGCTAAGTATCTTTAGCAATTTTTTGAGGGACTAGATCATTTTGTATAGGCAACCAAGATAGTGTCATTGAGGGACTATGATCTTTTTGTTTTGTTTTTGTTTTACCAAGATATTCAACATGCATATCATGGCCATTTTAAAGACAACAAGTGGGTGAAACCCTAGGGATGCTTGTGTGCATTGTGTTATCAATTTCATGCATTTTATGTCTTGCATTAGGTCTAACTATTTGTTTTGATTTTGGATTTTGCATACAAACCCTAATCTCTATCATGGCATATTTGAAAGCTATAAATGCGTAAAATAAATCTACGACTATTACAACATTGATATAGGGAAGGGGATACAATTTTGAATGGGGAATATTTGCAAGAAAATAGAACCCTAAGATTTACTATTACATCCAAATTGAATTCTTTGCATCAAATAATAAATAAGCAATATTTAGATAAGCAATTTAAATATAAATATGCGAAATATTATGAATATGCAAGAAATGTTTTTGATATTTTTTATGTATGTAAAAAATATAATATTTAATAAGAAAATAAAAATATTATTTTTGTTAAGGGTAAAACCCTAATTTTGGTTTAAGAATATGTATGTATATTATAATATTATTTATTTATGTACAATAAAAAATAAAAATATATTCAAGTGTCAAAAAATAAAATATATTAGAAAAAAATATATTATTTTTAATAAGGGTGGGAACCCTAGTTTTTTGTTTTTAAGATAATATATATTATATTATTTATTTATATACAAGAAAATAAATAAATATATATATATATATATATATATATATATATATATATATATATATATATATATATATATACATATATATATATATATATATATATATATATATATATATATATATATATATATATATATATATATATATATATATATATATATATATATATATATATATATATATATATATATATATATATATATATATATATATATATAAAGATATTAAGAAATAAAACATGTGAAAAAATATTATTTTATATGTATAAATAATAAAAATAAAAATATATAATATTTCTATAATATTTATTAGTTTTTATTAAAGAAAATAAAAGTATATATTATTTAATAATTATTTTTATGTCTAAAAAATAATAAGAAATAATAAAATAAAATGTGAAAAATTTATGAAAATATTTTGGTATTTTTTATATTTGGAAAAAATAAGATAAAGTTAGAAATAAAAAGAAATGAAAATAATATGAAAATATAAAACAAATGAGCCAGGGGGTGCAATCAGCAAAGGGGGAGGTGTCAAAAACAAGCCAAGTCAAGGCCCAGCCCAGATCAGTTTCATCTTCAACCTTGGAACAAAAAAACGCGTGTTCTGATATACAACTCGTATCTCCTGCATTTGTGCTTAAAAATGAAAACTTGCAACATGAAAGTTATAGAGCATGATCATACGATTCTAACCATATAAAAAACTTAATCTAACTCTCAAAGACCAGAGAGAATTTCTCTGGCCCTAATTTCTAACCTAACTTTTTCAGGATGTTCATCAATCAAATTTTCTTAGCACACTTAACTTAAATGAAATCTATGCATATGTACAGATTAAGAGCTATGAGTACTACATTTTTTATTCACAAACCTAAGCCTAATGATTCCTAAATAGAGAGATATAAAGTTGACAAATACCTGTTTCAGATGAACTCGTGTATGGTAATGTGGAGGTTTTCAATGAGGCCTGAGATGTTTGTGAGCTTGCCTGAACTTCCTCTGACATTCCCCAATGCTTTGTTTGCCTTGAGCTTGCTTGAATAAGCCTGTAGAAGTCAACCTGCACAAGCTGAAATCAGAAATGGTGAAGCTTGCAAATGGAGTTACAGACAATGGCCAATGGTTGGGATAGCTTAGGTGGGTTATATGGAAGGTATTGGAACTGGTTTGGGACAAAACGCACGAGTGATTTGTGAGATGGAAGTGAAAATGTAGAAGCTGCCCTATTTTGCAAGTTTTTGGTGTTTTGATGTTCAAGAGTGTTTGAGGGATGGATGGCTCGTGTTTTTGGCTCAAGGAAATGTGTAAAAGTTGTTTGGAATGTTTCCAAAACTTGCTCTTATCAGATTCAAGAGTTGTGGACTTTTGGCACAATGACTTGTTTTTGAAGAAAAAGTAGGAAGTGACAAAGGCCAAGGTTGTACAAGCTAGATCAAGGTCTGCATAGGGTTGGTGAGATTTTTCTTAAGTTTGTGGACTTTGTTTGTATCAAGAGATCATGTCCATGGCTCAAGAAATACAAAATTGCAAAAAGTATGCTTTATGGAAATGGTATTGCAACCTTTATGCCATAAATGGATTTATTCATTGTGCCAAACTCCATTGATCAGAATAAGACCAATGTCCATTGTATTTGCATTTAAATTTTGAGTGTGGAAGGTTTTAGAGACCTGTAATCAAGTACAAAGCAAGTTTGGACAGATTTTGCAACTTGTGTCAACATGAAAATGCCATGGATCAAAGTGAGTTTTTGCCAAATTCAAATCTTCGATTCTCCCTAACCATAAATGATTTTGGAGAGTTCATGGACATTTTGGAAAGCTTGTAACATGCTATACAATCCATCTTTGAAATGAATTTTGAGATTCCAAGTGGAACTATGTGAAAAATGGTCATGAAGATAGGTCAAAATCCTGCCTAAACTAGGGCAAAATTTTACTAAGTTAAAAGTTTCATGGACCCTTGTTCCAAAAATCATAACTTGCGATCCAAGCTTCTTTTGGGAAAACTTTGTGAATAAAAGTTGTAGACTTTGTGGAGTACTACAACTTTCATGTTGGAAGTTTTGTTTGAATCCAATTTCATCATAGTGAAAATGTTGGGCAAAGTTGGGAAAAAATAAGAAAATTTCATAACTTAGAAAAATTCTAAGTTATGAAATTTTTCAATCTTAAACCCTAATTTGCAAAATTAGGTTTCTTGATGAAAAAGTTTCATGTTTTGACACATCTTGATGAAAAATGACCCTTGGCACTTGATTTTGACCAAAAAGTCAAAGTTTGACTTTTTAGTGTACAGTCAAATTTTGATCAGTTGACTGAAAAATTCATCTGTCAATCCAATGCATTTGAGATCTTTTGAACCTTGTGATTAGGTCAAGATGATGCCATTGAGTTCTTGAGTCCATGCTTGAACCCAATTTTCCATTGGCTAGGTTGAAAGTCATAAATTTCCCTTATACAGTCAAGACCCAAAAAATGACCATTTTGCCCTTTTGATGATCTGATCAAATTTCTTGAGGAGTTGTGATCCAAACTTTATCAAATGGTTCATATGAGTCTATAATGTTGATGTGGATCAAAAATCATGAGGTTTGACTGTAGATTGGCCATAGTTGACTTTTTCCCCAATACAGTTGATTTTTAGGTCAACTGTCCAATTGACTGGGCAAAAATTTGATTCAAGGCTTGAAACTTGGTAGGAGCAATCTTATAAGTCCAACATGAAGTATGAAAGTCACTTTGAGAATTGAAAGTCCAAAAATCCTTATGCAAACTCAAACCCTAATTTCAGGTCACCAGTGCAAGGAGATGTCTTGAGCAGAGCCAACCCTAATCCTGTCTGGAGTTCAAAGAGTCTTGTGGGGGGAAATCTTGATAAAATGAGAGGGAAAATTTTGGTGTACAACACTCTCACAATCTTCCATCTGAAGCAATTCATACATTCTCTTGTGAGTTTGTAACCTCACTTCTTTCACCTTTTCTACACCACCAAAAGACTTCTCAAGAACCTCCCAAGCTTCTTTTGCAGATTCTGAATCACTCACTTTTTTAAAATTTTCTGGACTTAGACATTGATGAATTGTAAAGAGTGCTTTATAACCCAGCTTCTCAGATTCTGTGTTTTTTCTTCTTTTCTTCTTCTGAAGCGTTTTCTCCAAGTGCTTCCAATCCATCCTTTACAAGATTCAAAAGACCTTGACACCTGAATAAAACTTTTATCTGTTTGCACCAATTCTCATAGTTGTCTACTTTCAGAATTGGTAGAGTTGCTGGATAATTTGCATTCCCATAACTCGCCATCGTGAATTCTTCTTCTTCCTCAATCTTTCTTGATCGATATTTCCCTTGAATCGATTAACCGAGTTCTTGATACCAGATGTTGGAAATCCACCAAATATCTATGATGAATTTCTACCAATCTTGATGAACAAGATTGATATCACCACACAATGATAATGAATTATGAGAAAAGAAAAGAAAAAAATAAAGAATACAATTATTTTCTGCAGAGTTTCACTTGCAACTGCAAATTCTGTAATTACAATGAATTGACTTAATTACGAAATTAGGGGTTACTCCTCTATTTATAGATTTAGGTTAGCTTGCTCCCTAAGCCAAAGTCCAAAATTATAAAAGTCCAAAATACCTATTTTGGTACTAAATCAAATCTATCTAAATCTAAAAACAATCAAATCTGTGTGTAGTTTGCTTCGATCCACAAGCTCTTCGATTGGACAACCTCCTTTCGACACACACTGTTTCGACACAATCGAATTACAATTTAACAAAGTTACCCTATTCTAAAAAAAAGCAACAACATGTCAGCAAAGTAAATCTCAATCATAACTAAAATATAACTATTAATTATATTATAAATATTAACGATGATTATACATATTAATTTAACTGAATATTAATTTTGTTAGTAATTTCTTTTTTATATAATAAAAATAGAAAAGTATATTAAAATTATTTTATTATTTATCATCAAATATTTTTTTATTTATCACATTATTAGTATTTATTATTAGTATTATTTTTAATTGATCGTTAAAAACATCTGAATCAATTATACTTCCTCCGGTCACTATTATAAAACAGATTTTATTTTTAAATTTATTAAATAATTAATACATCAACTATTTAATGAATCTAAAAAGAGAATCTTTATTTATAATAGTGATCGAAGGAGTATCTTATTACTGTTAATTATTATTATTATTATTAAATAAGTCATATTTATTGATTGAATCATACTATTAGGGAAGCAAAATAATCTGATAATTTTTTTTTTCATTTGAAGAGAACATAATAAAATTGAATTTCATTAATTAATTAAACGATATCAACTTGAATTTTATTAATTAAATAATTATTGTTTTAGAAAACACAATTAAAAAATGATTTTTTTAAATTAATTTTAATTAAAGTTATCGATACTCAACCAAAACTTCGGAGTATTAAGGATTTTAACTTTAAAAAATTACTTTTTTTAAATTGGTTTTCTATGTAAAATATCAAATGAAAATTAACTATTAGAATATAAAAAAAAATATTTTTATGTGTTCTTCAACATTTAATTTTGTTACTTTACAAGCAAAAAAAGATTTTCTGCTGAGTTAAAATAAATTTCAAAAAGTAAAATAATATTAAAGTAATTAATTAATTAATTAATGCTCTAATTTTATATCGTGACTCTAGATTTAAAAAAATAAATATGTTATTCTATTTTTAACTAATTTTCTATGTAATTGTCAACAGAAAAAAAAATTGAATATAGAAAAAATGATTAAAAAAAACTCTTTTTAATATGTTTGTGCAAAAAAGAGAAGACAAACTCTTTAATGACAGATTAAGGTTGCAAATAATAATAAATCTAAAAGACTCAAATTATTTGTAAAGGATTGTAAATTACACCATTTTTTGAAAGAGCAATTTTTTAAAGTCAAAATAATCACCCCTATGCAACAAAAACCCTAATTAATATCAGAATGTAAGATAAAAATTTGATTTAATAATAATACACTGAAATCAACATCAAATGAGGATTTTTTTTGGAATAACTAGGTATAGAAAAAAAATCATAAATAACCATGTTTCGGAGAAAAATACGCAAATAACCATGTTTCAGAAAACCCCATAAGGGAGGAGTCAACCCAGTTGGCGCATGCACGTTATTTTAAAGGGGAGGCGCCATCTCACTTGGCGCCTATGTGTAAAAGGCTTGTCCTAAGTCAAGTGAGATGACGCCATAGTGCAAAAGGCAGACAATTTTTCACGTTTTTTATTTTAAATGCGGTACATTACGTAAACGATATAGGATGAAAAAAGTTGAC